>CM068586.1:53559666-54262168 GCA_035048485.1 Pteria penguin | reverse complement strand
CAAGATGGAGTTCAGCATCTGATGAGGAGCGAAGACAGTTGGTGCAGAGGGAGGTACATACAATAGAGGAAGGCTCTAGAATTGTTAGGGCAGTCGGCATGAAGAAGTTGAATTTGGATGGAACATGTCAGCAGAAACATACATGGAAGGAAATCTGGTCTATGGAACCATAGAGACAGCAATTCTTGCTTAAGTCTGTATATGACGCTTTACCTAATCCAAACAACTTGGTGACATCGGGTATGGCAGACAACCCAAACTGCAAGCTTTGTGGAAAACCAGCCAACTTAAAACATGTTTTATCCTCTTGTTCGGTGGCTTTGACAGATGGGCTGTACACATAGAGACATGGCAGAGCCGTGTCAGTCCTTGCTGATACGTTGGAGAGAAGTAGGCAGAAGCCGAGGAAGAACAATGGTAGACTAAAGTTTGTAAAGGCTGGCAATCAGAGTTCCGGAGGAAGGACTGAAGCATCTGGACTGTTGGGTAGCGCGGGTACTTGGCAGCTGCAGGCAAATCTAAGGGGCCATACACAGTTTCCCAGGGAAATTGTACTGACAAATCAGAGACCCATGAGCAGAAGCGGCTTAAGTACCAGGATCTGTTTGTAGAATATCAGCAGCAGGAATAGAGTGTATGGTGTCTTCCTGTGGAGGTAGGATGTCGAGGGTTCGTTCGGCAGCCAATGTGGAAAGCTCTGCGAGTCATCGGCTTCATTGGTGTGGAGAGACGTAAACTCATTAGACGTCAGAAAAGGGAATGTGAGATGGCATCCATGTAGTTGTGGAGGAAGCGAGAAGATGAATGGATAGTGCAGCACTGGTGAAGATATTAGTATATGAACACTCAATCGGAGATATACCAGTGTGCTGCAGAAACATCAAGATGTGTGGAAAGCGGACAGCTGAGTGGTTCCGGGCTGGGACCTGATCACCCCGGCCAGTCGGCATACCTCTGGAGTTTGTAGTGGAC
Organism: Pteria penguin; assembly: GCA_035048485.1. Taxonomy (NCBI): domain Eukaryota; kingdom Metazoa; phylum Mollusca; class Bivalvia; order Pterioida; family Pteriidae; genus Pteria; species Pteria penguin. The sequence continues at coordinate 54,261,196 of CM068586.1, read as the reverse complement.
AGCGCTGAAACAATCGAAGAAGGATCGACCTGATGACGGAACCATTTTGCATCTAGTCCATCAAGATGTTTATAGGTATTACAGAGAAAAATTGATGAAATCTTAGTATAATTGCAATGGCATACCATTTCCTTCAAATATCTTAAAAATTGTGGTTGGGGGACTTTTTGTTTACAAATACATTTACTTTCCAAATAGTCAGTTAAAATGTACGTCAATGCGTTTTACGCATTCCACACACACACAAAGAGAGAGAGAGAGAGAGAGAGAGAGAGAGAGAGAGAGAGAGAGAGACGAATAGGTAAATAATGATATCGGAATGTAACCAAAACAAGAGGACTTCTGAAGACAACCTTCTCAATACCTCTGATGCATTCCTTTTGTTAATTTTTTGAGGCCACTGTATCTCCCCACCACTCTGTTCCATCTTACCTTCTTTAGATACTTCCAATCACTGACATCATCAACAGTTCATCAATACAGGTGCCTGTCACCTCCATAGCACCCCATAGCATAGCAATTTAAAAAACAAGAACGCCGTATTTTCTACGTCATTTTCAATTTTTATCATTGTCTTGACCTAGTCACCTCGAATGCCCCTCCTTAAAATTAAAATTTGTGTAATATATATTGTTGTTTCTGAACATTATAATAACATTGTAGTATATTATTATAATGAATTTGAACTACAAAATATAATGAAATCAAAGTGCGGTAAAATTTGGCAAAAAATGAATCGCATATGTTGAGCAATCATATATTCTATATACTTAAATTTAATTTTCTATGTCACACGAAAAAGTGCTCCTATTCTCAGCATAATTTATGCAAATCATGTGACGTCTCATCACGACATCGAATACCGTGCACATGCGCACTGAAGAGTAAAGTGCTTAAGCGAAATGAGGAAGAGTTTATCGTCAAATTAATGCCGTTTCATAAAGTAGCATATTGTTTTCTGCTGTGTTCGTGTGTTACATTATACAGGTACGTACAAACTGAGGTTGTAAGCAATACGTGGGTTGACAGTTGTAAGGGATGGAGATGAATTATCTTCTGTATGGTACTGTAGTTTTTTAACCCCCCCCCCCTCTTGCCCATTCTATACGCTGTTTGCGCTTGATCTAGGCGCAACATAGACTATATTTTGGGGTCTACAGATAGGCAGATAAACTCTACGTCCGAGAATGCCATAGCTTATGCAATGTCACCAGCTGTTATGAAAACATTGAGCACTTTCCCCCCGAATTTACTCCAAAGTTTACATGCATGCATTGCAATATGCTATTTGAGGCACAGTCATGGTTGCTTCAATGTGATTAATGAACTGTCGTGATAGAGCTGAATTGAGAAAAATTATGATATGGCATATGCAACATGAGAGAGAAAGAGGGGGGGGGGGGGTTTCAATCAGAGTACCAATCAACGAAACAAGCCTTCTAAAGATTATTTTAATTATGAAATAGAAAAGTACCTCAAATAACATGTGCTATATAAAATAGATAACATAGTCTATAGACTGAAATGAGCCCTTGCAGGAATGACAATGTATATCACATATCAATGCTTAAATTTTCTAAGCCGGCGTGTCCTAGTGGTATCGCGTCGGACTCCTGATCGGGAGGCCGGGGTTCGAGTCCAACTCTGGTCATGCCAGTGTCCTGTCTTTCTGATGAGACAGTACAAACAATCGGACCATGCTCCTTTAAATTTTCTCTATCCACCAAGGTACATCAGGCAACAATGCCTGATATCACTAACATGATTAAATGCGATGAGTTTAATCAAATTTCAAAATGATACTCTTTTTAAAGTAATATATACTAAACATTTGAAATTCTATTAACTGCCTTTCTTTTCTATGATCAATATACTTACTCTTCAGCGACCTCTGTCTTAATTTGAAGTTGAAATAGCGAAACCTGGAGAAGTGATTGGAGGAGGAGATGTGGCAGTCTCTGTGGACATCTGGTGAGGGGAAAGAGGTGCTGATGGTGGTGGAGGTGATGGTGCAGATGTATCCATGGGTTCCTATGAATGATACGGACACATTACTAGCGGCAATAGATGGTAGAGATATAGAAAACTGTCCCATATAAAAATTGGTATTTTTCAGAGTATAAGAGCATACATTGGAAACCAAACGCAATTTGCTTTGATTTCCTGGATTTTATTCCATTCGCTCTGGGAGTTATGTGTTAATTAAAACCTTCCTTCTTCCCGTATAAATTTTTATACATTTTCTTTTTTGATTTATTTAATACCAAAACCTCTCTTGTTCAGTTTATTTCATTTCGTATATCGAAAATGTATGGAATACAGTTACAGTTAAAAATGTAAACAGTTAAATTCTTGCATTTTCACAATTAGTAACAATATACATGTAATGAATAATGGAATTAATCTAATGAATAGACCATGTCCAAGTTTCTCTTTTCTTGCAGTATAAATTCTTAAATTTAGGTGAAATTGTTTATCAGAAGGCACTTGATTTGAACAATATTCTTTAAGATTAGTTAAAAAAAAATACAAGAGAACAAGCCAAAGGGAAAACAGTGCTTTCTACTCAATACTTAAAAACTGCACTTTTTGTAATAATTGAAATTGAATGTCATAGGGTGAGCGAGAACTCGGAATTAGTTTATTGTATTTAATGATTATCTAAAAATTAAACTTACCAGTTCTGCATTATCTGTGTTGCCATCTGGAACAACCATCACACTGTAAGGCCTCCTCGTCGTCTAGGTTAGCTTTACAATACTGTATGCAAGATATTGTAGGAATGATGACTAAATCTGGAAACTTCGTATTTTACACAGACTTTGGCTTGTTTGTTTATTTTTTTTTTCAACTTTTGATGTTTTTCATCCACAAATATCGGTGCACGTTAATGAGGTACTTATAATTTAACTTGTTTTTTCAACAACTTGGTTTAATTGGGTATAACCGTATAGAATGAGTTTTCCCCCGAAGTTTTGGTGACGAGTTTTTATATTCTAAAAATCTCCTACGTTTTGGTGACGAATTGTTTGGCCAAATTATCATCATGTCACCAGTTTCCAGTGATATCGTTAAAAATTTTGGTAACAAGTAGATTTAAGCTAGATCACATAGTTTTCATAACAAGTTTTGTGTTGCTAAAAAAATCCCAAGTTTTTGTGACGAGTTGTCCTGTCAAGTCATCACCATGTTATGACTTGACCAGACAATTTGTAGCCAATCATCTGGTTACGAGTTGTCTTTTTCGGTTACGAGTTGTCTTGTTGCGATTTGTCTTGGTGACAAGTTGTCCTGACACCATCTCACATATGTCATTTACCATTCTGTCCCACAATATTGGCTTTATTTTATTTTCACATCAAATTTATGACCCTATTCGCATTATATCTTTATCAAGTTGGGGATAGCCACTCATTGACAGATTATCACTCAAATAAGTAACAGTCTCTGTTTTCAGTTATTACTTTCAAGGATTGAGCTATGTTCTATGCATCTTATACCCCTAGTCTCTCTCCCTCTTATTGCACACTAGTTCCCAACTAGAGACTCATTTGTATGTTGCAGATGATATTGGGTCTATTTACAAGCACTATAACTACATGTATGTTCTATTTATATATTTGAGGACCAATACCTAGAAACCAATACAGGTACAAGTGTGCTGTCTGTTTGATGGTATAAAGGGGTATATCTTGTGCCAAGAGACTCATGTGAGTGTCAGCATCACAACAGAGTGTTGATTGTGTTTGTATGTCCATGTACGCTCAGCACCGCAGAAAAGAAACTGTTGCATGTTTTGTTCTTAGACCTTGCAAAAACTATTAAATATATTATTCAAACCTTGCAAACATGTCAGCAATGAACAGAGGATAAAACCCTTTTCATGTTCAATGTCAGAGGTCAAAGGCAAGGTCATAACGAACAAATATGGCATTGTGAGAGGATGTTACATTTTTATGTTGTTATTCTATGTCACTGACTCATACAAGGATGAGATTTGCAGGAAAAGTTCTTAATGAGATATAACACCGATTGAAGTTCATAGTCGAGATGAGGATTAAAATTAAGGTCACATACTTCATAGACCACACATTTTGAAACAATTTTAGTGTGAAACTAGAGTGTGTTTCATTAACAAGATTGATGAGATGAATATAAAAATAAATATGTTGATCCACTCAGAGTTTTAAACTACTTTTGTTATTGTTTCAGCTCCTTTAGAAATTTTTTTCCTTTATTGTACAACTGCTATGTCAGTAATTTTGGTGAGTCCAACGCCATGAGAGGAATAACAGAATCTAACACAGCGATAAATCCAGAGGGGTCTCAGGAACCAGACTACACCTGTCCCGTGATATTTGGCAGTATGCATACCCAAGCATCATTAGCAACACAGCTCGGAAATTTAGCCTTTCAGATATGTTCAAAGGTGATGTTTTTACTTTCAGTTCAATCATTAATTAGCAAGAGCTAGATATTTTGGTGATAGCCAATGATAATTATGATACATGTTTGCATACGAATAAGTATAAAAGAAATACATCTCTTAACGAAATTGTTTACTTATTTAGACAAGTATTTAATTTTGTTAAAATATTACACTTCATATTAGTCTTGATACGTTATAGAATTTTAAATGTTGATTTAAATATCTTCTTACAACAATCAAATACTTGTACCAATAATGGAAGCTTACATGTACTATATCCGATAATACAAAATGATATTACATCTATCAATAATGAAAACTTACACCTACAGCATAATAAACAAATGATAGTACATCAACCAATAATGGAAGCTTACATGTACAGTATACCATAATATACAAATGATAGTACATCAACCAATAATGGAAGCTTACATGTACAGTACACCATAATATACAAATGATAGTACATCAACCAATAATGGAAGCTTACATGTACAGTATACCATAATATACAAATGATAGTACATCAACCAATAATGGAAACTTACATGTACAGTCTACCATAATATACAAATGATAGTACATCAACCAATAATGGAAGCTTATGAGTACAGTATACCATAATATACAAATGATAGTACATCAACCAATAATGGAAACTTACATGTACAGTCTACCATAATATACAAATGAGAGTACATCAACCAATGATGGAAGCTTACATGTACAGTATACCATAATATACAAATGAGAGTACATCAACCAATAATGGAAGCTTATGAGTACAGTATACCATAATATACAAATGATAGTACATCAACCAATAATGGAAACTTACATGTACAGTCTACCATAATATACAAATGAGAGTACATCAACCAATAATGGAAACTTACATGTACAGTCTACCATAATATACAAATGAGAGTACATCAACCAATAATGGAAGCTTACATGTACAGTATACCATAATATACAAATGATAGTACATCAACCAATAATGGAAGCTTATGAGTACAGTATACCATAATATAAAAATGATAGTACATCAACCAATGATGGAAGCTTACATGTACAGTATACCATAATATACAAATGAGAGTACATCAACCAATAATGGAAGCTTATGAGTACAGTATACCATAATATACAAATGATAGTACATCAACCAATGATGGAAGCTTACATGTACAGTATACCATAATATAAAAATGATAGTACATCAACCAATAATGGAAGCTTACATGTAGAAGTACACCTGCATTAACTTTAATAGAATCAAATTTAAGTAGATCTAGGCCTAGTTATTTCAATACACGCATTTATGTAGATATATTCCGAATCTTATGAAATAAGAATCCAAGCGTTGAGTTGTAATTCTGCTTTTTTCTTCCAAAACAAAATTCTATGGGTTGATCGAAAAATACTTAAAATTATTTTTAAAAAGTTACCAGTCAATATATTGTAAGTATAATACCTCAATTACTGTAATAAACCATAGAATTATATCTATATACCTTAACTAAATTATTGTAAATTAAGAATTATTGTTTATTGTGAAATCAACGCGGCCCCTACGCACAGAAAAAAGGCGGAGGGGTTATCTTGCAATGATTTTAGGTATGAACATGCTAAGCATTAAACCAGTTCATATATTAGGCAGAGCATGACATGATATGCATTCCCATTTATATATTAGACAAAATAAAAATCATAACCATTCAAAATGTGTTTATTGGTTCAACAAATGCAATACCCGTCTTTTGATATGAATCGATGACTAATGTTAGTTCTTACAACAGTTTGGTTTGTAATCAACGTTTGTGAGACATAATGTGAAGTAATCAAGGCCTAACGCAATGTTATATTTGTGCTCTTCCCACAGGTATGTCGTCATGGAAATATATCATCAATTTGGTTGCTCATAAAGCACTGACTTTCTATGTTTGGTATTAAATATCATCGGAAAAGGGCTTTGATACTTTTGGCCGGATTGCGAAGCAAAATCTGATCTTTTATTTGGTGATGTCTGTTTGTCTGTCAATTTTAAGTTTTATGTTTAGAACAAGACAATATACGCATTAATTTAAAGGTTAATTAGCGAGAAAAAGAATCAAGAATCACCCCTCGTCCCAGATAGCAAGATATCAGTCTCGGGCGACATACTTCGACATTCCAACCTTGGTTAACGCCTCGGTTGGAATTATGTCGAAGCGGGTCATCCTCGACTGATATCTTTCGATCTGGGACTCGAGGTGATTCTAGATTCTCATAATCTTTCAAACCACACATGTAGATAGACCTCTATGGGCTGTATCTATCATTGACCTTTGTGCCCTTAACCTTCAGGTTCCCTGTTTCAATATTACATGCATAATTGTTTCCCTACAACGAAGTTATCTCTCAAATCTCACGCATGGCTGGTTATTGATGAGCACTATTCATTGCAACCTTTTCGACCTTAACCTTCAATACTCAGTTTCAAGGTCAAATGCATATTGAAAGTATGAATCAATTACAAAAATATCATTAAATTAGATCCATCAAACTTGATAGAAATTGATGAGCACTATACACGGCCATCTTTGTGACCTTGAACTTGAATGTCCTCAACTTGAAGGTCAAATGCATATTTGAATTAAGAATTTCAAAACACATTCTGCTTTCAATAATTGTCAACGCTTTGCAATCTGGCCAATACTCCCTTTAACGATTTCTTGGTTTATTTGTGAATAAATAGCTTTGATGTAGTTCTCTTCAGAACTAATAAAAAGATTTGCAAATCTTCATTTTTGCCAGATTTGTAAAAGGTGGATCCAGAGCATGGCATCGGATGCATATATTGATGTTATTTTGGAATCTTAAGATGAACCCCTGATGTAAAATGGTCACATTAGCCTTAGAATTTTGTTACATACTTAGCTACCCCAAACTTAATAATCAATTCGCTCAAGCGGTAAAAGTAGGTCAGACGTGGCATCTGATAATTGGGTCCATCTCTGAATCAGAAGATGAATCACTGCAACTTCTGACATAACTATTTTATCCAATACTGAGATTACTTCAAATTTCTTGATTGCAGGTGGACGTCCCAGGATAAAGCATAAGGTTACCTGATCTGCATCACGTGAGCTAAAATGAAATTTAACTCTACTTTTCTTACGTTTATTTTGAAGTTTTTAGGATGAAAAATCTACCCTTACATGCAGGCAAAATAGAGTTGGAAAAAGAGGACCTTCACAAAGATGAGACTTAAGAAACTTTGCATACAGATTTTAAAAATACCATGTAGCTTAAGGAAAAGCACTCGTGTTTCACGAGAGATTCAGGTTCGAATCCTGACTTGGTAGATTAATCTTGTGTTACAAAATGTTACAATATTTAGTAATACACTTGTATGTGTCATATATACTTGTGTACTACGTCATCTCGTTATGCGCTTCATGTTTATTATAAATAATCGGTATCAACTTCATGTATATAATTAATATCAATATGAACATATCGTGACAGAATAAACGTCTCTGCATTTTAACAAATTTCTAGATGCCAATACCGACATTTTAGATACTGTCAATATAGCAATCAGAGATTCTAGATGGCTGGAAATTGTATATTTATGAAATGAATATATCATACTAAAAATTTATTTCTGCATTTCATATTTCTCATGTTGCAAAGATGACCCGAATAATAAATTTTAGCTGGAGTTATCTTTCTTAAATTTATCATATACTAAACATTAGTAGAATTTTGTTATTTTCATCATGTCGAGATTCCTGGGCAGTTCATCCTACATAGCTTACGTACAAAGAATTCAACGGATTAATATGAAGTAACTGTTCTACTGTCAATCCACCTTTGTATGATTTCTTCTTTGCCTTGGACGGGAGGGATCGAGTCTCCATCTCCTCTGTATCCTGTTTCCTGTAGTGGTACTCCATGTGGTAAACAAGCCAATTCTTCAATGTCAAAAGTCACTGTGTGGTCTGGTCTGATAAGAGTCTGTGGTGCTGATGGAATGGTCCTGACTGACACTATCTCCTGATGTTTGCACAACACCATCATTTGCCGATTGCTGTTCCCTATCAACCACAGCTGACAGTCCCGGATGACAAAAGTGTTCTTGGTATCTATTACATGTCCTTATGATGTCTTCTCTTTTAAATGTTAAAAACACGTAGCATTAACTTCTTCACAGATGGTAACACACAACATTCTGAAGACACTCTGGTGCATTCTGTTTGTCAGTCTTTGTAACTGGCCTGAATATGATGTCAAATGAGTGTACCTCCTGGACATTACCTGGCTGCATGGAGCCTGGATCGAACCCTTGACAGATATGGCAGAAAAAGCAACAACATGTGTAGGACATTCCGAGTACTTCAACTGTTATAAAGATTCAACAAATTCTATCTGTTACAGAAAAATAGTTCAGCAGATAATAATATGCTATAGCGTACACCTTCATTTTGTGTCTTAGATATTAGGAGAGGAAGGGTTCACATTACATTTCTTTACAGTTACATTCATTTTCCAAAACGTCTTTTCAAACACATGTCAAAATGCATATAAGCAAACCGCGGTGAGAGAAAAAAAAAACATCGCTTGAAATATGCAATACTAACAAAGCCTTAGAGGGCGCTTAGTAATTCTGTTTTCGTGTAGTGCTACTCCACGTAGTACACGAGACAATTCTTCAATGTTAAAAGTCACTGTTTTGCCCAGCATGATAGGGGTCTGTGTTGCTGAGGTCATCAGGTGGATTCTCATTCTTCGGTTATTTCAGCGCTGTCCACTGCAAAACTCCAGCGGTGCGCCGGTAATCAAGTCCCAGCCCAAAACCATTCAGACGTCCGCTTTTCAATACATCTTGATGTTTCTGCAGCACACTGGTATATATCTGATAGAGTGATCATATACAAATACATTCAAGCAGAACTCTCCACGTTGACTGCCCAACGAACCTCGACATCATACCTCTACAGGAAGACACCATACATTTTATCCCTACTGCTGATATTTTGACGCTTCCGCTCTTGGACATCCTCTATTCTCTCCTCCCATGATCCGCGGATCGCCACTATCTCCTGATGCTTGCACCACACCGTCATCTGCCGATTGCTCTCCGTTATCATCTACAGCCGACAGTTCCTGACGATCGAACTCATCGTGTGTGTTTTTGGTGTTCATTCTGCAACCTCTTCATATATACTCAAATAATAAAAATAATCTTCTAAGTAGTAAATAAACAGAACAATAAAACTCTTTCTGAGACACCCTTTTAAAATACTGGGGTAGATTCGGTACTCTTTCACTGCCAACCCATTCCAATTTACACCCAGCCTCTTAGGGAACGAAAGATCTGGAACGTTAAAGAAGATCTAGGCATATATGTGAAGTTTATGCAACCAGGCTAGCCAGTACACCTATTCCTAACCAATACTACGGGAGATGAATGATGTCATCAGAAAGTGGCAGTCATTTTGTTGGATTTAGCCAATTCTTATGGTTCGATGCCATACAAACTTGTCAATTTGATGCTGCAACGATATCATGTGCCAAAGAAAGTTCAAATCTTGCTTGAACGTTATTTTGACAAATTGGATTTAAGGGTCATAGTACAGAACTTCACAACATCCTGACAAACGTTTAGAGGTCGGGATAGTCACAGGCTATACATTTTCAATAATCCTGTTCTCAGCAGTCATGGATTTGACGGTTATGTCTGTGGAGATAATTAGTAGATGACAAAGGATGAGAGCAAGCGTACGTTAACCACCTGTTAGAGCTTTTATGGACGATATGACAAGTAGCACCAAGATCATCATCCAGGCAAGATGGACACTCAAGAAGATAGAAGAGGTTATAAACTGGGTTCGTATGAAGATCAAACCAGGAAATTTCAGGAGCATTGTGCTCAAAAAAGGAAAAGTTAACCAGCAGAGGTTTCAGATTGGGGATTAGATTATTCCAACAATTTTGGAGAAGCCAGTGAAATGCTTTGGAAAGTACTTCGATGATAAACCAGGCGATACTCGGAATGTAAGCGAGACCATAAAGCAATTAGAGAGCTGGATGAAAACCATCGACAGATGTGCTCTACCACAGTAATAGAAAGCTTGGGTATACCAACATGGAGTGCTACCACGTGTCCTTTGACCTTTACATGTATACGATGTACCAGTGACAACAGTCGAGGCACTTGAGCCTTCTGCAAGCAGTTTTCTGAGCAGATGGCTTGCAGTTTCCAGAAGCATTAGTAGTGTACGACTTTACAGCTCAGGAGGGAAACTAACACTACTCTTGACCTCAGTCATTTAAGAGTTCAAAGTCACGAAGGTAAGACAGCTTCTGATGCTTAGAGACAGCAAAAATACCAAGGTACAGGATGCAATGGTTGATATCCGGTCGGATCGAAAGTGTCAGCAAAGAGCACAGTCCAAGACGCAGAATGACATTTGAGGGATAGAGATATAGTGGGCAATGTAACAGTTATCAGATTAAGTCTCAGTGTAACATCATCATTTAAAAGGTATATATGTTCTATATTTATCATCGATAAGATGGAGCTCAGCATCTGATGAGGAGCGAAAACAATTGGTGCAGATGGAGGTCATTACGACAGAGGAAGACTCTAGGATTGTTAGGGCAGTCGACCTGAAGAGGTAAGGAAGTTGGTTGAATTAGGATGGAGAAGATAAGCAGAAACTTACATGGAAAGAAATTTGGTCCATGGAGCCACAGGGACTGTAATTCTTTCTTATGTCGGTATATAACCTGTTGCCTAGTCCAACCAACATGATGACATAAGGTATGGTAGACAACCCAAACTGCAAGCTTTGTGGAAAACCAGCCAAATTAAAACGTGTTGTGTCTGCTTTTTCGATGGCTTTGACAGATGGGCGGTACACATGGAGTGATGACAGGGCCTTATCTGTCCTTGCAGATACATTGGGGAGAAGTAGGAAGAAGCCTAGGGAGGATAATGGTACACTGAAGTTTGTCTACTTTGTCAAGACTGGTGAGCAGAATTCCCGAGGATGGGTCGAATAATGTGGACTGTTTGGTACTGCGGGTATTTATAAGGGGCAGGCAGGTCTCAGGGGTCATACTCGCAGTTCCAGTTTCCCAGGGAAATAACAGTGACAAATCAGAGGCCAGCTATTCTGGTGGAGTTGACTATGTCATGGGAGGAGAGAATAGAGGAGGCCCAAGAGCGGAAGCGTCTGAAGAACCAGGATCTGGTTTCAAAATGTCAGCAGCAGGGATACAATGTATGGTGTCTTCCTGTAGAGGTAGGATGTCGGGGGTTCGTTAGGCAGTCAACATGGAGAGTTCTGCTTGATTGATTTGTATATGATCACTCTATCAGATATATACCAGTGTTCTGCAGAAACATCCAGATGTATTGAAAAGCGGACGTCTGAGTGGTTTTGGGCTGGGACTTGATTACCGGCGCACCTCTGGAGTTTGCAGTGGACAGCGATGAAAGAACCGAAGAATGAGAATCCACCTGATGACGGAACCATTTTGCATTTAGTCCATCAAGATGTTGCCCTGGTAAGGGAGCAAACTAACAACAGGTAATGCAGAAAATTTGATGAAATCGTAGTATAATTGCAATAGCATACACATTCTTTCTAATGTCTTAAAACTTGGGGTCGTTTTCTTTACAGATACGTTGAAGAGAAGTAGGAAGAAGCCTAAGAGGGACAATGGTAGACTGAAGTTTGTCTACTTTGTCAAGGCTGGCGAGCATTGCCCCTCCCGTGAAAGTGGATATCATCAAAATCTGTGCACTAGCTTGAAAGAGGACATAGCTAACAACCTGTTTAATTCTAAAAATCATTTACCTTCTTCTTAATTTTGAAAACATTAGAAACTTCTGTCCACCAGTTTGTAAGAGGTCATATAGCTCATAGCCTACCTTTTCATTTCTAAGAAAACCCACTTCTTACCTTTTGGAAACTTTTTAATCTTTTGTCCACTAGTTTGACAAAAATCATAGCGCATAGCACTCCTTTTTAATTCTAAAAAATCAATTCTTTTTACCTCTGGGAAACTGTTGAAACTTCTAAAAGTTTTGCACCTTCATTTTTCTTTTTTTGTACGCTACTCTTAAAAATGCCGAACTCCTTAACGCCTATAATTTATTATTTACAATTCATATGAATCACATATCGCTAGGAATTATGTGCTCCATATACTACAATTAAAATTTAAATGCCGAATTTTTGAAGCTTCTAAAACTTACCCTCTCTCATCTTTTTACACTACACTTTTTCTACGCTACACTTTAAAATGCCGAACTCCTTAACGCCTATAATTGAGAATATATATGACTCACATATCTTGAATCTTTCCATGCCTCAAAGTTCGGTAAAATTTTGCGAAAAAAAAATGAATCGCCTATCCTGAGGAATCAAAATTCCGAACTCATATCTTGAATCAACTACAATTTAAATGCCGAACTTCGTAACTCCTGAACCACTTTAATCACGAATGGCCCTACTTAATTTAATCTTGTTAGATATACCTACCTTGGTTATGAATATTATAATAACATTGCAGGATATTACTTATAATGATTTTCAACTACAAAATAGATTGAAATGAAAGTACGGTAAAATTTGTTAAAAAATATAAATTTGCTACATGAATCATGTATTCAGTATACTACAATTTAATTTTCTACATTACACTTTAAAACGCCCCTATATTCTGAATAATTTATGCAAATTTTCTGATATGTGACGTCGGCATCACGACATCGAGGCAGGGGTTACTGCATAGCAAACAAAAGGAATAAAGAGGAAGCATTTATCGTCAAATGAAATGTAGTGTGTAATCTGTCAGAATCCTACAATATGTATGTATATCTCCGCGTCTGTCCCTAGTCTGGTTCCCGGGTCCACTTTGGATCTTTTAAAATTTTTTTTACTGTGTTAAATGGGTCAGCTAACACCCAACGCCATATTGTTTTCTGCTGTTATCGTGTATTACATTATACAGGTACGTACAAATTGATGTTGTAGGCAATACGTGGGTTTGATAGTTCTAAGGGATTGGAGAGATTGCTGTAGGAGATGAATTGTCGTCTGTTCTGAAGCCATAATTTTGCTATACAATGCGTATTTTGATATACTTGGCATTCACTTGTCCATTATAAACTACCCTCCTCTTGCACATTCACATCACTGCAAGATTATTGCACTTAGATATGGTGGCGGCATCTCACTGGTGCATTGCCGAAGCAAAAAGGAATCGTTTACGTGCCATCATATACCGTGACATAAGGCCTCGTTTATACCGTGATAAGGAGCCAGCTTCCTACCGTGACGAGGGCCTCTGTTTATGCCGTGACAAGGACCTCGGTTTACAATCGGCTCTCATCCGAAGGACAGATAGGGAGTCAGAAAATGATAAATCACCTTACTATACACCAGGACCGACATCTGGAATCGAATCCAGGTCCTCAGGTTTGCAGTCCAGTGCCATACCTCTGGAGCAAACCGCCCCCTTACTTACAGTTGACGAATTGTATTATTCCAGAGTCTGGGTCCAGAGTTGCAACTGGGGTGGGGCGCGTTGGGGTTGGGGGTTTCAAGGACCGAGGGGGTAGGTACGGGAGGGGTCCTCCCCTTCCGTAAATGGGTCCGGGGTCTCCACCGATAAAGTTTTGTAAAAATGAAGTAAAATAGTGTAATGTGAAGTGTATTTTTGTCCTTTATACCAACTTAACCACGTATCAGAGACAAGTTATAACCAAAACTCCACCACGAGTATTTCCAAGGCAAATCTATTAAACAGTTACTATTCATATGAATCAGTTGCCATTAAGAACTGTTGGTCGAACCAGATGTGGCACATAATGGCCTAGGAAGTTCAACTGCTGCTGGAACCAAACATCACCAGAAAATTTCAAAGCTTGTTTTGGATATTAGTAACCTTGATGACTGATTTCTAATATTTCTTCACTTGCCATTTAACTGCTTGATGGGACCTTCATTCCCTCAAATTATACAATATTGCAGAAACTGACAGTTTGTTTGTTTGTTTGTTTTGGGGGGGGGGTTTTTTTGAGAATATATTTGAAATTATTCAATATACAAATAATGATCACTTAAAATATAAAAGAAACATTTAAACATTATTATTATGGCTCACTGAAAATCAAAACCAGCATTTCCTATTTAATGTCACAAAACATGCATTTATAGATAATCATCAAGATTTTTGTAGCACCAATAAAAATATACAATGAAAGTCCTCTCAAAATATAAACAATGGTATTGACTATATGATCGAGTGATCGGGGCATATAATGTTTTATTTGCTTACATGTATTTTTATCCCCCTGGATCCGTCACTGACAACAACAAGAAGACGTAGTTGTTGTTGTGTAGGAAAATGTCTTACAACAGTAAATACTATGCCAAGAAAATACAGACAAAAACAAAACTCCGGCAGAAATAGGTGTAAATTAATATCCTTTCACTTCAGACAAGCAACATACACATAAAAACAATACACCCCCTAAAGAGAGAAAACAAACAAACCAAATAACCAAACCAAAACTCTGATGTTTTCAATGACCCTATTACCTCTCACAGAAGTCGTCAAACTTTAAGCATCTCCAACCTCTTCAACTGAGGCCATCTCAACTTTTTTATAGATCTTATAGCCGTGTGCAAACTCCAAGGGGTGGGGATGGAGGTTGGAAGATTGTTGAGGAGGGGGTTACTTTGAATAGCCTACTTATTAGTTGATAGCTCAATTTCAAGAAGCCGTTGTGGCCTAGTAGAAGTTGAGGTGGTCGACTGGTAATCACAAGGTCCCGGGTTCGATTTCTGCCGTGGGCACACCGGTGTTCTGTCTTTCGGATGAGACTTTACTATCTCGCTCTCCGTTATCTCACCCTTAGGGCATGGCTTAAACCTTAAGTTGACGAACTAATCAGTTCTAAAATCTTTGTGCGAGCACCATGACCATAGTTATAAAAATATACACTTTGAATTCTTGTTTAATAAGCTAACTATTACAGAAAATCTCCTTATGCTGTTTGTATTTGTCAATAAGAATTAACTTGAACAGGGATTTATTCGTCTGGCGTAGAGTACTGATCTAAATCTGTCTGCAATTATCGGAGTTGTCTTTCTTTGACTGCCGATAAACAGTGACAGGGTCTTCTAAAAGGACCAAAACACCATGTTACGAGAGGGACAAAGAAATCTCAATCCAGGTGCCCATGCCGCATGAAATCCATAACTCGGTAAGCCTCGTCATGGATATCAATTGGCATGCGCACTGGGATTGAGATTTCTATGTCCCTCCCGGAATATGGAGTTAGAACCTATTAATCTTTTCAGGAAAAATGATGATTTTGATGTCGGAAATGTGAAAATTGAGGTCACGTGTCACAGTAGCCGCGGCACGTAAAAGATCCCTCGATCACCTCAGTTCGGGTGGGTCCGTTACAAAAATATAATTTACATGCAGTGCATATCAGGCAGAGGCCCTCACCATATACATGAAATAACCGTGGAGTGACGTAAAACAATCTTCAATCAATCAATCTAATTTAATGTTAATTATGATGTAAAATGAATTATTTGATGGAGTTATCTTTCTTTCTATACATAAGTAATATTCCGGAGGCAGAAACTCGGTAGAACATTCGGACCCTGTCAAGGACAGCACAACTATTTTCTTGAAAACGGAAACCAATAAAAAGCCGTAGATTTATATAAACTTTAATTTTGATGTAAGGACTCAAAATACCAACAAATGATTTAATAAATGATGATCAAGATGTGAATAATGTACGGTGATATCAATATACAAAATATGTATGAAATGATAATTATACATGTGTCTTTTTCTAACTTTAAATTTTTGTTATTTAAAGTGAGCAATAGTCATGTGCTCACTTTAAATAACAAAAATTTAAAATTTGAACAAAACACATGTATATACAGATTATAAATATTATGGACTATACATTATGCAAATTTATAAAAATATGAATAAGGAGACATTTCTAGTGTTATACATTATATACAACATATAGGTGCAGGCATGGGCGGATCTAAAGGGGTGAACCAGGGGTCTGGGCCCACCCTGAGATTTAGCAAAAATGACTTTTCTTGTTATTTTTCGATATAAAATAGATAGTTTTACACACAAAAACATGGGTGGACATCCTCTAGGAAAAATTCATTTGGGGTGTACCCACGCTCGACAAAATTTCTGGATCCGCGCCTGGGCACAGGTAAGAAAATCACTATCAATTTTCATTATTGAAAAATGTACATCTACAGTGTTTTGAAATTTTCACTTGTCTTGTATAAATCAGCGAGGAATCCGTGTTGAGATGAACGCCATTTGAAAGAAAAGTATCCGATTTTAGGTTACGGACGTATAATGCAATTACAAAAAAGGGAGGGGGAGTAACGTTATAAAAACCGGTGTATGATCGGTCAAAATAAAAAAAAAGGATCGATCCGTCAAAAACAGGGACCCCCTCGGCTCCTACAAGCTGAAGGTTTCTGTAAATGCCATATCCTCCAGAATGCCCCAACTGCAAACTTTCAAGGTCTCAATTCATATTCTCAACGTAATCGGCGAGTCAGATAGAAATACTGTTACAATATTATGAATTCACACAATAAAGTAAATTAATATAATGTTTTAAAGCACAAGATTATTGTATAAATACATCATGATATTTATGTACCAAAGTAAAGTGATGTTAACATGTATTAAGCGAGGTAACTGTAATGTACAACGGACGTCACCAGCGCCCCTCCCACTTAAATGTGCCTCCTCCCCAAATGTCGTTATATATATATTCTTTTATCATGAAATAACAAGAAATAGTCCGAATCGCTCCCTCAAGTACATCGAATTACAGATTAATACAGAGAGATTATTCCACTGTCAGTCCAGCTCTTTACCATTCCTTCTTCGTCTTGGACCGGAGGGATCGGGTCTCCTTCTCCACTGTATCCTGTTTCCTGTAGTGGTACTCCACGTAGTACACGAGACAATTCTTCAATATTGAATGTCACTGTGTGACCTTGTCTTATATCAGTCTGTGGTGCTGAGGGAATGGTCGGCGGACCGACACTATCTCCTGATGCTTGCACCATACCGTCATCTGCCGATTGTTCTTCCCTATCAGCCACAGCCGACAGTTCCCGATGATCTAACTCTTCAGGTGTGTTTTTGGTGTCCATTAACCTCTTCATATATGGAATGAAAAAAAATTAAAAGTTCACAGATCAATACTCAAATAATTATAATAATCTACAACAACAACAACAAAAACTACACACAAATACAAAATCTCATTTCATAGAAATGTTTTTTTCCCTTTCTGTCCATTTGTCTCCCTCCATCCATCAAATAAGAAAACAACAAGGACAGAGCAGCATCAACGACGACATCAACAAAATTCCTTCCGAGACACCTTTCTTAAGTACTGTGGTACATTCGGTACCCTTCCTGAGACACCCTTCTTAAGTGCTGTGGTACATTCGGTTCTCTTCCTGAGACACCCTTATAAAGCACTGTGCTACATTCGGTACTCTTCCTTAGACACCCATATAAAGCATTATTGGCAGTTGGCAGATTTGGTCTCGGAGTGACATCACTGACCAGATGGAGTTCAGCATCTGATGAGGAGCGAAGACAGTTGGTGCAGAGGGAGGTACATATAATAGAGGAAGGCTCTAGGATTGTTAGGGCAGTCGGCATGAAGAAGTTGAATTAGGATGGAACATGTCAGCAGAAACATACATGGAAGGAAATCTGGTCTATGGAACCATAGAGACAGCAATTCTTGCTTAAGTCTGTATATGACGCGTTACCTAATCGAACCAACTTGGTGACATCGGGTATGGCAGACAACCAAACTGCAAGCTTTGTGGAAAACCAGCCAACTTAAAACATGTTTTATCCTCTTGTTCGGTGGCTTTGACATATGGGCTGTACACATAGAGACATGGCAGAGCCGTGCCAGTCCTTGCTGATACGTTGGAGAGAAGTAGGCAGAAGCCGAGGAAGAACAATGGTAGACTAAAGTTTGTAAAGGCTGGCGATCAGAGTTCCGAAGGAAGGGTTGAAGCATCTGGACTGTTTGGTAGCTCGGGTAATTGGCAGCTGCAGGCAAATCTAAGGGGCCATACACAGTTTCCCATGGAAATAGTACTGACAAACCAGAGACCCATGAGCAGAAGCGGCTTAAGTACCAGGATCTGTTTGTAGAATGTCAGCAGCAGGAATAGAGTGTATGGTGTCTTCCTGTGGAGGTAGGATGTCGAGGGTTCGTTCGGCAGTCAATGTGGAAAGCTCTGCAAGTCATCGGCTTCATTGGTGTGGAGAGACGTAAACTCATTAGACGTCAGAAAAGGGAATGTGAGATGGCATCCATATGGTTGTGGAGGAAGCGAGAAGATGAATGGATAGTGCAGCACTGGTGAAGATATTAGTGTATGAACACTCAGTCGGAGATATACCAGTGTGCTGCAGAAACATCAAGATGTGTGGAAAGCGGACAGCTGAATGGGTCCGGCTGGGACCTGATCACCCAGCCAGTCGGCATACCTCTGGAGTTTGTAGTGGACAGCGCTGAAACAATCGAAGAAGGCTGGACCTGATGACGGAACCATTTTGCATCTAGTTCATCAAGATGTTTATAGGTAATACAGAGACAAATTGATGAAATCTTAGTATAATTGCAATGGCATACCCTTTCCTTCAAATATCTTTAAAAATTGTGGTTGGGGGACTTTTTGTTTACAGATACATTTACTTTCCAGATAGTCAGTTAAAATGTACGTCAATGCAATATACGCATTCCACACACACAGAGAGAGAGAGAGAGAGAGAGAGAGAGAGAGAGAGAGAGGCGAATAGTTAAAAATGATATCGGAATGTAACCAAAACAAGAGGACTTCTGAAGACACCCTTCTCAATCCCTCTGATGCATTCCGTTTTGTTAATGTATCTCCCCACCACTTTGTTCCCTCCCCCTCCCTTAGAAGTTAGCATCATCAATGTCTGTCCACTAGTTTGAAAGAAGCAAATCATCATTTTCAAACTTCAAACATAACAGACTTGGACTTATACAGGTGTCAATGTGGAAAGCTCTGTCACCTCCATAGCACACACTCTCTCTCCTCCCCTCCCGTGGAAGTAGCACATCATTTTTAATTTAAAAAAAAAAACGCCACCCGCTTTACTTCTTTAGATACTTCCAATCACTGACAAAGCCCATCTGTGATTTGAAAATAATAACATAGACGATATATAGGCCTCAATCTGAGATATACAATTATAATTGTACTCTTCAGTGCGCATGTGCACGGTATTCGATGACGATGATGAAATGAGGAAGAGTTTATACAATTATAATTGTATACAATTATAATTTAAAAAAAATTAAAAAAAATTATTATTGTATACAATTATAAAAAAAAAAATTTTTTAAATTATAATTGTATACAATTATAATTTAAAAAAAAACGCCACCCGCTTACCTTCTTTAGATACTTCCAATCACTGACAAAGCCCATCTGTGATTTGAAAATAATAACATAGACGATATATAGGCCTCAATCTGAGAACGTAATTATAATTACAACCTCACAGGTACGTACAAATTGAGGTTGTAATTATAATTACAACCTCAAGATTGAGGCCTATATAATTGTTGAGGTTGTAATTATAATTACAACCTCAAGATTGAGGCCTATATACTCTTCAGTGCGCATGTGCACGGTATTCGATACAATTATAATTGTATATCTCAGATTGAGGCCTTGAGGAAGAGTTTATCGTCAAATTAATGCCATTTCATAAAGTAGCATATTGTTTTCTGCTGTTATCGTGTGTTACATTATACAGGTACGTACAAATTGAGGTTGTAAGCAATACGTGGTTTGACAGTTGTAAGGGATGGGAGAGAATGCTGTAGGAGATGAATTATCTTCTGTATGGTACTGTAGTTTTTTAACCCCCCTCTTGCCGATTCTATACGCTGTTTGCGCTTGATCTAGGCGCAACATAGGCTATATTTTGGGGTCAACAGATAGGCAGATAAACTCTGCGTCCGAGAATTCCATAGCTTATGCAATGTCACCAGCTGTTATGAAAACATTGAGCACTTTTTCCCCGAATTTACTCCAAAGTTTACATGCATGCATTGCAATATGCTATTTGAGGCACAGTCATGGTTGCTTCAATGTGATCAATGAACTGTCAGTGATAGAGCTGAATTGAGAAAAATTATGATATGGCATATGCAACATGAGAAAGAGGAGGGGGGGTTCTAAAGAGTATTTTAATTATGAAATAGAGAAGTACCTCAAATAACATTGTCTATAGACCGAAATGAGCCCTTGCAGGAATGACAATGTATATCCCATATCAATGCTTAAATTTTCTAAGCCGGCGTGTCCTAGTGGTATCGTGTCGGACTCCTGATCGGGAGGCTGGGGTTCGAGTCCAGCTCTGGTCATGCCGGTGTCCTGTCTTTCGGATGAGACAGTACAAACAATCGGACCATGCTCCTTTAAATTTTCTCCATCCACCAAGGTACATCAGGCAACAATGCCTGATATCACTAACATGATTAAATGCGATGAGGTTAATCAAATTTCAAAATGATACTCTTTTTAAAGTAATATATATTAAACATTTGAAATTCTATTAACTGCCTTTCTTTTCTATGATCAATATACTTACTCTTCAGCGACCTCTGTCTTAATTTGAAGTTGAAATATCGAAACCTGGAGAAGTGATTGGAGGAGGAGATGTGTTAGTCTCTGTGGACATCGGGTGAGGGGAAAGAGGTGCTGATGGTGGTGGAGGTGATGGTGCAGATGTATCCATGGGTTCCTATGAATGATACGGACACATTACTAGCGGCAATAGATGGTAGAGATATAGAAAACTGTCCCATATAAAAATTGGTATTTTTCAGAGTATAAGAGCATAAATTGGAAACCTCGCAATTTGCTTTGATTTCCTGGATTTTATTCCATTCGCTCTGGGAGTTATGTGTTAATTAAAACCTTCCTTCTTCCCGTATAAATTTTATACATTTTGTTTTTTGATTTATTTAATACCAAAACCTCTCTTGTTCAGTTTATTTTATTTCGTATATCGAAAGATGTATGGAATACAGTTACAGTTAAAAATGTAAACAGTTAAATTCTTGCATTTTCACAATTAATAACAATATACATGTAATGAATAATGTAATTAATCTAATGAATAGACCTTGTCCAAGTTTCTTTTCTCTTGCAGTATAAATTCTTAAATTTAGGTGAAATTGTTTATCAGAAGGCACTTGATTTGAACAATATTCTTTAAGATTAGTTAAAAAAATACAAGAGAACAAGCCAAAGGGAAAACAGTGCTTTCTACTCAATACTTAAAAACTGCACTTTTTGTAATAATTGAAATTGAATGTCAAAGGGTAAGCGAGAACTCGGAATTAGTTTATTGTATTTAATGATTATCTAAAAATTAAACTTACCAGTTCTGCATTATCTGTGTTGCCATCTGGACCAACCATCACACTGTAAGGCCTCCTCGTCGTCTAGGTCAGCTTTACAATACTGTATGCAAGATATTGTAGGAATGATGACTAAATCTGGAAACTTCGTAGTTTACACAGACTTTGGCCTGTTTGTTTTTTTTTTTTCAACTTTGATGTTATCTAATGTTTTCATCCACAAAGATCGGTGAACGTTAACGAGGTACTCATAATTTAACTTGTTTTTTCAATAACTTGGTTTAATTGGGTTGCTTGGTGTATAAAACATGGCTAGCTTCTTTTTGAAACATTTGATATTTAATAGATCGATTATAATAACAAAACATGAATTACACCATTAATATATATTCGATAGATTTTTAGGCAATGATACTTGCACTAAAAGATCCTTTTCTTCTCTTCTTCTCTCCTTCAACGAATAAATGTTGCATTTCCTTGGAATATTCAGTATCGGACGTTTGGTAAAGGTCCGTGTTTTATTACATATTATATCATATTGTGTTATATATCACTCATAAATAAATATATATGTATTTATAATTTTCAACCATTTAAATGAAGAATTCTTCATAATTGAGTTAGAGTGTATCGCAATGACAAGTTTTTGATAACTGTATAGAATGCGTTTTCCCCCGAAGTTTTGGTGACGAGTTTTTATATTCTAAAAATCTCCTACGTTTTGGTGACGAATTGTTTGGCTAAGTCATCATCATGTCCCCAGTTTCCAGTGATATCGTTAAAAATTTTGGTAACAAGTAGATTTAAGCTAGATCACATAGTTTTCATAACGAGTTTTGTGTTGCTAAAAAAATCCCAAGTTTATGTGACGAGTTGTTCTGTCAAGTCATCATCATGTTACGACTTGACCAGACAATTTGCAACCAATCATGTGGTTACGAGTTGTCTTTTTCGGTTACGAGTTGTCTTGTTGCCATTTGTCTTGGTGACAAGTTGTCCTGACACCATCTCACATATGTCATTTACCATTCTGTCCCACAATATTGGCTTTATTTTATTTTCACATCAAAATTTATGACCCTATTCGCATTATATCTTTATCAAGTTGGGGATAGCCACTCATTGACAGATTATCACTCAAATAAGTAACAGTCTCTGTTTTCAGTTATTACTTTCAAGGATTGAGCTATGTTCTATGCATCTGAGACCCCTATTCTCTCTCCCTCTTATTGCACACTAGTTCCCAACTAGAGACTCATTTGTATGTTGCAGATGATATTGGGTCTATTTACAAGCACTATAACTACATGTATGTTCTATTTATATATTTGAGGACCAATACCTAGAAACCAATACAGGTACAAGTGTGCTGTCTGTTTGATGGTATAAAGGGGTATATCTTGTGCCAAGAGACTCATGTGAGTGTCAGCATCAAAACAGAGTGTTGATTGTGTTTGTCTGTCCATGTATGCTCAGCACCGCAGAAAAGAAACTGTTGCATGTTTTGTTCTTAGACCTTGCAAAAACTATTAAATATATTATTCAAACCTTGCAAACATGTCAGCAATGAACAGAGGATAAAACCCTTTTCATGTTCAATGTCAGAGGTCAAAGGCAAGGTCATAACGAACAAATATGGCATTGTGAGAGGATGTTACATTTTTATGTTGTTATTCTATGTCACTGACTCATACAAGGATGAGATTTGCAGGAAAAGTTCTTAATGAGATATAACACCGATTGAAGTTCATAGTCGAGATGAGGATTAAAATTAAGGTCACATACTTCATAGACCACACATTTTGAAACAATTTTAGTGTGAAACTAGAGTGTGTTTCATTAACAAGATTGATGAGATGAATATAAAAATAAATATGTTGATCCACTCAGAGTTTTAAACTACTTTTGTTATTGTTTCAGCTCCTTTAGAAATTTTTTTCCTTTATTGTACAACTGCTATGTCAGTAATTTTGGTGAGTCCAACGCCATGAGAGGAATAACAGAATCTAACACAGCGATAAATCCAGAGGGGTCTCAGGAACCAGACTACACCTGTCCCGTGATATTTGGCAGTATGCATACCCAAGCATCATTAGCAACACAGCTCGGAAATTTAGCCTTTCAGATATGTTCAAAGGTGATGTTTTTACTTTCAGTTCAATCATTAATTAGCAAGAGCCAGATATTTTGGTGATAGCCAATGATAATTATGATACATGTTTGCATACGAATAAGTATAAAAGAAATACATCTCTTAACGAAATTGTTTACTTATTTAGACAAGTATTTAATTTTGTTAAAATATTACACTTCATATTAGTCTTGATACGTTATAGAATTTTAAATGTTGATTTAAATATCTTCTTACAACAATGAAATACTTGTACCAATAATGGAAGCTTACATGTACTATATCCGATAATACAAAATGATATTACATCTATCAATAATGAAAACTTACACCTACAGCATAATAAACAAATGATAGTACATCAACCAATAATGGAAGCTTACATGTACAGTATACCATAATATACAAATGATAGTACATCAACCAATAATGGAAACTTACATGTACAGTCTACCATAATATACAAATGATAGTACATCAACCAATAATGGAAGCTTATGAGTACAGTATACCATAATATACAAATGATAGTACATCAACCAATGATGGAAGCTTACATGTACAGTATACCATAATATACAAATGATAGTACATCAACCAATAATGGAAGCTTACATGTAGAAGTACACCTGCATTAACTTTAATAGAATCAAATTTAAGTAGATCTAGGCCTAGTTATTTCAATACACGCATTTATGTAGATATATTCCGAATCTTATGAAATAAGAATCCAAGCATTGAGTTCTAATTCTGCTTTTTTCTTCCAAAACAAAATTCTATGGGTTGATCGAAAATACTTAAAATTATTTTTAAAAAGTTACCAGTCAATATATTGTAAGTATAATACCTCAATTACTGTAATAAACCATAGAATTATATCTATATACCTTAACTAAATTATTGTAAATTAAGAATTATTGTTTATTTTGAAATCAACGCGGCCCCTACGCACAGAAAAAAGGCGGAGGGGTTATCTTGCAATGATTTTAGGTATGAACATGCTAAGCATTAAACCAGTTCATATATTAGGCAGAGCATGACATGATATGCATTCCCATTTATATATTAGACAAAATAAAAATCATAACCATTCAAAATGTGTTTATTGGTTCAACAAATGCAATACCCGTCTTTTGATATGAATCGATGACTAATGTTAGTTCTTACAACAGTTTGGTTTGTAATCAACGTTTGTGAGACATAATGTGAAGTAATCAAGGCCTAACGCAATGTTATATTTGTGCTCTTCCCACAGGTATGTCGTCATGGAAATATATCATCAATTTGGTTGCTCATAAAGCACTGACTTTCTATGTTTGGTATTAAATATCATCGGAAAAGGGCTTTGATACTTTTGGCCGGATTGCGAAGCAAAATCTGATCTTTTATTTGGTGATGTCTGTTTGTCTGTCAATTTTAAGTTTTATGTTTAGAACAAGACAATATACGCATTAATTTAAAGGTTAATTAGCGAGAAAAAGAATCAAGAATCACCCCTCGTCCCAGATAGCAAGATATCAGTCTCGGGCGACATACTTCGACATTCCAACCTTGGTTAACGCCTCGGTTGGAATTATGTCGAAGCGGGTCATCCTCGACTGATATCTTTCGATCTGGGACTCGAGGTGATTCTAGATTCTCATAATCTTTCAAACCACACATGTAGATAGACCTCTATGGGCTGTATCTATCATTGACCTTTGTGCCCTTAACCTTCAAGGTTCCCTCTTTCAATACATGCATAATTGTTTTCCTACAACGAAGTTATCTTTCAAATCTCACACATGGCTGCTTATTGATGAGCACTATTCATTGCAACTTTTTGGACCTTAACCTTCAACATTTAGTTTCAAGGTCAAATGCAAATTAAAAGTATAAATCAATTACAAAAAGATCATTAAATTAGATCCATCAAACTTGATAGACCTTGATGAGCACTATACCAGGCCATTTTTTTTTTTGTGACCTTCAACTTGAATGTTTCCAGCTTCAAGGTCAAATGCATATTTGAATTAAGAATTTCAAAACACATTCTGCTTTCAATAATTGTCAACGCTTTGCAATCTGGCCAATACTACCTTTAACGATTTCTTGGTTTGGTTTATTTGTAAATAAATAGCTTTGATGGAGTTCTCTTCAGAACTAATAGAAAGATTTACAAATCTTCATTTTTGCCAGATTTGTAAAAGGTGGATCCAGAGCATGGCATCGGATGCATATATTGATGTTATTTTGGAATCTTAAGATGAACCCCTGATGTAAAATGGTCACATTAGCCTTAGAATTTTGTTACATACTTAGCTACCCCAAACTTAATAATCAATTCGCTCAAGCGGTAAAAGTAGGTCAGACGTGGCATCTGATAATTGGGTCCATCTCTGAATCAGAAGATGAATCACTGCAACTTCTGACATAACTATTTTATCCAATACTGAGATACTTCAAATTTCTTGATTGCAGGTGGACGTCCCAGGATAAAGCATAAGGTTACCTGATCTGCATCACGTGAGCTAAAATGAAATTTAACTCTACTTTTCTTACGTTTATTTTGAAGTTTTTAGGATGAAAAATCTACCCTTACATGCAGGCAAAATAGAGTTGGAAAAAGAGGACCTTCACAAAGATGAGACTTAAGAAACTTTGCATACAGATTTTAAAAATACCATGTAGCTTAAGGAAAAGCACTCGTGTTTCACGAGAGATTCAGGTCCGAATCCTGACTTGGTAGATTAATCTTGTGTTACAAAATGTTACAATATTTAGTAATACACTTGTATGTGTCATATATACTTGTGTACTACGTCATCTCGTTATGTGCTTCATGTTTATTATAAATAATCGGTATCAACTTCATGTATATAATTAATATCAATATGAACATATCGTGACAGAATAAACGTCTCTGCATTTTAACAAATTTCTAGATGCCAATACCGACATTTTAGATACTGTCAATATAGCAATCAGAGATTCTAGATGGCTGGAAATTGTATATTTATGAAATGAATATATCATACTAAAAATTTATTTCTGCATTTCATATTTCTCATGTTGCAAAGATGACCCGAATAATAAATTTTAGCTGGAGTTATCTTTCTTAAATTTATCATATACTAAACATTAGTAGAATTTTGTTATTTTCATCATGTCGAGATTCCTGGGCAGTTCATCCTACATAGCTTACGTACAAAGAATTCAACGGATTAATATGAAGTAACTGTTCTACTGTCAATCCACCTTTGTATGATTTCTTCTTTGCCTTGGACGGGAGGGATCGAGTCTCCATCTCCTCTGTATTCTGTTTCCTGTAGTGGTACTCCACGTGGTAAACAAGCCAATTCTTCAATGTCAAAAGTCACTGTGTGGTCTGGTCTGATAAGAGTCTGTGGTGCTGATGGAATGGTCCTGACTGACACTATCTCCTGATGTTTGCACAACACCATCATTTGCCGATTGCTGTTCCCTATCAACCACAGCTGACAGTCCCGGATGACAAAAGTGTTCTTGGTATCTATTACATGTCCTTATGATGTCTTCTCTTTTAAATGTTAAAAACACGTAGCATTAACTTCTTCACAGATGGTAACACACAACATTCTGAAGACACTCTGGTGCATTCTGTTTGTCAGTCTTTGTAACTGGCCTGAATATGATGTCAAATGAGTGTACCTCCTGGACATTACCTGGCTGCATGGAGCCTGGATCGAACCCTTGACAGATATGGCAGAAAAAGCAACAACATGTGTAGGACATTCCGAGTACTTCAACTGTATAAAGATTCAACAAATTCTATCTGTTACAGAAAAATAGTTCAGCAGATAATAATATGCTATAGCGTACACCTTCATTTTGTGTCTTAGATATTAGGAGAGGAAGGGTTCACATTACATTTCTTTACAGTTACATTCATTTTCCAAAACGTCTTTTCAAACACATGTCAAATGCATATAAGCAAACCGCGATGAGAGAAAAAAAAAAACATCGCTTGAAATATGCAATACTAACAAAGCCTTAGAGGGCGCTTAGTAATTCTGTTTCGTGTAGTGCTACTCCACGTAGTACACGAGACAATTCTTCAATGTTAAAAGTCACTGTTTTGCCCAGCATGATAGGGGTCTGTGTTGCTGAGGTCATCAGGTGGATTCTCATTCTTCGGTTATTTCAGCGCTGTCCACTGCAAACTCCAGCGGTGCGCCGGTAATCAAGTCCCAGCCCAAAACCATTCAGACGTCCGCTTTTCAATACATCTTGATGTTTCTGCAGCACACTGGTATATATCTGATAGAGTGATCATATACAAATACATTCAAGCAGAACTCTCCACGTTGACTGCCCAACGAACCCTCGACATCATACCTCTACAGGAAGACACCATACATTTTATCCCTACTGCTGATATTTTGACGCTTCCGCTCTTGGACCTCCTCTATTCTCTCCTCCCATGATCCGCGGATCGCCACTATCTCCTGATGCTTGCACCACACCGTCATCTGCCGATTGCTCTCCGTTATCATCTACAGCCGACAGTTCCTGACGATCGAACTCATCGTGTGTGTTTTTGGTGTTCATTCTGCAACCTCTTCATATATACTCAAATAATAAAAATAATCTTCTAAGTAGTAAATAAACAGAACAATAAAACTCTTTCTGAGACACCCTTTTAAAATACTGGGGTAGATTCGGTACTCTTTCACTGCCAACCCATTCCAATTTACACCCAGCCTCTTAGGGAACGAAAGATCTGGAACGTTAAAGAAGATCTAGGCATATATGTGAAGTTTATGCAACCAGGCTAGCCAGTACACCTATTCCTAATCAATACTACGGGAGATGAATGATGTCATCAGAAAGTGGCAGTCATTTTGTTGGATTTAGCCAATTCTTATGGTTCGATGCCATACAAACTTGTCAATTTGATGCTGCAACGATATCATGTGCCAAAAAAAGTTCAAATCTTGCTTGAACGTTATTTTGACAAATTGGATTTAAGGGTCATAGTACAGAACTTCACAACATCCTGACAAACGTTTAGAGGTCGGGATAGTCACAGGCTATACATTTTCAATAATCCTGTTCTCAGCAGTCATGGATTTGACGGTTATGTCTGTGGAGATAATGCGTAGATGACAAAGGATGAGAGCAAGCGTACGTTAACCACCTGTTAGAGCTTTTATGGACGATATGACAAGTAGCACCAAGATCATCATCCAGGCAAGATGGACACTCAAGAAGATAGAAGAGGTTATAAACTGGGTTCGTATGAAGATCAAACCAGGAAATTTCAGGAGCATTGTGCTCAAAAAAGGAAAAGTTAACCAGCAGAGGTTTCAGATTGGGGATTAGATTATTCCAACAATTTTGGAGAAGCCAGTGAAATGCTTTGGAAAGTACTTCGATGATAAACCAGGCGATACTCGGAATGTAAGCGAGACCATAAAGCAATTAGAGAGCTGGATGAAAACCATCGACAGATGTGCTCTACCACAGTAATAGAAAGCTTGGGTATACCAACATGGAGTGCTACCACGTGTCCTTTGACCTTTACATGTATACGATGTACCAGTGACAACAGTCGAGGCACTTGAGCCTTCTGCAAGCAGTTTTCTGAGCAGATGGCTTGCAGTTTCCAGAAGCATTAGTAGTGTACGACTTTACAGCTCAGGAGGGAAACTAACACTACTCTTGACCTCAGTCATGTAAGAGTTCAAAGTCACGAAGGTAAGACAGCTTCTGATGCTTAGAGACAGCAAAAATACCAAGGTACAGGATGCAATGGTTGATATCCGGTCGGATCGAAAGTGTCAGCAAAGAGCACAGTCCAAGACGCAGAATGACATTTGAGGGATAGAGATATAGTGGGCAATGTAACAGTTATCAGATTAAGTCTCAGTGTAACATCATCATTTAAAAGGTATATATGTTCTATATTTATCATCGATAAGATGGAGCTCAGCATCTGATGAGGAGCGAAAACAATTGGTGCAGATGGAGGTCATTACGACAGAGGAAGACTCTAGGATTGTTAGGGCAGTCGACCTGAAGAGGTAAGGAAGTTGGTTGAATTAGGATGGAGAAGATAAGCAGAAACTTACATGGAAAGAAATTTGGTCCATGGAGCCACAGGGACTGTAATTCTTTCTTATGTCGGTATATAACCTGTTGCCTAGTCCAACCAACATGATGACATAAGGTATGGTAGACAACCCAAACTGCAAGCTTTGTGGAAAACCAGCCAAATTAAAACGTGTTGTGTCTGCTTTTTCGATGGCTTTGACAGATGGGCGGTACACATGGAGTGATGACAGGGCCTTATCTGTCCTTGCAGATACATTGGGGAGAAGTAGGAAGAAGCCTAGGGAGGATAATGGTACACTGAAGTTTGTCTACTTTGTCAAGACTGGTGAGCAGAATTCCCGAGGATGGGTCGAATAATGTGGACTGTTTGGTACTGCGGGTATTTATAAGGGGCAGGCAGGTCTCAGGGGTCATACTCGCAGTTCCAGTTTCCCAGGGAAATAACAGTGACAAATCAGAGGCCAGCTATTCTGGTGGAGTTGACTATGTCATGGGAGGAGAGAATAGAGGAGGCCCAAGAGCGGAAGCGTCTGAAGAACCAGGATCTGGTTTCAAAATGTCAGCAGCAGGGATACAATGTATGGTGTCTTCCTGTAGAGGTAGGATGTCGGGGGTTCGTTAGGCAGTCAACATGGAGAGTTCTGCTTGAATGTATTTGTATATGATCACTCTATCAGATATATACCAGTGTTCTGCAGAAACATCCAGATGTATTGAAAAGCGGACGTCTGAGTGGTTTTGGGCTGGGACTTGATTACCGGCGCACCTCTGGAGTTTGCAGTGGACAGCGATGAAAGAACCGAAGAATGAGAATCCACCTGATGACGGAACCATTTTGCATTTAGTCCATCAAGATGTTGCCCTGGTAAGGGAGCAAACTAACAACAGGTAATGCAGAAAATTTGATGAAATCGTAGTATAATTGCAATAGCATACACATTCTTTCTAATGTCTTAAAACTTGGGGTCGTTTTCTTTACAGATACGTTGAAGAGAAGTAGGAAGAAGCCTAAGAGGGACAATGGTAGACTGAAGTTTGTCTACTTTGTCAAGGCTGGCGAGCATTGCCCCTCCCGTGAAAGTGGATATCATCAAAATCTGTGCACTAGCTTGAAAGAGGACATAGCTAACAACCTGTTTAATTCTAAAAATCATTTACCTTCTTCTTAATTTTGAAAACATTAGAAACTTCTGTCCACCAGTTTGTAAGAGGTCATATAGCTCATAGCCTACCTTTTCATTTCTAAGAAAACCCACTTCTTACCTTTTGGAAACTTTTTAATCTTTTGTCCACTAGTTTGAAAGAAATCATAGCGCATAGCACTCCTTTTTAATTCTAAAAAATCAATTCTTTTTACCTCTGGGAACCTGTTGAAACTTCTAAAAGTTTAGCATCTTCATTTTTCTACGCTACACTTTTTGTACGCTACTCTTAAAAATGCCGAACTCCTTAACGCCTATAATTTATTATTTACAATTCATATGAATCACATATCGCTAGGAATTATGTGCTCCATATACTACAATTAAAATTTAAATGCCGAATTTTTGAAGCTTCTAAAACTTACCCTCTCTCATCTTTTTACACTACACTTTTTCTACGCTACACTTTAAAATGCCGAACTCCTTAACGCCTATAATTGAGAATATATATGACTCACATATCTTGAATCTTTCCATGGCTCAAAGTTCGGTAAAATTTTGCGAAAAAAAAAATGAATCGCCTATCCTGAGGAATCAAAATTCCGAACTCATATCTTGAATCAACTACAATTTAAATGCCGAACTTCGTAACTCCTGAACCACTTCAACCCCGAATGCCCCTCCTTAATTTAATGTTGTTGGATATACCTACCTTGATTATGAATATTATAATAACATTGCAGGATATTACTTATAATGATTTTCAACTACAAAATAGATTGAAATGAAAGTACGGTAAAATTTGTTAAAAAATATAAATTTGCTACATGAATCATGTATTCAGTATACTACAATTTAATTTTCTACATTACACTTTAAAACGCCCCTATATTCTGAATAATTTATGCAAATTTTCTGATATGTGACGTCGGCATCACGACATCGAGGCAGGGGTTACTGCATAGCAAACAAAAGGAATAAAGAGGAAGCATTTATCGTCAAATGAAATGTAGTGTGTAATCTGTCAGAATCCTACAATATGTATGTATATCTCCGCGTCTGTCCCTAGTCTGGTTCCCGGGTCCACTTTGGATCTTTTAAAAATTTTTTTACTGTGTTAAATGGGTCAGCTAACACCCAACGCCATATTGTTTTCTGCTGTTATCGTGTATTACATTATACAGGTACGTACAAATTGATGTTGTAGGCAATACGTGGGTTTGATAGTTCTAAGGGATTGGAGAGATTGCTGTAGGAGATGAATTGTCGTCTGTTCTGAAGCCATAATTTTGCTATACAATGCGTATTTTGATATACTTGGCATTCACTTGTCCATTATAAACTACCCTCCTCTTGCACATTCACATCACTGCAAGATTATTGCACTTGGATATGGTGGCGGCATCTCACTGGTGCATTGCCGAAGCAAAAAGGAATCGTTTACGTGCCATCATATACCGTGACATAAGGCCTCGTTTATACCGTGATAAGGAGCCAGCTTCCTACCGTGACGAGGGCCTCTGTTTATGCCGTGACAAGGACCTCGGTTTACAATCGGCTCTCATCCGAAGGACAGATAGGGAGTCAGAAAATGATAAATCACCTTACTATACACCAGGACCGACATCTGGAATCGAATCCAGGTCCTCAGGTTTGCAGTCCAGTGCCATACCTCTGGAGCAAACCGCCCCCTTACTTACAGTTGACGAATTGTATTATTCCAGAGTCTGGGTCCAGAGTTGCAACTGGGGTGGGGCGCGTTGGGGTTGGGGGTTTCAAGGACCGAGGGGGTAGGTACGGGAGGGGTCCTCCCCTTCCGTAAATGGGTCCGGGGTCTCCACCGATAAAGTTTTGTAAAAATGAAGTAAAATAGTGTAATGTGAAGTGTATTTTTGTCCTTTATACCAACTTAACCACGTATCAGAGACAAGTTATAACCAAAACTCCACCACGAGTATTTCCAAGGCAAATCTATTAAACAGTTACTATTCATATGAATCAGTTGCCATTAAGAACTGTTGGTCGAACCAGATGTGGCACATAATGGCCTAGGAAGTTCAACTGCTGCTGGAACCAAACATCACCAGAAAATTTCAAAGCTTGTTTTGGATATTAGTAACCTTGATGACTGATTTCTAATATTTCTTCACTTGCCATTTAACTGCTTGATGGGACCTTCATTCCCTCAAATTATACAATATTGCAGAAACTGACAGTTTGTTTGTTTGTTTGTTTTGGGGGGGTTTTTTTTGAGAATATATTTGAAATTATTTAATATACAAATAATGATCACTTAAAATATAAAAGAAACATTTAAACATTATTATTATGGCTCACTGAAAATCAAAACCAGCATTTCCTATTTAATGTCACAAAACATGCATTTATAGATAATCATCAAGATTTTTGTAGCACCAATAAAAATATACAATGAAAGTCCTCTCAAAATATAAACAATGGTATAGACTATATGATCAAGTGATCGGGGCATATAATGTTTTATTTGCTTACATGTATTTTTATCCCCCTGGATCCGTCACTGACAACAACAAGAAGACGTAGTTGTTGTTGTGTAGGAAAATGTCTTACAACAGTAAATACTATGCCAAGAAAATACAGACAAAAACAAAACTCCGGCAGAAATAGGTGTAAATTAATATCCTTTCACTTCAGACAAGCAACATACACATAAAAAACAATACACCCCCTAAACACCCCTAAAGAGAGAAAACAAACAAACACAAACCAAATAACCAAACCAAAACTCTGATGTTTTCAATGACCCTATTACCTCTCACAGAATTCTTCAAACTTTAAGCATCTCCAACCTCTTCAACTGAGGACATCTCAACTTTTTTATAGATCTTATAGCCGTGTGCAAACTCCAAGGGGTGGGGATGGAGGTTGGAAGATTGTTGAGGAGGGGGTTACTTTGAATAGCCTACTTATTAGTTGATAGCTCAATTTCAAGAAGCCGTTGTGGCCTAGTAGAAGTTGAGGTGGTCGACTGGTAACCACAAGGTCCCGGGTTCGATTTCTGCCGTGGGCACACCGGTGTTCTGTCTTTCGGATGAGACTTTACTATCTCGCTCTCCGTCATCTCACCCTTAGGGCATGGCTTAAACCTTAAGTTGACGAACTAATCAGTTCTAAAATCTTTGTGTGAGCACCATGACCATAGTTATAAAAATATACACTTTGAATTCTTGTTTAATAAGCTAACTATTACAGAAAATCTCCTAATGCTGTTTGTATTTGTCAATAAGAATTAACTTGAACAGGGATTTATTTGTCTGGCGTAGAGTACTGATCTAAATCTGTCTGCAATTATCGGAGTTGTCTTTCTTTGATTACCGATAAACAGTGACAGGGACTTCTAAAAGGACCACAAGAGCATGTTACGAGAGGGACAAAGAAATCTCAATCCAGGTGCCCATGCCGCATGAAATCCATAACTCGGTAAGCCTCGTCATGGATATCAATCGGCATGGGCACTGGGATTGAGATTTATAACTCGGTAAGCCTCGTCATGGATATCAATCGGCATGGGCACTGGGATTGAGATTTCTATGTCCCTCCCGGAATATGGTGTTAGAACCTTTAAATCTTTTCAGGAAAAATGATGATTTTGATGTCGGAAATGTGAAAATTGAGGTCACGTGTCACAGTAGCCGCGGCACGTAAAAGATCCCTCGATCACCTCAGTTCGGGTGGGTCCGTTACAAAAGTATAATTTCCATGCAGTGCATATCAGGCAGAGGCCCTCACCATATACATGAAATAACCGTGGAGTGACGTAAAACAATCTTCAATCAATCAATCTAATTTAATGTTAATTATGATGTAAAATGAATTATTTGATGGAGTTATCTTTCTTTCTATACATAAGTAATATTCCGGAGGCTGAAACTCGGTAGAACATTCGGACCTTGTCATGGACAGCACAAGTATTTTCTTGAAAACGGAAACCAATAAAAAGCCGTAGATTTATATAAACTTTAATTTTGATGTAAGGACTCAAAATACCAACAAATGATTTAATAAATGATGATCAAGATGTGAATAATGTACGGTGATATCAATATACAAAATATGTATGAAATGATAATTATACATGTGTCTTTTTCTAACTTTAAATTTTTGTTATTTAAAGTGAGCAATAGTCATGTGCTCACTTTAAATAACAAAAATTTAAACTTTGAACAAAACACATGTATATACAGATTATAAATATTATGGACTATACATTATGCAAATTTATAAAAATATGAATAAGGAGACATTTCTAGTGTTATACATTATATACAACATATAGGTGCAGGCATGGGCGGATCTAAAGGGGTGAACCAGGGGTCTGGGCCCACCCTGAGATTTAGCAAAAATGACTTTTCTTGTTATTTTTCGATATAAAATAGATAGTTTTACACACAAAAACATGGGTGGACATCCTCTAGGAAAAATTCATTTGGGGTGTACCCACGCTCGACAAAATTTCTGGATCCGCGCCTGGGCACAGGTAAGAAAAGTCACTATCAATTTTCATTATTGAAAAATGTACATCTACAGTGTTTTGAAATTTTCACTTGTCTTGTATAAATCAGCGAGGAATCCGTGTTGAGATGAACGCCATTTGAAAGAAAAGTATCCGAATTTAGGTTACGGACGTATAATGCAATTACAAAAAAGGGAGGGGGAGTAACGTTATAAAAACCGGTGTATGATCGGTCAAAATAATCGATCGATCCGTCAAAAACAGGGACCCCCTCGGCTCCTACAAGCCTGAAGGTTTCTGTAAATGCCGTATCCTCCAGAATGCCCCAACTGCAAACTTTCAAGGTCTCAATTCATATTCTCAACGTAATCGGCGAGTCAGATAGAAATACTGTTACAATATTATGAATTCACACAATAAAGTAAATTAATACAATGTTTTAAAGCACAAGATTATTGTATAAATACATCATGATATTTATGTACCAAAGTAAAGTGATGTTAACATGTATTAAGCGAGGTAACTGTAATGTACAACGGACGTCACCAGCGCCCCTCCCACTTAAATGTGCCTCCTCCCCAAATGTCGTTATATATATATTCTTTTATCATGAAATAACAAGAAATAGTCCGAATCGCTCCCTCAAGTACATCGAATTACAGATTAATACAGAGAGATTATTCCACTGTCAGTCCAGCTCTTTACCATTCCTTCTTCGTCTTGGACCGGAGGGATCGGGTCTCCTTCTCCACTGTATCCTGTTTCCTGTAGTGGTACTCCACGTAGTACACGAGACAATTCTTCAATATTGAATGTCACTGTGTGACCTTGTCTTATATCTGTCTGTGGTGCTGAGGGAATGGTCGGCGGACCGACACTATCTCCTGATGCTTGCACCATACCGTCATCTGCCGATTGTTCTTCCCTATCAGCCACAGCCGACAGTTCCTGATGATCTAACTCTTCAGGTGTGTTTTTGGTGTCCATTAACCTCTTCATATATGGAATGAAAAAAAATTAAAAGTTCACAGATCAATACTCAAATAATTATAATAATCTACAACAACAACAACAAAAACTACACACAAATACAAAATCTCATTTCATAGAAATGTTTTTTCCCTTTCTGTCCATTTGTCTCCCTATCCATCAAATAAGAAAACAACAAGGACAGAGCAGCATCAACGACGACATCAACAAAATTCCTTCCGAGACACCTTTCTTAAGTACTGTGGTACATTCGGTACCCTTCCTGAGACACCCTTCTTAAGTACTGTGGTACATTCGGTTCTCTTCCTGAGACACCCTTATAAAGCACTGTGCTACATTCGGTACTCTTCCTTAGACACCCATATAAAGCATTATTGGCAGTTGGCAGATTTGGTCTCGGAGTGACATCACTGACCAGATGGAGCATCTGATGAGGAGCGAAGACAGTTGGTGCAGAGGGAGGTACATATAATAGAGGAAGGCTCTAGGATTGTTAGGGCAGTCGGCATGAAGAAGTTGAATTAGGATGGAACATGTCAGCAGAAACATACATGGAAGGAAATCTGGTCTATGGAACCATAGAGACAGCAATTCTTGCTTAAGTCTGTATATGACGCGTTACCTAATCCAACCAACTTGGTGACATCGGGTATGGCAGACAACCAAACTGCAAGCTTTGTGGAAAACCAGCCAACTTAAAACATGTTTTATCCTCTTGTTCGGTGGCTTTGACATATGGGCTGTACACATAGAGACATGGCAGAGCCGTGCCAGTCCTTGCTGATACGTTGGAGAGAAGTAGGCAGAAGCCGAGGAAGAACAATGGTAGACTAAAGTTTGTAAAGGCTGGCGATCAGAGTTCCGAAGGAAGGGTTGAAGCATCTGGACTGTTTGGTAGCTCGGGTAATTGGCAGCTGCAGGCAAATCTAAGGGGCCATACACAGTTTCCCATGGAAATAGTACTGACAAACCAGAGACCCATGAGCAGAAGCGGCTTAAGTACCAGGATCTGTTTGTAGAATGTCAGCAGCAGGAATAGAGTGTATGGTGTCTTCCTGTGGAGGTAGAATGTCGAGGGTTCGTTCGGCAGTCAATGTGGAAAGCTCTGCAAGTCATCGGCTTCATTGGTGTGGAGAGACGTAAACTCATTAGACGTCAGAAAAGGGAATGTGAGATGGCATCCATATGGTGGTGGAGGAAGCGAGAAGATGAATGGATAGTGCAGCACTGGTGAAGATATTAGTGTATGAACACTCAGTCGGAGATATACCAGTGTGCTGCAGAAACATCAAGATGTGTGGAAAGCGGACAGCTGAATGGGTCCGGCTGGGACCTGATCACCCAGCCAGTCGGCATACCTCTGGAGTTTGTAGTGGACAGCGCTGAAACAATCGAAGAAGGCTGGACCTGATGACGGAACCATTTTGCATCTAGTTCATCAAGATGTTTATAGGTAATACAGAGACAAATTGATGAAATCTTAGTATAATTGCAATGGCATACCCTTTCCTTCAAATATCTTTAAAAATTGTGGTTGGGGGACTTTTTGTTTACAGATACATTTACTTTCCAGATAGTCAGTTAAAATGTACGTCAATGGAATATACGCATTCCACGCACACACTCTCTCTCCTCCCCTCCCGTGGAAGTAGCACATCATTTTTAATTTAAAAAAAAAAACGCCACCCGCTTTTAAAATCTTACCTTCTTTAGATACTTCCAAAATGTAATGAAATCATAGATACTTCCAATCACTGACACAATCACATACAATTATAATGTCAATGTATCGTACCAATTATGACCTAGTCACCTCGAATGCCCCTCCTTAAAATTAAAATTGTGTAATATATATATATTGTTGTTTCTGAATATTATAATAACATTGTAGTATATTAATTATAATGAATTTGAACTACAAAATATAATGAAATCAAAGTACGGTAAAATTTGGCCAAAAAATGAATCGCATATGTTGAGCAATCATATAACTTATATACTTCAATTTAATTTTCTATGTTACATTTAAAAAGGCTCCTAATCTCTGAATAATTTATGCAAATCATGTGACGTCTCAACACGTCATCGAATACCGTGCACATGCGCACTGAAGAGTACTGTACTTCAAGGAAATGAGGAAGAGTTTATCGTCAAATTAATGCCATTTCATAAAGTAGCATATTGTTTTCTGCTGTTATCGTGTGTTACATTATACAGGTACGTACAAATTGAGGTTGTAAGCAATACGTGGTTTGACAGTTGTAAGGGATGGGAGAGAATGCTGTAGGAGATGAATTATCTTCTGTATGGTACTGTAGTTTTTTAACCCCCCTCTTGCCGATTCTATACGCTGTTTGCGCTTGATCTAGGCGCAACATAGGCTATATTTTGGGGTCAACAGATAGGCAGATAAACTCTGCGTCCGAGAATTCCATAGCTTATGCAATGTCACCAGCTGTTATGAAAACATTGAGCACTTTTTCCCCGAATTTACTCCAAAGTTTACATGCATGCATTGCAATATGCTATTTGAGGCACAGTCATGGTTGCTTCAATGTGATCAATGAACTGTCAGTGATAGAGCTGAATTGAGAAAAATTATGATATGGCATATGCAACATGAGAAAGAGGAGGGGGGGGGGGTTCAATCAGAGTACCAATCAACGAAACAAGCCTTCTAAAGAGTATTTTAATTATGAAATAGAGAAGTACCTCAAATAACATTGTCTATAGACTGAAATGAGCCCTTGCAGGAATGACAATGTATATCCCATATCAATGCTTAAATTTTCTAAGCCGGCGTGTCCTAGTGGTATCGTGTCGGACTCCTGATCGGGAGGCTGGGGTTCGAGTCCAGCTCTGGTCATGCCGGTGTCCTGTCTTTCGGATGAGACAGTACAAACAATCGGACCATGCTTCTTTAAATTTTCTCCATCCACCAAGGTACATCAGGCAACAATGCCTGATATCACTAACATGATTAAATGCGATGAGGTTAATCAAATTTCAAAATGATACTCTTTTTAAAGTAATATATATTAAACATTTGAAATTCTATTAACTGCCTTTCTTTTCTATGATCAATATACTTACTCTTCAGCGACCTCTGTCTTAATTTGAAGTTGAAATATCGAAACCTGGAGAAGTGATTGGAGGAGGAGATGTGGCAGTCTCTGTGGACATCGGGTGAGGGGAAAGAGGTGCTGATGGTGGTGGAGGTGATGGTGCAGATGTATCCATGGGTTCCTATGAATGATACGGACACATTACTAGCGGCAATAGATGGTAGAGATATAGAAAACTGTCCCATATAAAAATTGGTATTTTTCAGAGTATAAGAGCATAAATTGGAAACCTCGCAATTTGCTTTGATTTCCTGGATTTTATTCCATTCGCTCTGGGAGTTATGTGTTAATTAAAACCTTCCTTCTTCCCGTATAAATTTTATACATTTTGTTTTTTGATTTATTTAATACCAAAACCTCTCTTGTTCAGTTTATTTTATTTCGTATATCGAAAGATGTATGGAATACAGTTACAGTTAAAAATGTAAACAGTTAAATTCTTGCATTTTCACAATTAATAACAATATACATGTAATGAATAATGTAATTAATCTAATGAATAGACCTTGTCCAAGTTTCTTTTCTCTTGCAGTATAAATTCTTAAATTTAGGTGAAATTGTTTATCAGAAGGCACTTGATTTGAACAATATTCTTTAAGATTAGTTAAAAAAATACAAGAGAACAAGCCAAAGGGAAAACAGTGCTTTCTACTCAATACTTAAAAACTGCACTTTTTGTAATAATTGAAATTGAATGTCAAAGGGTAAGCGAGAACTCGGAATTAGTTTATTGTATTTAATGATTATCTAAAAATTAAACTTACCAGTTCTGCATTATCTGTGTTGCCATCTGGACCAACCATCACACTGTAAGGCCTCCTCGTCGTCTAGGTCAGCTTTACAATACTGTATGCAAGATATTGTAGGAATGATGACTAAATCTGGAAACTTCGTAGTTTACACAGACTTTGGCCTGTTTGTTTTTTTTTTTTTTCAACTTTGATGTTATCTAATGTTTTCATCCACAAAGATCGGTGAACGTTAACGAGGTACTCATAATTTAACTTGTTTTTTCAATAACTTGGTTTAATTGGGTTGCTTGGTGTATAAAACATGGCTACCTTCTTTTTGAAACATTTGATATTTAATAGATCGATTATAATAACAAAACATGAATTACACCATTAATATATATTCGATAGATTTTTAGGCAATGATACTTGCACTAAAAAGATCCTTTTCTTCTCTTCTTCTCTCCTTCAACGAATAAATGTTGCATTTCCTTGGAATATTCAGTATCGGACGTTTGGTAAAGGTCCGTGTTTTATTACATATTATATCATATTGTGTTATATATCACTCATAAATAAATATATATGTATTTATAATTTTCAACCATTTAAATGAAGAATTCTTCATAATTGAGTTAGAGTGTATCGCAATGACAAGTTTTTGATAACTGTATAGAATGCGTTTTCCCCCGAAGTTTTGGTGACGAGTTTTTATATTCTAAAAATCTCCTACGTTTTGGTGACGAATTGTTTGGCTAAGTCATCATCATGTCCCCAGTTTCCAGTGATATCGTTAAATATTTTGGTAACAAGTAGATTTAAGCTAGATCACATAGTTTTCATAACGAGTTTTGTGTTGCTAAAAAAAATCCCAAGTTTATGTGACGAGTTGTTCTGTCAAGTCATCATCATGTTATGACTTGACCAGACAATTTGCAACCAATCATCTGGTTACGAGTTGTCTTTTTCGGTTACGAGTTGTCTTGTTGCCATTTGTCTTGGTGACAAGTTGTCCTGACACCATCTGACATATGTCATTTACCATTCTGTCCCACAATATTGGCTTTATTTTATTTTCACATCAAAATTTATGACCCTATTCGCATTATATCTTTATCAAGTTGGGGATAGCCACTCATTGACAGATTATCACTCAAATGAGTAACAGTCTCTGTTTTCAGTTATCACTTTCAAGGATTGAGCTATGTTCTATGCATCTGAGACCCCTATTCTCTCTCCCTCTTATTGCACACTAGTTCCCAACTAGAGACTCATTTGTATGTTGCAGATGATATTGGGTCTATTTACAAGCACTATAACTACATGTCTGTTCTATTTATATATTTGAGGACCAATACCTAGAAACCAATACAGGTACAGGTGTGCTGTCTGTTTGATGGTATAAAGGGGTATATCTTGTGCCAAGAGACTCATGTGAGTGTCAGCATCAAAACAGAGTGTTGATTGTGTTTGTCTGTCCATGTATGCTCAGCACCGCAGAAAAGAAACTGTTGCATGTTTTGTTCTTAGACCTTGCAAAAACTATTAAATATATTATTCAAACCTTGCAAACATGTCAGCAATGAACAGAGGATAAAACCCTTTTCATGTTCAATGTCAGAGGTCAAAGGCAAGGTCATAACGAACAAATATGGCATTGTGAGAGGATGTTACATTTTTATGTTGTTATTCTATGTCACTGACTCATACAAGGATGAGATTTGCAGGAAAAGTTCTTAATGAGATATAACACCGATTGAAGTTCATAGTCGAGATGAGGATTAAAATTAAGGTCACATACTTCATAGACCACACATTTTGAAACAATTTTAGTGTGAAACTAGAGTGTGTTTCATTAACAAGATTGATGAGATGAAT
Source organism: Pteria penguin (assembly GCA_035048485.1). NCBI lineage: Eukaryota > Metazoa > Mollusca > Bivalvia > Pterioida > Pteriidae > Pteria > Pteria penguin. The sequence continues at coordinate 54,218,673 of CM068586.1, read as the reverse complement.
ATAAAAATAAATATGTTGATCCACTCAGAGTTTTAAACTACTTTTGTTATTGTTTCAGCTCCTTTAGAAATTTTTTTCCTTTATTGTACAACTGTTATGTCAGTAATTTTGGTGAGTCCAACGCCATGAGAGGAATAACAAAATCTAACACAGCGATAAATCCAGAGGGGTCTCAGGAACCAGACTACACCTGTCCCGTGATATTTGGCAGTATGCATACCCAAGCATCATTAGCAACACAGCTCGGAAATTTAGCCTTTCAGATATGTTCAAAGGTGATGTTTTTACTTTCAGTTCAATCATTAATTAGCAAGAGCCAGATATTTTGGTGATAGCCAATGATAATTATGATACATGTTTGCATACGAATAAGTATAAAAGAAATACATCTCTTAACGAAATTGTTTACTTATTTAGACAAGTATTTAATTTTGTTAAAATATTACACTTCATATTAGTCTTGATACGTTATAGAATTTTAAATGTTGATTTAAATATCTTCTTACAACAATCAAATACTTGTACCAATAATGGAAGCTTACATGTACTATATCCGATAATACAAAATGATATTACATCTATCAATAATGAAAACTTACACCTACAGCATAATATACAAATGATAGTACATCAACCAATAATGGAAGCTTACATGTACTATATCCGATAATACAAAATGATATTACATCTATCAATAATGAAAACTTACACCTACAGCATAATATACAAATGATAGTACATCAACCAATAATGGAAGCTTACATGTACTATATCCGATAATACAAAATGATATTACATCTATCAGTAATGAAAACTTACACCTACAGCATAATATACAAATGATAGTACATCAACCAATAATGGAAGTTTACTTGTACAGTACACCATAATATACAAATGATAGTACATCAACCAATAATGGAAACTTACATGTACAGTCTACCATAATATACAAATGATAGTACATCAACCAATAATGGAAGCTTACATGTACAGTATACCATAATATACAAATGATAGTACATCAACCAATGATGGAAGCTTACATGTACAGTATACCATAATATACAAATGATAGTACATCAACCAATAATGGAAGCTTACATGTACAGTCTACCATAATATACAAATGATAGTACATCAACCAATGATGGAAGCTTACATGTACAGTCTACCATAATATACAAATGATAGTACATCAACCAATAATGGAAGCTTACATGTACAGTCTACCATAATATACAAATGATAGTACATCAACCAATGATGGAAGCTTACATGTACAGTATACCATAATATACAAATGATAGTACATCAACCAATAATGGAAACTTACATGTACAGTATACCATAATATAAAAATGATAGTACATCAACCAATAATGGAAGCTTACATGTAGAAGTACACCTGCATTAACTTTAATAGAATCAAATTTAAGTAGATCTAGGCCTAGTTATTTCAATACACGCATTTATGTAGATATATTCCGAATCTTATGAAATAAGAATCCAAGCGTTGAGTTCTAATTCTGCTTTTTTCTTCCAAAACAAAATTCTATGGGTTGATCGAAAATACTTAAAATTATTTTTAAAAAGTTACCAGTCAATATATTGTAAGTATAATACCTCAATTACTGTAATAAACCATAGAATTATATCTATATACCTTAACTAAATTATTGTAAATTAAGAATTATTGTTTATTGTGAAATCAACGCGGCCCCTACGCACAGAAAAAAGGCGGAGGGGTTATCTTGCAATGATTTTAGGTATGAACATGCTAAGCATTAAACCAGTTCATATATTAGGCAGAGCATGACATGATATGCATTCCCATTTATATATTAGACAAAATAAAAATCATAACCATTCAAAATGTGTTTATTGGTTCAACAAATGCAATACCCGTCTTTTGATATGAATCGATGACTAATGTTAGTTCTTACAACAGTTTGGTTTGTAATCAACATTTGTGAGACATAATGTGAAGTAATCAAGGCCTAACGCAATGTTTTATTTGTGCTCTTCCCACAGGTATGTCGTCATGGAAATATATCATCAATTTGGTTGCTCATAAAGCACTGACTTTCTATGTTTGGTATTAAATATCATCGGAAAAGGGCTTTGATACTTTTGGCCGGATTGCGAAGCAAAATCTGATCTTTTATTTGGTGATGTCTGTTTGTCTGTCAATTTTAAGTTTTATGTTTAGAACAAGACAATATACGCATTAATTTAAAGGTTAATTAGCGAGAAAAAGAATCAAGAATCACCCCTCGTCCCAGATAGCAAGATATCAGTCTCGGGCGACATACTTCGACATTCCAACCTTAGTTAACGCCTCGGTTGGAATTATGTCGAAGCGGGTCATCCTCGACTGATATCTTTCGATCTGGGACTCGAGGTGATTCTAGATTCTCATAATCTTTCAAACCACACATGTAGATAGACCTATATGGGCTGTATCTATCATTGACCTTTGTGCCCTTAACCTTCAAGGTTCCCTCTTTCAATACATGCATAATTGTTTTCCTACAACGAAGTTATCTTTCAAATCTCACACATGGCTGCTTATTGATGAGCACTATTCATTGCAACTTTTTGGACCTTAACCTTCAACATTTAGTTTCAAGGTCAAATGCAAATTAAAAGTATAAATCAATTACAAAAAGATCATTAAATTAGATCCATCAAACTTGATAGACCTTGATGAGCACTATACCAGGCCATTTTTTTTTTTGTGACCTTCAACTTGAATGTTTCCAGCTTCAAGGTCAAATGCATATTTGAATTAAGAATTTCAAAACACATTCTGCTTTCAATAATTGTCAACGCTTTGCAATCTGGCCAATACTACCTTTAACGATTTCTTGGTTTGGTTTATTTGTAAATAAATAGCTTTGATGGAGTTCTCTTCAGAACTAATAGAAAGATTTACAAATCTTCATTTTTGCCAGATTTGTAAAAGGTGGATCCAGAGCATGGCATCGGATGCATATATTGATGTTATTTTGGAATCTTAAGATGAACCCCTGATGTAAAATGGTCACATTAGCCTTAGAATTTTGTTACATACTTAGCTACCCCAAACTTAATAATCAATTCGCTCAAGCGGTAAAAGTAGGTCAGACGTGGCATCTGATAATTGGGTCCATCTCTGAATCAGAAGATGAATCACTGCAACTTCTGACATAACTATTTTATCCAATACTGAGATACTTCAAATTTCTTGATTGCAGGTGGACGTCCCAGGATAAAGCATAAGGTTACCTGATCTGCATCACGTGAGCTAAAATGAAATTTAACTCTACTTTTCTTACGTTTATTTTGAAGTTTTTAGGATGAAAAATCTACCCTTACATGCAGGCAAAATAGAGTTGGAAAAAGAGGACCTTCACAAAGATGAGACTTAAGAAACTTTGCATACAGATTTTAAAAATACCATGTAGCTTAAGGAAAAGCACTCGTGTTTCACGAGAGATTCAGGTTCGAATCCTGACTTGGTAGATTAATCTTGTGTTACAAAATGTTACAATATTTAGTAATACACTTGTATGTGTCATATATACTTGTGTACTACGTCATCTCGTTATGCGCTTCATGTTTATTATAAATAATCGGTATCAACTTCATGTATATAATTAATATCAATATGAACATATCGTGACAGAATAAACGTCTCTGCATTTTAACAAATTTCTAGATGCCAATACCGACATTTTAGATACTGTCAATATAGCAATCAGAGATTCTAGATGGCTGGAAATTGTATATTGTATATTTATGAAATGAATATATCATACTAAAAATTTCTTTCTGCATTTCATATTTCTCATGTTGCAAAGATGACCCGAATAATAAATTTTAGCTGGAGTTATCTTTCTTAAATTTATCATATACTAAACATTAGTAGAATTTTGTTATTTTCATCATGTCGAGATTCCTGGGCAGTTCATCCTACATAGCTTACGTACAAAGAATTCAACGGATTAATATGAAGTAACTGTTCTACTGTCAATCCACCTTTGTATGATTTCTTCTTTGCATTGGACGGGAGGGATAGAGTCTCCATCTCCTCTGTATCCTGTTTCCTGTAGTGGTACTCCACGTGGTAAACAAGCCAATTCTTCAATGTCAAAAGTCACTGTGTGGTCTGGTCTGATAAGAGTCTGTGGTGCTGATGGAATGGTCCTGACTGACACTATCTCCTGATGTTTGCACAACACCATCATTTGCCGATTGCTGTTCCCTATCAACCACAGCTGACAGTCCCGGATGACAAAAGTGTTCTTGGTATCTATTACATGTCCTTATGATGTCTTCTCTTTTAAATGTTAAAAACACGTAGCATTAACTTCTTCACAGATGGTAACACACAACATTCTGAAGACACTCTGGTGCATTCTGTTTGTCAGTCTTTGTAACTGGCCTGAATATGATGTCAAATGAGTGTACCTCCTGGACATTACCTGGCTGCATGGAGCCTGGATCGAACCCTTGACAGATATGGCAGAAAAAGCAACAACATGTGTAGGACATTCCGAGTACTTTAACTGTATAAAGATTCAACAAATTCTATCTGTTACAGAAAAATAGTTCAGCAGATAATAATATGCTATAGCGTACACCTTCATTTTGTGTCTTAGATATTAGGAGAGGAAGGGTTCACATTACATTTCTTTACAGTTACATTCATTTTCCAAAACGTCTTTTCAAACACATGTCAAATGCATATAAGCAAACCGCGGTGAGAGAAAAAAAAAACATCGCTTGAAATATGCAATACTAACAAAGCCTTAGAGGGCGCTTAGTAATTCTGTTTCGTGTAGTGCTACTCCACGTAGTACACGAGACAATTCTTCAATGTTAAAAGTCACTGTTTTGCCCAGCATGATAGGGGTCTGTGTTGCTGAGGTCATCAGGTGGATTCTCATTCTTCGGTTATTTCAGTGCTGTCCACTGCAAACTCCAGCGGTGCGCCGGTAATCAAGTCCCAGCCCAAAACCATTCAGACGTCCGCTTTTCAATACATCTTGATGTTTCTGCAGCACACTGGTATATATCTGATAGAGTGATCATATACAAATACATTCAAGCAGAACTCTCCACGTTGACTGCCCAACGAACCCTCGACATCATACCTCTACAGGAAGACACCATACATTTTATCCCTACTGCTGATATTTTGACGCTTCCGCTCTTGGACCTCCTCTATTCTCTCCTCCCATGATCCGCGGATCGCCACTATCTCCTGATGCTTGCACCACACCGTCATCTGCCGATTGCTCTCCGTTATCATCTACAGCCGACAGTTCCTGACGATCGAACTCATCGTGTGTGTTTTTGGTGTTCATTCTGCAACCTCTTCATATATACTCAAATAATAAAAATAATCTTCTAAGTAGTAAATAAACAGAACAATAAAACTCTTTCTGAGACACCCTTTTAAAATACTGGGGTAGATTCGGTACTCTTTCACTGCCAACCCATTCCAATTTACACCCAGCCTCTTAGGGAACGAAAGATCTGGAACGTTAAAGAAGATCTAGGCATATATGTGAAGTTTATGCAACCAGGCTAGCCAGTACACCTATTCCTAACCAATACTTCGGGAGATGAATGATGTCATCAGAAAGTGGCAGTCATTTTGTTGGATTTAGCCAATTCTTATGGTTCGATGCCATACAAACTTGTCAATTTGATGCTGCAACGATATCATGTGCCAAAGAAAGTTCAAATCTTGCTTGAACGTTATTTTGACAAATTGGATTTAAGGGTCATAGTACAGAACTTCACAACATCCTGACAAACGTTTAGAGGTCGGGATAGTCACAGGCTATACATTTTCAATAATCCTGTTCTCAGCAGTCATGGATTTGACGGTTATGTCTGTGGAGATAATGCGTAGATGACAAAGGATGAGAGCAAGCGTACGTTAACCACCTGTTAGAGCTTTTATGGACGATATGACAAGTAGCACCAAGATCATCATCCAGGCAAGATGGACACTTAAGAAGATAGAAGAGGTTATAAACTGGGTTCGTATGAAGATCAAACCAGGAAATTTCAGGAGCATTGTGCTCAAAAAAGGAAAAGTTAACCAGCAGAGGTTTCAGATTGGGGATTAGATTATTCCAACAATTTTGGAGAAGCCAGTGAAATGCTTTGGAAAGTACTTCGATGATAAACCAGGCGATACTCGGAATGTAAGCGAGACCATAAAGCAATTAGAGAGCTGGATGAAAACCATCGACAGATGTGCTCTACCACAGTAATAGAAAGCTTGGGTATACCAACATGGAGTGCTACCACGTGTCCTTTGACCTTTACATGTATACGATGTACCAGTGACAACAGTCGAGGCACTTGAGCCTTCTGCAAGCAGTTTTCTGAGGAGATGGCTTGCAGTTTCCAGAAGCATTAGTAGTGTACGACTTTACAGCTCAGGAGGGAAACTAACACTACCCTTGACCTCAGTCATGTAAGAGTTCAAAGTCACGAAGGTAAGACAGCTTCTGATGCTTAGAGACAGCAAAAATACCAAGGTACAGGATGCAATGGTTGATATCCGGTCGGATCGAAAGTGTCAGCAAAGAGCACAGTCCAAGACGCAGAATGACATTTGAGGGATAGAGATATAGTGGGCAATGTAACAGTTATCAGATTAAGTCTCAGTGTAACATCATCATTTAAAAGGTATATATGTTCTATATTTATCATCGATAAGATGGAGCCCAGCATCTGATGAGGAGCGAAAACAATTGGTGCAGATGGAGGTCATTACGACAGAGGAAGACTCTAGGATTGTTAGGGCAGTCGACCTGAAGAGGTAAGGAAGTTGGTTGAATTAGGATGGAGAAGATAAGCAGAAACTTACATGGAAAGAAATTTGGTCCATGGAGCCACAGGGACTGTAATTCTTTCTTATGTCGGTATATAACCTGTTGCCTAGTCCAACCAACATGATGACATAAGGTATGGTAGACAACCCAAACTGCAAGCTTTGTGGAAAACCAGCCAAATTAAAACGTGTTGTGTCTGCTTTTTCGATGGCTTTGACAGATGGGCGGTACACATGGAGTGATGACAGGGCCTTATCTGTCCTTGCAGATACATTGGGGAGAAGTAGGAAGAAGCCTAGGGAGGATAATGGTACACTGAAGTTTGTCTACTTTGTCAAGACTGGTGAGCAGAATTCCCGAGGATGGGTCGAATAATGTGGACTGTTTGGTACTGCGGGTATTTATAAGGGGCAGGCAGGTCTCAGGGGTCATACTCGCAGTTCCAGTTTCCCAGGGAAATAACAGTGACAAATCAGAGGCCAGCTATTCTGGTGGAGTTGACTATGTCATGGGAGGAGAGAATAGAGGAGGCCCAAGAGCGGAAGCGTCTGAAGAACCAGGATCTGGTTTCAAAATGTCAGCAGCAGGGATACAATGTATGGTGTCTTCCTGTAGAGGTAGGATGTCGGGGGTTCGTTAGGCAGTCAACATGGAGAGTTCTGCTTGAATGTATTTGTATATGATCACTCTATCAGATATATACCAGTGTTCTGCAGAAACATCCAGATGTATTGAAAAGCGGACGTCTGAGTGGTTTTGGGCTGGGACTTGATTACCGGCGCACCTCTGGAGTTTGCAGTGGACAGCGATGAAAGAACCGAAGAATGAGAATCCACCTGATGACGGAACCATTTTGCATTTAGTCCATCAAGATGTTGCCCTGGTAAGGGAGCAAACTAACAACAGGTAATGCAGAAAATTTGATAAAATCGTAGTATAATTGCAATAGCATACACATTCTTTCTAATGTCTTAAAAATTGGGGTCGTTTTCTTCACAGATACGTTGAAGAGAAGTAGGAAGAAGCCTAAGAGGGATAATGGTAGACTGAAGTTTGTCTACTTTGTCAAGGCTGGCGAGCATTGCCCCTCCCGTGAAAGTGGATATCATCAAAATCTGTGCACTAGCTTGAAAGAGGACATAGCTAACAACCTGTGTAATTCTAAAAATCATTTACCTTCTTCTTAATTTTGAAAACATTAGAAACTTCTGTCCACCAGTTTGTAAGAGGTCATATAGCTCATAGCCTACCTTTTCATTTCTAAGAAAACCCACTTCTTACCTTTTGGAAACTTTTTAATCTTTTGTCCACTAGTTTGACAAAAATCATAGCGCATACAACTCCTTTTTAATTCTAAAAAATCAATTCTTTTTACCTCTGGGAAACTGTTGAAACTTCTAAAAGTTTTGCACCTTCATTTTTCTACGCTACACTTTTTGTACGCTACTCTTAAAAATGCCGAACTCCTTAACGCCTATAATTTATTATTTACAATTCATATGAATCACATATCGCTAGGAATTATGTGCTCCATATACTACAATTAAAATTTAAATGCCGAATTTTTGAAGCTTCTAAAACTTACCCTCTCTCATCTTTTTACACTACACTTTTTCTACGCTACACTTTAAAATGCCGAACTCCTTAACGCCTATAATTGAGAATATATATGACTCACATATCTTGAATCTTTCCATGGCTCAAAGTTCGGTAAAATTTTGCGAAAAAAAAAAATGAATCGCCTATCCTGAGGAATCAAAATTCCGAACTCATATCTTGAATCAACTACAATTTAAATGCCGAACTTCGTAACTCCTGAACCACTTCAACCCCGAATGCCCCTCCTTAATTTAATGTTGTTGGATATACCTACCTTGATTATGAATATTATAATAACATTGCAGGATATTACTTATAATGATTTTCAACTACAAAATAGATTGAAATGAAAGTACGGTAAAATTTGTTAAAAAATATAAATTTGCTACATGAATCATGTATTCAGTATACTACAATTTAATTTTCTACATTACACTTTAAAACGCCCCTATATTCTGAATAATTTATGCAAATTTTCTGATATGTGACGTCGGCATCACGACATCGAGGCAGGGGTTACTGCATAGCAAACAAAAGGAATAAAGAGGAAGCATTTATCGTCAAATGAAATGTAGTGTGTAATCTGTCAGAATCCTACAATATGTATGTATATCTCCGCGTCTGTCCCTAGTCTGGTTCCCGGGTCCACTTTGGATCTTTTAAAAAATTTTTTACTGTGTTAAATGGGTCAGCTAACACCCAACGCCATATTGTTTTCTGCTGTTATCGTGTATTACATTATACAGGTACGTACAAATTGATGTTGTAGGCAATACGTGGGTTTGATAGTTCTAAGGGATGGGAGAGATTGCTGTAGGAGATGAATTGTCGTCTGTTCTGAAGCCATAATTTTGCTATACAATGCGTATTTTGATATACTTGGCATTCACTTGTCCATTATAAACTACCCTCCTCTTGCACATTCACATCACTGCAAGATTATTGCACTTAGATATGGTGGCGGCATCTCACTGGTGCATTGCCGAAGCAAAAAGGAATCGTTTACGTGCCATCATATACCGTGACATAAGGCCTCGTTTATACCGTGATAAGGAGCCAGCTTCCTACCGTGACGAGGGCCTCTGTTTATGCCGTGACAAGGACCTCGGTTTACAATCGGCTCTCATCCGAAGGACAGATAGGGAGTCAGAAAATGATAAATCACCTTACTATACACCAGGACCGACATCTGGAATCGAATCCAGGTCCTCAGGTTTGCAGTCCAGTGCCATACCTCTGGAGCAAACCGCCCCCTTACTTACAGTTGACGAATTGTATTATTCCAGAGTCTGGGTCCAGAGTTGCAACTGGGGTGGGGCGCGTTGGGGTTGGGGGTTTCAAGGACCGAGGGGGTAGGTACGGGAGGGGTCCTCCCCTTCCGTAAATGGGTCCGGGGTCTCCACCGATAAAGTTTTGTAAAAATGAAGTAAAATAGTGTAATGTGAAGTGTATTTTTGTCCTTTATACCAACTTAACCACGTATCAGAGACAAGTTATAACCAAAACTCCACCACGAGTATTTCCAAGGCAAATCTATTAAACAGTTTACTATTCATATGAATCAGTTGCCATTAAGAACTGTTGGTCGAACCAGATGTGGCACATAATGGCCTAGGAAGTTCAACTGCTGCTGGAACCAAACATCACCAGAAAATTTCAAAGCTTGTTTTGGATATTAGTAACCTTGATGACTGATTTCTAATATTTCTTCACTTGCCATTTAACTGCTTGATGGGACCTTCATTCCCTCAAATTATACAATATTGCAGAAACTGACAGTTTGTTTGTTTGTTTGTTTTGGGGGGTTTTTTTTTGAGAATATATTTGAAATTATTTAATATACAAATAATGATCACTTAAAATATAAAAGAAACATTTAAACATTATTATTATGGCTCACTGAAAATCAAAACCAGCATTTCCTATTTAATGTCACAAAACATGCATTTATAGATAATCATCAAGATTTTTGTAGCACCAATAAAAATATACAATGAAAGTCCTCTCAAAATATAAACAATGGTATAGACTATATGATCGAGTGATCGGGGCATATAATGTTTTATTTGCTTACATGTATTTTTATCCCCCTGGATCCGTCACTGACAACAACAAGAAGACGTAGTTGTTGTTGTGTAGGAAAATGTCTTACAACAGTAAATACTATGCCAAGAAAATACAGACAAAAACAAAACTCCGGCAGAAATAGGTGTAAATTAATATCCTTTCACTTCAGACAAGCAACATACACATAAAAACAATACACCCCCTAAAGAGAGAAAACAAACAAACCAAATAACCAAACCAAAACTCTGATGTTTTCAATGACCCTATTACCTCTCACAGAAGTCGTCAAACTTTAAGCATCTCCAACCTCTTCAACTGAGGACATCTCAACTTTTTTATAGATCTTATAGCCGTGTGCAAACTCCAAGGGGTGGGGTGGGGGTTGGAGGGTTGTTGAGGAGGGGGTTACTTTGAATAGCCTACTTATTAGTTGATAGCTCAATTTCAAGAAGCCGTTGTGGCCTAGTAGAAGTTGAGGTGGTCGACTGGTAACCACAAGGTCCCGGGTTCGATTTCTGCCGTGGGCACACCGGTGTTCTGTCTTTCGGATGAGACTTTACTATCTCGCTCTCCGTCATCTCACCCTTAGGGCATGGCTTAAACCTTAAGTTGACGAACTAATCAGTTCTAAAATCTTTGTGTGAGCACCATGACCATAGTTATAAAAATATACACTTTGAATTCTTGTTTAATAAGCTAACTATTACAGAAAATCTCCTAATGCTGTTTGTATTTGTCAATAAGAATTAACTTGAACAGGGATTTATTTGTCTGGCGTAGAGTACTGATCTAAATCTGTCTGCAATTATCGGAGTTGTCTTTCTTTGATTACCGATAAACAGTGACAGGGACTTCTAAAAGGACCAAAAGAGCATGTTACGAGAGGTACAAAGAAATCTCAATCCAGGGGCCCATGCCGGTAAGCCTCGTCATGGATATCAATCGGCATGGGCACTGGGATTGAGATTTCTATGTCCCTCCCGGAATATGGTGTTAGAACCTTTAAATCTTTTCAGGAAAAATGATGATTTTGATGTCGGAAATGTGAAAATTGAGGTCACGTGTCACAGTAGCCGCGGCACGTAAAAGATCCCTCGATCACCTCAGTTCGGGTGGGTCCGTTACAAAAGTATAATTTCCATGCAGTGCATATCAGGCAGAGGCCCTCACCATATACATGAAATAACCGTGGAGTGACGTAAAACAATCTTCAATCAATCAATCTAATTTAATGTTAATTATGATGTAAAATGAATTATTTGATGGAGTTATCTTTCTTTCTATACATAAGTAATATTCCGGAGGCTGAAACTCGGTAGAACATTCGGACCTTGTCATGGACAGCACAAGTATTTTCTTGAAAACGGAAACCAATAAAAAGCCGTAGATTTATATAAACTTTAATTTTGATGTAAGGACTCAAAATACCAACAAATGATTTAATAAATGATGATCAAGATGTGAATAATGTACGGTGATATCAATATACAAAATATGTATGAAATGATAATTATACATGTGTCTTTTTCTAACTTTAAATTTTTGTTATTTAAAGTGAGCAATAGTCATGTGCTCACTTTAAATAACAAAAATTTAAACTTTGAACAAAACACATGTATATACAGATTATAAATATTATGGACTATACATTATGCAAATTTATAAAAATATGAATAAGGAGACATTTCTAGTGTTATACATTATATACAACATATAGGTGCAGGCATGGGCGGATCTAAAGGGGTGAACCAGGGGTCTGGGCCCACCCTGAGATTTAGCAAAAATGACTTTTCTTGTTATTTTTCGATATAAAATAGATAGTTTTACACACAAAAAATGGGTGGACATCCTCTAGGAAAAATTCATTTGTGGTGTACCCACGCTCGACAAAATTTCTGGATCCGCGCCTGGGCACAGGTAAGAAAAGTCACTATCAATTTTCATTATTGAAAAATGTACATCTACAGTGTTTTGAAATTTTCACTTGTCTTGTATAAATCAGCGAGGAATCCGTGTTGAGATGAACGCCATTTGAAAGAAAAGTATCCGAATTTAGGTTACGGACGTATAATGCAATTACAAAAAAGGGAGGGGGAGTAACGTTATAAAAACCGGTGTATGATCGGTCAAAATAATAAAAAAAAGGATCGATCCGTCAAAAACAGGGACCCCCTCGGCTCCTACAAGCCTGAAGGTTTCTGTAAATGCCGTATCCTCCAGAATGCCCCAACTGCAAACTTTCAAGGTCTCAATTCATATTCTCAACGTAATCGGCGAGTCAGATAGAAATACTGTTACAATATTATGAATTCACACAATAAAGTAAATTAATACAATGTTTTAAAGCACAAGATTATTGTATAAATACATCATGATATTTATGTACCAAAGTAAAGTGATGTTAACATGTATTAAGCGAGGTAACTGTAATGTACAACGGACGTCACCAGCGCCCCTCCCACTTAGATGTGCCTCCTCCCCAAATGTCGTTATATATATATTCTTTTATCATGAAATAACAAGAAATAGTCCGAATCGCTCCCTCAAGTACATCGAATTACAGATTAATACAGAGAGATTATTCCACGGTCAATCCAGCTCTTTACCATTCCTTCTTCGTCTTGGACCGGAGGGATCGGGTCTCCTTCTCCACTGTATCCTGTTTCCTGTAGTGGTACTCCACGTAGTACACGAGACAATTCTTCAATATTGAATGTCACTGTGTGACCTTGTCTTATATCAGTCTGTGGTGCTGAGGGAATGGTCGGCGGACCGACACTATCTCCTGATGCTTGCACCATACCGTCATCTGCCGATTGTTCTTCCCTATCAGCCACAGCCGACAGTTCCTGATTATCTATTTCTTCAGGTGTGTTTTTGGTGTCCATTAACCTCTTCATATATGGAATGAAAAAAAAAATTAAAAGTTCACAGATCAATACTCAAATAATTATAATTATCTACAACAACAACAACAAAAACTACACACAAATACAAAATCTCATTTCATAGAAATGTTTTTTCCTTTTCTGTCCATTTGTCTCCCTCCATCCATCAAATAAGAAAACAACAAGAACAGAGCAGCATGAACGACGACATCAACAAAATTCCTTCTGAGACACCCTTCTTAAGTACTGTGGTACATTCGGTACCCTTCCTGAGACACCCTTCTTAAGCACTGTGGTACATTCGGTACTCTTCCTGAGACACCCTTATAAAGCACTGTGCTACATTCGGTACTCTTCCTTAGACACCCATATAAAGCATTATTGGCAGTTGGCAGATTTGGTCTCGGAGTGACATCACTGACAAGATGGAGTTCAGCATCTGATGAGGAGCGAAGACAGTTGGTGCAGAGGGAGGTACATATAATAGAGGAAGGCTCTAGGATTGTTAGGGCAGTCGGCATGAAGAAGTTGAATTAGGATGGAACATGTCAGCAGAAACATACATGGAAGGAAATCTGGTCTATGGAACCATAGAGACAGCAATTCTTGCTTAAGTCTGTATATGACGCGTTACCTAATCCAACCAACTTGGTGACATCGGGTATGGCAGACAACCAAACTGCAAGCTTTGTGGAAAACCAGCCAACTTAAAACATGTTTTATCCTCTTGTTCGGTGGCTTTGACATATGGGCTGTACACATAGAGACATGGCAGAGCCGTGCCAGTCCTTGCTGATACGTTGGAGAGAAGTAGGCAGAAGCCGAGGAAGAACAATGGTAGACTAAAGTTTGTAAAGGCTGGCGATCAGAGTTCCGAAGGAAGGGTTGAAGCATCTGGACTGTTTGGTAGCTCGGGTAATTGGCAGCTGCAGGCAAATCTAAGGGGCCATACACAGTTTCCCATGGAAATAGTACTGACAAACCAGAGACCCATGAGCAGAAGCGGCTTAAGTACCAGGATCTGTTTGTAGAATGTCAGCAGCAGGAATAGAGTGTATGGTGTCTTCCTGTGGAGGTAGGATGTCGAGGGTTCGTTCGGCAGTCAATGTGGAAAGCTCTGCAAGTCATCGGCTTCATTGGTGTGGAGAGACGTAAACTCATTAGACGTCAGAAAAGGGAATGTGAGATGGCATCCATATGGTTGTGGAGGAAGCGAGAAGATGAATGGATAGTGCAGCACTGGTGAAGATATTAGTGTATGAACACTCAGTCGGAGATATACCAGTGTGCTGCAGAAACATCAAGATGTGTGGAAAGCGGACAGCTGAATGGGTCCGGCTGGGACCTGATCACCCAGCCAGTCGGCATACCTCTGGAGTTTGTAGTGGACAGCGCTGAAACAATCGAAGAAGGCTGGACCTGATGACGGAACCATTTTGCATCTAGTTCATCAAGATGTTTATAGGTAATACAGAGACAAATTGATGAAATCTTAGTATAATTGCAATGGCATACCCTTTCCTTCAAATATCTTTAAAAATTGTGGTTGGGGGACTTTTTGTTTACAGATACATTTACTTTCCAGATAGTCAGTTAAAATGTACGTCAATGCAATATACGCATTCCACACACAGAGAGAGAGAGAGAGAGAGAGAGAGAGGCGAATAGTTAAAAAATGATATCGAAATGTAACCAAAACAAGAGGACTTCTGAAGATACCCTCTGATGCATCCCTTTTGTTAATTTTCTGAGGCCAATGTATCTCCTCACCACTCTGTTCCCTCCCCCTCCCTTAGAAGTTAGCATCATCAACGTCTGTCCATTAGTTTGAAAGAAGCATATCATTTTTAAGTTTTCAAAATTTTTCAAACTTCAAACATTACGGACTTGGATTTATACAGATGTCAATGTGGAAAGCTCTGTCACCTCCATAGCACACACACTCTCTCCTCCCCTCCCGTGGAAGTAGCACATCATTTTTAATTAAAAAAAAACGCCACCCGCTTTTAAAATCTTACCTTCTTTAGATACTTCCAATCACTGAATTTACTGAATTTAGCAAATTTACTAAAACATTTTTTCGTACCAATTATGCTTTTAAAATCTTACCTTCTTTAGATACTTCCAATCACTGAATTTACTGAATTTAGCAAATTTACTAACATTTTCGTACCAATTATGACCTAGTCACCTCGAATGCCCCTCCTTAAAATTAAAATTGTGTAATATATATATTGTTGTTTCTGAATATTATAATAACACTGTAGTATATTAATTATAATGAATTTGAACTACAAAATATAATGAAATCAAAGTACGGTAAAATTTGGCCAAAAAATGAATCGCATATGTTGAGCAATCATATAACTTATATACTTCAATTTAATTTTCTATGTTACATTTAAAAAGGCTCATAATCTCTGAATAATTTATGCAAATCATGTGACGTCTCAACACGTCATCGAATACCGTGCACATGCGCACTGAAGAGTACTGTACTTCAAGGAAATGAGGAAGAGTTTATCGTCAAATTAATGCCATTTCATAAAGTAGCATATTGTTTTCTGCTGTTATCGTGTGTTACATTATACAGGTACGTACAAATTGAGGTTGTAAGCAATACGTGGTTTGACAGTTGTAAGGGATGGGAGAGAATGCTGTAGGAGATGAATTATCTTCTGTATGGTACTGTAGTTTTTTAACCCCCCTCTTGCCGATTCTATACGCTGTTTGCGCTTGATCTAGGCGCAACATAGGCTATATTTTGGGGTCAACAGATAGGCAGATAAACTCTGCGTCCGAGAATTCCATAGCTTATGCAATGTCACCAGCTGTTATGAAAACATTGAGCACTTTTTCCCCGAATTTACTCCAAAGTTTACATGCATGCATTGCAATATGCTATTTGAGGCACAGTCATGGTTGCTTCAATGTGATCAATGAACTGTCAGTGATAGAGCTGAATTGAGAAAAATTATGATATGGCATATGCAACATGAGAAAGAGGAGGGGGGGGGGGGTTCAATCAGAGTACCAATCAACGAAACAAGCCTTCTAAAGAGTATTTTAATTATGAAATAGAGAAGTACCTCAAATAACATTGTCTATAGACCGAAATGAGCCCTTGCAGGAATGACAATGTATATCCCATATCAATGCTTAAATTTTCTAAGCCGGCTTGTCCTAGTGGTATCGTGTCGGACTCCTGATCGGGAGGCTGGGGTTCGAGTCCAGCTCTGGTCATGCCGGTGTCCTGTCTTTCGGATGAGACAGTACAAACAATCGGACCATGCTCCTTTAAATTTTCTCCATCCACCAAGGTACATCAGGCAACAATGCCTGATATCACTAACATGATTAAATGCGATGAGGTTAATCAAATTTCAAAATGATACTCTTTTTAAAGTAATATATATTAAACATTTGAAATTCTATTAACTGCCTTTCTTTTCTATGATCAATATACTTACTCTTCAGCGACCTCTGTCTTAATTTGAAGTTGAAATATCGAAACCTGGAGAAGTGATTGGAGGAGGAGATGTGGCAGTCTCTGTGGACATCGGGTGAGGGGAAAGAGGTGCTGATGGTGGTGGAGGTGATGGTGCAGATGTATCCATGGGTTCCTATGAATGATACGGACACATTACTAGCGGCAATAGATGGTAGAGATATAGAAAACTGTCCCATATAAAAATTGGTATTTTTCAGAGTATAAGAGCATAAATTGGAAACCTCGCAATTTGCTTTGATTTCCTGGATTTTATTCCATTCGCTCTGGGAGTTATGTGTTAATTAAAACCTTCCTTCTTCCCGTATAAATTTTATACATTTTGTTTTTTGATTTATTTAATACCAAAACCTCTCTTGTTCAGTTTATTTTATTTCGTATATCGAAAGATGTATGGAATACAGTTACAGTTAAAAATGTAAACAGTTAAATTCTTGCATTTTCACAATTAATAACAATATACATGTAATGAATAATGTAATTAATCTAATGAATAGACCTTGTCCAAGTTTCTTTTCTCTTGCAGTATAAATTCTTAAATTTAGGTGAAATTGTTTATCAGAAGGCACTTGATTTGAACAATATTCTTTAAGATTAGTTAAAAAAAAAATACAAGAGAACAAGCCAAAGGGAAAACAGTGCTTTCTACTCAATACTTAAAAACTGCACTTTTTGTAATAATTGAAATTGAATATCAAAGGGTAAGCGAGAACTCGGAATTAGTTTATTGTATTTAATGATTATCTAAAAATTAAACTTACCAGTTCTGCATTATCTGTGTTGCCATCTGGACCATCCATCACACTGTAAGGCCTCCTCGTCGTCTAGGTCAGCTTTACAATACTATATGCAAGATATTGTAGGAATGATGACTAAATCTGGAAACTTCGTATTTTACAGAGACTTTGGCTTGCTTGTTTATTTTTTTTTTTCAACTTTTGATGTTATCTAATGTTTTCATCCACAAATATCGGTGAACGTTAACGAGGTACTCATAATTTAACTTGTTTTTTCAATAACTTGGTTTAATTGGGTTGCTTGGTGTATAAAGCATGGGTAGCTTCTTTTTGAAACATTTGATATTTAATAGATCGATTATAATAACAAAACATGAATTACACCATTAATATATATTCGATAGATTTTTACGCAATGATACTTGCACTAAAAAGATCCTTTCGTTCTGTTCTTCTCTCCTTCAATGAATAAAAGTTGCATTTCCTTGGAATATTCAGTATCGGACGTTTGGTAAAGGTCCGTGTTTTATTACATATTATATCATATTGTGTTATATATCACTCATAAATAAATATATATGTATTTATAATTTTCAACCATTTAAATGAAGAATTCTTCATAATTGAGTTAGAGTGTATCGCAATGACAAGTTTTTGATAACTGTATAGAATGCGTTTTCCCCCGAAGTTTTGGTGACGAGTTTTTATATTCTAAAAATCTCCTACGTTTTGGTGACGAATTGTTTGGCTAAGTCATCATCATGTCCCCAGTTTCCAGTGATATCGTTAAAAATTTTGGTAACAAGTAGATTTAAGCTAGATCACATAGTTTTCATAACGAGTTTTGTGTTGCTAAAAAAATCCCAAGTTTATGTGACGAGTTGTTCTGTCAAGTCATCATCATGTTATGACTTGACCAGACAATTTGAGGGGCAGGCTTGGTGTAGTGGTTAAGCGCTTGGCTTGCGGCGCCGACGATCCGGGTTCGATTCCCGGGTTGCGCCACTATGTTTAAGAGGTTGGTAACCTCCTGCTTCCATGTCGCGATATAACTGAAATATTGTTGAAAGCGACGTAAAACACCAATCAACCAACCAACCAACCAGACAATTTGCAACCAATCATCTGGTTACGAGTTGTCTTTTTCGGTTACGAGTTGTCTTGTTGCCATTTGTCTTGGTGACAAGTTGTCCTGACACCATCTCCCATATGTCATTTACCATTCTGTCCCACAATATTGGCTTTATTTTATTTTCACATCAAAATTTATGACCCTATTCGCATTATATCTTTATCAAGTTGGGGATAGCCACTCATTGACAGATTATCACTCAAATGAGTAACAGTCTCTGTTTTCAGATATTACTTTCAAGGATTGAGCTATGTTCTATGCATCTGAGACCCCTATTCTCTCTCCCTCTTAATGCACACTAGTTCCCAACTAGAGACTCATTTGTATGTTGCAGATGATATTGGGTCTATTACAAGCACTATAACTACATGTATGTTCTATTTATATATTTGAGGACCAATACATAGAACCAATACAGGTACAGGTGTGCTGTCTGTTTGATGGTATAAAGGGGTATATCTTGTGCCAAGAGACTCATGTGAGTGTCAGCACCAAAATAGAGTGTTGCTTGTGTTTGTCTGTCCATGTATGCCCAGCACCGCAGAAAAGAAACTGTTGCATGTTTTGTTCTTAGACCTTGCAAAAACTATTAAATATATTATTCAAACTTTGCAGACATGTCAGCAATGAACAGAGGATAAACCCCTTTTCATGTTCAATGTCAGAGGTCAAAGGCAAGGTCATAACGAACAAATATGGCATTGTGAGAGGATGTTACATTTTTATGTTGTTATTCTATGTCACTGACTCATACATGGATGAGATCTATATTAGCAGGAAAAGTTCTTAATGAGATATAACACCGATTGAAGTTCATAGTCGAGATGAGGATTAAAAGTAAGGTCACGTACTTCATAGATCACACATTTTGAAACAATTTTAGTGTGAAACTAGAGTGTGTTTCATTAACAAGATTGATGAGATGAATATAAAAATAAATATGTAGAGCCACTCAGAGTTTTAAACTAATTTTGTTATTGTTTCAGCTCCTTTAGAAATTTTTTTCCTTTATTGGACAACTGCTATATCAGTAATTTTGGTGAGTCCAACGCCATGAGAGGAATAACAGAATCTAACACAGCGATAAATCCAGAGGGGTCCCAGGAACCAGACTACACCTGTCCCGTGATATTTGGCAGTATGCATACCCAAGCATCATTAGCAACACAGCTCGGAAATTTAGCCTTTCAGATATGTTCAAAGGTGATGTTTTTACTTTCAGTTCAATCATTAATTAGCAAGAGCCAGATATTTTGGTTATAGCCAATGATAATTATGATACATGTTTGCATACGAATAAGTATAAAAGAAATACATCTCTTAACGAAATTGTCTACTTATTTAGACAAGTATTTAATTTTGTTAAAATATTACACTACATATTAGTCTTGATACGTTATAGAATGTTAAATGTCGATTTAAATATCTTCTTACAACATACAAATACTTGTACCAATAATGGAAGCTTACATGTACTATATCCGATAATACAAAATGATATTACATCTATCAATAATGGAAACTTACACCTACAGCATAATATACAAATGATAGTACATCAACAAATAATGGAAGCTTACGTGTACAGTACACCATAATATACAAATGATAGTACATCAACCAATAATGGAAGCTTACATGTACAGTATACCATAATATACAAATGATAGTACATCAACCAATAATGGAAGCTCACATGTACAGTATACCATAATATACAAATGATAGTACATCAACCAATAATGGAAGCTCACATGTACAGTATACCATAATATACAAATGATAGTACATCAACCAATAATGGAAGCTCACATGTACAGTATACCATAATATACAAATGATAGTACATCAACCAATAATGGAAGCTCACATGTACAGTACACCATAATATACAAATGATAGTACATCAACCAATAATGGAAGCTTACATGTACAGTATACCATAATATACAAATGATAGTACATCAACCAATAATGGAAGCTTACATGTACAGTACACCATAATATACAAATGATAGTACATCAACCAATAATGGAAGCTTACATGTACAGTATACCATAATATACAAATGATAGTACATCAACCAATAATGGAAGCTTACATGTACAGTACACCATAATATACAAATGATAGTACATCAACCAATAATGGAAGCTTACATGTACAGTACACCATAATATACAAATGATAGTACATCAACCAACAATGGAAGCTTACATGTACAGTATACCATAATATACAAATGATAGTACATCAGCCAATAATGGAAGCTTACATGTACGGTATACCATAATATACAAATGATAGTACATCAACCAATAATGGAAGCTTATGAGTACAGTATACCATAATATACAAATGATAGTACATCAACCAACAATGGAAACTTACATGTACAGTATACCATAATATACAAATGATAGTACATCAACCAACAATGGAAGCTTACATGTACAGTATACCATAATATACAAATGATAGTACATCAACCAATAATGGAAGCTTACATGTACAGTATACCATAATATACAAATGATAGTACATCAACCAATAATGGAAGCTTACATGTACAGTACACCATAATATACAAATGATAGTACATCAACCAATAATGGAAGCTTACATGTACGGTATACCATAATATACAAATGATAGTACATCAACCAATAATGGAAGCTTACATGTACAGTACACCATAATATACAAATGATAGTACATCAACCAATAATGGAAGCTTACATGTACGGTATACCATAATATACAAATGATAGTACATCAACCAATAATGGAAGCTTACATGTGCAGTCTACCATAATATACAAATGATAGTACATCAACCAATAATGGAAGCTTACATGTACAGTCTACCATAATATACAAATGATAGTACATCAACCAATAATGGAAGCTGACATGTAGAAATACACCTGTATTAACTTTAATAGAATCAACTTTAAGTAGATCTAGGCCTCGTTATTTCGATACACGCATTTATGTAGATATATTCAGAATCTTATGAAATAAGAATCCAAGCGTTGAGTTCTAATTCTGCTTCTTCGTCCAAGACAAAATTCTATGGGTTGATGGAAAATACTTAAAATTATTTTTAAAAAGTTACCAGTCAATATATTGTAAGTATAATATCTCAATTACTCTAATTAACCCATAGAATTATATCTATATACCTTAACTTAAATATTGTAAATTAAGAATTATTGTTTATTGTGAAATCAACGCCGCCCCTACGCACAGAAAAAAGGCGGAGGGGTTATCTTGCAATGATTTTAGGTATGAACATGCTAAGCATTAAACCAGTTCATATATTAGGCAGAGCATGACATGATATGCATTCCCATTTATGTATTAGACAAAATAAAAATCATAACCATTCAAAATGTGTTTATTGGTTCAACAAATGCAATACCCGTCTTTTGATATGAATCGATGACTAATGTTAGTTCTTACAACAGTTTGGTTTGTAATCAACGTTTGTGAGACATAATGTGAAGTAATCAAGGTCTAACGCAATGTTATATTTGTGCTCTTCCCACAGGTATGTCGTCATGGAAATATATCATCAATTTGGTTGCTCATAAAGCACTGACTTTCTGTGTTTGGTATTAAATATAATCGGAAAAGGGCTTTGATACTTTTGGCCGGATTGCGAAGCAAAATCTGATCTTTTATTTGGTGATGTCTGTTTGTCTGTCAATTTTAAGTTTTATGTTTAGAACAAGACAATATACGCATTAATTTAAAGGTTAATTCGCGAGAGAAAGAATCAAGAATCACCCCTCGTCCCAAATAGAAAGATATCAGTCTCGGGCTACATACTTCGACATTCCAACCTTGGTTAACGCCTCGGTTGGAATTATGTCGAAGCGTGTCATCCTCGACTGATATCTTTCGATCTGGGACTCGAGGTGATTCTAAATTCTCATAATCTTTCAAACCACACATGTAGATAGACCTCTATGGGCTGTATCTATCATTGACCTTTGTGCCCTTAACCTTCAAGGTTCCCTCTTTCAATACATGCATAATTGTTTTCCTACAACGAAGTTATCTTTCAAACCTCACACATGGCTGCTTATTGATGAGCACTATTCATTGCAACTTTTTGGACCTTAACCTTCAACATTCAGTTTCAAGGTCAAATGCAAATTAAAAGTATAAATCAATTACAAAAAATCATTAAATTAGATCAATCAAACTTGATAGACATTGATGAGCACTATACCAGGCCATTTTTTTTTTGTGACCTTGAACTTGAATGTTCCCAGCTTCAAGGTCAAATGCATATTTGAATTAAGAATTTCAAAACACATTCTGCTTTCAATAATTGTCAACGCTTTGCAATCTGGCCAATACTACCTTTAATGATTTCTTGGTTTGGTATATTTGTAAATAAATAGCTTTGATGGAGTTCTCTTCAGAACTGATAGAAAGATTTACAAATCTTCATTTTTGCCAGATTTGTAAAAGGTGGATCCAGAGCATGGCATCGGATGCATATATTGATGTTATTTTGGAATCTTAAGATGAACCGCTGATGTAAAATGGTCACATTAGCCTTAGAATTTTGTTACATGCTTAGCTACCCCAAACTTATTAATCAATTCGCTCAAGCGGTAAAAGTAGGTCAGACGTGGCATCTGATAATTGGGTGCATCTCTGAATCTGAAGATGAATCACTGATGCAACTTCTGACATAACTATTTTATCCAATACTGAGATACTTCAAACTTCTTAACTGCAGGTGGACGTCCGAGGATAAAGCATAAGGTTACCTGATCTGCATCACGTGAGCTAAAATGAAATTTAACTCTACTTTTCTTATGTTTATTTTGAAGTTTTTAGGATGAAAAATCTACCCTTACATGCAGGCAAAATAGAGTTGGAAAAAGAGGACCTTCACAAAGATGAGACTTAAGAAACTTTGCATACAGATTTTAAAAATACCATGTAGCTTAAGGAAAAACACTCGTGTTTCACGAGAGATTCAGGTTCGAATCCTGACTTGGTAGATTAATCTTGTGTTACAAAATGTTACAATATTTAGTAATACACTTGTATGTGTCATATATACTTGTGTACTACGTCATCACGTTATGCGCTTCATGTTTATTATAAATAATCGGTATCAACTTCATGTATATAATAAATATCAATATGAACATATCGTGACAGAATAAACGTCTCTGCATTTTAACAAATTTCTAGATGCCAATATCGACATTTTAGATACTGTCAATATAGCAATCAGAGATTCTAGTTGGCTGGAAATTGTATATTTATGAAATGAATATATCATACTAAAAATTTATTTCTGCATTTCATATTTCTCATGTTGCAAAGATGACCCGAATAATAAATTTTAGCTGGAGTTCTTAAATTTATCGTATACTAAACATTAGTAGAATTTTGTTATTTTCATCATATCGAGATTCCTGGGCAGTACATCCTACATTGCTTGCGTACATAGAATTCAACGGATTAATATGAAGTAACTGTTCTACTGTCAGTCCACCTTTGTATGATTTCTTCTTTGCCTTGGACGGGAGGCATCGAGTCTCCATCTCCTCTGTATCCTGTTTCCTGTAGTGGTACTCCACGTGGTAAACAAGCCAAATATTCAATGTCAAAAGTCATTGTGTGGTCTGGTCTGATAGGAGTCTGTGGTGCTGACGGAATGGTCCTGACTGACACATTCTCCTGATGTTTGCACGACCCCATCATTTGCCAATTGCTCTTCCCTATCATCCACAGCTGACAGTCCCGGATGACAAAAGTGTTCTTGGTATCTATTGCATGTCCTTATGATGTCTTCTCTTTAAATGTTAAAAACACGTAGTATTAGCTTCTTCATAGATGGTAACACACAACATTCTGGAGACACTCTGGTGCATTCTGTTTGTCAGTCTTTGTAACTGGCCTGAATAAGATGTCAAATGAGTGTACCTCCTGTACATTACCTGGCTGGATCGAACCCTTGACAGATATGGCAGAAAAAGCAACAACACGTGTAGGACAATCCGAGTACTTCAACTGTATAAGGATTCAACAAATTCTATCTGTTACAGAAAAATAGTTCAGCAGATAATAATATGCTATAGCATACACCTTCATTTTGTGTCTTAGATATTAGGAGAGCAAGGGTTCACATTACATTTCTTTACAGTTACATTCATTTTCCAAAACGTCTTTTCAAACACATGTCAAATGCATATAAGCAAACCGCAGTGAGAGAAAAAAAA
Source organism: Pteria penguin (assembly GCA_035048485.1). Taxonomy (NCBI): domain Eukaryota; kingdom Metazoa; phylum Mollusca; class Bivalvia; order Pterioida; family Pteriidae; genus Pteria; species Pteria penguin. Next base: position 54,193,642 of record CM068586.1, on the reverse strand, counting down.
CATCGCTTGAAATATGCAATACTAACAAAGCCTTAGAGGGCGCTTAGTAAAAGTAGAAAATTGATATTAGAATGTAACGAAAAACAACAACACTTCTTAATACATCCTTGTCAATCACTCGAATGTATTTGTTTTGTTCATCAATTTAGCTCTTATTTAAAGAAGGCCGCTATTACAGAGGCGGGGACGTCCCTGTTTTGAGGCCTATGTTTCTCCCAACCATTTTATCCATCCTTTTACGTGTAAGACTACATCATATAGATTTGTCCCTAGTTCGAAAGAAGTCATAGCGCCTTCCCTTCCTGTTTAATTCGTTAAAAATCATGTTAATCTGTCTGCTCTGTTTGTCTTATAAATCCAAAAAAGTCTCATCATCTGTCTAAAACAGACTGTACATTTAAAAATTTATTTGCTGGAACTGCCTAAAACAGTACTGTATATGCACACTGACCTGAAGAGCTGATAGGGTTACAAGTTGATGTGGTTCATTTTAATTTTTTAAACATTAAACTGAATTGTTGATCAGTCAGTCTGAATATGAACTTTAACCCTGTAATTGTTTTGAGAAATATTCCCTTTATATATCATACATACTTGTAAATAGTGAAGACACATGGCAAACTGCCTGGCTTAAACAAAACTAAAAGCTATATGTATTTATTTATTTGTTTATTAAATTATATCTTATTTATTTATTTATTTATTTATTTATTTATTTATTTGATACATGTAGTATCATTTGAAATCCAAACATAAGAAAGCATATGTTAAGAACTTAGTGATGGTTTAGAGAAAAATATACCTTTTAAAGATTTCCATATAGTATTGTAAAATACATCACTTGACTTGAAATTCATATAAAAAAGAATGACAGACCAGAACTGGAACATGGTTTTTCGTACTTTAATCATTCTTTACCATTTGGCTTCCTCTGCTGATATTTCATTCTGTCATATTTCTCCCAGGTAACCAGGTAAGGCAAAAATTTATAGATATATATGTAATCGCATTTTATACAGACTGAACAGCTTAATATATGTAAACATTATAATCAATAACATATACATGTATATCCAATAATTACACATCGCCAACATTAATCTTATAAAGAAATGGGAGTTATCGCTCTTAAGTCAAATCAGTTTAACAACAAACTGTTACATACATTAACTCAGATTGACAGTATTATATCCGTGGAAACAAAAATACTCAAAATATTTTAATACAAATTAAACAATGTACTTATAAAGCTATAAGCCTATTCCAAGTTTCGGGGGGGGGGGGGGTTATTATAAAATCTTAAATTATTGATTGATTGATTGATTGATTATTGTTTTACGTCACACCACGAATATTTCACGTATATGGTGACGGCATCTGCCTGATGCGGAGCATACAAATTTTGACCTTTGCAACGGACCCACCCGAAGCAGTGAGGGATCTTTAACGTGCCATGCATACCACGACACGGGGCCTCGTTTTTTACTGTCTCATCCGAAAGACAGGACACCGGCATGACCAGAGCGGGACTCGAACCCCGGCCTCCCGATCAGGAGTCCGACGCGATACCACTAGGCCACGCCGGCTTAATCTTAAATTAAGTGGAAATATGTGTCCGTAGTCACGTAAATTAAACAATATTAGGCTGTTTTCGAAAAATTGCGGGTGTAGAATCAGAATTCTATTACATGAACACTAACAAAAAATAAGTCATATTTCCTATATTTACATTACCCAATCCTTTTGAAATATTTTGGAGCTGAACATACCCGACATGCATTTTTGCCGGGATTTTTATTTTGACGTTATTGCTTAAATTTGAAGTCATTATCTAGTTCTTCACGTCAAAATGAAAACCCCTGAAAAAAGTAATATGTCGGGCCGTTTATATCATGTAAAATGTAAAGATCATCTATTTTCCTAACCATAAGTAAAGAAAATACTCCATCTTTATGTAACAGATCTTAATTTATTGCTCACCTGAAAATCCTTGTATTTAATAAACTTAAATAAAAAAGCGATAACAAAATACTAATATGTTTTAATGAAAATAAATTAGTCAACTACAAAGAAATTCAAGATGTAAAGTATGTAACGGAAATACACTGTTACGCGTACAGTTTGTCCCCTCTCATGTTAGAATTTGAAATGCATCCAAAGTTTAATGATGTCATAAAACCAAAGAGAAACTGCGAAAAGTAATTCTTTCGATTCACTTTCCAGTAAATTTGTTCAGTGATGAATCCTATATTTTTTGATTGATTGAGGTATCGACCTAAAATATGGACGGATAGATTATAGGATTCATTCTTTATAATTTCAATTAGCTTATATATGGAAACAAAATTTTGATAAGTGTCGAAAAAACATAATTTATCTTGGCACTACATTACTATTTTTCCCTGATACACTCGGTCGCGTAGTAATGCAATAACTAGGTAAACAACATTTGGAATTTAATAGTGGCGGCTAACGGGAAGTTCGGAAATTTTATCCAAGTGTCCATTGGCAGGATTAGAAGTGAAAAAGTACGAGCAATTATTAAAAACACGAATTAGTGAAATATGCATATGAGAATGAGATATTTTTATTTAACGTATTTGTATTTTGAATGGTATTAATATTATTACCTTTAGAAATACATGCTGCATGACTGATGACGTGCATGCCACGAGGCGGGAAAGTAGGTTAAGGGGCTTAAATCGGAGGTAGCACCTACTCTGGTTCTGTTCAGTTTGCCTAGTGGGGCATGGTGCCGTAGAAATTGGTTATCAGCGTCCGTTGTTAATCCAAACACATGAATGCATGCAGTCACAGGATAAATCAGCATACATGTAGTTATACGAAAAAGAGTAACTCTGTGAAATACAAAGATAATACATACAGATTGAAGAACTCATATATTAAGCATAATGTAAATGCGGATCTTGGACGTGTAACAGCTGAAAGACTACCAGATATAAAGGAATTGTATTTAAATGTACTTTTTTTCAAATATCTTGACAACATGAAAAGGACAATATTTGATGAAAGTCATCTTCATTTCAGTAATATGTATATTTAGTGCAAACACGACGTAAGGGAATAAAGAATGTTGGACTTTTATCACAATAGGCCATGTCCGAGTTTCTCTTTTCTTCCATTTTAATTTCTTAAATTTATGTGACATTGTTTGTCAGAAAGCACGTGATTTGAACAACATTCTTTAAGATTAGTTAAAGCAAAAAAAAAATAAAAAGAAAAATGAAAAAAAAATCATGAGAATATTCCAAATGGGAAACAGTAATTTCCACTCAATACTTAAAATTGCACTTTTTGTAATAATTGAAATTGAATGTCAAAGGGTAATCGAAAAATTGGAATTAGTCTATTGTATTTAATGATTATCTAAAAATTAAACTTACCCGTTCTGCATGCTCTGCGTTGCCATCTGGATCAACCGTCACATTGTAAGGCCTTCCCGTCATCTAGGACAACTTTACAATACTGTATGCAAGACATGGTACGAATGGTGACTACAACTGGAAACTTCGTATCTTATACAGAATTTGGCTTGTGTGTTTATTTTTTTTTTCTACTTTTGATGTTACCTAATGTTTTCATCCATCAATCTTTTCAAAACCAGCATTTTCTATTTAATGTCACAAAACATTTAGCATTTATAAAAGCATTTATAGATAATCATCAAGATTTTTGTAGCACCAATAAAAATATACAGTGAAAGTCCTCTCAAAATATAAACAATGGTATAGACTATATGATCGGGGCATATAATGCTTTATTTGCTTACATGTATTTTTATTCCCCTGGATCCGTCAGTTACAACAACAACAACAACAACAAGACGTAGTAGTAGTAGTAGTTGTGTATGAAAATGCCTTACAAAAGTAAATACTATGCCAAGAAAATAAAAAAAAAACCCAGCAGAAATAGGTGTAAATTAATATCCTTTCTCTTCAGACAAGCAACATACACATAAAAAAAACCCCTAAACTAACCCCCTCCCTCAAAGAGAGAAAAGAAACAAACAAACCAAAATAAAACCAAACCAAAACTCTGATGTTTTCAACGACACTATAACCTCTCACCAAACTCCAAGGGGTGGGGGGTAGTTGAGAAGGGGGTTACTTTGAATAGCCTACTTATCAGTTGATAGCTCAATTTCAATTTCGTTGTGGCCTAGTAGTAGATCAGGTGATCGACTGGTAACCAAAAGGTCCCGGGTTCGATTTCCGCCGTGGACACACCGGTGTTCTGTCTTTCGGAATTAATCAGTTCTAAAATTTTTATGTGAGCACCATGACCATAGTTACAAAAATAAACACTTTGAATTCTTGTTTAATAACTAACTACTACAGGCGATCCTCTTTATGCCTTTATACTCGTCAAAAACAATTAACTTAAAGAGGGATTTATTTGCTTTGCGTAGGGTACTGATCTGAATCTGTCTGTAATTATCGTAGTTGTCTTTCTTTGACTGCCGATAAACAGTGGCATGGACTTCAAGGTTTATGTCTTTGACAGTGAGAAGGAGCGGGGGTGTGAGAAAAAGGATCAAAACGCATGTTCCGAGAGGGACAAAGAAATCTCAATCCAGGTGCCCATGCCGACTGAAATCCATAACTCGGTAAGCCTCGTCATGGATATCAATTGGCATGAGCACTGGGATTGAGATTTCTATGTCCCTCCCGGAATATGGAGTTAGAACCTACTAATCTTTTCAGGAAAAATGATGATTTTCGTATCCGAAATGTGAAAATTGAGGTCACGTGTCACAGTAGGCGCGGCACGTAAAAGATCCCTTGATCATTACTCAGTTCGGGTGGGTCCGTTACAAAAGTATCGGAACACCATCGCCATTTTTTACAAAAATTTGCGTACGGAAATGGACGAGTTGTTACGATTGATTTCTATGCAGTGCAAATCAGGCAGATGCCCTCACCATAGACATGAAATAACCGTGGAATGACGTAAAATAATATTCAATCAATCAATCTAATTTAATGTTAATTATGATAGAAAATGAATTATTTGATGGAGTTATCTTTCTTTCTATACAAAAGTAATATTCCGGAGGCTGAAACTCGGTAGAACATTCGGACCTTGTCATGGACAGCACAAGTATTTTCTTGAAAACGGAAACCAATAAAAAGCCGTAGATTTATATAAACTTTAATTTTGATGTAAGGACTCAAAATACCAACAAATGATTTAATAAATGATGATCAAGATGTGAATAATGTACGGTGATATCAATATACAAAATATGTATGAAATGATAATTATACATGTGTCTTTTTCTAACTTTAAATTTTTGTTATTTAAAGTGAGCAATAGTCATGTGCTCACTTTAAATAACAAAAATTTAAAATTTGAACAAAACACATGTATATACAGATTATAAATATTATGGACTATACATTATGCAAATTTATAAAAATATGAATAAGGAGACATTTCTAGTGTTATACATTATATACAACATATAGGTGCAGGCATGGGCGGATCTAAAGGGGTGAACCAGGGGTCTGGGCCCACCCTGAGATTTAGCAAAAATGACTTTTCTTGTTATTTTTCGATATAAAATAGATAGTTTTACACACAAAAACATGGGTGGACATCCTCTAGGAAAAATTCATTTGGGGTGTACCCACGCTCGACAAAATTTCTGGATCCGCGCCTGGGCACAGGTAAGAAAAGTCACTATCAATTTTCATTATTGAAAAATGTACATCTACAGTGTTTGGAAATTTTCACTTGTCTTGTATAAATCGGCGAGGAATCCGTGTTGAGATGAACGCCATTTGAAAGAAAAGTATCCGATTTTAGGTTACGGACGTATGATGCAATTACAAAAAAGGGAGGGGGAGTAACGTTATAAAAACCGGTGTATGATCGGTCAAAATAAAAAAAAGGATCGATCCGTCAAAAACAGGGACCCCCTCGGCTCCTACAAGCTGAAGGTTTCTGTAAATGCCGTATCCTCCAGAATGCCCCAACTGCAAACTTTCAAGGTCTCAATTCATATTCTCAACGTAATCGGCGAGTCAGAAATACTGTTACAATATTATGAATTCACACAATAAAGTAAATTAATATAATGTTTTAAAGCACAAGATTATTGTATAAATACATCATGATATTTATGTACCAAAGTAAAGTGATGTTAACATGTATTAAGCGAGGTAACTGTAATGTACAACGGACGTCACCAGCGCCCCTCCCACTTAAATGTGCCTCCTCCCCAAATGTCGTTATATATATATTCTTTTATCATGAAATAACAAGAAATAGTCCGAATCGCTCCCTCAAGTACATCGAATTACAGATTAATACAGAGAGATTATTCCACGGTCAATCCAGCTCTTTACCATTCCTTCTTCGTCTTGGACCGGAGGGATCGGGTCTCCTTCTCCACTGTATCCTGTTTCCTGTAGTGGTACTCCACGTAGTACACGAGACAATTCTTCAATATTGAATGTCACTGTGTGACCTTGTCTTATATCAGTCTGTGGTGCTGAGGGAATGGTCGGCGGACCGACACTATCTCCTGATGCTTGCACCATACCGTCATCTGCCGATTGTTCTTCCCTATCAGACACAGCCGACAGTTCCTGATGATCTAACTCTTCAGGTGTGTTTTTGGTGTCCATTAACCTCTTCATATATGGAATGAAAAAAAAATTAAAAGTTCACAGATCAATACTCAAATAATTATAATTATCTACAACAACAACAACAAAAACTACACACAAATACAAAATCTCATTTCATAGAAATGTTTTTTCCTTTTCTGTCCATTTGTCTCCTTCCATCCATCAAATAAGAAAACAACAAGAACAGAGGAGCATCAACGACGACATCAACAAAATTCCTTCTGAGACGCCTTTCTTAAGTACTGTGGTACATTCGGTTCTCTTCCTGAGACACCCTTATAAAGCACTGTGCTACATTCGGTACTCTTCCTTAGACACCCATATAAAGCATTATTGGCAGTTGGCAGATTTGGTCTCGGAGTGACATCACTGACAGGATGGAGTCCAGCATCTGATGAGGAGCGAAGACAGTTGGTGCAGAGGGAGGTACATACAATAGAGGAAGGCTCTAGGATTGTTAGGGCAGTCGGCATGAAGAGGTTGAATTTGGATGGAACATGTCAGCAGAAACATACATGGAAGGAAATCTGGTCTATGGAACCATAGAGACAGCAATTCTTGCTTAAGTCTGTATATGACGCGTTACCTAATCCAACCAACTTGGTGACATCGGGTATGGCAGACAACCAAACTGCAAGCTTTGTGGAAAACCAGCCAACTTAAAACATGTTTTATCCTCTTGTTCGGTGGCTTTGACAGATGGGCTGTACACATAGAGACATGGCAGAGCCGTGTCAGTCCTTGCTGATACGTTGGAGAGAAGTAGGCAGAAGCCGAGGAAGAGCAATGGTAGACTAAAGTTTGTAAAGGCTGGCGATCAGAGTTCCGGAGGAAGGGTTGAAGCATCTGGACTGTTTGGTAGCTCGGGTAATTGGCAGCTGCAGGCAAATCTAAGGGGCCATACACAGTTTCCCATGGAAATAGTACTGACAAACCAGAGACCCATGAGCAGAAGCGGCTTAAGTACCAGGATCTGTTTGTAGAATGTCAGCAGCAGGAATAGAGTGTATGGTGTCTTCCTGTGGAGGTAGGATGTCGAGGGTTCGTTCGGCAGTCAATGTGGAAAGCTCTGCAAGTCATCGGCTTCTTGGTGTGGAGAGACGTAAACTCATTAGACGTCAGAAAAGGGAATGTGAGATGGCATCCATGTGGTTGTGGAGGAAGCGAGAAGATGAATGGATAGTGCAGCACTGGTGAAGATATTAGTGTATGAACACTCAGTCGGAGATATACCAGTGTGCTGCAGAAACATCAAGATGTGTGGAAGGGGACAGCTGAGTGGGTCCGGCTGGGATCTGATCACCCAGCCAGTCGGCATACCTCTGGAGTTTGTAGTGGACAGCGCTTAAACAATCGAAGAAGGCTGGACCTGATGACGGAACCATTTTGCATCTAGTTCATCAAGATGTTTATAGGTAATACAGAGACAAATTGATGAAATCTTAGTATAATTGCAATGGCATACCCTTTCCTTCAAATATCTTAAAAATTGTGGTTGGGGGACTTTTTGTTTACAGATACATTTACTTTCCAGATAGTCAGTTAAAATGTACGTCAATGCATTATACGCATTCCACACACACACACACACACACACACACACACACACACACAGAGAGAGAGAGAGAGAGAGAGAGAGAGAGAGAGAGAGAGAGAGAGGCGAATAGTTAAAAATGATATCGGAATGTAACCAAAACAAGAGGACTTCTGAAGACACCCTTCTCAATCCCTCTGATGCATTCCTTTTTGTTAATTTTCTGAGGCCAATGTATCTCCCCACCACTTTGTTCCCTCCCCCTCTCTTAGAAGTTAGCATCATCAACGTCTGTCCACTAGTTTGAAAGAAGCAAATCATCATTTTCAAACTTCAAACATAACAGACTTGGACAGGTGTCAATGTGGAAAGCTCTGTCACCTTCATAGCACACACTCTCTCTCCTCCCCTCCCGTGGAAGTAGCACATCATCATTTTTAATTTTTAAAAAAACGCCACCCGCTTTTAAAATCTTACCTTCTTTAGATACTTCCAATCACTGACAAAGCCCATCTGTCAAAGCCACCGAACAAGAGGATAAAACATGTTTTCCAGATATGAAAACTTACGGTATTATTTTTGATAATAAATCTGTCTTATTTTGTAAATAAAGTCTATTTCATAATTACAGGCTTACAGATACATTGATTGCTACTCTGATTGAATTGATATATATATATAATGTCTGTATGATTGGTACTCTGATTGAATTGATATATATATAATGTCTGTATGATTGAATTGAATAAAAATGTGCCACAGCTTTCCACATTGACACCTGTCCAAGTCTCAGATTGAGGCCTTGACACATTGAATTGAATAAAAATGTGCCACAGCTTTCCACATTGACACCTGTCCAAGTCTCAGATTGAGGCCTTGACCTAGTCACCTCGAATGCCCCTCCTTAAAATTAAAATTGTGTAATATATATATTGTTGTTTCTGAATATTATAATAACATTGTAGTATATTAATTATAATGAATTTGAACTACAAAATATAATGAAATCAAAGTACGGTAAAATTTGGCCAAAAAATGAATCGCATATGTTGAGCAATCATATAACTTATATACTTCAATTTAATTTTCTATGTTACATTTAATAAGGCTCCTAATCTCTGAATAATTTATGCAAATCATGTGACGTCTCAACACGTCATCGAATACCGTGCACATGCGCACTGAAGAATACTGTACTTTAAGCGAAATGAGGAAGAGTTTATCGTCAAATTAATGCCATTTCATAAAGTAGCATATTGTTTTCTGCTGTGTTACATTATACAGGTACGTACAAATTGAGGTTGTAAGCAATACGTGGGTTGACAGTTGTAAGGGAGGGGAGAGAATGCTGTAGGAGATGAATTATCTTCTGTATGGTACTGTAGTTTTTTAACCCCCCTCTTGCCCATTCTATACGCTGTTTGCGCTTGATCTAGGCGCAACATAGGCTATATTTTGGGGTCAACAGATAGGCAGATAAACTCTACGTCCGAGAATGCCATAGCTTATGCAATGTCACCAGCTGTTATGAAAACATTGAACACTTTTTCCCCGAATTTACTCCAAAGTTTACATGCATGCATTGCAATATGCTATTTGAGGCAAAGTCATGGTTGCTTCAATGTGATCAATGAACTGTCAGTGATAGAGCTGAATTGAGAAAAATTATGATATAGCATATGCAACATGAGAAAGAGGTGGGGGGGGGGGGGGGTTCAATCAATGTACCAATCAACGAAACAAGCCTTCTAAAGAGTATTTTAATTATGAAATAGAGAAGTACCTCAAATAACATGTTATATAAAATAGATAACATTGTCTATAGACCGAAATGAGCCCTTGCAGGAATGACAATGTATATCCCATATCAATGCTTAAATTTTCTAAGCCGGCGTGTCCTAGTGGTATCGTGTCGGACTCCTGATCGGGAGGCCGGGGTTCGAGTCCAGCTCTGGTCATGCCGGTGTCCTGTCTTTCGGATGAGACAGTACAAACAATCGGACCATGCTCCTTTAAATTTTCTCCATCCACCAAGGTACATCAGGCAACAATGCCTGATATCACTAACATGATTAAATGCGATGAGTTTAATCAAATTTCAAAATGATACTCTTTTTAAAGTAATATATATTAAACATTTGAAATTCTATTAACTGCCTTTCTTTTCTATGATCAATATACTTACTCTTCAGCTACCTCTGTCTTAATTTGAAGTTGAAATATCGAAACCTGGAGAAGTGATTGGAGGAGGAGATGTGGCAGTCTCTGTGGACATCGGGTGAGGGGAAAGAGGTGCTGATGGTGGTGGAGGTGATGGTGCAGATGTATCCATGGGTTCCTATGAATGATACGGACACATTACTAGCGGCAATAGATGGTAGAGATATAGAAAATTGTCCCATATAAAAATTGGTATTTTTCAGAGTAAAAGAGCATACATTGGAAACCAAACGCAATTTGCTTTGATTTCCTGGATTTTATTCCATTCGCTCTGGGAGTTATGTGTTAATTAAAACCTTCCTTCTTCCCGTATAAATTTTTATACATTTTCTTTTTTGATTTATTTAATACCAAAACCTCTCTTGTTCAGTTTATTTTATTACGTATATCGAAAGATGTATGGAATACAGTTACAGTTAAAAATGTAAACAGTTAAATTCTTGCATTTTCACAATTAGTAACAATATACATGTAATGAATAATGTAATAAATCTAATGAATAGACCATGTTCAAGTTTATCTTTTCTTTGAGTATAAATTCTTAAATTTAGGTGAAATTGTTTGTCAGAAGGCACTTGATTTGAACAATATTCTTTAAGATTAGTTAAAAAAAAATACAAGAGAACAAGCCAAAGGGAAAACAGTGCTTTCTACTCAATACTTAAAAACTGCACTTTTTGTAATAATTGAAATTGAATGTCAAAGGGTAAGCGAGAACTCGGAATTAGTTTATTGTATTTAATGATTATCTAAAAATTAAACTTACCAGTTCTGCATTATCTGTGTTGCCATCTGGACCATCCATCACACTGTAAGGCCTCCTCGTCGTCTAGGTCAGCTTTACAATACTATATGCAAGATATTGTAGGAATGATGACTAAATCTGGAAACTTCGTATTTTACAGAGACTTTGGCTTGCTTGTTTATTTTTTTTTCAACTTTTGATGTTATCTAATGTTTTCATCCACAAATATCGGTGAACGTTAACGAGGTACTCATAATTTAACTTGTTTTTTCAACAACTTGGTTTAATTGGGTTGCTTGGTGTATAAAACATGGCTAGCTTCTTTTTGAAACATTTGATATTTAATAGATCGATTATAATAACAAAACATGAATTACACCATTAATATATATTCGATAGATTTTGACGCAATGATACTTGCACTAAAAAGATCCTTTCGTTCTGTTCTTCTCTCCTTCAACGAATAATGTTGCATTTCCTTGGAATATTCAGTATCGGACGTTTGGTAAAGGTCCGTGTTTTATTACATATTATATCATATTGTGTTATATATCACTCATAAAAAAATATATATGTATTTATAATTTTCAACCATTTAAATGAAGAATTCTTCATAATTGAGTTAGAGTGTATCGCAATGACAAGTTTTTGATAACTGTATAGAATGCGTTTTCCCCCGAAGTTTTGGTGACGAGTTTTCATATTCTAAAAATCTCCTACGTTTTGGTGACGAATTGTTTGGCTAAGTCATCATCATGTCCCCAGTTTCCAGTGATATAGTTAAAAATTTTGGTAACAAGTAGATTTAAGCTAGATCACATAGTTTTCATAACGAGTTTTGTGTTGCTAAAAAAATCCCAAGTTTATGTGACGAGTTGTTCTGTCAAGTCATCATCATGTTATGACTTGACCAGACAATTTGCAACCAATCATCTGGTTACGAGTTGTCTTTTTCGGTTACGAGTTGTCTTGTTGCCATTTGTCTTGGTGACAAGTTGTCCTGACACCATCTCACATATGTCATTTACCATTCTGTCCCACAATATTGGCTTTATTTTATTTTCACATCAAAATTTATGACCCTATTCGCATTATATCTTTATCAAGTTGGGGATAGCCACTCATTGACAGATTATCACTCAAATGAGTAACAGTCTCTGTTTTCAGATATTACTTTCAAGGATTGAGCTATGTTCTATGCATCTGAGACCCCTATTCTCTCTCCCTCTTAATGCACACTAGTTCCCAACTAGAGACTCATTTGTATGTTGCAGATGATATTGGGTCTATTACAAGCACTATAACTACATGTATGTTCTATTTATATATTTGAGGACCAATACATAGAAACCAATACAGGTACAGGTGTGCTGTCTGTTTGATGATATAAAGGGGTATATCTTGTGCCAAGAGACTCATGTGAGTGTCAGCACCAAAACAGAGTGTTGCTTGTGTTTGTCTGTCCATGTATGCTCAGCACCGCAGAAAAGAAACTGTTGCATGTTTTGTTCTTAGACCTTGCAAAAACTATTATATATATTATTCAAACTTTGCAGACATGTCAGCAATGAACAGAGGATAAACCCCTTTTCATGTTCAATGTCAGAGGTCAAAGGCAAGGTCATAACGAACAAATATGGCATTGTGAGAGGATGTTACATTTTTATGTTGTTATTCTATGTCACTGACTCATACAAGGATGAGATTTGCAGGAAAAGTTCTTAATGAGATATAACACCGATTGAAGTTCATAGTCGAGATGAGGATTAAAATTAAGGTCACATACTTCATAGATCACACATTTTTAAACAATTTTAGTGTGAAACTAGAGTGTGTTTCATTAACAAGATTGATGAGATGAATATAAAAATAAATATGTAGAGCCACTCAGAGTTTTAAACTACTTTTGTTATTGTTTCAGCTCCTTTAGAAATTTTTTTCCTTTATTGGACAACTGCTATATCAGTAATTTTGGTGAGTCCAACGCCATGAGAGGAATAACAGAATCTAACACAGCGATAAATCCAGAGGGGTCCCAGGAACCAGACTACACCTGTCCCGTGATATTTGGCAGTATGCATACCCAAGCATCATTAGCAACACAGGTCGGAAATTTAGCCTTTCAGATATGTTCAAAGGTGATGTTTTTACTTTCAGTTCAATCATTAATTAGCAAGAGCCAGATATTTTGGTGATAGCCAATGATAATTATGATACATGTTTGCATACGAATAAATATAAAAGAAATACATCTCTTAACGAAATTGTCTACTTATTTAGACAAGTATTTAATTTTGTTAAAATATTACACTACATATTAGTCTTGATACGTTATAGAATGTTAAATGTCGATTTAAATATCTTCTTACAACATACAAATACTTGTACCAATAATGGAAGCTTACATGTACTATATCCGATAATACAAAATGATATTACATCTATCAATAATGGAAACTTACACCTACAGCATAATATACAAATGATAGTACATCAACCAATAATGGAAGCTTACATGTACTGTATACCATAATATAAAAATGATAGTACATCAACCAACAATGGAAGCTTACATGTACAGTCTACCATAATATACAAATGATAGTACATCAACCAATAATGGAAGCTTACATGTACAGTATACCATAATAAACAAATGATAGTACATCAACCAATAATGGAAGCTTACATGTACAGTACACCATAATATACAAATGATAGTACATCAACCAATAATGGAAGCTTACATGTACAGTACACCATAATATACAAATGATAGTACATCAACCAATAATGGAAGCTTACATGTACAGTATACCATAATATACAAATGATAGTACATCAACCAATAATGGAAGCTCACATGTACAGTACACCATAATATACAAATGATAGTACATCAACCAACAATGGAAGCTTACATGTACAGTCTACCATAATATACAAATGATAGTACATCAACCAACAATGGAAGCTTACATGTACAGTCTACCATAATATACAAATGATAGTACATCAACCAATAATGGAAGCTTACATGTACAGTCTACCATAATATACAAATGATAGTACATCAACCAATAATGGAAGCTTACATGTACAGTCTACCATAATATACAAATGATAGTACATCAACCAATAATGGAAGCTTACATGTACTGTATACCATAATATACAAATGATAGTACATCAACCAATAATGGAAGCTTACATGTACAGTACACCATAATATACAAATGATAGTACATCAACCAATAATGGAAGCTTACATGTACTGTACACCATAATATACAAATGATAGTACATCAACCAATAATGGAAGCTTACATGTACTGTATACCATAATATACAAATGATAGTACATCAACCAATAATGGAAGCTTACATGTACTGTATACCATAATATACAAATGATAGTACATCAACCAATAATGGAAGCTTACATGTACTGTATACCATAATATACAAATGATAGTACATCAACCAATAATGGAAGCTTACATGTACAGTACACCATAATATACAAATGATAGTACATCAACCAATAATGGAAGCTTACATGTACTGTATACCATAATATACAAATGATAGTACATCAACCAATAATGGAAGCTTACATGTACTGTATACCATAATATACAAATGATAGTACATCAACCAATAATGGAAGCTTACATGTACTGTATACCATAATATACAAATGATAGTACATCAACCAATAATGAAAGCTCACATGTACAGTACACCATAATATACAAATGACAGTACATCAACCAATAATGGAAGCTTACATGTACGGTATACCATAATATACAAATGATAGGACATCAACCAATAATGGAAGCTTACATGTACTGTACACCATAATATACAAATGATAGTACATCAACCAATAATGGAAGCTTACATGTACTGTACACCATAATATACAAATGATAGTACATCAACCAATAATGGAAGCTTACATGTACAGTCTACCATAATATACAAATGATAGTACATCAACCAATAATGGAAGCTTACATGTACTGTATACCATAATTTACAAATGATAGTACATCAACAAATAATGGAAGCTTATATGTACAGTATACCATAATATACAAATGATAGTACATCAACCAATAATGGAAGCTTACATGTACAGTACACCATAATATACAAATGATAGTACATCAACCAATAATGGAAGCTTACATGTACTGTATACCATAATATACAAATGATAGTACATCAACCAATAATGGAAGCTTACATGTACAGTACACCATAATATACAAATGATAGTACATCAACCAATAATGGAAGCTTACATGTACTGTATACCATAATATACAAATGATAGTACATCAACCAATAATGGAAGCTTACATGTACAGTCTACCATAATATACAAATGATAGTACATCAACCAATAATGGAAGCTTACATGTACTGTATACCATAATATACAAATGATAGTACATCAACCAATAATGGAAGCTTACATGTACTGTCTACCATAATATACAAATGATAGTACATCAACCAATAATGGAAGCTTACATGTACAGTACACCATAATATACAAATGATAGTACATCAACCAATAATGGAAACTTACATGTACAGTCTACCATAATATACAAATGATAGTACATCAACCAATAATGGAAGCTTACATGTACAGTACACCATAATATACAAATGATAGTACATCAACCAATAATGGAAGCTTACATGTACTGTATACCATAATATACAAATGATAGTACATCAACCAATAATGGAAGCTTACATGTACAGTACACCATAATATACAAATGATAGTACATCAACCAATAATGGAAGCTGACATGTACAGTATACCATAATATAGAAATGATAGTACATCAACCAATAATGGAAGCTTACATGTACAGTCTACCATAATATACAAATGATAGTACATCAACCAATAATGGAAGCTTACATGTACAGTATACCATAATATACAAATGATAGTACATCAACCAATAATGGAAGCTTACATGTACAGTCTACCATAATATACAAATGATAGTACATCAACCAATAATGGAAGCTTACATGTACAGTCTACCATAATATACAAATGATAGTACATCAACCAATGATGGAAGCTTACATGTACAGTATACCATAATATACAAATGATAGTACATCAACCAATAATGGAAGCTTACATGTACAGTACACCATAATATACAAATGATAGTACATCAACCAATAATGGAAGCTTACATGTACTGTATACCATAATATACAAATGATAGTACATCAACCAATAATGGAGGCTTACATGTAGAAGTACACCTGTATTCACTTTGATAGAATCAAATTTAAGTAGATCTAGGCCTAGCTATTTCAATACAAGCATTTATGTAGATATATTCCGAATCTTATGAAATAAGAATCCAAGCGTTGAGTTCTAATTCTTCCTTTTTCTTCCAAAACAAAATTCTATGGGTTGATCGAAAATACTTAAAATTATTTTTAAAAAGTTACCAGTCAATATATTGTAAGTATAATATCTCAATTACTCTTATGAACCCATAGAATTATATCTATATACCTTAACTAAAATATTGTAAATTAAGAATTATTGTTTATTGTGAAATCAACGCTGCCCCTACGCACAGAAAAAAGGCGGAGGGGTTATCTTGCAATGATTTTAGGTATGAACATGCTAAGCATTAACCCAGTTCATATATTAGGCAGAGCATGACATGATATGCATTCCCATTTATATATTAGACAAAATAAAAATCATAACCATTCAAAATGTGTTTATTGGTTCAACAAATGCAATACCTGTCTTTTGATATGAATCGATGACTAATTGTTAGTTCTTACAACAGTTTGGTTTGTAATCAACGTTTGTGAGACATCATGTGAAGTAATCAAGTCCTAATGCAATATGTTATATCTGTGCTCTTCCCACAGGTCTGGAAATATATCATCAATTTAGTTGCTTATAAAGCACTGTGTTTGGTATTAAAATAATCGGAAAAGGGCTTTGATACTTTTGGCCGGGTTTGCGAAGCAAAATCTGGTCTTTGATTTGGTGATGTGTGTTTGTCTGTCAATTTTAAGTTTTATGTTTAGAAACAAGACAATTATACACATTAATTTAAAGGTTAATTCGCGAGAGAAAGAATCAAGAATCACCCCTCGTCCCAAATAGAAAGATATCAGTCTCGGGCTACATACTTCGACATTCCAACCTTGGTTAACGCCTCGGTTGGAATTATGTCGAAGCGTGTCATCCTCGACTGATATCTTTCGATCTGGGACTCCAGGTGATTCTAGATTCTCATAATCTTTCAAACCACACATGTAGATAGACCTCTATGGGCTGTATCTATCATTGACCTTTGTGCCCTTAACCTTCAAGGTTCCCTCTTTCAATACATGCATAATTGTTTTCCTACAACGAAGTTATCTTTCAAACCTCACACATGGCTGCTTATTGATGAGCACTATTCATTGCAACTTTTTGGACCTTAACCTTCAACATTCAGTTTCAAGGTCAAATGCAAATTAAAAGTATAAATCAATTACAAAAAATCATTAAATTAGATCAATCAAACTTGATAGACATTGATGAGCACTATACCAGGCCATTTTTTTTTTGTGACCTTGAACTTGAATGTTCCCAGCTTCAAGGTCAAATGCATATTTGAATTAAGAATTTTCAAAACACATTCTGCTTTCAATAATTGTCAACGCTTTGCAATCTGGCCAATACTACCTTTAATGATTTCTTGGTTTGGTATATTTGTAAATAAATAGCTTTGATGGAGTTCTCTTCAGAACTGATAGAAAGATTTACAAATCTTCATTTTTGCCAGATTTGTAAAAGGTGGATCCAGAGCATGGCATCGGATGCATATATTGATGTTATTTTGGAATCTTAAGATGAACCGCTGATGTAAAATGGTCACATTAGCCTTAGAATTTTGTTACATGCTTAGCTACCCCAAACTTATTAATCAATTCGCTCAAGCGGTAAAAGTAGGTCAGACGTGGCATCTGATAATTGGGTCCATCTCTGAATCTGAAGATGAATCACTGATGCAACTTCTGACATAACTATTTTATCCAATACTGAGATACTTCAAACTTCTTAACTGCAGGTGGACGTCCGAGGATAAAGCATAAGGTTACCTGATCTGCATCACGTGAGCTAAAATGAAATTTAACTCTACTTTTCTTATGTTTATTTTGAAGTTTTTAGGATGAAAAATCTACCCTTACATGCAGGCAAAATAGAGTTGGAAAAAGAGGACCTTCACAAAGATGAGACTTAAGAAACTTTGCATACAGATTTTAAAAATACCATGTAGCTTAAGGAAAAGCACTGGTGTTTCACGAGAGATTCAGGTTCGAATCCTGACTTGGTAGATTAATCTTGTGTTACAAAATGTTACAATATTTAGTAATACACTTGTATGTGTCATATATACTTGTGTACTACGTCATCACGTTATGCGCTTCATGTTTATTATAAATAATCGGTATCAACTTCATGTATATAATAAATATCAATATGAACATATCGTGACAGAATAAACGTCTCTGCATTTTAACAAATTTCTAGATGCCAATATCGACATTTTAGATACTGTCAATATAGCAATCAGGGATTCTAGTTGGCTGGAAATTGTATATTTATGAAATGAATATATCATACTAAAAATTTATTTCTGCATTTCATATTTCTCATATTGCAAAGATGACCCGAATAATAAATTTTAGCTGGAGTTCTTAAATTTATCGTATACTAAACATTAGTAGAATTTTGTTATTTTCATCATATCGAGATTCCTGGGTAGTACATCCTACATTGCTTGCGTACATAGAATTCAACGGATTAATATAAAGTAACTGTTCTACTGTCAGTCCACCTTTGTATGATTTCTTCTTTGCCTTGGACGGGAGGCATCGAGTCTCCATCTCCTCTGTATCCTGTTTCCTGTAGTGGTACTCCACGTGGTAAACAAGCCAAATATTCAATGTCAAAAGTCATTGTGTGGTCTGGTCTGATAGGAGTCTGTGGTGCTGACGGAATGGTCCTGACTGACACATTCTCCTGATGTTTGCACGACCCCATCATTTGCCAATTCCTTTCCTATCATCCACAGCTGACAGTCCCGGATGACAAAAGTGTTCTTGGTATCTATTACATGTCCTTATGATGTCTTCTCTTTAAATGTTAAAAACACGTAGTATTAGCTTCTTCATAGATGGTAACACACAACATTCTGAAGACACTCTGGTGCATTCTGTTTGTCAGTCTTTGTAACTGGCCTGAATAAGATGTCAAATGAGTGTACCTCCTGTACATTACCTGGCTGGATCGAACCCTTGACAGATATGGCAGAAAAAGCAACAACACGTGTAGGACAATCCGAGTACTTCAACTGTATAAGGATTCAACAAATTCTATCTGTTACAGAAAAATAGTTCAGCAGATAATAATATGCTATAGCATACACCTTCATTTTGTGTCTTAGATATTAGGAGAGCAAGGGTTCACATTACATTTCTTTACAGTTACATTCATTTTCCAAAACGTCTTTTCAAACACATGTCAAATGCATATAAGCAAACCGCAGTGAGAGAAAAAAAACATCGCTTGAAATATGCAATACTAACAAAGCCTTAGAGGGCGCTTAGTAAAAGTAGAAAATTGATATCAGAATGTAACGAAAAACAACACTTCTTAATACATCCTTGTTAATCACTCGAATGTGTTTGTTTTGTTCATCAATTTAGCTCTTATTTAAAGAAGGCCGCTATTACAGAGGCGGGGACGTCCCTGTTTTGAGGCCCATGTTTCTCCCAACCATTCTCTCCATCCTTTTACGTGTAAGACTACATCATATAGATTTGTCCCTAGTACGAAAGAAGTCATAGCGCCTTCCCTTCCTGTTTAATTCGTTAAAAATCATGTTAATCTGTCTGCTCTGTTTGTCTTATAAATCCAAAAAAGTCTCATCATCTGTCTAAAACAGACTGTACATTTAAAAATTTATTTGCTGGAACTGCCTAAAACAGTACTGTATATGCACACTGACCTGAAGAGCTGATAGGGTTACAAGTTGATGTGGTTCATTTTAATTTTTTAACATTAAATTGAATTGTTGATCAGTCAGTCTGAATATGAACTTTAACCCTGTAATTCTTTTGAGAAATATTCCCTTTATATATCATACATACTTGTAAATAGTGAAGACACATGGCAAATTGCCTGGCTTAAACAAAACTGAAAGCTATATGTATTTATTTATTTGTTTATTAAATTATATCTTATTTATTTATTTATTTATTTATTTATTTATTTATTTATTTATTTATTTATTTATTTATTTATTTGATACATGTAGTATCATTTGAAATCCAAACATAAGAAAGCATATGTTAAGAACTTAGTGATGGTTTAGAGAAAAATATACCTTTTAAAGATTTCCATATAGTATTGTAAAATACATCACTTGACTTGAAATTCATATAAAAAAGAATGACAGACCAGAACTGGAACATGGTTTTTCGTACTTTAATCATTCTTTACCATTTGGCTTCCTCTTCTGATATTTCATTCTGTCATATTTCTCCCAGGTAACCAGGTAAGGCAAAAATTTATAGATATATATGTAATCGCATTTTATACAGACTGAACAGCTTAATATAAAGTAAACATTATAATCAATAACATATACATGTATATCCAATAATTACACATCGCCAACATTAATCTTATAAAGAAATGGGAGTTATCGCTCTTAAGTCAAATCAGTTTAACAACAGACTGTTACATACATTAACTCAGATTGACAGTATTATATCAGTGGAAACAAAAATACTCAAAATATTTTAATACAAATTAAACAATGTACTTATAAAGCTATAAGCCTATTCCAAGTTTCGGGGGGGGGGGGGGGGGGTTATTATAAAATCTTAAATTATTGATTGATTGATTGATTGATTATTGTTTTACGTCACACCACGAATATTTCACGTATATGGTGACGGCATCTGCCTGAAGCGGAGCATACAAATTTTGACCTTTGCAACGGACCCACCCGAAGCAGTGAGGGATCTTTAACGTGCCATGCATACCACGACACGGGGCCTCGTTTTTTACTGTCTCATCTGAAAGACAGGACACCGGCATGACCAGAGCAGGACTCGAACCCCGGCCTCCCGATCAGGAGTCCGACGCGATACCACTAGGCCACGCCGGCTTAATCTTAAATTAAGTGGAAATATGTGTCCGTAGTCACGTAAATTAAACAATATTAGGCTGTTTTCGAAAAATTGCGGGTGTAGAATCAGAATTCTATTACATGAACACTAACAAAAAATAAGTCATATTTCCTATATTTACATTACCCAATCCTTTTGAAATATTTTGGAGCTGAACATACCCGACATGCATTTGTTTGCCGGGATTTTTATTTTGACGTTATTGCTTAAATTTGAAGTCATTATCTAGTTCTTCACGTCAAAATGAAAACCCCTGCAAAAAGTAACATGTCGGGCCGTTTATATCATGTAAAATATAAAGATCATCTATTCTCCTAACCATAAGTAAAGAAAATACTCCATCTTTATGTAACAGATCTTAATTTATTGCTCACCTGAAAATCCTTGTATTTAATAAACTTAAATAAAGAAGCGATAACAAAATACAAATATGTTTTAATGAAAATAAATTAGTCAATTTAAAAAAATTCAAGATGTAAAGTATGTAACGGAAAACGAAATGATCTGTGTTGTCTGAAGTAGTTTTTATACACTGTTACGCGTACAGTTTGTCGCCTCTCGTTTTAGATTTGAAATGCATCCAAAGTTTGATGGTGTCATAAAACCAAAGAGAAACTGCGAAAAGTAATTCTTGCGATTCACTTTCCCGTAAATTTGTTCAGTGATGAATCCTATATTTTTTGATTGATTAAGGTATCGACCTAAAATATGGACGGATAGATTATAGGATTCATTCTTTATAATTTCAATTAGCTTATATATGGAAACAAAATTTTGATAAGTGTCGAAAAAACATTATTTATCTTGGCACTACATTACTATTTTTCCCTGATACACTCGGTCGCGTAGTAATGCAATAACTAGGTAAACAACATTTGGAATTTAATAGTGGCGGCTAACGCGCGAAGTTCGGAAGTTTTATCCAAGTGTCCATTGGCAGGATTAGAAGTGAAAAAGTACGAGCAATTATTAAAAACACGAATTAGTGAAATATGCATATGAGAATGAGATATTTTTATTTAACGTATTTGTATTTTGAATGGTATTAATATTATTACCTTTAGAAATACATGCTGCATGACTGATGACGTGCATGCCACGAGGCGGGAAAGTAGGTCTAGGGGCTTAAATCGGAGGTAGCACCTACTCTGGTTCTGTTCAGTTTGCCTAGTGGGGCATGGTGCCGTAGAAATTGGTTATCAGCGTCCGTTGTTAATCCGTTAGTAGCAAAGACGTAATGGAATAACGTCTGTATTGTGTAGACTATATGAGAGTAGGACATTATATCTTTTATTTAATAGTTTATAAAGTGAAGTGTTATTTCTTTCGTATTTTGAATTCGTTATATATAACGAAACAATGTTATGTAATCGATTAACATCACGGGAATAACTACTCCACAAATGGAAGCGGGTTTTGCATTCCAGATTCCGGAAATAGTGACACATCTGTTCTCCAAATTTTGTTGATGCAAAAATAAAACTCAGTGTTTTAACCAGTCAGATCCACCGAAAAACCATCAACACAAAGAAATTTAACTGATTTGGGTTTTAAAGGAAAATTTATTTCTCGCAAAAACTGTTTCATATGCATACTAAGTATACAGACAGGATTTACTGATTTACTAATTGGTGTTTTTATTACAGACACAGCTAATTAATGTGGATGGTGTATCAGTGGCGGATTTAGAGGGGGACTCCCCTTTTCGCCACATATTTACAGTAGAAAATCCAGATTTGGCACAAAAATGGCAGAGTAGTTTGGCTAATACATATGTGGGCCCTCTTTTCAGAAATCCTGGATCCGCCACTGTGATTACGTAATATGTTGTTTATAGGAATTATCAGTGGTACGAAGACTGATTGATATGTTATGAGCCTTATATTGAAGGAGGTTGTAGGCAATACATTGGTTGACAGTTAAAAGGGATGCCGGATGGGAAAGATTGCTGTAGAAGAAGAATTGTCTTCTGTAGACTTAGTCACTACTGTAGTTGTACCGTTCCTTTAACTTTGTCCATTTTAACTCCCCTCCCCTTCTTGCACATTCTATAGGCTGCTTGCGCTTGATCTAGGCGAGACATAGGCTTCACTTTGGGGTCAACAGATAAGCAGATCATCTATACGCCCAAGAATGCCACAGATTATACAATGCCACCTCCTGTTATGCAAACATTGAGCAATATTTCCCCGAATTTATTCCAAGGTTTACATTTACTCCAAAGTTTACATGCATGCATGGCGACATGCTTTTTGAATCACAGTCATGGTTGCTTTAATGTGATCTTATGGAATGGGTGGACAACTTGTCACCGAGACAACTCGTAACAAGACAACTGTGTAAATGAATTTAATAATAATGCGTTTCTTCACCTTCTATGATGAATGAAACCCAGAAAGTAGGAAATCCATTAATATATTTAAATACCTCTATAATTTCAATTTCGACATCTCTTGTTAATGTCAAACATAACTACAATGTATATTAATATGGTAATAAAGGTACCTGCACCTTGTCAATGTGGATGTGGGTGTGCCATCCCTCGAGACGCCCTCCCCCCCCCCCACCACGTTGGTTACCGATCTAAACAAGGGTGTAGGAGGTCTCATGATCAGGTTCAGGAATAGGCTCAACTGATGTGAATGAACTGTCAGTGATAGAGATGAATTGAGAAAAATTATGATATGACATATGCAACATGAGAGAGAGAGAGAGAGAGAGAGAGAGAGAGAGAGGGTGGGAGAGTTCAATCAGAGTACCAGTCAATGAAAAAGGCCTTCTAAAGAGTATTTTAATTATGAAATAGAGAAGTACCTCAAATAACATGTGTTATATAAAATAATATAACATATTCTATAGACTGAAATGAGCCCTTGCAGGAATGACAATGTATATCCCATATCAATGCTTAAATTTTCTCCATCCACCAAGGTACATCAGGTGACAGTGCCTGATATCACTAACAATGACATCAATTTCTGAACTTATTTCTTGAAAAAAGGTATCTTCAATTCTGTAAAACAGTTATAGGTTTATATGCATTCATAAAACCAAAGAGAAACTGCGAAAAGTAATTCTTGCGATTCACTTTCCTGTAAATTTGTTCAGTGATGAATCCTATATTTTTTGATTGATTAAGGTATCGACCTAAAATATGGACGAATAGATTATAGGATTCACTCTTTATAATTTCAATCAGCTTATATATGGAAACAAAATTTTGATAAGTGTCGAAAAAACATAATTTATCTTGGCACTACATTACTATTTTTTCCCTGATACATGTGACTCGGTCGCGTAGTAATGCAATAAAAAGGTAAACGACATTTGGAATTTAATAGGAAATTTTATGCCAGGATTAGAAGTGAAATAGTACGAACAATATGCATATGAGAATGAGATATTTTTATTTAACGTATTTGTATTTTGAATGGTATTAATATTATTACCTTTAGAAATACATGCTGCATGAATGATGACTTGCGTGACATGAGGTAGGATAGTAGGTTTAGGGGCTTAGATCGGAGGCAGCACCTACTCTGGTTAAAACACTGAGTTGATTTCTGCATCAACAAAATTTGGAGAACAGATGTGTCACTATTTCCGCAATAGGTTTCATCTGGAATGCGAAACCCGGTTCTATTTGTGGAGTAGTTATTCCCGTAATGTTAATCGATTACATAACATTGTTTCGTTATATATAACGAATTCAAAATACGAAAGAAATAACATTTTACTTTATTAACTATTAAATAAAAGATATAATGTCCTACTCTCATATAGTCTACACAATACAGACGTTATTACATTACGACATACTAACGGATCAACAACGGACGCTGATAACCAATTTCTACGGCACCATGCCGTCTTAAGATTACATTATTAAAAATAAATAGTCATTTCATAATAGCATGACGTCAAAACAGTACACCAGTAAGTAGTTTTTATATTATATGAAGTCAAACAAATATGATGTGAAGTCGAAATAGTGCGTTATGAGGTCAAAGCATTAAGTTATGAAGTCAAAATAGAATGTTATGAAGTCAAAACAGAATGTTATGAAGTCAAAACATTACGTTATGAAGTCACAAAAATACGATATGGATTCAAAATAATGTTACGAAGTCAAAGCATTATGTTATGAAGTAAAACATTACGTTATGAAATCACAAAATTACGGAATGTAGTTAAAGTAGTATGTTATGAAGTCACAAAAATACGTTATGGAGTCAAAATAGTATGTTATGAAGTCAAAACATTACATTATGAAGTCATTAAAGTATTTTATGAAGTAATAAAGCATGTTGTGAAGTCTTAACAACACATTATGAAGTGCAATAGTAAGTCATTAAGACAAAACAGTAAGACATGAAGCCAAATGTTAAGTTAAGGTCTTATACAGGGACAGATCCAGGTTTTAGTGTTAAAAGGGGGGATGGCGAAGTCAGGCGAGGGGTATGGGGACTTCAATTAACCGTTCTCAGTCGGTACCTCAGCTGTCGTGTGAACGAAGCTTTTTGTGGTGCTATTCATGTCTTGTCCATATCTTGTTGTGTACATGTGGTGGATTTTGTCATATAGCTGAGTCAGAGCTGATATTATAATAAATCTGATTCAGCTATATCGCAAAATCCAGAGACCTATAATTCAGGTCTCTGGCAAAACCCACCACCATTACTTTTAGTAGACAGAAACGAAGCATCTATACTAGGCAAATAAAGAAATGTTTGAAAAAGGGGTCGCGACCTGCCATGAATGCTTTTCAGTCAGGATAGGATGGGTTGGGGTTGAAGCCCTGAACCTAGTTAAAATGACCTTTGTTGGCAAAATTTTTCGATCAAAGGGGTTGCAAACCGGTACCCCGCATCCCCTGCTTACTACCGATTAATAAATTCTCATAAAACGTATAGACGGAGTTTAGTGAACGATAGATTTTTTGTTCACTTGGATGAATTCTATTGACTAAATAGGGAAAGAAATTAAGTCATATTGGAGCATACAATGATAAATATCTATACTGGAAGAGAAGCAAGCCGGTGTAGCCCAGTGGATGAGGTGTTCGGATCGTGATTGGGACGTCCAGGTTCGAATCCTGCCATGAATGCACCGGTGTCCTGTCTTTCGGATACGCAAGAAAGTGAAAAACGAGGTCCCGTGTCGCGGTAGGCGTGGCACGTAAAAGATCCCTCACTGCTTCAGGAGGGTCCGTTGGTATAGATTTCTATGCTATGCATCAGGTAGTTACGACTGCTTGCAACGAAAGAGCTATTTTGGACAAAATAGCTCTTCCGTTGCAGTCGTAACTATACACAGGCATAAAGAAAGCTCGGGTTGCTATGTCGGAGTAAAAAAGAACGTTTTAACGCCGACATAGCAACCCAAGCTTTCTTTACGCCTGTGTAACTATGCATCAGGCAGATGCCGTCACTATATGCATATACGTGAAATAATCGTGGAGTGACGAAAACAATACTTAATCGCTGGAAGAGAAACCATAACAAGATCTCAAGACCACGCCTATTTCCCGCCATCGAGGGCTGGGCACAGGTTCAAAATTACACATGCACTAAATCATAGAGGGAATACACATGTTCTTCTAGCTGATAATCAAATTTCAGGGGAGATAACAACAAATTATTTACGAACGGACGACAAATGGTATTGCATAATCTCTGGCCAGTAGAGCTTATAAAATTGAAACAAAAGGATTAATTTCAGTTGTTTGTTTATTAACATTGAATCACGTAAACGAACACAAACATAATCTAAATACAGCAATTTTTCTCCTGCAAGCTAGACACTTACGAAATAAAACTTTACTCCAAGAGATTTTTGACCTGAAAATTTTCTGTTGTGTATCTTGAAAATTAGACACTACCCGAGCAATGTATTGATTGTTTATTGTTTACATCGCTCCACGATTATTTCGCGTACATGGTGACGGCGTCTGTCTGATGCACTGCACAGAAATTTATACTTTTGCAACGAAACACCCCCCCCCTCGAAGCAGTGAGGGATCTTTTATGTGCCACGCCTACCGCGACACAGGACCTGAATAGAATTCATCCTAGTGAAAAAAAATCATCGTTCACTAAACTCTTGCTGCCTATCAGTTTTATGAAAATTTATAAACCGGCCGTAGTGACTGAAAAGCATTCATTGCAGGTCGCGACCCCTTTTTCAAACATTTCTACATTCGCCTAGTATAGATGCTTCGTTTCTGTCTACTAAAAAGTAATGGTGGTGGGTTTTGCCAGAGACCTGAATTATAGGTCTCTAGATTTTGCGATATAGCTGAATCAGATTTATTACAAGATCAGCTCTGACTCAGTTGTATGACAAAACTACAAGTATAACTAGATAAGGACAAGACATGATTAACATTCACAAAAAGCTTCGTTCACACGACAGCTGCGGTATCGACTGAGAACAGTTAATTGAAGTCCCCATACCCCTCGCCTGACTATGCCCCCCCCCCTCCTTTTTCTTAACTCTACAACCTGGATCCGCCACCTGTATAAGACTTTAACTTAAATTTGGCTTCATGCCTTACTGTTTTGTCTTAATGACTTACTATTGTACTTCAAAATGTGTTGCTATGACTTCATAACATGTTTTATTACTCTATAAAATGCTTTATGACTTCATAATGTAATATTTAATGTTTTGACTTCATAACAAAATATTCTCACTGCATAGCATACATTTGTGACTACATAACGTAATGTTTGACTTCGTAACGTACTTTAACGACTTCATAACATACTATTTTGTCTCCATAACGTATTTTTGTGACTTCATAACGTAATGTTTTGACTGCATAACGTAGTTTGATGACTTCATAACATACTATTTTGACTCTATAATGTATTGTATGACTTAATAACATACTTCGATGACTTCATAACACATTATTTTGACTCCATACTGTATTTTTGTGACATAACGTAATGTTCTGACTTCATAACATACTTCGATGACTTCATGACTCCATAACGTAATGTGTGACTTCATAACATAATGCTTTGACTCCTTAACATATTATTTTTGTGACTTCATAATATAATGTTTTGACTTCATAACATACTATTTTGACTCCATAACATGACTTTGGGACTTCATAAAGTAATGTTTTGACTTCATAACGCACTATTTCGACTTCACATCATATTTGTTTGACTTCATATAATATAAAAACTACTTACTGGTATACTGTTTGACGTCATGCCATTGTGAAATGACTATTTATTGTTAATAATGTAATCTTAAGACAGCTATGGCGTTCCATAATTTGTGTTGCATACTACAAAGTTATTGCAAACTTTAGCAGAGAATGGCAAGGGCATAATTATGTTTTCATATATTTCGTATATTTTAACATAGTATAATGTTTAAATGTTTATATGTATATAAATAATTACCTTATAATTGTTTCTGATTTCTTACAACACTATTTTAGAATCCTGATATAGCCCTAGGATTTGAAATTTGCTAGTTCTTTTCAGTTCAAATTAAGCGATATTACAGCTGAAATTTTCATGCAACAACTATATATAGATTATATCAATACTGTATGCCATGCAATGTTACCATGCCTCGCTATTAAAATGATTATATATCTACTCATGAAAAAGTGTTTTGGTTTCGGCCATTTTCGTCCTCATTGATCATGATGTCTCACCAAGAGTTCCAATGTTTGTGGAATCTCTGTCCCTGGCAGATTCTGGGATAGGCATAAACGTAAATATCAATTCTGCACTCCCGCTAAATATCTTTTATTTTTTAACTCTTATTAATTACATTTCATTCATTTCTGCCCTATTTATCATTTCAATTTAAACCAGCTGGCTTCAGTGGCAGATTTAAGGGGTTCGGGGGCGTTCGCCCAAGGTAGTAATTACTTAATTTACTTAAAACCTACATTTTTAGCAAATTTCAAGTAAAACTCTGTAAAATTTGGTATCCCTGGCAAAGGGGGAACTGGATCCACCACTAGAGTTCACTTACATTGTCGTGAATAGTGATGTCAGAGATGCCGGTAAAAATTAATTAAGGTGTATAATAAAAAGATTGCTCTTAAATGTTTTAATCATTTCAGATTAAATTATCATACATGCTTTTAGCTTTATAAGCATGGTTTGTACAGATAAAGTTTATCAAAGAAATTTTAATCAATTGTGCAAAGAAAGTATATTATAATATCATCACTATGTATGTTATAAATTGTCAGCACGAATATGACAGAGGGACAGAGGAAGAGGTGCATGTGTAGAATGCAGATTTTGAATAATTATATTGGAATGTGCATTCTTCAAATTTTACTTGTGCTGGGGAAACAACTGCTTATCAACCTGACCATCCGCATTTTCAATGAGTATTTATAGCTTACTCGCGTGAGAACCTTGTGGTGATTACATAATCAGCCAGCGGTCAGTTCTCCTGCACCACTATGTCCGTGATACATGTATGTGATGTACGAGGCACATGTATTACAAACTCAGTTGAAAGCCCGCAGGCTTTAGACTCTCTCTCTCTCTCTCTCTCTCTCTCTCTCTCTCTCTCTCTCTCTCTTATGTTCTAGACTTCACGCTGATCCCAAACGAATAAACAGAGCATTGAGAGACTATAAGTAAAAACATGTCGATTTTCAGAAGTGTTTTAATTTATCTTATTTTATCAATGGCGCGGATCGAGACGGTGAACGAGGGGATCAGACTTTGCTTTAATTTTGTTTGTTTCTTTTGTTTTGTTTTCAAAGTAGGAATGCTAGACTGACTGGAAGGTACACGTATTGTGCATGAACAGAATTTGGATATCTGAAAAAAGAGGGGGGGGGGGGGAGGGGGGGGGTGTCCGAACCCCCTGGATGAAAGTTAGCTGTTAGGCTACTGATTCATCGTAATAATCAATACATTGTTTCATCAGGTATAACGGAGATTTAAAAAGAAAAGGAGGAGGGAGGGGGCCTCTGACTTAGTTACTTTATGGTACCTTGAGACACTCTCAGTGTTTTGTGTATAACTTTCTGTTATTAGAGATAATGACCTATCTAAGACGTTGGAGGCACCACTCAGCTCATGTGGATGCATTTGCCCATAATAGAACTAGAAGTGATGACGAGGTGTAGTCTGCAGAAGATGAGTCTTTTCCAAAACCCAGATTTATCAAGTTGTAAAAGGTAAAATGTGAAAAATTTAAACATTCAAAGATACCAATGATATAATTTCATCAAATACAATACATATTATTGTGATATTATAAGTCGATATTGTTTGCTTTATGATTTCCATTTGATGAGATGAGATTTCGCATATACGACGGATAAAAAAGAACGTCTGTGGTAAATATTTGAGTTATTAGTTATGCTTAAGGTAATATCATGTCTAACAATGTCAACTTTTGATCTTTTAGATGTTGTTCTGCAAGCCCATACGAATTTATCTGAGGCAGAATTTAACAAAGAACTCAGTAACTTTTTGAAATATGCCCCAGAAGGTACTGGAGGTAGGGGAAGACGAGGCAGGCATCAGTAATAGTTTATAGATATAG
Organism: Pteria penguin; assembly: GCA_035048485.1. Classification (NCBI taxonomy): domain Eukaryota; kingdom Metazoa; phylum Mollusca; class Bivalvia; order Pterioida; family Pteriidae; genus Pteria; species Pteria penguin. Next base: position 54,162,666 of record CM068586.1, on the reverse strand, counting down.
AACTTAAAATGTTAAAGCATGCTGTAGATTATTATATAATACTGTATCATTTTAAACAAAATTAAATTGTATAAATTGAAATATTATGTTTGTTTTGTTTTGTTGGGTTTTTAAACTATCTGTTTGGATGAAAGAAGATAAGGATCTGTGTCAGTTTAAGGGTAAATGAATGCCTAATGCCACACTGGTTCTGGCTTTTCAGCTATTATATATTTTAGAAAATTCACCGGACAGCCACAAGCAGTAGGTTTGCTCCATTACTTAAAATTGACAGCATGTTGTTTGTGGTCGGTGAAGAAACTTTCTCTTGCACAGAGTGCCAGTGGAGTTTTAAAATTTCATGGATCGATATGTTTTCAGCCATTCGTATGTTCAGTCCACAGGTGCCCGTAGACAAGCGAATATTCAGTTTGTTGAAAAGCAAGTATTCATGCAGATTGTCAGTTGTCTATTTCAGATTCTGTGGGAAAGGCTGAATACTTGCTTGTAAACAGATCTTTGCTTGTCTACAGGCGCCTGTGGTTCAGTCATGCAAAAAGAATAGAGCAACTAATATTCAACCATAAACGTTGAGACTTCAACGTTGACACAACTTTCATTTTAAACCTTATTTCAACGTTGAAACAACGTTGAGACTTCCACGTTGAAACGAGACTTCAACGTTGACACAACTTTCATTTTAAACCATATTTCAACGTTGATTCAACGTTGAAGTTCAACGTTGAAATGTCTGCTGGGAAGGTACCGAATACCACCACTTCACTAATTTGTGTTGAATATATATACAGTGGTTTTGCATATCATAATAACTTTGTCGTATATTAATTATAATGATTTTCAAATACAAACTAGAATGAAATCAAAGTACGGTTAAATTTGGCAAAAACATGAATCGTATATCATGAGAAATCATGTATTACATATACTACAATTTTAATCTTCGACTCTACACTTAAAAATGCTCCTATTCTATGAATAATTATGTGATATGTGACGTTACATCACCATTCTCTACCAAGAGTTATCGCTTCTTACTCTCGCTTATACATGGAATCGGGTAGCCATCTAAGTGTTTTCATTAAAATGTTTTTGTTTCTTGAGAATCAATAACTGCAAAGCCAGTATGTAGAAAATAAGATTTTAAAATCCAGTTATGGATTATCCCCCTTACATACAAAGGAAGGTTGTCTGCATGTAATGATAACTCTAATAACACTGCTGATAATTTTTTGATGACCCGTAAATCTCCAGCATGTAATTTATAAGTTTGGTAAAGCTCGGCTCGACATCTCTGTCAGATATCTATGGCCAGGTTGTTTGCCAGTTTAGTAAGGTCTTGTTTTGCACGTCCGGGCACAATTTTTTCAAGATTCCCCCTTTCTTCGTGTTTTTTTTTTTTTTGTATGATTATCTGACATGTATTGTATCAATTGAATGATAAACTTCAAAAGGTTTATTTCCTTTTTTGCCAAATCTTCTGCTGCTCTATATGCAGAAATATCAGGGTCTGTTATTATGTGAGATACACCAAGGCCATTATCTTCAATGTCTTGGAGGGCCTGTGTGGCCCACATGTATTCATCACCTTTACTGGTTTCAAACGGAATACTGGCTGTACATTTGTCACAGTTTTCGTATTTTTTATTTAGATGTTTTTTGTCTACCGCATACCGGTAGTTTATTAGGGTTAACAAGGGCTATAATTTATTGACTTTTTGCATTATATTCAGCAACATTATATACCGCCTGGGTTGCTGGTTGAAATGGGATCTTGCCCACACATGAATACAATTGACCCCTCCGTTTCGCGGACTATTGGTAGAATTGCGTGACGTCACAATACATTTTCAATGTTTGTTCGAGGTATGGCCGGGGTTTAAAGCATTGTGACGTCATCAAATTTAAGAAAATTTAGAGCGTAAATGGAAGGGTTAATAGGTTGTTGTTCATGACATCACCCTGAACTTGTATATTTTCAGATGTATCAAGACCTCTTAATTTATTTATATCTATTAATCTCTTACTTATTCTTTTCATATATTCTCTCTTATTTATATTCATTATCATTTCATTCACTTTTGTTTGCAGAATTTTTGCAGTCCTTTTGCAGGTATGGCCGATTGTTGCTGGACAACAAAATTTTCCAGAGTGATGTTCCACCAACAGAACTGAGTCTTAACCCCACTTGTATGCCCGTAGTGATGTTGTCTGGTCTTCTTTTGGCTGATTTTGTAGGACTTCCTTATACAACGTGGACATTGAAGACTGGTACCCACTGGTGTCACATGATACAGACTCTCTACAGGTAAGTGCACGTCGTTCTTCTCTCAAAAGTCCCACCTGAGGTTAACCCCTAAATCCTGATGTTTGCTCTCCATGTATCCGGAACACAGAGTTCCAGATCTCCTCTGTCTGCTGCAAATGGAACATTTTGTATCAATTTGCATTGAGCCTGTCCAAAACTACACATAGGATTCTGTTCATTATAAATATATGATTCTGTTCAATATAAATATATGATTCTGTTCATCATGAATATTTGATTCTGTTCATTAATATAAATATACGAAGCCAGTGTGGCCTAGTGGATAAGGTGCCCAGCTCCTGATTGAGAGGTCCCGGGTTCGACTCCCGCCTTGGGCACATCGGTGTTCTGTCTTTCGTATGAGACAGTAAAAACCGAGGCCCCGTGTCATGGTAGGCGTAGCACGTAAAATATCCCTCACTGCTTCATTTGCATGGGTCCGTTGCAAAGGTCTAAATTTGTATGCAATGCATCAGGCAGATGTCGTCACCATATACGTGAAATGATCGTGGAGTGACGTAAATCAATAATCAATCAACCATATAAATATGCCATTATGTTCATAATAACTATACGATTCTGTTCATCATAAATATTTGATTCTATTTATGATAAATATACGATTCTGTACATTATAAATATAATTCACAGTAAATAATTTGATTCAGATTAAATTATTTGGAATAAATAAATTTAAATATATTTAAAATGTGTTTACAAAAATTCGCATGCAGATTAAAAGAATACCAGGTAGCTTAAAGTAAAGCAACCGTGTTTCACAAGAGATTCAGGTTCGAATCCTGACTTGGTAAAACTTAATCGGTTTTACAGAGTGTTAATGTAATTTCCATATTTGGTGATACCCTTGTATGTATTATGTGTGCTACTGTATGTTTATCTCCGACTCTGCTACTTGACATTTCTGCGCCAATACAGCGATCAGGGATTTTAGATGGCCGTAAATAGCATATTTATAAAATTAGTAAATCATAAAGAAATAGTTCCAAAACCAGAGACATATATACACATATGTCTCTGTTCCAAACTAAGTTTTAATTTCTTGTTTCATTTGTTGCAAAGACGACTCGAAAAAAAAAGTTGCTGGAGTTATCTTCCTTTCCATACATTAAACCAGGGACGTATATAAATGCGTCCCTGATTAAACGTATACTGAAAAATTGATAGGAATATATATTTATATCATTTCCATAAAATTAAATTAGTAGAACTATATAATATATCTGTCATTCCTGGGCAGTACAACCATTTACGGAAATTGAGCGCTGTCAAAGATTTTACTTACTTCAATATTACTAAAAATAAAAAATCACCCACAATAAGATCAGTCAGGAATAAGATGTGAATAAATGTGATGCAAGCTGATGGATATTCAAAATCGGAGTCGGAAACACATGGTCGGGTGCGGTTCTCTCAGGTCAAGTGTATAACGCTTTTGAGGAATTTTGTTAACAATGTCGGTTTGGCGGTTTAATGTGTAATGTGTTCACGAATCATTCGATCACGGCTTCAACAAAAAAAAAGTATGTTAATCACATACGACAGTAGGTGTCCGACAGTGATACACAAATGTGTACGCCATGAAAATTACCTTATATCAAAAGAGCATTCAACACACATTATGTACAATGTTTTACATCTCTGTCTTTTCCTTTCTCTGCTGAATGAGTTACATGTATATTAGTTATTGAGGTAAATGTTGTGTTTATTTGAATACCGTAGTAGTGCCTTTTCCGAACGAGCCTGACTACAACATGCCTGTGCGTTTAAAATACCATTTCTTCTTCCGTACGTGTGACGACTGTTAGGTAACGACACGGACTTATAAACCTTACAAGTCCTTGGGTCACAAGGGGGGGGGGGTGTCTTCATTTTTAGAAGGCTTATGTGTACTGTTTTGAAGCCGGTGTTGCCTAGTGAATGTGGTGCTCGTCTGGTGACCTAGAGGTTTCGGGTTCGATTTCCGTCCTGGGCACACCAGTGTTCTGTCTTTCGAATGAGACAGTTAAAACCGAGGTTCCGTGTCACGGTAGGCGTGGGACGTAATCCCTTACTGCCTCGGGTGGGTCCGTTGCAAAGGTAGAAATCACTATGCAATACATCAGGCAGATACCGTCACCATATACGTGAAATATCAATCAATCAATTTAATCAATCAATCAATCAATCAGTCAGTCAGTCAATCTCCTGTATTGAATAAACCCCCTTTTTATTCTAGGTAAGAATAGATACTGATCAGGCTTAAGCTTATAGACCCGCTTATAGAACCATGTCTTCGTCCGGTCCCGAATCTTTTTTTTTTTCTACTTAATATTATTGATTTTTTAATGAAAATGGTCGAGCAATCTCCAAAGCAGAGTTACGGTCCTTGCATTCCCTTTAATCTCTGCCAACTACTGAAAGTAGTCCCTAGTCAGAAGACAGAAAATATAGACTGTGTTGCGTGTTTTGGGAAAAAATGTCATCGTATTCAAGTTATCTGGGCAAAAAATAGACAATGAGGTGCAAATGATAGTGTTATTGACAAACTGCATTATATAAGTACGCTGATTTGTACGCTGAGAAAATATAGTGCGGTATAAATTCGGGTTTTATTTCTTGTTGAAGCCCGATTAAAACTCAATATAACATGGTAAATGCTTTAAATTTAACTAATAAAGCCATTGAAGACCATGTCATATCGTCTAGAGGCAAAACTCTGATTTTACAAGAATCTTGTAAAACCTGAGACGTTGGCAGAGGTGTGTGTGTATTGTAAAGGAACGACAACTCTGCTTTGGAGATTGATGGTCGAGAATGCTAAACCGAGTCATAGAAAGAAAGATAACTTCAGCAAATCAAATTTTGTTTTGGGTCAACATAAAATTAAATGAGATAAACATCTTAAGTTTGTTATTATATACATGTAATTTATAAGGAAGACAGTACTACTAGCCCTTTGAATGTCCCCTTTGCTAGGTGGTATATATTTCTACAATTGTAATATGTGAACTATTATGATTCAAATATTCAAAATACCATAAAAATTCTCTGCGGGATATTCATTCTGTTCTCATATATTCATACAAGTTTTACATGCCAAAAGGTGTTATTAATAAATGTTTATTATGCACTTATATTAATTTCATACAATACAAAAATGTGAGGCAGAAATTGAAATTGTGAATATCTATTATGCGCTACAATACAAAAATGTGCCGCAGAAATTGAAATTATTCCTCAGGGGTGAAGTGTTTTTGTAGCTATTTATGATATATTTAAATATAACTATAAGCGTGTCACACTGACATGGATAACAATGTAAATTACGTAATCCCATCATATCATTAGGGTCATAGTTAAGGTTACTCGCTAAGCAGGTAAGACGTAAAACCTGACGCTGGATCGTAAGTCCCGGCAAGTCGCATTCACAAAACACTTGCCAGAACATAGTGTCCAAATGTACCTACTATGTCCCTATGATAAAGCTGTCACCGACTTCGTATAAAAATGATAACGTATATGACACATTCACAAATAAGAACATTTCTGACAAGAAGTTTATGAGTGTTTTACACGATCTGCAAGCATTGTTACCGTATTACGTAGCGGACAGGTGGAGAAATTCGTTTGGTCGGTGTTTGTCGACAAATTCCCGAAATGGATGGATATATTTTATTTATAAGATCTTACATTGTCTGACGCGTGTGAATATGAACGTTTTAATTTTCAAGGATATATTTTCGTGTTTTACAATGGGGATATTACGGTGAATTTCCGAGAGGAACTTGTATATCTAATACTTTGGTTATATCAACAAAATGTTTACTAGATTGAGTTTTTTGTTTATAGGTAAGTGCGTTATACGACCAATTTGTGAGTGTTTCCGTCCACCAACAAATCTTTTGGAAAAATCTAAACACTCTGAAAACTGAAATCCGAAAGTGTTCACCAGTGAAATAATATGAATTAAGAGGCCTTTGTAATCCGAGATTTGAAAAAGGTCAACAATGGACGACCATTCTAACGGGAACGTTTATGCTTAATAAATGAATGTGTACATCACGTCGTATTTTTACTTGGTAAATTAAGAAATCAATATAATTAAGAATAAAATTTTGAATGGGACAGGTCTGAAAGAAGATATGTTTGTATCTATTGGAATGTTCAAGAGATGTAAAATCAAATAAAATATATCCGGGTTCTGTGGAATATAGGAAACCAGGATATAACATCGTGATAGATCCAACAATTTCAGAAAAAAGGGGAATGTGGATCCACTCTTTTGTAGTAAACATTTGCCGAAGAAAGAGGGGCGGGGAGGTCCAAAATAAATACGGCCTTTTTAGGGAAAACTTTCCATCAAATGATGGAATGGGGCTATGAAATCCACGTAACCGTTTCCTGGATCCGAAGATATTGAAAAAGTTAACCTGATTGCGCAACACTGAAAATCGTCAATCGTAAAAAAGTTTGTCTAAGACGCGTACGTAAAAAGTAATTATTTTGTTTTCAAGATTGACAATTTTTAAAGAAAAAATTGCGACTGGTGGATAATTATTAAAATCAATTTTTCTGTGAAGTATGAAAAAGGAGCAGAAGGGGAATTCCCAGTAAACAATTACTTTGCATTAATACAGCCATAAAGACGTTAGTGCGACATCCACTAGTAAGTCCGTATTTGGCAATTAAGCCCAAAACTAAAATAGGACAGACACATAAAATGAGCTGTCGTGTTAAATAACAAAACAAGATTTGGTTAATTGTTTTGGTGTAGAATTTACCGTGCATCTTAAGGTTAATTACAAAGTGAAAGTATGTCATGAAGCCGAAATAGTAAAACAAAACATCTTTTCCATAAAGTTTTCTATGGACTGGGGATGGGTGAGTAAGCCCAGTGGCGGATTTAGAGGGGGGGCGGGGCGGCCCCCTCCTTTTCGCCACATATTTACAAGTAAAAATCCAGATTTGGCACCAAAAGTGGCAGAGTAGTTTGGTTAATAAACATGTGCGCCCCCACTCCTTCCGGAAATCCTGGGTCCGCCACTGAAACCAATTGACAGCCTTGTGGGTCTGCCAGTATTTCAGTTTGTTATAATTCAGTGTAATTCAACGTTGCTCTCGAGAGTTTTCAGTTATAGTGTCGTTGTAATAGGGAGGCGAGAGATTACACACTCGTAGCCAGAACGGGTTTCGAACTCGTGCCATCTTCATTATGACGCAAATGTCTCAACGTCTGAACAACACATACGGGAATACCATGTAATCAATCAAACTACCGACTTTCATCTATAAATAAATATGATTGACGCAGACATGTATATACATGTATGCTAATCATTGACTATGGTATGCATTATTTGGAAGATATTTTACGTTTCTCGCGCGACTGAGAATAAATGACGAATACTACCTATTTCTAGACAAATAACAGCAGAGGAGTTCCGATAGTTAGAAGGTGTTTCATCCCTTGCATCTAAGATTTATCATAACCCCTAGCTTGATAATGTTGCTGGTGGACGCACCGTCCCGAGGGTATCATCATCCCAGTTTTTGGTTCTGACATAAATGGATGTCAAGCTATACTTTTTCTCATAGATGGATTCCAGGTTAAACCGAAATGGAATCGAAAGTATTAATACTGGACTCGGACACGAAAATATTTCCGGAAATCGTAAATTTTGCCCCCCCCCCCCCCCCCCCCCCCACAACAACAACAAAACGGGCGGGCCAATTTTTGAGGTGCAGGCGGGGATGATAAGCTGTCAATTAAGTTGTATTGGTGAAATAGATTAATGTTCTATGCAAAAGATACAATGAAAGAGAATATATCTTGTACTTTTAATACGCAAGATCGTGATTACCCGATTGACCGTTTTGACTCGTGCTTTCATACACACCATTCATTTGTTCTCCAGTGGGGAATAAAATCTGCCCAAGTTCAGAACAATACATTTGGTAGGTAACTAAAGTATAAAACAAAAACGGATCTAGAAATATTTGAAGGAAGGGGGTTGCAGCCTCCTATGACAAATGTTTTGCACTATTTGGTCCTGAAAAAAGGGGGGAGGGGTTGCAACGTTAAAAATGGTCGAAAATGACCTTTATGGTAAAAATTTCCGACCAAAATGGGGATGGGGGGATTTCAACCCATCTCTGTATCTACCACCGGGATGAGTATTTGCGATCTTGCGTAGTCCTTTAGAAAATATACGCGTACTACGTGCCTGATGCAAAACACACGGACGATAGAACGTGATAGTAGAAAAAATGGAAAAGGATTTAATCCCGCTTTGATCCCCATTTTGTTACCACCTAACAAAATTCAATAGAAAACAAATTACTAATTATATTATTATTATTATTATTATTATTATTCATCATTATTATTATTATTTTTTATAATTAACATTAAACCCCTTATCATACAGAAATCAGCCGCAGTCGGTAGTATACTTGATTCTGGATCGAGAAGTCCTGCGCTCGAACCCCACAAGTGCTCCGTCAATGTTTTGTCTCTCGGATGAGGCGGTGATCCCTTATGACTGGGATCGAGTCCCACAGGTGCCTCGTCACTGTTGTGTGTCTCGGAGGAGGCGGTGATCCCTTATGACTGGGATCGAGTCCCATAGGTGCCTCGTCACTGTTGTGTGTCTCGGATGAGGCGGTGATCCCTTATGACTGGGATCGAGTCCCACAGGTGCCTCGTCACTGTTGTGTGTCTCGGATGAGGCGGTGATCCCTTATGACTGGGATCGAGTCCCACAGGTGCCTCGTCACTGTTGTGTGTCTCGGATGAGGCGGTGATCCCTTATGACTGGGATCGAGTCCCATAGGTGCCTCGTCACTGTTGTGTGTCTCGGATGAGGCGATGATCCCTTATGACTGGGATCGAGTCCCACAGGTGCCTCGTCACTGTTGTGTGTCTCGGATGAGGCGGTGATCCCTTATGACTGGGATCGAGTCCCACAGGTGCTTCGTCACTGTTGTGTGTCTCGGATGGGACGGTGAAAACTGCGATCACTTTTCAAGGTAGAGGAAGGTCTTGTGAACGCTTCACTAGATTGAGCGTGTTTGTTGCGTATGTCTACAACACATTAGGCTAATGTCATCACTATATAAGTAGAATAATCCGGATGTGACGTAAATCAAGAAAGAACGCAAGACAAGAAAATTGAAACAAAAGCTTGTGTTGGTTGGTTGGTTGGTTAATTGGTGTTTTACATCGCTTTCAACAATATTTCAGTTATATCGCGACATGGAAGCAGGAGGTTACCAACCTCTTAAACATAGTGGCGCAACCCGGGAATCGAACCCGGATCGTCGGCGCCGCAAGCCAAGCGCTTAACCACTACATCACGCCTGCCCCTAGCTTGTGTTGGGGTTAATTACTACACTATGTATGTTATGCATGTATGTTAAGCATCACATGATTTAGGTGTTACCAATGTATTGTAACCCTATTCTAACATAATAAACCTTAATGATTACTTTAGCTGTCATTCAAACATTTAACATGAATTGTCTTACAGTTTTTAAATTGATCAACCAATGAGACCTTCGTGTTACAAACAGTGGTTGTTTGACCAGCGGTGATTGGTGGATTATATCACATATAACTTTCTCTTTGTAGTGCTTCTACACATTGCTTTAAATCATGGACTACAAACGAACAACTTCAAAAGAGTATGTTACTATACAAACTGGTCACAATACCGACCGGAAGGCGGGAAATTTCTCCCGGAAGACATTGATCCATATCTGTGCACGCATATTGTGTATGCCTTCGCTAAATTAAACAACGAAAAGGGCAACGGAAATAGGATAACGAATGTGGAATGGAATGATGATGACACGCCATGGAGTAAGGGAATGTAAGTATAGATTTGATAGGTATTTTCTGTTTATTTGATGCTTTAATGTTTTCTAATGGATAATTATTGTCAGTTTTCCGTATTTAAGTAGCAACATTCTTTTTTAATCTGTATATGGTGTCTGTCTGTCTCAACTCATCCAATGCGTATGTGCTAGCTCAGCGTATGAAAGTTTCATATTTAGTAGTGATCACAAAAAAAGTGACAGAACTTTTAATTTAAAGGCATCGTATAAATTTGTTTACTTTGAGAACACCCATAACCAAGGATTTCTATACTGAAAGTACCTGTGTTTAAACGTACCAATCTGCACATTTGTTTTCTACGAGCCATTTACTCAACAATTTGAAATAACGGAATGAATGAAAATATGTGATAGCGCTAATCCTTGGCTGTGTGGAAAATGATAAAACATCAAATGGTATAGTGCAGTTATTAAAATCTGTTTTGTTTAGGGACGTTTATAGTATGCCCTGTCATCTGTATGTAGATGCCACGTTACTTCCAATCTTATCCCATTAGGGAAAAGATTGGAAGTAATATAACCAATTAAATAAATTGACCAATAACATGTTCTGAGTTGGGCCAGATACAGATACCAGATGACATATCTTTGAAATATTTTCTATATTATCTCACAAAATTTACAAAAATATTTTTTATCATCTGTCAAAAAAGAGATAAATAAAATTAAGAACCTATCCAATTATAAATACGAAACTAATGATACTTCTGAAATGTATAAATACGAAACTAAGTGTGTTTCTAAATTTTCTCATACAATACGGGAAGACGCTCACACAAACGTTGTACATGTATGTATAGACGCCTACATTCACGTATACAACGCATAGTGTCATAAACCATCAGTAAAGGTTATTGCATGTAATAGGAAATGATACCTTTGTCGCCAATGGGGGTTTATTTCCTGGTGACTTCCCGTTAGACGTTCTGCCTTGTGACCTTATAACCGATGCACTGGAAGCTGAAAGGCCTTGTAATGAATGGAATGTTGTAAATGTCTTCAATAAATCTCGTAATTTACTCCGTTCTTGATTTCACATCGTGTGAAATGCACAAATATCCGATAATATTACACGCTGTCAGCATGACCTTACAATTGACAAATCGACAGCAAATACCATTATGGGAATGAAGTGATTTACAACAAAGGCATATTGAGAAGTTATATCACAACATCATGCATTGGTCAAATGGGAATACATGTACTTTGTATCTGTTGTACCAGACCAAATAGTGAAAAAGGGAGACCAGCGGCCCCTGGACGAACCCGAGGTGGTATCAGATACCATGAATAAGTAAGCATCTTCTGCCGACCTGTTTCACCTGCTTTGATGTCGTAGGTTCGACCGAGACAGTCAAGCTGTAGTCACATTTAGTATTAACTGATATAACTGATGAAATTACTTCCAAAAGAGAACATAAATTGGGATCTAACAATAGTGACAGTATGAACAATCTATCGATAGTGATAGTATTAGTGATCTATCAACAGTGAAAATATTACCGCTCTGTCGATAGTAATAATATTAATAAATATTATTAAGTCAAATATGTTGCATGAATCCTATTATCAAAATACTTTACAAATGGTGATTTTGAATGATGCCTTTATACACAGAATCGGCATTTACACAAAAATGCAGTTTACTCCTCTGTGTAAACTTACTATTACCCATAGTATGATACCCTAATAATTGATTTGTTATATTTCTGACGATGTTGTACAATCTGGAAAAATTTTCACTGGAAGCTGCTTTTTCAGGAAAGCTGATAAAGGTTTTACATCGGCGCAAAGTAGTGAGAGTTTTTGGTTTACATCCGATTCATATGTACGGCGCAAAGTAGTGAGAGTTCTTGGTTTACATAATAAATATAATGCAATGTCAAGGTTGTGTTGTTATTTCAGTTTAATTAAATTGTAGTTTTACTTAAAATAAAGCATAACATCGTTTAAGTCCCAATTCAATTCATTCAACTTCCAAAAATTTTACGGTTCCTTTATCAACCTGGTTGAGAGTATAAGTTTTAAGTATCTATATACTATTATATGTTCATGTCTTTGGTTGATAGAAGATTTTAATGTAACTCCTCACAGATTTGGTAGCAAAACGTCGCCCTATTTAGATATCAGCGCTACATTTCCTTTTTAACTAAAACTTTCACTGAAGGGCAATGCAAATTTTTTTTTACATCTTGTGTGAAATCACAACTGAATCATGCCTACGTTTATTTCTGTCCAACGAATACAATTATTTTTCGATTACCTCTTGCTTACGACTTAAAACTACCGTTTATATTGTGATGACTACGGCTCATGGCGGGTGTGATCAGTCGGCAGGGGAAGCTTACTCATCCATAACACCTGATCCCATCTCTATTTCCCCTCAGATCCGTGGTTGTCTATTATTCCTTATTTATCTACTATGCAAGGTTGATGCAGTTCGGTGTCGTTAATGGGTTCTGGACATATATAGCAGGTGCTTATGACCAACGCGGAGATACTTACTCCATCCGGGTACCCGGTCTCACTTCTTTTTTTTTTTTCGTTTTCGTGGGATCCGTGAATGTCCACATGGTACTTTGCAATAATTGCAACAACAACAACATAGTACTATTACATTGTCAGATCAATCACAAGCCTTACTCTTGAATCTTACATGCGCATCTAAGCCAAAATTGTCAATAACCGAATAGACGCTCATATTCATCGTCATCTTCCCTATACAGTGGGGATCATTCTCAAACACTAGGATGATCAAGACAAATGTCGTTGCATGTGGTATACCTCTCGGGATATATCTTTAGTTCCTGAGTAAAATCTTGTTTTTGGTCTTTTGTTTAATTTTTTTGGTCCTAAGTGAGAAAATAAGCCGGCATGGCCTAGTGGTATCGCGAGCGCTTCCTGATTGGGAGGGCCGGGGTTCGAGTCCCCGCTCTGGTCATGCCGGTGTCCTGTCTTTCGGATGAGACAGTAAAAACCGAGGCCCCGTGTCGTGGTATGCATAGCACGTTAAAGATCCCTCACTGCTTCGGGTGAGTCGGTTGCAAAGGTCAAAATTTGTATTCCCCGCATCAGGCACATACCGTCACCATATTAAGTGAGAAAATAAATCAAAATATAAGTGAATACAAATGCTCATATCAATCATGTATTTACAAAGATATTAGTAATATATAACCGAAAATTTGCATTATCACATACGATATAAGCAAAGACATATTCTACGATACATTCGGAATGTTTCGGACCTCTTCTCCTTAAAGAATTGGACATTATGTAAAACCCAAAGCGAACGCGTGGAGCTGGAGAACCCCATTCTTGTTTCTGTCGTTGATTCCATAACAAGATGATTGACAACAATTGGATTATCATGATGGAGGATAATCAAAATATCAGAGATGTCAAGACAAAACACCTGCGCCCTTATGTATTGAAAACAACGTAATATCACTTGACCACAGGTATGACAGCAAGTCCATCAAAGAGGTCCCAATACAATGAAATCTAGACAAACAATCTCTTCTACTCCCACAATGAGATTAACTTATATTAAGGTGGATAATCATACGAGAATGTTTTATGTTCATTTTATAGTAATTTTTGTTATTTTTGTATCTGATTTAGCTCCCATCAAGATCCTTGTCCACGTGGTTTTCGCGCTATTCATGCGACGTTTAATATGTGGTGGAAGAGTACTCACACGATCTAATTTAAAAATAGAAATTATGAACGTATTTAAACTGAACAAGTGCGCATTACGTGTAAGTATATGCTATCAGGTTTTTCAAGATGTGTTAAATTTGGACTCAGTACCACAAAAGCAATATAACTGCTGGTGAACCATATGGATCCAGGCGCCGACCAAGAAATTGTGTCTAGAATGAATTTGCCGAGAGGGGATCCACCCATGTTTTTGTGTGTAAAATTACTTAATTCGCATCGAAAAATAAAAATAAATGTAACGCCTAAATGCATGGTAGGTCCAGACCCCCAGTCCACCCCACTGGATCAGCACATGGGATCTGATGACTTTTGTACATTTGTAATTCAGCCATATCTTAATCGGTGTGGCTCAATGGATGAGGTGTTCGGCTAGTGACTGAGAGTTCGACTCCCGTTGTTGTTGCACCATTGTTCTGCCTTAAGTGTGAGGCATTAAAAACCGAGGTCCCGTGTCAAGGTAGGAGCGGCCTGTAAAAGGTCCCTTACTGCTTCTGGTAGGTTTGTTGTAAAGGTTGTAAATTTCTATGCAATGCGTCAAGCAAATGCCGTCGCCATATAGGTTCACGAGAATAGTACGTGTCTCCTGTTTGGATAGCCACACCTAACATGAATATCAAACACGTACAGACGGCACAAAAATAGTTCAACACTACACAGACACGTAGACAAACATGGTGTACAAATTGTTACAGCTACACAAAATCTGGACAAGAAATCGGAATCGAAATTCTAATAATCGGCAATCAAAGTTTCTGTGGGAGTATTAGCATAAATTACCGTCCACCAATTCCCTACAAATTCTGTGACCGAATTCCGTTTTATGCCTTTGGGAAATATTTCTAGTGAAATTATAGTTTCGTTAAATTATATTTTTACACCAAACATAACAAAATATTAATTTCCAACCAAATTATTGTATATTTGCTTGCTCTTGGTTATTGTTCCGTAGAGTATTTTGCTCCGTGTGTGGCTTTATATTATAAGCTTATTTAGGTAAACGTGGTTTTTTGGGGCGTGATTGAACAGTGCTGGTTTACTTTTGTATTATTTCATTTTCCCTCTAGATTTATATCACTTGCGATGTTGATTTGTTTTTCACAGACTTAATGTAATTTGAAACCGCAGACTATATATCTTGCTTGAATGTAAAGATGATGGATAAATCCAAACCATAAGTCCGAACTCCATAGCAAGGATGTAGTTATCTATGTAACAGAATGAACCAAAACGATTGGTAATCTCCGGTTTAAGTCGCAATATGACTGAAAAATTGTTGAAAGCCACGTAAAACTTCAATAATCCAACTAGAACAAAAGTTATTTGTGGAATTCGAACCCGGTACCTCTCGGTCACGAGACAAGCACCTGTAAAACTTGTTGGTTAACTAATGTCTTGTTGCAGAACAATATTTTCCTATTTTCTGAAAATGTCAATTAAAAATGAGATAACAAAGATCAATGTTGTGGCTGTCTAGCAAACATTTTCTGATCCCAAATTCATTTTAGGTCTGTCGATTTGGATTTGGCTTTATATCAAATTGTCACCTTCCATTAGTGCTAAACCGGTGTGGCTCAGTGGATGAGATGTTTGGTCGTGACCGAAAGGTCCCGGGTTCGAATCCCGACGTGAATGCACCGGTGTACTGTTCTTCGGATTAGACAGTAAAAACCGAGGTTCCGTGTCACGGTAGGCATGGCTTGTAAAAAAATCCCTTACTGCTTCGTTTTGGGTCCGTTGCAAAAGTAGGTATTTCTATGCAATGCATCAGGCACATGTCGTTACCATATACGTGCAATAATCGAGTCGTTACCTGAAAAACAATCAATCAGTCAATCAATCCATCCATAAGTACTTTTAATTATTTTGATTAAAAAAATTATTTATTTATATTACAGGTATAGTCGAGTTAACAGTATCAAATTAAGAAATCCAAACGTAAAGACATTATTGGCCATAGGAGGATGGACACAGGGCACTGAGCCAATATCCGTAATGGCATCAGTAAAGGCGAGGCGGGACGAGTTCGTGAACTCGACCATTGGTTACCTCAGGTCACGTGGCTTCGATGGGTTGGAGATAGACTGGCAGTACCCGACTACAGCAGAGGACAAAAACAACCTACCCTTGCTGCTTAAAGTAATTTTGTTTTATTTTATTCAAAACATTTGGAAATATCTATTAATAATATGCACAGCACCATCAACTAAACTAATGGGCACTTCAGACTCAGGTATTAATTTTTGCATCTTGTCAATTTTAATCGACTTTTTCTTATACTGGTAGTTCTACAGTACATAAAGTAGGCAGGCAATTTCAGGCGTTTCTCTTATAATAAAATCTTAAATTTATATGGAAGTGTTTCTCCTTAACGAAATTCTCTACAATAAATTCTAAAAAATGCAAGTGAACAAACAATGTGGAAAACAGTGCCATCTACTTAAACACGACCACATACATGTACTCTTCGATTTGTAATGAATGAAATTCTTTAACTGAAACGTCAATGTTGGTCCGATATTACCTTTTTAGGGTAATATTTAAGAATTTGAAATTGTTATAAATCGAAAATAGTTTATTGAAGGTCAGAATTCGTCTCGTGCATTTCTTGTAATTACAACTCGTGCGATAATGTCAGGCGCGGATCCAGCTGGGGGTGTCCACGGGGGGCACGTGCCCCTCTCCCGGCAGTGCCAGCCGAAGGGGCACCATATTCTATTTTAGGGCCTATTTTCGTCTTTAAATTTCCAAAATTTCGCTGGCTCGCTTCGCTCGCCAGTTATTTCCTCATATTTCTTTAAAGTTCAAAAACAATTGTTGACTCGCTTCACTCACGATTGATTTCATGATAAAATCCCCTGAACCCCGTTTATGATCCATAATGTCTTCCAGAGGGAAGCGAAATATGTGTGCAATCCAAATTAATATCCAGCGCACAAATGTTCGGCCACTTGGGCCTCAGGCGAGTAAAATCGTATGGTTACTTGTACATCGTGTAGCAAATGTTACAAATGTTTGAAGCTATGCGCTGTACAAGATGGATTTTACTTATCCATACAATTTTACTCAAATACGTCTTGTACATCGTGTAGCTTCAGTACAAATTTTTGAAACGCCTGTACAGAAGCTACGCGATGTACAAGATGGATTTCACTTATAGCCATTTCTAGAATAGTTTATTTTCACAACGTATTTTGTATCTCCAAAAGTCTCAAATACAGGAGCTTCCGTGGAGGGGGACTTTGCACCTTGTTCCCCCTACCAAGGATCTACCCTGCATCCACCGGGGACCTATAGGCAGTCCCTAGACACTGCGCCGAGTTTTACGCCTCCTCCAACTGAAAATCTGGATCCATGCCTGATAAAAAATTCCGTGAATTAGAACAAAAAGGGCCTAATATGGCACACACGATTTTGCAAGGTTTTTGTCATATCTTCTCAGGGGAATCCCATCCCCACCTATGGGAGGGAGGGAGGGGTGAACAAGATAATTTTTGACTGAAACTGTTACGGCAGTTTTCTTCCGATTTCAGAGTTTTTGCGGAATATTTAAAGTCAAGAAAATATTGATGAATAATGCGAAAAAAAAGCACCAGATTGCACCATTTTGCCTCATTTTTGCAAAATTTTCTCGGGGGAGGCCCCCCGAACCCCCACCCATGGGAAGGGCGAACCCCTCCCATACCCTCCCAATTCGGCCCTTCGGGCCTCAATTGTGAGGTGCCCCCCTGGCACATGAAGTTCTGGATCCGCGCCTGAATGTTATTTTGTAATCACGATAGGGAATTTACTCACCATTAATAAATTGCCCTTTTGACAATGAAGTCGTCATTTCAAGGATCGTCTGGTCTTAAAGCTTATATGATGAAAGTAAAAGATAATGTTGTATCCTGCAAATACAAGAAATGAAGTATGCGTGTTACATTACTATGAATGTGTTTCCAATATTTGTAAGCATGTAAAATGGTTTTCATGTCCATTTGATCATGAAATGAAACTTTAATATATGGGGGGAAAGGGGGGGGGGGGTAAATAAATTCAAATGGGAAGTTATACAAACACGAATAAGAAAGCTATGACATGAAAACTAGTCACGCTTCATTGGTCTGATCTGATAAATTTATTTATTAAGGTCATCTAACAGAAGCATTATCGCACGTCTGCCCGGGCATTGCCCTCTTAGACAGTGCAATCACCCTAACTTAGAATCGTTCGTTAACTGTTGACAATATGAAAGGTATTGGGTGTGTGGATATTCGTACATACATGATTACCTTTGTTCTGATTGGATACAATTACGTATAAAGATACAATGATCGTATAACAAAGGCGTCATATCGTACGTTATAAAGGGTTATCGCCCTTGCAGACCGTGTGCTGTTTTGTATTTTAATGTATATAATTCCATAAATTCTTAGACTTGTTGTTCAGCCTTACATTATTTACGTTGCACGTAAAATACCAAATATCAAATACATGTGTCGAACAGTGTTAAAGCAAAGGAGAATCACATACACACACCCACCCACATACATACATTCATACACACACAATGAGAGTATGCGTATTCTCAGTGATGAAAGCAAGCGTTTCTTGCAGACCGGTCACATCCACAGGTACACTTTATGTTTTACACTTTGCATGTAAAATACAAAGTATTAAAATGTGTACATGTACAATGTTTAAGTAGAGCAATATCTTAATCGAGGAAAGTACACATATATGATGTTTAGAAGAAAAAGCTAGTGACATGATTTCCCATTGACCTTTGCAAGCTAACATGTATGACCTGACACACCTGTAACTCCCTCCTCTTCCTTCCCGCCCCCTTCTTTCTTTGGGGGGGGGAGGCCGAAAATTTTACCCCAAAAAGGTCATTTTCGACCATTTTTAGGGCTGCAATCCCCTTTCCGAACCAAATAGTGCAAAACATTAGTCATGGGGGCTGCAACCCCCATCCCTTTCAAAAATTTCTAGATCCGCCTATGTGACATGTATGCGGGTACTTGTATTTAAGACCATTAAGTAGGAATCCGGATATCATTCCATTCTTACTAACGGAAGACGGCCGGTGTGGCTGATCAACAGAAGATGTCCACTCTTCAATGGAGCTTGACACCCTTGTTTTTTTTCTAGAGATCCGTGAATGCTCTTTGGTCCTTACTGTGTGCTATCCCCTTTGCTATTTGTAATATTCATAGTGTTCGGTTTTCGACAGAAATATGGTATAACATGGTCACTATGAATAATGCATTGATTCGCTGACCGGGTCAATACATGTACCGCCCACCGATACTGGGAATAAGGGATTCTATTTATTACAAGAAGACATTGATATTTCCATCAATGTTAGCCAGGATAATTTATGATATAAGGTCAGCTATGTCCTTCTTGTTAAACTTGGATTTATCAACGATCGGAAATTCCGGAAAGTTAAAAAATTTAAGAAACGATTTTGTCAAAACGAAAGTACGTAATGACGATAAGTTTAAGGTAACTCATAATTGCAAAAAACGTAAAATTTATCATTTTAGTCCTATTCATTACAAATTTGCATCCCATAATTTGGTATCAAACACGTGCATGACGTAGATGGAATCTTGACCTATGTTTTACTTTTTTTATTCATCTTCGTTTTCGCTGTCTCATAAGAATAAGTCATGAACGAATTTGTACACAGAAAATACTCATTACATCAATCGAGCAAGAATCCAGTAATGCGTTACTATGACGACTATTAATAAATCAGATTTACTAGATGTCAAGGCACAGGTATCTTGTGAGTCATAATGTATCTAAAGATGTTCATGAGAATATATTTTAAGTATAATGGGTTGATCGAGTAGTCACGTTATGAATCGTCGGACATTAGAGCGTCAATGAGATAAATTATTAAAAAGTGATTTTTTATAATACATGTACATGTATGTCTGTGTTCTCATAAAAGACTTGTTATGATAATCATTGTAACTGATACATATTGTAGAATATCAAAATTTTTGTTTGTTTTCTTATTGTTTTACACCACATCAATAATATATCATTTCTGGTGACGGCACCAGTCTGGTGCAAACCTTTCTCATATGCAACGGAATCCCCCCTTTCCTATTGCGAGTTGGTTTTAAATTGGTGTTTTCCAGTTATATCGTGACACGGAAGCAGGAGGTAACCAACCTCTTAAATATAGTGGCGCAAGCCGGGAATCGAACCCAGATCGTCGGTAACACAAAGCCAGGCCTTAAACACTGCACCAAGCCTGCCCTCTCCTCCGCTGCGAAGCAATGACAACGTATACTGTGACATGGAGCTTTGGTTTATACTGTCTTATTATAAGGACATATAGGTAGACCGACGGCTGGAATCGAACCCGGGTCCTCACACTAGGAATCAAGTGCAGCATCACTGGACCAACCTGTTCCTAAAAATTCAAAAGCAACCAATGTTATGGAAATGTGTCTCAATGATATATTGTGGACAATCACTGACCGCTGGTCATCAGTGATGAAACTAGATGCAAAAACAAGTAAGCTTTTCCCATTCTGCTAGCCACATTTGTACTTATGAACAAAGCCCACAGATGATATAAATTACTTTTGCGATGTGTATAAGAGGAAAGTGGACTAGAATTGTATGGAAATTGTCAGAATCACACAAAATAAGAATATGGTATAATAATAGCTAACGGCTAGCTAAAGTACAATTAACGGTTGTGGAAATATAACTAATGGCTAGCTGAATACAACTAACGGTTTGCTGAAGTACATCTAACGATGAAATGAAATACAGTTCACAGCTGAAATACAACTAACAACTGAAATACAAAATACGGCTAGATAAAATACCTCTAACAGCGAAATGAAAGGATTCCCATAAGACATTTACGTGAAAATCGTTGTATGTTGTCTCATTAAATGTCTCATAGCGAATTGCTATCGTATCATTGATATCTAAGAAACAAGAATAAACATGATCAACAATTGTATAAAACCTTTTATTCAAAAGAACGTTAATTTAGTATTAATTCGCGAGTCTGACCTATCGCCAAAATACAGTAATCGCCAATACTACAACACCTTTAACTTCTCTATTACGGTACAAAATGTGTTCCACACAAGTGATGCTTCTCGCGAAAATAATGTCTCATGAATAAATCCAGGCTGAGATCCTCGCGAAAATATTATCACGCGAAAATAATGGAGACTTACATTATTTGTGTTATGTTGCCAGAATTTTGATGTATGAAAGTTGTTTTGATTTTGTATATTATCATTTATATGTATTTTCGCTTTTACTTTGGTGGATTCTTTTGTAAAATCAGATCTGTTAACCTTTTCTCTTTATGGAGTTGAAAAAAGGTCATGAAATGCTTCTGGATTCATAATGGAGAGGTATAGGGAATGATTAAATGAATCACATTCACCAGTTTTATATTTGTTTACAGGAGCTATATGCTGGTTTTCTCACGGATGCACGGCTATCCGGACAGGACCGACTTTTAATCTCCTTGGGGGCACCTGCTGGACAGGAAAGGATCAATGCCGGCTACAAAATAGAGGAGGCCAATAAGTAAGTTAGAGCTCGTGTAAAAAATCAGTCACATAAAAAATGAAATAAATTGATAATGAATAAAGTATCACGGACATCTGCTATGTTCGTATGAAGTTATCGACTTTTCAATGATCAAAACAGTTGTAACACGAGAAATGACGCCAATATATTTTAGGAAAATATAACACACAGAGGATAAATATTTTAAACTTATGAATATAATATTTGCGATTAAGTTTTCTTCAATTAAAATGTGCTCTTTTCGTACTGTCCATACATTCATAATTCCTTCGTGAAAGTTCTTGATACAAGAAACACTTTTTCCAAAGGGTTCAAAGCTCTTTATTGCGAAATGACCGAATTGCTAGGTAGCTTGTATTTCTTTGATTGACAGGTATGTAGATTTCATTAACATCATGTCCTATGATTTCCACGGTTCATGGGAGACTAAAACAGGGCATCATAGCAGTCTATTTAGGGGAGACAACGAGCGCTGGTATGCTGCGCAACTGAACGTGGTGAGTAGATCTGTCATATGGCATCTCTGTCAGTGTGTTTTATTATAGGTTAACCAAATAAAGGAATGATTACTTCGTGAAATGGGGGCAGGCGTGGTGTAGTGGTTAAGCGCTTGGCTTGCGGCGCCGACGATCCGGGTTCGATTCCCGGGTTGCGCCACTATGTTTAAGAGGTTGGTAACCTCCTGCTTCCATGTCGCGATATAACTGAAATATTGTTGAAAGCGACGTAAAACACCAATCAACCAACCAACCAACCTCGTGAAATACCAACCACGCGACCATCTAGTGGAAATATATTAAATTACAATTATGTATCAAGACAAGATTATTTGACAAAACAAGTTCAACTGAAGATCAAATCGTAAAATATATATATGTAAACATGCCAACAGGGGCAGTAAATGAAAATATGAAAAGAACCATCTGTCGGCCATGTTTGTGGAAATTAACAATATAAAATTCAGCAATGATAAACCAAGAGATATAAATTACGTGTTAAGTGTTGTCTTTGTGTTGTTTGTGTTGTTTATTTGTTTTTGGGGTTTATTATTATTGATTTTTGGGTGGTTTTATGTTTTTTGTTTGTTTGGGGTTTTTTTTATTTAGTTTTGTTTTTTCATATTAACGTCACACTAAAATGATTCCCTTTCTTTGGTAACATGAAGCAGTGTACAGAAATTTAGGCCAATGTAACGGACCCACCCGAGGCTGTCAGGGATTTTATGTGCGAATGTATATCATGACATGGAACCTCAGGTTTTGGGGGTTTTTTACCGTCTCATTCGCAAGACTAGCTTCAAATGAACCGCCAGAGGAAAGAGAGCAGTTGACATCTCGATCACCAGACAAACACGTCTGTTCACTTCTGTAAGAGGGATTTTATTTCATGATATGCAGGGCACAGGGCTTTCCGGTGTAAAAACCTCTTCAGCCATATGATCTAATTCGAGGTTGTTCACATATATATGACTGATCGCTTAACGCAATAACTTTATCTTATTATCATCATTCTGATGTTAGCTCACTTTGGAAAATCTATAATAAACAAAACAATAAAGTTATATGCACAGAACGTCCTCAGTAGAATTTTCATCCAAATCCTAGAGGCAGGTTGGTCCATTGACAGCGCACTTGATTTCACATCTGAGAGTCCTGGTTCGATTCCACTTGTCGGCTTCGAGCTTTGTTGCGTGATTTATCATCTTCTGTCCCTATCTGTACCTAGGATGAGACGGCATAAACCGAGGCTTCGTGTCACGGTATAAATTGGGATGAGACGGCATAAACCGAGGCCCCATATCACGGTATACATTAGGATGAAAGAGTATAAACCGAGGCCCAGTGTCATGGCACACGTTGGGATGAGACAGCATAAACTGAAGCCTCGTGTCACGGTATACGTTGGAATGAGACGGCATAAACTGAAGCTCCGTGTAACAGTACACAGTGGAATAAGACGGCATAAACCGAGGCTCCGTGTAACGGTACACAGTGGGATGAGACGGCATAAACGGAGGCTCCGTGTCACGGTAAACAATGGGATGAGACGACATAAACCGAGGCCCCGCTACACGGTATACGTTGGGATAAGACGGCATAAACTGAAGCTTCGTGTAACGGTACACAGTGGCATGAGACGGCATAAACCGAGGCTCCGAGTCACCGTACACAATTGGATGAGACTGTATAAACCGAGGCCCCGTGTCACGGTATACGTTGGAATGAGAGTATAAACCGAGGTCTCATGTCACGGTATACGTTGGGATGAGACGGCACAAACTGACGCTCCGTGTCACGGTATACGTTGGGATGAGACATTATAAACCGAGGCCTTGTATCATGGTATACGTTGGGATGAGACAGTATAACCGAGGTCCAGAGTCGTTGTATATGTTGGGATGAGACAATATAAACCGAGGCCCCGTGTCACGGTATACGTTGGGATAAGACAGTATAAACCGAGGGTCCGTGTCATGGTATACGTTGGAATGAGATAGCATAAACCGAGGCCCCGTGTCACGGTATACGTTGGGATGAGACAGTATAAACCGTATCACAGTATACATTGGCACATAAAAAATCCCGAACGGCTTCAGATGAGTATGTTGCATGCGACAAAATTATACAGCAATGCACCCGGCAGGTGCCGTCACCATTTAAGTGCAACAATCTTGGTGTGGCGTAAAACAATAACGATAAAGCAAACAACCCCACCTGCTCCCAAAAAAGCAAACAAACACCTCACCCCATCCCAAAGAAACAAATAAAAAATCAACTTAATCTTATAAAGTAGTAAAACTTACACATGTGCTGTGAGAAAATCACGATAGAAATGTCCAAAAATGATTATAAATTATGTTGGAACTCCCGCCCCCTTTTCTCCCTACTTTCTTTAGCATGACATCGACCGTCGGTGCTCTAAAATCGGAATCATGTTTTGTAATCTGTTTTTAGGATTGGGCAGTCCGGAAGTGGATTCGAGAGGGCGCCTCGAGAGATAAACTTATTGTCGGAATTCCAATGTATGGCAGGGGTTATAGCTTAGAATACAAATACCAGAATGGAATTGGAGCCATGGCTACAGGAGGAAGTACAAAAGGCAAATATCTGAGAGAGGCGGGGCTTCTAGCGTATTATGAGGTAATATAACTCGTTACCATAAAGAAATGACAATTATCTACATTTCAAATTAATTAATGCAAGTTATTTAGGACTTAGCACAGAGAGATGGGAAATATACGTTCTGAAATTGTTAATATCTGGTAGATAAGCGGTTGAAACGTTTATTAAATTAACCATTTAAATATATAGCAGAAAGCTGTTAAAATGTTTTCAGTTTGATATCTTGTCATCATTTGTTTGAAAAATGTAGTAAGCAAAAAGCTGTGTTTGTGAAACACTAATGCCCCGGCGGCAACAAAGTCCAAAAAGTTATTTCAGCGTGAAGGTCATTGTCAAGGTCAAAAAGTCATCGACTTTGGTGCCATTTGAAGGGACTTCATTAGTTGAGCACACATGTGAAATATGTCTATCCCTCATGGTTCAAAATTTATGACCAAGGTTAAAGTTGACAACAGACAAACAACACACAAACAGACAGACAGAAAGACAGGACAAAACAATATGCCCCCGATCTATCAATCCGGGGGCATTAGAATAACATGTTTATCAAACTTTTGAATTTTAAAGTAATGATCATTGTCTTATAGACGCCATACATAATCAATTTCTTACAAACAATCCGTATTCTAAAAGATTAAAGCGAATAATTAAGTGAAGAATGAACTCATTTTACATCAGTTTTACCCGTTGCAGACATATAGCTAAATCATCTTTTCCATGGCCAAGTCCAGTGATACACACGTAGGTAGTTTAGTACATTAATCAGCAAATAAACCTTCGTTACAGATTTGCACACTTCTCAAGCAGGGAGCAACCGTTCATTGGTTGCCTAAACGGCAAGTTCCATATTTAGTGCACAACAGTGACTGGGTGGGTTACGACAACGTCAGAAGCGTGGTAGAAAAGGTAAACATATAAGTTAATTTATCGCAACAAAAGTCCTACTTTTAATTTAAAACGACCCGCATGATGCTCATGGCCAGAATAGTTGAAAAATAAAGAGGAAATTCATTACTGAATCGACCTTTTTCAATTTTAGGTAAAATAAGTGGCCTTTTGCCCGTCAAACCACTTTTTGCTATAATTTTTATGACGTCATTGCTTGCATTGTGACATAAAATTACTACGAAGCAAATTTGAGTGGCAAACAGACATATGTCTGATATTGCCCCCTATATCAAGTAAAATTGGAGGAAAGTGTATTGACGAAAAACTAAGAACCAAAACCATCGTTAAAGACAGAGCTACGCATGAGGGAGATATGCCCGAGTTCTTTGAAAATATTACTCAATTTCATCACATAAATTTTTGAAGTTGATATATATCTTACTCCTGATGCTGGATTTCCCCAAAATTTGTCTCGATGAGCCATAGTGCACTGATTTTGTATTTCATACTCGGCATCATTGACGCTACACTAGTTAGTGCTCATCTGCTGCACCTACCTATTTACTTTGTTTTAAATAATTTTTTTCATAGATTTCAATTAAAATTTGAAATCTAAAACTTAAACTTAAACTTAGATATTACCAATCTCTCATACAGAAGGCGCTGTGCTACTCTCCGCTTTTCCCCTCCGTTATCGGCTCATATCTGCTTTTTACAAGATTCTTATAAAACTGGAAAATCCCATTGAGTGGTATAATAGATTTTCACCATCAGTCACATTTTAACAGAAAGGCTTTTACATCTGATACATCATGTAAATCACTCATACCATTAAATGAGATTTTCCCCCACTTTTACAAGAATCTTGTAAAGCAGCTTCAAGCCAATAACATGGGGGAAAAGCGGAGAGTAGCGCAGCGCCCTCTGTAGGAGAGATTGAAATATTACCATTAAAAAGTACGTAACTACGGACTAACATTGACGTTTCAATTATCGAATTTTAGTTAGTACAAATCAAAGTGAAAATTTGCCTTTTAAGTATAAATTCCACTGTTTTCCCTATGGTTTATCAACAAGTAATAATTTTATTCTAATAAGTTAATGACCTTTTCGTTCATATCACGTGCCTATGAACAGGTACTTCATTTTGTATTTAAAAGATTTTATTATGAAGGAAACGAAACTATCGTAGAATTTTGTTAATCATGGTGCATTTGTACTTTGTACTCCCGTTACGACTTTATTATGTAGACTAATAGGTAAATTACTATCAAGCTTTACATTCATGTTTTCAAAAATGTCAGACGACATCAAACGTTCATATAAGGATAAAATAAATATTTGTTTGAATTACAGTATATGATATATCTGATTTTTAATTGATGTTTCAGACGAAGTGGACGATGCGTAACGGTTATGGTGGAGTCATGGTGTGGAGCCTGGATCAGGACGATTTCACTGGCATGTTCTGTGGTACGGGTCGTAGATATCCTCTGATCACAGCCATCAATCAGACACTGAATGGCGAAAACCTCATTACGTCAACAGTGGCGACCTCTACCTTGAAAGAGTCGCCGACAACGTTGAGCTCTTCATCTTTAATGTCAACTACTGCATCTGCGAAAATGGTTGAAAACCAAACCTCTACAACAGTGACATCTACAAAATCAATAGAGACTAACAAAAACTCCGAAACCACAGCTGTAGTTCAAATCCAAAAATCTTCAACACAGTCGGGTATTTCTAAATTTACGACAACAACGGTACCAGTGGTTATTGAAATTGCAGTTACTCCAAAGCCCGTATTACAGAAACAACAGACAAAGCCGACAACATCTAAAGTGACGATTGAGACAACGAAAGCTGCTTTGGTAACAACAGCCAGGAAAAACACGCGAATTGTGACGCCTCCCGAATTTACGGAAACCTCTACCGTGCTTGAAACAAATTCACCACAAACCACACCTAAAAATAATGACACACTGAACCAAACAACCAGTAGCGATCAGACCATGTCAGTAGTGAAATTCAGTCAGTATTTCTCTTCAATCAGTAAAGATCAAGTTCCTACGACAATTTCTCCACCGTCATTAACTGCTGAAAATGAAGCAAGTCAGACAAAATCGTCTTTTACACGCAGGAAATTACTTCAGTTTGGTGGTGGTAGTGGTGATCCTCCTCGGTCTGGTGGAGGTGGTCCTATGAATGGGTTCGGTAGTGTTCTTAACTCTCTTTTTAATGTGATATCCGAATTTTCAGGCGGTCCTAGACCTGACCCTCCCAGAAGTGGATCAGAACAGCAGCGACCGTCAAGGCAATCTCAGAGAGGAGGTGGGAGTAACGGGCAACGCAGACAGCGTCCATCTGACAATACATTATTGCCCAACGATGCCACCCCTAGTATGTTTGATTTAGACCCACCTCGAACTGGTTCACGAGAACGAGGCTCGAGACGAATACCAACAGAGCCGTCTGTTACTGTGGCTACGGATGCTGTAGACAACAGGCGGAGAAATAGAGCAAATCGGAGACAACGACCTGGGAGGAACAACAACGGACAAGGCAGAGGTACTCTACTACGAGATCAAAATAGAAGAAGACGACCGATACGACCGAATGGAACTCGCGACCTTCGGAACCCTGCTACTCCTAATGAAACGGTACCAAGAAGGAATAGAATGAACCGAAGGAGATTCAGAAACCGAATGCTGATGCGTAACCGGATAAGAAATCCGGAGAATAGAATGGTGGCGCGAAATAGTGTCACACAAAGGTCGTTGAACAGGAATGGATTAAATCGGGGAGAAATTAGAGATTCTTTTTTCTCAAGAATTCGGGAAAGTGAACCATCCCTTTTACAAGAGCCATTTCTAAATTCTATGGACATCCCATCATTAGAGAGAGCACTGGGTTTATCGGGACCAGCTCCAAATTTACCTCCCACATCACAAACACTACCACAAGGGAGAGAAATCAATGGCTCTATGCCATCTCTAATGAGGAGACGCCCAAATTTTCCACTGATATCCCCTCGCATTAACCGGTTCAGGAGGCCCAGTATCATCCCGCAGCGAGATCAGTTCAGACAAATATCGAGTTTAGAGTCGTTTGGAGGAAATTCTAACGCATCTCTTTTACTTATCCCCGTAAATAATTTGGATCAGACCCTACAACAGGTTGTGTCCTCCGCACCTAGGATGCAGATCAGAAACATCACCAGTTCGACATCAAGTAGGCGTCGTCTGCGACCCCGATCACAACCTACCGTGACCGGAAGTGGTCAGACAGCTCAAACCCTAATCAGTAGACCGCAAAATGATGTAATGAACCCGGAACTGAGTGTCGTTCCTTTAATTCAACCGCAGTCCCAACCAAAAATTATATCACCGAGAGGTCCTCCCTTTAGTATATTGCAACCCCCGCGAAGGGCATCCGTGTCCGACCGACAACAAACGATAGTAACTCGAACAAATGTACAAAATGGACCAAACAGACTTCAGCCTGTACTTGGTCCACTGGGTATGGGGAGAAGACAGCCAGTTCGCACTCAATCAGTTATAATGCAGAACGGAAATAGACTAGAACAACGGCAATCTGTGCCAGAAATTTCTGCAACGAGCAACCGTGTGCCAAATGTTCAAGCTGTTCGTCCAGTTGTTCAAATTCCACTCAAGAGACAAAATGTGCTTAACATGCCCCCACCTCAACCGACCAATCCTCCTCAAATCAATCTTATTGTCCCCACACCTTCTCCGTTTATTCCCCGGCAGTTGGCCGATATCGTACCGGCGGACGTATCACGTGATACCTTTATTTCCGGTGGGATGAGGCCGAAACAGAACCGAGATACACTTGTGATACAATTAAACCCAGGCGCCGCAGACAGATCTTCGGTGGCTACAGGAACTATCTTAAATGGAGAAAGGCAAGGTCAAACAGTTAACATAGTTGAACAAAAAGCATTCGAACCCCCTCCTCCGTCACTGAATCAACAGAAACAAGCAAAAGAAAACGCTCTGCAAACTCCATTGGAAGTTATCCAAGAACTAGACAAAGGACCAAAACAAACTCAAATGATACAACCGACTGTACCTCCGGTAAAAATAAGTACTAAAGCCAATAATTCAAAGACAAAGTCGATACCAAAATCTGAAGTTTTGTGGAAGTGGGAAGTAAAGTGAAAGTGAGATAAGGTCACCGACATTGTTAGTTGTGAATATTTTATAAAAGTGATTCTTATTCAAACTTCCCGTCCTGGTGTTACAGACTTTATATTTTCATGTAAACACATCGATTATACTTAAACAATTGTAGAAGTTATTTACACGTGCTGATGTTATTTTAAGTTCATTGATCATACCTAGGATCGAATCAGTGGTATTCTTAAGTTGTATTAAATATCTGTACATTTCAAATGAGAGGATACAGAGCGGAACCAGATCCCCCTTTTTTCTTTTCTTTTCCCTTTTTTATTTTATGTCTGTTCTTTTTTTTTAATTTTTTGTGTTTGTTTCTTTTTCTTTCTTTCTATTTTTCTTTTCTTTTTTTTTTTTTTTTTTTTTGTTTTTGTTTTTTTGTTTTGGGGATTTTTAGAAATTGTTTTGATGGGTTTTTGTGGGTTTTTTCTTCTTTTCTTTCTTCCCATTGTGGCACAAAATGCTGATCGTGCTGATTTGTTATGCACCATTGTAGTCAGCAAGACTTTGCGCGACTTTGTGTAATGTATATTCAATTTGAACTACCGACTGGAGTAAAAACAAAACTTTACACTACTTTCATTATATGAGTGGTAAACTACTTTATACCTACCTTTCTTCTGTTCTTATACGCGTACTATGTTTATGAATAAACAAATTAAACCATCATACCGAGTTTTATTTAAATCGGAATAAACTTGAAAAGCAAACAAAACAAACTCTTTGTCAGTCAGTCCGTATGTCTGTCCATCTTTCTGTCTGAACACCTTGTGAATATCAAGATGCAGAAAAAGTTTTTCTACCATCAAAACTGACATTAAAATAGCCATCCAGTTTTGTTCTGCATCCAATCTAACATCCATGCTGCCATGTCACACACAGATGGAAGTCCTGTAACAAGTGATCACTACATACATTCAGTACCTTCATATTGGTTTCCATACTGATGACCTACTGATTTTGACCTTGACATTTGACTTTTCAAACTATACTGTAACTATTTCCTGATAATGCTACCACCCCCCGGAAACAGTGTTTTATAAACACGAATTGTTTTACCTCGTGTTCATGTGTTCATTCTGTGATACTGAACGATATCCATTTTTCAGCTTCCGCATTCCCTGCACGATTTTATTGTATGTGCTCAAGGGGAACTCTGAGCCAACCATTCACTGTCCTGCTTTAAACTTTAGACATCTGTATGCATATCAGATATTTCTTCACTGATTCAATTACTCAATTTCTTGATTACTGATTTAATGCAATGAAAATCTCATGTCTACTGCATTTCAGAAAAAGATAGTGAACTGTGAAATTTGTCTTAATGATCACTTCTGTTTAATGGTCACCTGCTTATAAAGACCAAAACTTTAAATTTTTTCTATTTTCCCTTGCAAAATAAACTTTTAAGAACGGTTACATCTGATTTCTTTTGTATGTAAAATTTCCATTTAACTGATAAGTGTTTCATGCCGGGAAGACTTGAACAGTGAATTTTGTTTTCTCATATCTGCTTTATTTAATTTGGAAATACATTTTAGTATTTCAGTTAGTATATTGACATCTACATTAGCATACAAGACAAGCAGTGAGGAGTCTGTCATTAACCAATCCTACCCGGCGTGACACGAGACCTTGGTTTTCACTACCCGGAACACAGGACATCGGTGTACCCTTGACGAGAGTCGAACCGAGACATTTCGGTCACGAGATACTGAGCTACACCAGTTCATATAATTATACTGAAGCAGGAGCTTATCAACCTACTAATCCTTCAAAAGTTATGGTCCATTCCGGATTTTAAACTTACCCAAGGTCTATCCGACATCACAGATCTACGTCTGTTTAACGTTTTAATATCTCTGTATTCAGTAAACAGATATAACAAATAACTTTGGCCGTAAGAAAGTAGGAGGAAGGGGAGGGGGGGGGGGGGGGTCAAAACTTGAATTTCGTTGCGTTTCGTAACTATGTAAAATATCGGTCCATGATCGGCCCCCAAACCCCTTCTCTCGACCTCGGGTTCCTACGACTCTATTTATAATCAGCTTAAATTCATTAAAGTAGGTTTATTAATGAGAGATACCGCCATTAACTGCGGTCCTGATATTTAGGGAGGAAATAAAACATATTCCTGCAAAAATGACGTAAAGAACAATGGTACGTTACTGTGACTTCATAAGGTTGCAAATTCCAATCGATGTTACTGGTAGTACAAAAGCGCCGCCTAACGGACGGTACCTCCCGTTAGAATAGGTAAAAACATGAACATTTTTATTTACTTTATGTTAAAAATGGATAATACATAGGCATAGACATAGAACACAGCTGAATCCTTTCGACAGCATATTACTTGCAAATTGTTATCGATAAACAACATGCAAAAGGCAATCACTGGTCGTGATTTTTATAAGTACAAAGTTATTTCCTAATAGAGTGAGTATATGACGTCTTGCCT
Organism: Pteria penguin; assembly: GCA_035048485.1. Classification (NCBI taxonomy): domain Eukaryota; kingdom Metazoa; phylum Mollusca; class Bivalvia; order Pterioida; family Pteriidae; genus Pteria; species Pteria penguin. Next base: position 54,130,512 of record CM068586.1, on the reverse strand, counting down.
ATTATGATGTCAAACAGTTTCTAAGTATGAATTATTCTAATTCCTCGTTTTCTGTTTACGCTCGAAATATTGTTAAATTATATCACGTCACAATGCTTTAAAGCTCGGTCATACCTCGGACAAACATTAAACATGTATTTTTACGTCACAAAATTCGCCAAATAGTTCGCGAAGTAGAAGGGTCAATTGAACCTCGACTTCATTGGAACTGATTCACGTCATAGTTATTCTACGTCAACCCAAAGGGATAACTCTGTATTATTAAAAAACTTTGTCACATTTTGAAACGCAATGGCACGTAAATAGGTAAGATATAAATTTCTCCATTCACATCGATCATCATGGATATACGCAATAACACCAATGATGAGTGCAAAGTTGAAACATCAGGGTATTTGTTTAATGCTTACCTTGATGCTATGCTTACGACGGTATCAAAAATGCAGTTTACCATAAGACCACATATTAACAAAATTGAGAAGATGCCATAATAAAGGATATCATTTGAAGCACCCTTATATTTCAATTAAAAGAGCCTCTCCAACCTAAAGTAATAACAAATCCTCCAATCCTAATCTCCCCCTCCCCTTTTCAAAAAACACCCCCCCCCCCCAAAAAAAAAAAACACCAACCCAGAAAACAAATAGACGAACAAACAAAACAAAACAAAAGACACACACAAAAAAGCAAACAAACAAAAACAAAAATCCCTAAAAACCTTATTTAAACGGCGAATATATATCGACTGGAATAAAAATAAATAATTTTACGTTTAATTTTCACATTAGTTTTATGTTTACTCTACATTCTGTACAAAAACCAATAAAATCGTTCATAATGAAAATAGGGTAACTTGTTTGTTGGACATCTGTGGTTCTTATTTGCAATCAAGACGTTGTAGTCAATATTTGGATCATTTACTCTATTTCTCTTCCACACTAACACATAAAACTTGTAGTCAGGATATAATACGAGTTCCCTAGGGTCGTGAACATAAAACTTGTAGTCAGGATATAATACGAGTTCCCTAGGGTCGTGAACACAGAGATATTATACCGTGTAGCTACATCTTATCCGGCTCATGAGGAAATAAAAAGAAAAGAAAATAATAATAATAATCATCATCATCATCATCATCATCATCATCATCATCATCATCATTATCATCATTGTCATCATCATCATCATCATCATCATTGCCATCATTTTCATCATCATCTTCATCATCATCATCATCATCATTGTCATCATCATCATCAGCAGCAGCAGCAGCATCCTCGTCGTCGTCCGTCGTCGTCGTCATCATCATCATCATCTTCGTCATCATCATCATCATCATCATCATAGTCGTCGTCGTCGTCATCGTCGTCATAAAAATCTATGCATACTCACCTGCATTTACCTGCATATCATTTTAAAATCTCTCTTTCGACTTTGTGCCTATACTTTTTAAGCACTTTCAAATAGGTTATTACTATATTTACTTTCTTGAACTTTCATTTATTTGTACGATTTCATTTTGTCAATCATGCCTGCTCTGACTAAACAGAATGTATTACCTAAATTATTATAAAGGATTTAAGGATAATCAAGGTAATTTAAATTAAACTCATAAATACACGATAATCAAAACATTAGGCAAATATGCACAGACACAATAGCTATGTAGTATAGCGACTTTAATCGTAAACAAAGCTTCTCTCTCTCTCTCTCTCTCTCTCTCTCTGTACCATTTTGTTACAAATCCAATTAAACAGAGTGAACAATTTGTTACGAAGACAATTATTTGAAAGCAGCTGCTACATGTACGAAAACAAATAAGCATAAACCAACTTCTTAATTCAATAGAGTAACAATTGCTACAGATACAAATGATATTTCCCTTCAATTACTTAGACTTATCGTTCAACAAGATATGATACAGTTCACATAATCATTATCTATATATAGAAAGGTTGGTGAACATCGTTTTCCTACAGCGGCCTTTTGTCTTGAAATCCAGGAATAGCGACGCATGGTAGTGGAGGATTAACATGATATGATTAGTTACCTAGGAAACCATTCTCTAGATTTCTATAAAGCTTACCTATGAACAAGTGAATTAAAGACGGCCGTCACTGCATGAAAATCGCTCAGATTGTCAAGATGTGCGACTAGGAATATATATCCATGTAGATTAGGGATTCTTCAGTGACGGCGAAAGGGTAAGTTATTACTTATGGAAAATACACTATACAATAGTTTCGTAATTCTTCGTTCACATGAGGACCTACTTATGATAACCATGCACGGACCCAAAGGGGTGAACTTATTAGTTGTCAAACAATTTAAAAACTGAAATCAGAGGAAACTTTGAAGTTTCATGTCAATAATACGTCAATACTATTAGTAATCCATGAGGGTTTTTTTTCCTACTTATCACTTCTATAAAGTACTTCTTTCGAATTCAAGTACTAGTAGTAAGTATAGACGGGCCATTTTTAGACGGAGACAAAATTTTGTTCACTTCTTTTCCGACGGGGTCACCTGAATGTTCATAGGCGGATCTAGAAATTTCACAAAGAAAAAATACCTCATGGATTACTAATAGTATTGACGTGTTATTGACATGAAACTTCAAAGTTTCCTCTGATTTCAGTTTTTAAATTGTTTGACAACTAATAAGTTCATCCCTCACGCATGACTCTCTGTTCTTTTAAAAATGAATTTTGGCTCTTTCTATTGGACTAAATCAGCGTAGCGCAATAGGTCAGGTGCCTGGCTTGTTACCGAATGTTCCTATGTTCGAATCCCTCCGTTGATTTGTCGTCGGTGTGTCTTTCAGATGTGACAGTCAAAACTGAGGTTACGGTAGGAGTGGCACCGAGAAAATCAATACTGGTACATAGATCCTTATCGTTATTATCACTTTCATTATCGTAATTCGTCATTTTCTGAGATAATCAGAACTTTCATTATCGTAATTCGTCATTTTCTGAGAAAATCAGAACTTTCATCATCGTAATTCGTCATTTTCTGAGAAAGTCAAAACCATAAAGCGCTTTAATAATCTGAACCCTACCAATGTTAGATATCTAGCTTACATAAGAAAAAATTGAAAATAAAATAAAATGAAATTAATAAATAAAAAGAGCGATTTAAAACTTTTTGTTGGGACTAGATTATCATATCCCCCCATATGGATGTATTGGTAAGATACTGAAGAAAGTATAGACGTATGACGTCATTATCTATGAGAAGGGAGAGAAAATTGATACTTACTGTCGGAAAAAACAATCCCCGTTGTTGTTGTTCTTGTTATTATTATTATTATTATTATTATTATTATTATTATTATTATTATTATTATTATTATTATTATCATGACTATTATTTTGTTTGCTTTTTATATTGTTTTTGTGGTTTGTTTGGCTTTTTTTTTTTGTAAACAGTTTGTTTGCTTGCTTGTATTTTTTTATGTGTTTGTTTTATAAAGTGTAAATTTCATGTTGGTATATTACAGGAGGTGCTAATATAGTGATTTGTCCGTCCTCCACGAAAGCTCTCACACTTTCTGTGTATATCATAGAAAGCGAAGGTGGTACTTGACTGACAATACCTTATCAATTATCAATTGGTAGGTAGAACTGATCAGAAAAGAGTAAGCTATTTCAACCAATCCGATCTTTTGTTGACGATTATAAGAAAGTAGGTATCACTTTTGGTAGTATATCAGAGAAGTGAAGAACTGGTGTAGTTGGGATAAACTAAAAGGTAAGCAATTAAAAAAAAATCAGTGATTTTTTTTCGAAAGAAATGTCCAGAGTAAGATCATCTCAATCAATTTTCTTCTTACTGAGGTGCACTGAGAAAAAAATGGGCCAAATGACGCAGATGTTGTAGTGAACAGAAGTGGGTAGAGATGAGAGGCGATAGGAAACAACGCAGTGTGTGGTCTTACCTGAGTATTTCACTTGCCAATGTTTGACATCTACGTGGCCTAGTGGTATCGCGTCGGACTCCTGATCGGGAGGCCGGGGTTCGATTCCCGCTCTGGTCATGCCGGTGTCATGTCTTTCGGATGAGACAGTAAAAACCGAGGCCCCGTGTCGTGGTATGCATGGCACGTTAAAGATCCCTCACTGCTTCGGGTGGGTCCGTTGCAAAGGTCAAAATTTGTATGCCCCGCATCAGGCAGATGCCGTCACCATATACGTGAAATATTCGTGGTGTGACGTAAAACAATAATCAATCAATCAATCAAGACTGGCGATACTTCCTTTTTACCGTTTTTATTTTTAAAAATCCAACATCTTGGGACCTTGGCTTAACTGTCTCGTCAAAAAGCAAAACAGGACACCACAGAGTCGCCGATGGGTATCGAACTAAGAACCTCGTGCAAACCCGCTAAAGATTGAGGAGCAGCGCACGCTTCATTGTCGGCAAAAATCCATTAGCAACAGAGCAACAGTTCGCCGTGGTATATTGTTGTGCCAGGTCATTCCTCTGATTATCATGATTTTATGAATGTTCACCGTGGTACACTGTTGCGCCAAGTCATTCCTCCAGTTATCAAGGGTCCATGAATGTTCACCGTGGTACACTGTTGTGTCAGGTCAGTCCTCTGGTTATCAGGGCTCCATGAATGTTCACCGTGATACATTGTTGTGCCAGGTCATTCCTTTAGTTATCAGAGATCAATGAATGTTCACCGTGATAAATTGTTGTACCAGGTCATTCCCATGGTTATCAGGGGTTTATGAATGTTCACTGTGGTACATTGTTGTGCCGGGTCAATCCTCTGGTTATCAGGGGTTTATGAATGTTCACCGTGTTACACTGTTTTGCCGGGTCAATCCTGTGGTTATCAGGGGTTTATGAATGTTCACTGTGGTACATTGTTGTGCCTGGTCAATCCTGTGGTTATCAGGGGTTTATGAATGTTCACTGTGTTACACTGTTGTGCCGGGTCAATCCTCTGGTTATCAGGGGTTTATGAATGTTCACCGCGGTACATTGTTGTACCAGGTCATTCCCATGGTTATCAGGGGTTTATGAATGTTCACTGTGGTACACTGTTGTGCCGGGTCAATCCTGTGGTTATCAGGGGTTTATGAATGTTCACTGTGGTACATTGTTGTACCAGGTCCTTCCTCCAGTTATCAAGGGTCCATGAATGTTCATCGTGATACATTGTTGTACCAGGTCATTTCTCTGGTTATCAGGGGTCTATAAATGTTCACCGTGATACATTGTTGTGTCAGAATCATTCTAGTTATCAGGGGTCCATGAATGTTCACCGTGAAACATTGTTGTACCAGGTCATTCCTCTGGTTATCAGGGGTCCATGAATGTTCACCGTGGTACATTGTTGTGACAGGTCATTCCTCTGGTTATCAGGGGTCCATGAATGTTCACCGTGGTACATTGTTGTGCCAGGTCATAACTATAGTTATCAGGGGTCCATGAATGTTCACCGTGGTACATTGTAGTGCCAGGTCCTTCCTCTGGTTATCAGGGGTCCATGAATGTTCACCGTGGTACACTGTTGTGCCGGTTCATTCCCATGGTTATCAGCGTTCCATGTATGTTCACCGCATTGCATTTTGTGAATGTCAAAGTTACACTCACACGAAACCTAGTTTGTTCGAGTTTTGCTTTATTTGACTTTACTTTAGATTATATCTCTTATATGGTGACGGCACCTGTCTGATGCACTGCACAGAAGTTTAGACCTATGCAACGGAACCACCCGAAGAAATGACTGTTTTTTATGTATCACGTCTTACGCAACACGTGGTCTCAATATTTACAGTCTCATCCCAAGGACAGGATACCTGCTAGTCTCTTACGGGATTCAAACCCGGGACCTCCCCGTCACGAACCAAGCACACAACCGATTGAGCTACGCCGGCTTAATGAAATACATAAAAGAGAAAAAAAAAATAGAATTATTTTTATGAATGTAGAAGTTTCACTATCACGAACATGATTCTGTCAGAAATTCATTTTAGTGGAATAGGAATACCCCACTGCAATAAAATACCACAACGGATACTGGTTGTTTTGTTTTCTTGTGATGTTTTACTGCATTAAATGGGCTTAATCTATATTTCACTTCTTTGATGATTTTTATTATAAACCAAACGCAACCAAAAAATTGGAGTTGTTTTTGTATATATTCTTGATAAAGGGTTAGGAAAGGGGGGAGGGGGGGGGGGGGCAATCAGTTCACCACAGAAAAAAAAAGAAGAAAAAGTTGATTACTGACGCTCTGGAGGAAAGTCGCCGCATGGTGATCAGTAAAAACTTGATTAATTTGATGGCAGAGTAAAGAACGTCTGTGGGTGTAATACTCACGTGTTACCCGGAGGGAAAAAAAATCAATACCATGTTTTCTTCTAAAACGAAAAAGCGCTGTATTAATATCTGATAAAATAGTCAAAAAGAGTGTACTGAAGCAGTCATGATTAGGAATAACAGCAGTGTAACATACAATATATATAATACTGTATGTTTAATTAAATGGATCGAAACACCTGCGTTGTCATGGTGATTTATATAATTTGTCTTGCAGCCATTATCGGAAAGATACTACATTAGCATCGAGTTATTTGTATGATGCATGTATGTGAAACACTATGTTATCTTTATTATTTAATAAAAGCATATTCGATATCAAAATTATCTTATATGTTATGGAAATGGGATCGACAAAGAAAGAAACAAACAAACAAAGGAACAAACGAACAAATAAATAAACAAGAAAAGAAAGGGGAAAATGAAAGAAACTAACGACAAAAAAGAAAGAAAGAAAGAAAGTTCATGAGATTATGCCTAATATTACATCAAGATTTTTTCTGTGTTAGTGATAATAAATGATTATTTCTATTACTTTTTTTCCATAGGCAAATATGTAATCAATGTTTTTATTTTCAGATCGCCAGGACATTTATGATGACGTCACCAGATATTGAGACCATCCCTGGAAATAACACCCAATTCCTACTTAACTTTAGTAAGGCAATAACATTATTATTATTTTTTTCCTTATTTGGAAAGTAGCCACGCCTTTTTTTCCTTTTTAGGAAAGTCTTTCGGATGTTATCGTTAATATTCGGAAATAAGTTAGTTTGTGTAGTGAGCAAACCTTTTTTAAAAAAAACTATGAACATTTTATAAGATTTATTTCTAGAAATCTCAATATTTACAGCAGAATTATGTGCTAATATTGTTTCTTAGTACTAGATTATTACCCAACATGCCACGCTAATGGAGTTTGCGCATGCGCTCTCAAAGAAAATTTACTATCTTAATATACAATCGGCCGAGGCCGATTGCAATAATTAGACTTTTCAATATATTGCATATGCAACAGACAGGTGCCGTCTCTGTGCACGTAAAATAAGAATAGATATATAAAAGCAAAAAACAGACAAGCATAATAGATGACGAAATTCCCTAAAAATAACACATATGAATGTACAAGGTGTAATGACAATATTCAGTTCTAAAATTTGTTTTTGGACTTGGGATCTTTTGTACATGGAACCAACGCTCTGAGCTAAAGAGAATTCCCTTAAGTCGTGTAATTTTCAAGCGAGTGTGACACCGATATTGATTTAGTACAAAAATCAAGGCTTATTTGATGTTAAAGTTTGCAATCTCTCATCAGTACAGAGAGCGCTACGCTACTCTCCGCTTTTCCCCTCTGTCATCGGCTCGAAGATGCTTTTTACACGATACTTGTAAAGCTGGGAAAAATTCCATTAAATGGTATAAAAGATTTTAAACATCAATTAATCTTTTAATAGAAAGGCTTTTACATTTGGTATACCAGTAGCGTCCTCTGTAGGACAGATTACCTTTCATGATCATGAAGCTTCTACATGAATGCTTTCCGCGCTACATTGTTGCGAGTGCCACTGCCATATGACAGTAATTTCTGCTGTATTTTACATTTACATTTCACTGATGGCGCCTCTCTCCTCGTGAAGATCATTCATTTGTTAATAACACTAATTATAAATGGTATTTTCTGGGGTTTTTTTTATATAATCACAGAGGCAAATGCATGTGGCTTTTAATAGTAGTTATGTACCATTTGACCCTCACTGGAGTCCCTAAGTTAACCCTAAGTTTTATATATATATAAAAGCACAAAAAAGGAAATTGTAACAACATTCACTATTCATAAGTATCGGATCAACCTCAATGAAGGTTAATGCAAATCGCTCGAGAAAAAGGGGTCAATATAAAAGCACAGATAAGCGATAACGATACTAAAACAATTAAAAAATTGCCAAATTTTCGAAGCAATCTGCTTCTTCCTCAGGACACACACAAACAAACACTTACATAAATATAAAGACACGAAAAGAAAGATAGAAAATATATACAAAGCACTAGTACTAGTTTAATAAAAACTGGTTTCTTCAATTGGCTACATATTGAACGCTCAATATGTAGCCAATTGAAGAAACCAGTTTTTATTAGACTAGTGCTTTGTATATATTTTCTATCTTTCTTTTGTATATATATATATATATTTATACCGGGTATATATATATATATATATATATATATATATATATATATATATATATATATATATATATATATATATATATATGGTTGGTTGGTTGATTGGTGTTTTACGTCGCTTTCAACAATATTTCAGTTATATCGCGACATGGAAGCAGGAGGTTACCAACCTCTTAAACATAGTGGCGCAACCCGGGAATCGAACCCGGATCGTCGGCGCCGCTAGCCAAGCGCTTAACCATTACACCACGCCTGCCCCTATATATATATATATATATATATATATATATATATATATATATATATATATATATATATATATATATATATATATATATATATATATATCGTCAAACCCCCTAACTCATTCTCTACCCAGAGTTCCGTGCGCTAAAGCCAATACCTCTCTGTCAGCGCTATTTTACAAGATTCTTGTAAAAGTTTTTAAAGTCCATGGTTAGAATTTAAAATTAAATATCCAAGCATGTGATGATATGCTTCATATAAATTGTGATTTAAATTCAGTGTAAATTATTTAAAATGAATATTTAATTTCATTAAATTTGGAACTATTTCTTGTGTGTAGCGTATGAAACTAGGTTGAAATAAAGATAACCATGGAATTCAATGTAGATGAGACTTACAAAGAATGTGATAGTTCGTTGAAAATAACAAATAGACAATTGAAAGTTTTATGATCCCTGTAACTTTGAGGATCAGCGTTTAAATCTGCTATGTGACACGGAACTATTTCTCAGGCGTTGACAGAGGTATAAGCGAGAGTAAGGAGCGATAACTCTAATTAGAGAATGCCCCCTAACTACGACACTACCTTAACTGCGACACTTTAGGGAAAACCGTCGCCGTTTGTAAATAAAAGCGATAATGACGTCATTTTTCACTTATTTCAAATCTTCGATCGATTTTCTGTCAATTAATACAAACTTCCTAGAAAATGCGTCAAAAGCAGGTAATGTATACATTAAATATATTTCATATTATGATAAACTTACTCCAGTCATTAAGTCATTTTTACATAGCACCTAAATAAGCCGTGATTCCCCCAACAGAGCTACACACGTTGACATCCACTTGTCTGTCAATGCCAAAGGTGTCCCCTGAGTTTTCAGAATAGAATGAGGCCAATTATAATTTTTTTGTTATTTTATTGCGAATAATACGCTATGTATTTTCCGTTGTTGGCAATGACGTTCTTAGCGCAATATAAATGTTATAGCGAGTAATAACAATGTTTACAGATATATTGGATTAAAACGTGGATGATAAAGTGATATATATGACAATTATAATGCGAGTGTTTGCAAATAGGGTATTTTCCCCTCTTGGTATTCCAATTAAATATTTCAATATTAAGTAATTATCCCTTTAGGTGACTGGAGTAATGTTGAATGTTTAAAACTTGTTTTAATATATTACTTCATTCAAAAACAAAATAAATAATCAAACGAACACCCACCCCCTTTCCCTCATGATACAAAATAGTAGAAGCAAATAAATAATATTGATTTCAGACAAATTCTAAGAAAGTTATGAGAAGGAAAAACAGAATTTATTACCCTCAATCACTATATAACCTGTACATTTACTATTTGTAAATTGGAGGCAATGTGACATATGTAGACACTGGGTACATCGAAAATACTGCACCAAATTAGTTGCACTGAGAGGAGGGGCCATATTCAAATGCATTAATTGTTATTAATGCATTTGCATCTTCTATGAACTGCTGTGATATTGACTGTTGAAATGTTCTTTAATATCATTCTCATTCTATTATTGATTACAAACATTTATTTTCTTTAGTATAATTGTATTAAACGATTATAATTATTGAAATATATGTTTATGTCGTATCTAATAATAATAATTGTAATGATAATTGAGAACAAATACACAATTCAAGAAATTTAATTGCTTTTGCCCCTAAAGCACCGAGGTGACGTAGTTACATTCATTTGACGCCATAAACTGAGAATTTACTGAAGTCATAATTTCATATTCTTCTGTTCTTCAATGAATTAATAACTGGGATTTTGTTTTTATTTAGTTTTATTCTATTGATAAATAGAATTAAACCATTTACATGAAAATTTATTTGAACGTTTGATAATGGAGTGAATTAAAATGAAATATTTTACTTAAGTATATTCTCAGTTTATGCCGCCGGACTCTGACCCCGGATTGATTCAGACGCTTATCCAAGCACAGTGGTTGCCGTTTGCTGCTAAAAAGGATGTGAAAATACGCAAAAAGATTTGATTTATTGACTGATATATAGAAATAACCATACAAATTACCAAACAAAGAACGTTTCATTGTTACATGCTCATGGTGTCGCATTTCGGGAGTTCGAGGATATATATATAAAATTATTTCAATTAGGGTTTTTTTTTTTGCGGGGGGGGGGGGGTGTTTGTTTTGTTTATAACTTAAGAGGCCACTACTTTTACTGGAATGTGAAAGAAGCTTCAAATGATACTCGTTTTCTCTTTTTCACAGAAATTTCTCAATTCATAAACATGTAGCCCTATGGAAAACTAATTGCTACTTTGATCCTTATTGGGGTTCATCAGCTATGCGCGACCGCTTAGAGTTTTACACGATGCCTGATTCTGTAATGAGAAGAGGTCCGAAACCACGCTCCATGCAGAATTATGTCCTTACATTCCCTTTAATCTCTGCCAACTTCTAAAAGTAGTCCCACCTGTCACATGATCAAAACTCATGTGACCTGTCGTACAAAATGGCAGCCCGTATTCATGACACGCATAAGAAAGTGCAAAATATAGATGGATTTGCATGTTTTGCGAAAAATGTAACGGTTTTTAAGTTGAACGAATGAAATTTATACAATGAGGGGTGTAATCATAAATTATTCTGTTCATGTTTTCAAAGCCAAAGAACCACTTATATTACTACGCTGATTTGTACGCTAAGAAAATATAGTGCAATAAGTATTCACAGCTCATTTCACGTGAAAAGCATATTAAACTCATTAGAGCATTGAAAATGCTTTAAATTTGAAGAAAAATCACGCCATTGAAGGTAAATACTTAACGCTTAGATACAAAATCGTATTTCACAAGAATCTTGTAAAACCTGAAAAGTAGACAGAGGTGTGTATAGATTGTAAAGGAATGACAATTTTGCTTTGGAGATAGCATTGGTCCGAAACATTCCGAATGTATTACGGGATGACTTTGGTTATATCGTAAGTGATAATGTAAATTTGCAGTCATACATAATTCACATTGATGTAAATGCATGAATATCAGCATTTGGATTCACTGGAGAAGCAAACATAGATGAAACATTCTTATTTATTTTCTTCCTTTAGGCCATAGTCATGGCAAACAAAAGACTGAAAAATAAGATTTTACTAGAAACTGAGGATAAATCCCGAGGGGTATATACTCCAAGTCACTTGTCTGGATCATCTGAGCGTTTGTCGATGAATCTCATTAGATATATCTCCTCCAGAAAAGGACGTATGTCGGCTTCCAGTCGGAACTACCAATGCACTCGGAACTACCTCGCCCTTTTTGCAGATGCAAGTAAAAAGCGAGGAGTTCCGAAAGCTACCACTACACTTATTTATCTTAACATTGTTTCTTCAGTTATCCAAACATCAAATCGTTTTGTCTATCACTATTTAATGCTCCATTGAGTTCTCCAGGATCGGCTGCATTTGCCTGAGGCCCTTCATAATTACTACAGACGTTTTTCCAGTCATGTATCGTAATAATCCAAATAATCGTGTTGATGCCCTATAGGAATAGCGTCCTCCTAATAAATGTAAATCTACGCTGCGACATAATTCGATCATATTGAATTTTTTTATGTTTCCTTGCATTAGCTGGTTGATCATTAAACTTTTTAGAAGTATTTTTTAAAGTTTTCAATATACTAAAGGGTAACCAAGTTAGTAGAGACTCATTATTTTACTCCGCAGGGTATGTCCTTTGGTTTTGATGTCGAAGATTTTTAAAATCAATGATCAGAAAGAAAGTAATGAGAAACCTTTTTAATTCCTTATATTTCGTATCTTAAAGAGTTTTGTGATTTCTTTATACTCTCATATCAAATAATTTAATGATCACCTTTGATTAACATTAAGTCACTTGAAAATTCTGCCATTTGTATAAAAAGGAATAAAAGTAGAAAGATATCATTTTTGTGTGTGGTTTTGTTTTGTTTTGTTTTGGTTTGGTTTTTTTTTTTTTTGGTTTTGTTTGGGGGGGGGTTGTTTTGTTTTGTTTTTTTTTCAGCTCACCCGAGCCGAAGGCTCAAATGATCTATTGTGATCAATCGCCGTCCGTCGTTAGCTTTTCTACATTTTCGACTTCTTCTCCAGAACCGCTGCACAGAATTTCACCAAACCTCATAGGAAGTAAGTACTCAAGGTCTTCTACCAAGTTTGTGTTTTTCGTACCCATCCGTAATCTAATATGGGTGCCATTGGCTCTGATTGGTTGACACATTTTCGACTTCTTCTCCAGAACCGCTGCACAGAATTTCACCAAACCTCATAGGAAGTAAGTACTCGAGGTCCTCTACCAAGTTGTGTTTTTCGTGCCGATCCGTAATCCAAGATGGCCACCATTGGCTCTGATTGGTTGACACATTTTCGACTTCTTCTCCGGAAGCGCTACACAGAATTTCACCAAACCTCATAAGAAGTAAGTACTCGAGGTCCTCTACCAAGTTTGTGTTTTTAGTGCCGATCCGTAATCCAAGATGGCCGCCATTGGCTCTGATTGTTTGACACATTTTCGACTTTTTCAAAACGACTGCTTAAAATATCACCAAACCTTATAGAAAGTCTTGTAGAAAAAAAGCACAATTTTCTACTGAAATGAGCTGTCATTTTATTGTAAATAAGCAATTTGTGCTCAGGTGAGCGATATAGGCCCATTTGGGCCTCTTGTTTTGTTTTGTTTTTGTTATTTGTTTTGGTTTTGTTTTTGTTCTATGTTTATTTGGGGGGGGGGGGGTGGTTGGAGGTTGTTTTGGGGGTTTTATTTATATATTTATTTTTTCAATCTGATTCAAATCATATCTTTATTTCGCTTCTCTATTTGTTCCATTGCGTATAAAGATCTGGTGAAGCCCTGTAAGGGTTCACGTTCTGGTGACCTCTGATGACGTCTCAGTCACCGAAACCGTTATTTCCCATAGCCAATAAGTGACTCGGCTAGGCACGTGATAGTGACGCAATATGCAACAAATACCGTTCAAAAACTACCTTGTAGGTCACGCACGCTGTTATGTTAATTTCATCCCTAGGATTTTGTAGCCGATCCAGTGATTGGCTGAAAATCAGAGTTCACCAGAACGTGACCCCTTACGGGGTTTCCCCAGTTTTTTATACGCATTGGGACAAATAGAGAAGGGAATAAAGATATGGTTTTAATCAAATTGTTTATTTTTTCTTCTTCTTCTTTTTCAAATTGTTCGTTTCACTTTCACGTAAATCAGTGAGAGACATTCTGCCCACCTTTTGTAATTAAAAGGCTTGTTAATTATGATTAAATTTCAGACGTGAAATATAAACTGTATTATACTTACTAATATACAGTTAACCCTCATAAACATGCATTATAATTCCATTAATGATTAATATTAATTGGTTGGGTTACTAGGCCACGTTAGGTTGATTCCAGTGGTTTTAAACATACATAGAAAAAGGGAGGAGATGAGGCTTCAAATCAAATGTTACAAACAAACTTTAGGTCTACCATTTGATATACCGATAGTCTGAAAAAATCTGTATAATGTATTTCAACGAAATTCAAGCTAAGCACAGGGGCACTGACAAGTGTAGTTCTTACTTACGTAATTATTTAAACATTGGTATTAAAGATATTGGTGAATAATGTTAAAAGATTCATTGATGTACAATATTCCATTTCTTTTTATTGGTTGATAACACTTACACTGCCGATTATGATATCTGATAATTTAATTTCTAGTTCGAACGAGATGGAAAAAATTCTTCTTCAAAATGGCATAAAAGGGCTTCGTACATGATTGCTCTGTGCACGCCAATTTTCTCCTTATTAATAATTCTTTAAAATTAATTGCAAAAGGCACATGAAGGCAGGTATTTTGTGTTCACGCATTACTAAAAGCGACAACTTTTCATGGACGGTCAATTCATTACAGATTTTTCAGATAACGAATAGCAACCATAATACAAGGAAGGTGTTAAATAACATTTCCACGATGTAGGGTGACTATTGATATTTCTGTAAATGATTAATACGAAACTGAAAATCATCCTGACTGTGTCATAATCCAATGTGGCACGCTGTCATTCACAGAGTAATGACGTCATAAAACACCACATGAATTGGATTACGGTTGTAATGAACGCTGTTGTTCTGTCCCCGAGGACATTAATAATTTGTTAATCAATTTCGGTCGAATGTATTAAAGACAAGTTTAGCTAAGACATGTCATTTTAAAATTTGAATTACTATATGCAGGAGCTTACAAAAGGTTTCTGCATCTATCATGCGCAGATCCAGAGGGATGTATCGGGGGTCTGGACCCACACTGAGATTAGGCGAACATTACTTTTTTTTTTACTTTTTTGATGTGCAATATGTAATTTTTACACACAAAAACATGATTGGACCGCCTCTCGAAAATTCATTGGGGTGGACCCCTTCGCGACAACTTTCTGGATCCGCGTCCATCTGTGTAATATGATGATGAATAACAACTGATTTATGTTCTTGATAGTCCCCCGTAGTGGAAGTCAAAATTATAATCAAAACCCAACTCTCAATCACAAATTTCTGCCACTTAGCTTTAATTTAATGGTTTACAGAAAATGTTTCATGTTTAACGCGTTCAATTTTGTATTATGTGTAATTTTCTATAAATCGTTACATAAGCCATGTGGCTGAAAATTTGTGGAGTAAAGTTTTTTTTTGTAATTATACAATAGACCATATTCCGGTTTTGATAATTGCTGTCTTTTTGTCCGAGCTAACACATTTTGGCGTTGTTTTTCATAATGACGTCATAACGCATGACATATAACTGTTGTGACGGGTGATGCATGCAAACAGGAGACGCTTACTCTCCCCGGGCACCTGGTCTCACCTCGGAATTTTTCAGTATTTCGGGGTTCACAACAGTTTCTTTTTGAAACTTACACGATTTTGTATCTGTCCTTGGACTTTGAGAATGATTAACGGTTTGGTACTTCTTCGATATTGATTCATTACAACGTCATTATGAAAAACAACGCCAAAAGGTATTAGCTCGGACAAAAAGTTGTCATTTATCAAAACCAGAATATGGTCTATTGATTTATGTTTATGCATATACCTGCAACATATACGTATATGGTGACGTCATCTTCCTGATGCATGGCAATGCAATTTACACCTTTGCAACGGACCCACAGAAGCAGTGAGGGATATTTTACGTGCCACGCCTATCGGAACATCCGGCCTCGGTTTTCATTTTCTCATCCGGAAGACAGGACACAGAGGGGATTCGATTCCGGGACCTCTTAGTCACGAGCCAAGCACCTCATCCAGCGGGCTACACAATCCCCCAGACATCTTCGATATAAACATTTGATTCATGTTCAATTTAGATAAATTTACATTAGTGACAGCCTGTCAGTTTGCGATGCTATTTATAAATTGATAAATGAATCAATTTATAAATGTTTGAAATAAAAACTGAGCACTGATATTCAAGAATTATATGTCAAAACTCACAACTAGTACACGGAGTTGATATTAGTAAATATAAATAGTCTTATAGTTATAAGTACCTCTGGGTCGATACCGCTGGTGGACCGTCTATCGGCCAAGTTTTCAGTGCCGCTTTACCGCTACGAAATGTATACTTGAAGAACTACTGTGGTTACATTTTGCATGTTATTAAAAAACCTAAGGAGTGTATTCCTTTGTCCTTGAAGTTAGATGGTTCTTGCTATTAGATAAGAATGATAATACATCTATTTATTTTTCTTTGAAATATTTTATGACTTTCATACTTTCAGATTAGAACATCATACACGAGACATTACTTGTCGAACTATTGGTGCACTAATTCACTATCTGTGTAGATATTCTTCTAGTTATTGACTAGATGGTAATAGTCATTATAACAACCAGCTCAGTGGTCAAAAATCGTAAAACCAAATGACATACAAACTACCAGCAAAGGGGAAAAATTAAAACTTAGAAAAAAAAATATAGAAAGAAAATTTACTTAAGGAGTATTTATGGACATTAAAAAGAGAGATCTGACACCCCCTCCCATTTTTTCCCCACTGAGTAAGCGTTTCCTGTTTGCTAACAATACCCGCCACTCACGTCCAGTAGAAAGTGTAAACTAAATGTCTTGGACATATTAAGATGATTTGCCTTTGTCGGTGATTTAAACTATGAAAAAATGGGCCCTTAAGAAGAAATTGTACAAACTCCAATATGCATATACATCTCTATCAGAAGACCCCTCTCAGGATGTCCAGTGACAACAAAATAGAACATAGCAGATAAATAGTGCATTTATCAAAATGTGTTTCATCATATCTCTTTTCTTTAATTACAGTTCAGAAACTAGCAACTGCGGAAGAGGAGAGAAATATCTTTTTCACAGAGGGTAAACTTTTCAGTCATTTCTAAACAAACGAAATGCGTGTATGTGTTGTGTATACTATCAACAAACTGTTGGTTGGTTGGTTGATTGGTGTTTTACGTCGCTTTCAACAATTCTTCAGTTATATCGCGACATGGAAGCAGGAGGTAACCAACCTCTTAAGCATAGTGCCGCAACCCGGGAATCGAACCCGGATAGTTGGCGCCGCAAGTCAAGCGCTTAACCACTACACCAAGCCTAACATTAGTACAGCTTATCTATATTATACATCCTATATATGATAAGGAATAAATTTGTGTATACATGTATAGAAATACAAAACTCGCTAATGGTTTCAGACGCAGAGAGTGCTACAGACACAACGAAAGTCACTATTACAGCTGCAGTGGTTTTTGGCTTTCCTGTCATTGTACTCTTCATAATATGTCTTCTCAGATTCAGAATAAGTCGACTGCGGAAGCGCAACAGGTTTATGGTGGATAGAAAGATCGAGTAAGTATCTAATTTCGTTAAAGAATTATTTTTACTTTTACTTTTATTTTCACTTTTACTTTCAGTTTTAAAGATTTTTTGTCCTTTTATTGTCATAATGGCAAACAAGAAATTCTAAGCCGAAAGAGAAAGAACAAGGTATGATCAAAAAGTTTTTGACCTTATGTACTTAGGAATACCCAGGATTGGAACAATTGTCATTATTTTTCAATATGATCTCCCTACATCTTAATGTACTTTCTCCATCTGTGTTCCAATTTCTGAATCCCTTCAAAATAGAATGTTTCTTTCTTGTTTCAAGGCCCTGTCACACTAGAACCGCACTCTCATGGCGCTTGCATAGCGTTGTAAATTTCTTAGAGCGTCATGAGATCGGAAGGTAAAAATGGGAGTTTTTACGGAGTTCCAGCGGCATTCGTACCGCGATCCTTCGGATCGGAGTTGTGGATGTTATTGTATGCGATCTTACGGCGCTGTCCCTGCGTTCATCAAGTTACCACGGCGCGCGCCCTGCGACTATGCGGCGCATTTACGGCCCTCAAACTATGCTCCAGGAGCATAAACAAACAGAAACGCCACAAACCGACAAGACAGAATTGCAACAAATAGAATTAAACAAAAGCTTCTTGTTCGAGCATCTGCATCATCCTAGGCCCACATGTAGACAAACAGTAGTCCTGCTTGCTGCTCTGATTCGTTCATGATGATTTAATGTTCTTGTGAATAATGTTCCTACGGTATATACTAAGAAGATTCGATGCCGATAGACGCTGTACAAGCGCAGTGGAAGAGCTTTGGTCGTAGTAGAACGACGGTAAAGAAGTAGTGCAGTCTCTGAGAACGCCGTGGCTTCCGCATCAAAACGCCATTGAATTGCGATAGAGACGGAAGGGGTGGGTGATTTAGTGTGAATCTTTTTAAGATTCAGGATCAAAATGGTGAACCCAAGTTTCAATCTGAGTAAACATTCGAATTATGAAATCCTCATGAATTTTCCTTGGCGTCATCCCCTTTTACACAGATATTTAATCACTGCTCTAAATTCAGTTTTCTCCGTTGGTCATGATTAACGTTTGAATTTTTTTACAGCGAATTCCTACTCTCTTTATCAAAACGTTCAAAATCTCTGAAAAATGGTTTGATTCGGGTTTTATACTATTTATTGTATCAAAGTCTATCGCGCCGAGGTCACGCAGCAGGAAATATCGATACAATATTGGGAAAGGCCTTTAATCTAGCATATGTCATAAACCGTTAATCAGAATTTCGTCATATTTCACACAGTACTCAATCAAACAACCCTGCCACATATCTCCTGTATCACCTTGACGTTTGAACTCGCAGCACAAACACTCTGCAGTAACAGACTTCCAGCACCAGGGCAGACTAGTTTAAATACAGATTCTTCCATTATAAAGTTACTCTTTGGAAATCTATACCAAAGTCTATGCATATGGTTACTGCACATTTTCTTGAACAATTCAAAAACCTGGCCCAGATTTTTATTTTATCTTATTTTGTGTTCTTATTTTTTCATTATAATTATTATTATTATTATTATTATTATTATTATTATTATTATTATTATTATTATTGTTGTTGTTGTTGTTGTTGTTGTTTTTGTTGTTGTTGTTGTTATTGTTATTATTATTATTATTATTATTATTATTATTATTATTGTTGTTGTTGTTGTTGTTGTTGTTGTTGTTATTGTTATTATTATTATTATTATTATTATTATTATTATTATTATTGTTGTTGTTGTTGTTGTTGTTGTTGTTTTTGTTGTTGTTGTTATTGTTATTATTATTATTATTATTATTATTATTATTATTGGCTTTAAAGTTCAATTTTGTAAATAATTATCTGTTCATGCCGTTGAATAGTCATCAAGTTGTCGGGATCTACGTATTATGTAGATGTAGATCTAGATGAGTAGAGACCTTTATTTCAGAATTTTACCGATATGTCATTATAATTCTACAAACAAACTTGTCATTGGTTTGATTCAGTTCGGGGAGCACACATCAGTTTTATCGATATTCTAGTTTTTATCATAATTTAATCTTCACTTTTAAAATAAGCTGTCACCACATAAAAGCTTTATTGATTGAAAATTTGGTATTTATTCCAGGATATCTAATACAGAATATGGAATCGTGATAACATAATGTTATGCCTTACTTCTCAATTTCAATTTTATAACAAACATACACGTTCTCTTTGTCATATTCATTTGGATATACATGTAGCACTTCCTTCTATCCCAAATAAATAGTTCTGAAATGGGAATACCAAATCAATTGATTGATTGATTATTGTTTTACGTCACTCCACGAATATTTCACGTATATGGTGACGGCATCTGCATTGCAACAATTCCACACGAAGCAGTGAGGGATCTTTTACGTACCACGCCTACTGTAACACGGAACCTCGGTTTTTACTGTCTCATCCGAAAGACAGAACACCGGTGAACCAAGAACGGGAATCAAACCTGGGACCTTTTGGTCAGAAGCCGAGTACCTCACCCTCTGGGCCACACCTGACTAATAATACCAAAGGGTAAACCGTTACGGACCTCTGGGGAAACTTGGGTGGGGATTGGTTTCTTTGGAAAAGAAAGCATCCCCTGCTGGGCAGTCACATCCACGGCGTCTGAAATATATCTTTATGAAACTTTATGTTTTCAATAAGATAGCGATAAAAATATTTGACATCGAAACTTCTTGTAACTTGAATAAACTCGTTTGTGCTATTAACTCGAAAAATAATCATTTTATTTTAATAATTTATTTATCTATCTTTATATCTTTATTTATCTATTAATTTTTTTTTAAATTTTCTTTTACTTATTTTTCATTTTTTTCTTTCTCTTTTATTTATTTATTTATTTATATATTTATATATTTATTTATTCATTTTTATTATTATTATTATTATTATTATTATTATTATTATTCTTATTATTATTATTATTATTATTATTATTATTATTATTATTATTACTATTATTATTATTATCATCATTATTATTATATAAGTATTACAATAATAAAAGTAAGCTTACATGCAACCTTATGACAGATTCTAATTTGTATAAGATAATTTTCCAGATCTATTTCGAACTCAACGTACATCCCAATAGCTAATGACGCCACGGGAGTGTCCCTGAAATCAAATCGCACACCTCAAAATCTTGATGTCAGACAGAAGAATATTCAAAACGAAAGTGGAAGTAACCCGGAGAAAACAAAAGAGGCGACAATCGACAGGACAGTCAATTCTAATATGTCCAGTCCCGGATATGACTTCATAGTGCGCGACGCAGAACATTTGAAGAATATTTCGCGTTTTGTGATAGACTACGAGACTGTCGGTGACGCCATGTGCGTCCAGAGTACATAGTTATGTATTATAACAGTCAATCAAAAGATGCACCTCTGCGTCATCAAATGGAGCACCGTTAGTGACGTGATCAAATGTATATCATTACATCATTATCATCACAATTGTCGTCGTCCTTGTTATCATCATCATGATCATGATCATGATCATCATCATCATCATGATCATCATCATCATCATCATCATCATCATCATTATCATCGTGGTCGTCGATGTCATCATCATCATCGTTGTCATCATCATCATCATCATCATCATCATCATCACCATCGTTGTCATCATCATCATCATCATCATCATCATCATCACCCATTATCGTCTCACGTTTATTTGCATACAGGTTCCAACGGGAATTTAAATAATGTTATTTTGTGGAAAGATATATGTATGACAGTGTTATGAGAAGGAAGGGGTGGATTTTATAATCAAGGCTATTCTTACATCTGTAATTACACATTTATTTTTAGTATATTCATACATTTATAGCGAATGTTTTGCATAATTTTAATTATCACCACTGCTGTGGAAGGTATCATATCCATAAAAACTGCGCAGTGGATACCGGACGATTTTTTTACTTAGGTGAAATAAGACATATTATGATTGTAGAACTAAATCCCCGAACACGAATTGATAGTGTTGTATATTATATCCAAATAACGAATAATCCAGCATCATATACTACTGATTTTCATTGTAATTTTAACATATGTTATATCATTATTGTAATTTGTACATATGATTGTATATATGTCTATGTAAATTTTATTACGTTTTCACTTTGTAGACGAAAACTTCAATGTTTACCGCTCAATTCTAAGTGATCATGTATGTGTGTAACAATAGTCATTTTATCATATACATATAATATATAAAGAATACAATACTCTTCTTTATAGAATAGAATTTCAATGTGATGCAGAAACGGAATTGAGAATATGTAACATTATAATGCAATCTATCAAAATTTATATTTTTTCGAAAAACAAGTTCATTAATATGAATAGACCTTTTTCCAATTTTAAATGATGTAAGGGGTCTTATACCGGACAAACCACTTTTTTCCTGAATTTTCACTATGTGACGTCACAATAATTTGACGCAAATCTAAGCGATGATTTTTGCATTTGTCCGATATTGCCCCTTACATCATGTAAAATTGGCAAAAAGTTTATTGACAAAATGTAAATAATCTACGTTGATAGAAAATGTTGATTAATATGGCCCCTTTATTTTGATTAAGTACATCATATAATAAAATCACAATAATCAAAATAAAGCAGTATCTCCCAAAATCTTACATTTCGTACTGATTTATAACTTGTTAGTCGGAAACAAAATTACATGCCGCTGGAAACAACTGCAGTAAAAAATTTTAATGAGTACTTTTGAAAAAGAGAAAAAAAATCTAATAGCGAATCAGAAATGGAAAAGAGAATCTAATTGCCTGAGATAATTTAAGCAAGTTATACAGCTGATGCAGTTTTAGTGTTGAGGCGAGGTTTGTTTAAATGTTTTCTGTGACGACATTGTAGTAATGTAATCGCTCAGAGAAAAATAAAATATTATGTCCTTTATGGTGGTTCTGAAAGACCGCATCGAGATCGTTGGCGAGTGTCACATATTCAGGCAGGGTTAAAAAAAAAAGATACACGGAACGACATCATAAATGGTCATTAAACGTGCGAGATTTTTGTTCATGGATAATAATTTGAGTATGAAATGTATATACGATATAAGTATAACTAGTACATGTAAAGCGACGAAACACTACTGTACTAATACTAACAACCCCCCCCCCCCATACACACACACATACACCCCACCCGGCCCGCCTTTTCAGATCATCAGCGAAGTAAGGAAGCAGGACCAAACATAACATGCATTCGTATTACAGGAATAACTTTTACTGACAATAGATTGGAACTACTTACTGAGCAGTAAAGCTAGGGCAATCAAGTCAGTGGCGGATTAAGAGGTGGGAGGGGGGGGGGAGAGACAGGCCCCTTTTCTCGCCACAAGTATGAGTAAACTTCATATTTTGTACCTAAAATTTGTGATTATTTTGGCTAATACTCGACATCCACATAACAACCCCCCCCCCCCCCCCACCGCATTTTGGGAAATCCTAGATTCACCACTGTAATTAAGACAAAAGTATTATAGAAATCAATGCATTCAATTAGCAGGAATGACTTACTGACCACAGACTGGAACTACTAAGTGAGTAGTAAGACCAGGGCAGTCCAGAATCGTAAGTATGACAAAAGTATCATAGAATGCATTCAAATACCGAGATTAACTTACCAAGTATTTCCAGTCTGTTGTCTAACACTACTTAGTAAGTAGTAAGTTCAGGGCAGTCCAGAATCTAAATAGAAAACAGGTGCCCAAAATGAGTAAACTATCTGCAAACTTTTCACACCTATTGTTTGCAGAAATGATTTGTCAGATCTGGTTTTATGATTTGTATAAAGAATTCTGAATTTAAAAAATGTCTGATTCGAACACTCTTCGTGGCGTTTTTAAACCTTATAGGTGACTAATGCTCACACATAAATCATGAGATTGTGTATAACGGTCACCTGTATTTAGCAATCGTTTCTCATCAAGACAACCTATATTAAACCTGTCTTTTTACCCAAATGTATATCTTGGATATAACGCTTTCATCGTCAGTATTTCATACATAAGAAAGCTGCATTAAAAGGCATGGGAACAGGCCGGTCTAATGCTATTGTACTGAACCTTTTGTCTAACGACCAAGGATCGATCCTGTTGGTTGGGTAGGATTTGACCAATTCTGCCTTCCTGTCCGTCCTTTCAGATGAGACGATATAAATCAAGACCTAGTCACAGGAGATGTTATCAATGAAAAAATCGATCCCTTACTGTTTTGGGTGATCGGTGGTGGTGTGAGCAATTAAGTGGACGAAAATTTGAGGTCATACACCAAGTAGTACACAATACAACAACCGTAATCTTGGGATGAAGTAAAGCAATCAAACAAAAAAATATATATATTGATATAACGATCATACTTTCCAACTGATAAGGGATTCAGACTTGATTTTATTGTATCTGTACAGAAAAAACAACATATGTTCTTAAACATTTTAATTCATATCATATGTTTTAAAAAAGAAGAAAAGAAAGGTACATGAATATCGAAAATAAAAAAATGGAAGACTTAAATGAAAGTATAATTGGGACAATTATCGGAAAAATCCGTACAGAAATGCGGTAATGATCAGTCCAACAGCAGCATTGATGTTCAAAAACTTTCTCCACCGAGGCGACTCTTTCAGGAACTTCTTGATTTCTTCCTTATCTATCAGTAGATCATCTGGTCCCGTTTCCGTTTCCTCTAGGCCACATATAACTGTGAACCAATGACGGGCGAAGCTGACTTCCTGATGTTTGTTGGTATCTTCTGTTGGCTCTTTTTCCGTTGTCTCACTGGGAGCGGATCCTATAAAACGTAAAGGAAATGTAATAAACGGAGCAATACTATAACGCCTTTCACGACAAACGTAAAATAAGACCAATAACTTAACGGGTTTTTAAGGTGACAGTTCAACTCAAATCATATTTTTGACTTTTTTAATTATTTTTTTCTCATTCTAGCTCGCCGGGACGAAAGTCCGGAGAGCTATCGTCATACCCCAGCGTTGTCGTCGGCGTCGGCAGACAAAAGCTTTAACCTTGGTCATAACTTGTGAACAACTAGAGATTTCTAGGACTTCCATAATTTGTATTCCTTGTGACAAGACCTTTCACATCGATACCAACATTTTTTACCTTGTGACCCTGACCTTGAAATTTGACCTACTAACAAAACACTTTTGATATTTATTAAGTTTGGTTGCCATCGGCGAGCTCTGTTGTCTTCCGACAAATCTTATTTTATCTTACTATTCATTTTTTATTTTCAAAATGGACGTCCTAATTTCCGTCAATAATTTTTTTTTTGTCGTTACGACTCCGTATATCTTGAATATATCTTAAATAGCATAGTCTTCTACAATATATCTTAAATTATCCCTTGTTGCTATTACCACGCCCCCCTCCCCCACCTTTAATTTATGTAGGCATTCTATCAACATGCAGTAAAACTGACCCAAAGTACATTTTGAGCTTTCCCACTATCAAATCGACTGTTATTTTGAATGATAAAACCAAGTTAACATTTCTTTTACAAAAAGGTAAGTACTTAATATCTATTCAATTGTTATTTATAAATATTCAGATTTTTACCGTTCACTTGTTCCGGTTCTGGTTCGGATTCGGGTTCTAGTTTCACCACGCTTACATTGACATCCATGGCATTTTTATTTTCGAGTTGTGTCCCGTCTTTGATTTCTATATCTCCGTCTGTAGCGCTGTCGTTACGTTTATTATTGACTTGTATCCTAGTCCACCAAGTCAAACCTTCAATCTGAAATTATTGCTATTATATGCGTGTGTAACAAAGAAAACTGATAACGATAGAATGTTACTCTTCACATACCTTGTTCTACAAAGGGCTAGCATCTTTATTAAACCTGTGTTTTATCTATTACCATCATTGTTTTGTTTGCATTAATTAATTAATTTATTCATCTATTTATTTTGACTTTGCAACGATCAAAGACATCCGGTATAGGTTTCGAGAGTACGTTAACATACTTCTTCTTCCGGTTGAGCTTTCGTCAACAAACTGATGACGATGATGGCCGATGACGTAATCAGGATCATGAGGGCTCCGAAGTAAGTGTAATGGACGTTAAGGAGGACTCCAGGTCGTGTTTCCGGTTCTCCACATTCAGGAGCAGGGTAAGCCAGATCTATAGCCATACGTATTACTCCACACAGATGTCCGATCGCTATCCCCCAAAACGCTCCCTGACAAACAAAGAACATGTTGATTAATCCACAGCAGATAATACAAAAGTTACGAAATATTGATTACATTGCTGAAAGATGTTATTTCTGAGTATAGATAAATATATATAATTCAGCACACGTCAGTTGCATTTTGTTTCTTGCTTTACGTCACGGGACGATTATTTACTTACACGGTGACGTCATCTGCCTGACGCCTTGCACATAAATTTAGATCTATGCAACGGACCTACCTGAAGTAGCGAAGGATCTCCCACGTTTCGTGTCCTGTCCCCCAATCTCCCGTCTGGAAGACTGAACACAGAGGAGCGGCTGATGAGATTCGAATCCACGACCTTTCGGTCACAAGACAAGCACCTTACCGATTGAATGATATCGTCCCTTGTTATGTGGCACCTTCATGTACAGCATATGCTATTCTGTGAGAGAGCGCCTGGGTTTAAATGCCTCGGTTGCTGACTGTGTTGTGGTACCGAGGTCACCTCTATTGACTCTGAATTTGATTTGAAAAAAGATGGAAAGAAGCGATCTTGTATCTATCAAAGACCAGAGAGGTTCTCCAAGTGGCCCGGTACCTTCACCACTAAACAAGAGTGACTACCATGTGAAATAATTCAAGTAAAAAATTAACAACCAGTAAACAGGCTATCTGAATAGTTACACTCTTTATCAAACCTGGGATTTTATAAGTATTTCTATATTCTTCGTAAAAATCACGCAGAACAAGACGGTTATATATCGCAGAAGGATATTATCTTAAGAAAATATTTCAAAACTGTAGAACTTTTTTCATTGATAAAACAATGTCAGTTGGATTTCCTCTGCCATTAATATGATGGTGATGAAGGAGACTCGAAACCGCGACTTCAGCGCTCATATAACAACAACATTGCAAATCATTCATCAATGTTCATTTCAATAATAAACAAGACATCTATGAGAAGGTTTACATACATTTTCGTTCATGCGTTTCCATAACACGGCCAGTACAAACAGAGCTCCAATGGGCGTTCCTAAATATCCCTGGACAGCTTGAATGTAATTAAAGAGTTGTCCACCTTGAGACGAACGCACTAGGGGAATCCATAAAATGCTTAAGGCACTGAGAACCACAATGAAAATTCTGAAACAAAATTGATAATAAGTCACTTATTTTAAGTATGATATATTCATCGCAGTGACGTATGTATGTTTTTGTGAATACACGGCGGGCTCGGCGACCAATCAGGAGTCCCTTATTTCTGGTTTCAAGTTTGAATGACATTTTAACAATGTACTTTGTAGTGAATGTCAAAGTGACATAGCGCGAGTTAACTACGTACTTTACATTAGGAAAACCTTATGAAAATGAACGAGACCAAAGTATAATTAAAACAAAATGAAACAGGAGAAATAGACAGACAACAGATCAGAAATAAGCAAATACCAATTCCAATACAATCATGAATTGTTAAGCATAAGACTAATAAAATGCGATCATAATGCAGGATCACGTAAGAGCAATTACATGACATTAATGCTTAGTACACAGCTAGGCTATGGCAGATATAAGGGATACACATTCATATTACGATAATGCGATCAGTCTCTCAGGATCAGTCAGCTTCTCCTGATGGTATTCCATGCTATCCGCGTATGAAGGCATTAAAGTGTTATTTATTTTAATTTTAACAGAGACCTTTCTTGATTTCCCGTGAAGCAATATCTGACAAATAAACCCTGACCCTTTCAATGTTACTGCGGGACTACTTTTGGTTGGCAAAATGACTGTTCCAGAAAAATGACGTCAGAGACAATCTATTTTACATTATGACGTCAAAAATTTACAGGAAACGTTATCATTTTAAAAATCAAATTTGTAGTCCTGCAGTAACAGTGAAAGGGTCTATAAAGTTTTGCTGCTAAGACTTAAGTCATTTAACGGTGATGTCAAAATCCGAGATTTAATGTCATAATGAAAATCCCAACAAAAAGCGATGTGTTGATTTTATGCAACTCACATCATCTAAGCTAAGAAAACGGTTTATTCATTATCTCTTTTTAAAACTGTCTCGGGCAATACGGAATATCACAACTACACTTTGTGATTGTTATGACATATAATTATAACGTAAGTTGCCCACATAAAAGTGCCCACATCGAGAACAATGGATTTGGTAGGTGACTAAATGCAAACCGTGACGGATATTAGAAGTTGCGATATTCCGTATTCTAAAACCATATTCAAGTATCAAATAATATTAATACATATTACAAACATGTATTAAACATATACATCAACTATGGATGTTTTATATTTGTGTACATACCTTCCTACAATGAGCAGTTCCCTCTGAGCGGCATTAGGGCGCATGCGCCTCCAGAGATCCATTGTAAATATAGTACTGGAGCTGTTAAATATAGATGTGAGAGAGCTCATAATCGCGGACAACATCACCGCCATTAGTAATCCTCGGACACCTAAAATAGATATTTAAAAACTGAAAAGTACATAATTTTCTTTGTTGATTATGTGTCGTCTGTATATTTCGGACATTCATTGGAGTCGTAATGAACCTGAAGTTAAAGGTTTAATCTTCCCGTACAGCTGGTCTCACATGGCAGGTGTGGCTAGCCAGAGAAGAGACGCTTACTCCTCCCGGACATCTAGTCTCATATGACAGGTGTGGCTAGCCAGGCAGGAGATACTTACTCCTCCCGGACAGCTGGTCTCACATGGCAGGTATGCCTAGCCATACATTAGACGCTTATTATTCACGGACACCTGGGTCCGGCGCCATAAACTGAGAAAATACTTAAATCAAAAATTTCATTTTAATTTATTCTATTATCAATCGTTCAAATAGATTTTAATGCAGAATGGTTTAATTCTATTTATCAGTAAAATAAAACTAATAAAAATCCAAATCGCAGTTATTAATTCATTGATGAACAGAAGAATATGAATTTTTTACTTAAGTGTATTCTCAGTTTATGGCGCCGGACCCTGGTCTCACGTGGTGGGTGTGGCTAGCCAGACAGGAGACGCTTGCTCTTCACGGACACTTGGTCTCACCTGGTGGGCGTTGCTAGCCAGACAGAACAAACTTAGTTGTTTTAGTTGTTGGTGCCACAATTACATTATATGAGTCACTTTAGTATCGTACATTGTGAACGACACAATATGAATATTTCATTTCCACGGTGACGCTCACCCATTAACAGACTCACCCGAAGCAGTATTCCGTGACAAGGAGACTCGGAAGAGACCGTTCTATGATAGATTACCTGGATTGACCTATCCCACTCACGTTTTCTTGAGGAAATATGAATGAAATACCCGTATGTGAGAGTTTACAAAATGCCCAAAAAAATCTGCGTCAACAGATGAATAACTGAAATGTAAATAGGTTTTGCAAGACTTTGCCACGGCAGACAAACAGACGCAGATAGATAGACCAAAAGCTATATGTCACCTACTCAGCGTCTATAAAGCCCATTCCGACCAAGACTTCCAAATCTTGAAAAGTAGTGAGCAATGAACAGAAGATTATTTATTCATTCTACTCACCATATGTGAAAAGTAATATTCGTTCATTCTACTCACCATATGGAAGGAGTGCTATTCATTCATTCTACTCACCATATGGAAGGAGTGCTATTCATTCATTCTACTCACCACATGGAAGGAGGGCCGTTCATTCATTCTACTCACCATATGGAAGGAGTAATATTCATTCATTCTACTCACCATATGGAAGGAGTAATATTCATTAATATTCATTCATTCCACTCACCATATGGAAGGAGTGCTATTTATTCATTCTACTCACCATATGGAAGGAGTAATATTCATTCATTCTACTCACCATATGGAATGAATGGTATTCATTCATTCTACTCACCATATGGGAGGAATGCTATTCATTCATTCTACTCACCATATGGGAGGAGTAACATTCATTCTACTCACCATATGGAAGGAGTGCTATTCATTCATTCTACTCACCACATGGGAGGAGTGCTATTCATTCATTCTACTCACCATATGGGAGGAGTACTATTCATTCATTCTATTCACCATATGGAAGGAGTGCTATTTATTCATTCTACTCACCATATAGGAGGAGTAATATTCATTCATTCTACTCACCATATGGAAGGAGTGCTATTTATTCATTCTACTCACCATATGGGAGGAGTAACATTCATTCTACTCACCATATGGAAGGAGTGCTATTCATTCATTCTACTCACCATATGGGAGGAGTGCTATTCATTCATTCTACTCACCATATGGGAGGAGTACTATTCATTCATTCTACTCACCATATGGGAGGAGTGCTATTTATTCATTCTACTCACCATATGGGAGGAGTAATACTCATTCATTCTACTCACCATATGGGAGGAGTGATATTCATTCATTCCACTCACCATATGGGAGGAGTACTATTCATTCATTCTACTCACCATATGGGAGGAGTGATATTCATTCATTCTACTCACCATATGGGAGGAGTAACATTCATTCTACTCACCATATGGGAGGAGTGATATTCATTCATTCTACTCACCATATGGGAGGAGTAACATTCATTCTACTCACCATATGGGAGGAGTGCTACTCATTCATTCTACTCACCATATGGGAGGAGTACTATTCATTCATTCTACTCACCATATGGAAGGAGTGCTATTCATTCATTCTACTCACCATATGGGAGGAGTAACATTCATTCTACTCACCATATGGGAGGAGTGCTATTCATTCATTCTACTCACCATATGGGAGATGTAATATTCATTCATTCTACTCACCATATGGGAGGAGTGCTATTCATTCATTCTACTCACCATATGGGAGGAGTAATATTCATTCTACTCACCATATGGGAAGAGTAATATTCATTCTACTCACCATATGGGAGGAGTAATATTCATTCTACTCACCATATGGGAGGAGTAACATTCATTCTACTCACCATATGGGAGGAGTTCCAGCACAAGCTTAGGATATGCGATGTTAGAACATCCTACAGGATTGTCGCAGTATTTCTGGCACATCTTGGGATCTACGCATGCCACTTCATCTGAAACATTGAACAAAAATATCAACAAGTAACATTATACAACTACAAAAGTCAAAAGGTGCGAAATCTTATGACACCGGTTTAATTGCCCGTGTAAACAACAACCCCCCCCCCCAAAAAAAAAATACTAAAAAAATAAGATGATAATTACATATTAAATTATATAGTTCTATTCATTTGAAGTTCGATTAAAAAATATCATATACATGTACATATATCATGCCAATTTTTTCCACCATGGAACCACAATACCCACCCCTCCCTTTTTCTTCTTTTTGGATAGATTTGATACCACACAATATACATGAACGGATTTAGAGGGGAATTGCAATCCCCCTTTGGTCGGAAAATTTTACCAAAAAAGGTCATTTTCGACAACTTCCCTTTCCAGACCGAATAGTGCAAAACATTAGTGATGGGAGACTGCAATCCCCCTTTTCAAAAATTTCTAGATCCGCCTATGACATATCACCTGGAAACAGAGCTCTGCTGATCATCCCTGGCAATATCATCATAAACAACGGTAGCAGTTTCAAATATCCCGCCAAAATCGATCCCCCTTTGGCATGGGTTAAGTTCTTGGCCGCTAATGATCTCTGTACGATCACCTGAAAAGGAAAAATTAATACCCATTGCATCACTTTTCTATAAATAAACTATAAGTTCAACAATATAAGGAAGTTAAATTTATTTTGAGATTGCTTGTGATTATTTATTTCTAAATTCCACACCAGGATTGTTTCCCCTATATAGAGGTGGCCAGTGTTTAGTGAGGGAGGATAACACTATACAACACCATACCAGGTTACTTTACCTACGTGGTGGCAAAGGGCATCAGGTGTAAAAAAAACCCTCAGTATTTGTGAAGAAAGCTACTTTTGGCAGGTACTTACTCCCATCCGAAAAATTATTGTTTTCGTGCGTATTACAATAATAATTATTGATTGATTGATGATTGTTTTACATTAATCCACATTTATTTCACATATATGGTGACGGCTGATGTATTGCATAGAAATTGATTCCTTTGCAACAGATCAATGAGGGATCTTTTACCTTCCACGCGTCGCCTACCATGACACGGGACCTAGGTTTTCTTCTGTCTAATCCTATGTCTAAGACAGAACACAGGTGTGCCCATGGCGGGAGTCGAACTCGGGAACTCTCGGTCATGATCCCTACACCTTACTCACGTAGACAGGCCGACTTCGTATTACAATAAATATCAACATCTAATTCAATTTTCCAATTTAATTATAGAATAGGATGTAGTGGCCGACTCCATGCTTTAACATTTCAAGTTTTTTAATCCCATTGAGCAACTCAACTGTGATATGTCCTTGAAATTTACAACGGATAAATCAGTGCAATAGATATTTTCTTCCATACGTCATAAACCGATATCATAGATGATTCATTTCTATGTTGCATATTTTGCAGCCAATGAAATCGGGTGTTATATTTTGAGTGACGTGAACATGATCACACGTGATGAATTTGTCTCTATAACAGAATAATATCGAGGATTCACCAGTTGCTAAACTTAATACAAAATTGTCCACAAAATGATATGTTCAATTTCAAAGCATATTAACAAAATATAGCCCACGACCCTGTGGAATAAAAAAACCCCGCATAATCTTGCCAAATCTTTTAATTTAAGGAATTTTGCTGCACCAGCTGGCA
This sequence comes from Pteria penguin, assembly GCA_035048485.1. Taxonomy (NCBI): domain Eukaryota; kingdom Metazoa; phylum Mollusca; class Bivalvia; order Pterioida; family Pteriidae; genus Pteria; species Pteria penguin. The sequence goes on along the minus strand of CM068586.1, from coordinate 54,097,795 downwards.
TCTTCCACTTCTGTTTTAAAGGCGTCCAAAAACGCTCTCGAGACTTATTTTAAACAGACAGGACGTAAGAAATCTGATTAGGTCAGTATCACAGAATCTCTCCCGGTCAAAGCAAGAAAGAAATCAAGAGTAAAACAAATCTATAGAACGCCAAAATCCATTTGATTACACAACAAATGTTGTACTGTGGTGAATTGGTATAGTTAACCAGTTTGTTAGCCTTCACCTTCCACTTGCTGTGAAAATAATGTAATAAGATCGATAAACATTCACAATTGTGAACAAATAAATCTCCAAGATAAAACATAAGTCCAACGCAATACTGGTCGTTGAGAGGTCATAAGAAGAAAAATAATGGTGTGCAAGTGAACAAGTAGGAGAACATCATTTGTAGTGATTACTTCTCTTACAGATGAGTCAGATGTATATCAAAGGAAGTTGTTCTAGAATCTAATTTCAGTGTGTTCTTATAATGATAGTTATATTTTCCAGTAATATACCTGGTCGCAGCACCAATACCACAAGCATCCTAGGCTGGACTGGAGAACAAGTCCAGGCCAGGGGTTATCTCCCGTGACAGGGTCTCGGAATATATGGAATGCATCACTACGTGGATATCCGCACGTGCTGTTGGGGGTCCGCACGGTGGGGATGGCTTCCATATACTTGACCTGGAGCTTGTTATACCCTCCTATCTTGTAGAAACCTTTTGATGAATATGACAGAAAAATGTTAGAGAAATAAATAATGATGTAGCACTACCATCACAGATTTCGGTTAATTATTCATTTTATTTATTAGGGAAGGAAAGGGCATACGGGTATCATGCTTTCATTTCTTCCCTATAGATTCCCCATATCAGCTTCTACCTATGTATGCCAAAACTACATTCTTTTTCCCCTCCTTTTCTCTTTTCCCTTCTCTCTCCCACCTAACATTTTCCACACCACATTTATTTATGTTTGTGCTTCGACGTTCTTTTATTTCCAACTCTGTTTTTATTGTCTATTGGAATTCTAAGAGATAAACGTCTACATATTTCAACTAGGTCTAGATACAAGAATGGTGAACCTTTTATAGACTTCAGTCAGATTAAAATAGATCTCTCACTGCTCCAACGATACAATCTAACAACAAAATCTATCAACGGCCCGTAAGTATTCACATCAGCATAAGGTTCACGTCAGCATAAACTTCCGGTGACGTCATAAATGTACTGCAGTACATACCACAGTGGGATTCAATAGATTTACGGGTCCACTTCTAGTTTTATATAATGCCCTATTATTTAATAAGAAGAGGTCCGAAACATTCCGAATGTATTATGGGGTATGACTTTCGTTTTATCGTAAACGATCATGTAAATTTTCAATCATGTATATGAATATCATTGTAGATGTATGGATATCAGCATTTGAATATTCTTGATTATTTTCTCACTAAATGCAATAATCACAGTAAAACAAGAGACAGAAAAATAAGATTTCTCTTAAAAACTGAAGATGAATTTCATGCGCGGATCCAGAAATTTTTGTCAGAGGGGGTCCAACCAAAAAAGGTAATTTTTTCTCTTAGACGAGGGGGGGGGGGTTCCAACCCCAGAAATGCCCAAATATTACCTTTTTTGGGGGGGGGGGAAATTTTCGGATGCCAGGGAGGGGGGGGGGGGTTCCAGACCCCGGGTATTCCCCTCTGTATCCGCTCATGTGAATCTCGAGCATGGGTGTACCCCATGCAAAGTCACTTATCTGGATCATACCAGAATGTGTCAATGCTACCTCATTTAATTTGAGCGTTTCAGAAACAAAGCATCAAGAATATTTCCTTCAAGATCTGATTGGTGGATTTTTTAAAGGTCATATTGACGACAACCTTTGCGGATAGTTGTTAGATCTTGTAATTGGTGTGCGTGTTGTAGTTCATGTCCTAGCTGCTACCCTACCGACAATGATGGCTATCTTATAGAACGACAATATAGCAACAAGCTTCTAATAAATGGTGTGACGTTTTGCAGAATACCCAAGATCGCAAATACACATTCAGATGTCTTGTCACCTACCAAATCTGTTGTTGAAATCGGCCTCGGCAGACTACATATTAAGATAGCAAATTCGCTTTGAAAGGGCATGTGCAAACTCCATTAGCGAGGCATGTTGTGTAATAATTTAGTACTAAGAAACAATATTAGCACATAATTCTACTTTAAATATTGAGAAATCAACCTTATGAAAATGTTCACAATTTTTTTTCTTTTTAAAAATGATTTGCTTACTACAAAAAAAACTACTTATTTCCGAATATTAACAATAATACCCGAGAAACTTTCCTAAAAAAGAAAAAAGGCGCGACTACTTTACTATAAACGAGGCGTGGCTTTAGAGAGTTTCACAACTGCGCAAAACAGATGGTTGCATCAGAAGAAATAATTCTAAAAAAATTTTTAGATGAATTTCAAAAACAAGTAATTCCTGTTTACATAAAGCCATTTGACTTTGTGACCAGCATCTTGAACAGTTAATGCTATTCCGATTGCAACTTAAGCTTTTTTAGAAGCTACGCTTGTTCTAAACTTGGTCAGATTTTCTGCCCTACTTGAAAACAAAAGAATGGGATGTATAAAATCAGGAGTCAAAACGGTCAATCAGTAATCACGATCTTGTGTATTAGCTTATTAAATGTAAGATCGGTGCGGTTGTTAATTTCCGGCAAGTTGAATTGTATAAAAACTTGAAGGAAAAATTTCGTAAACCTCTGATGAAATGTCTACTTTGGCAGTCTTAAGACCGAAACCTTTTTTGAAATATAAATGTTTCATGTCTTCTTGTGAGCAGCGGCTAATATCCTAGACACACACGATTTGTGATGTTAATGCTAAATACGAAAGTAACTGGTGTCAAATGACTAACGCACAAACGACAATGTACCACAGCGGACATTCACCCCCGAAATTCAGAGATGAGAGCAGGGTCCGGCGCCATAGACTGAGAAAATACTGAAGTCAGTAATTTCATTTTAATTCATTCCATTATCCAACGGTCAAATAAATTGTCATGCAGAATGCCTCAATTCTATTTATCGATAGAATAAATGTCAATAAAATCCTAATCCCAATTATTAATTCATTGTTGAACAGAAGATATTTGAAATTATGACTTAAGTATTTTCTCAGTTTATGGCGCTGGACCTCGGTACCCGGGAGGAGTAAGCAACTCCTGAATCGCTAGTCACACCCGCCGTGAAATCCTTTACATAAAGAAAAAACAAATGTAACACAGCACTGTATATATAAATGAATGTGAACTAACACTCTGTAGAAAGTGTCATTGCCATATAACATTAAGGAAAATGTATGATAACACTTAAGTCAAACTCTCCGCGGGTAGCTTTTCTACGAGCTCCACACTACAAAGGGAATAAGTGTGAGAAAAAGATGTTAAGAAACCTTATAGTACAGATATATATATATACTTACTGATGCCAACCAATGCAAAAGAACCGATCGTCATGACAACGGTCTGAAGCGTATCTGTGAATATGACTGCCGTTAAACCACCTGAAAAGGAAATCCAGTACGTCATTTAATAATGTTCCATTATTTCTTTTTCTTATACTGGGTAGGTGCAATAAAATGGGGTTAACCGGCATTACGCGTCCGCTTTGAGATTTACATTATACCCGATTCTTTACTATGAAGAGGTCGGAGACATTCCGAATGTATTATGGGGTATGACTTTGGTATTATCGTAAGCAATAATACAATTTTTCAGTCAAAATATTATTAACATTGTAATAAATACATGAATATCAGCATTTGAATTAATTGGAAAACACAAATAGATGACATATCCTTAATTATTTCGTCACATTAGGTATGTAGTCATATTAAAACAAAAGATCGAAAAATAAGATTTGACTTAGAAACTGAGGATAAATCCCGAGGGGTGTAGCCCACGTAAAAGTCACTTGTCTGGATCATCTGAGCGTTTGACAATTAACCCCATCAGTCAAAGCATGACAACTAAGTTACTTCAACGCCAACGACAAAAAGAAAACTGGTCGACAATGAAATTGGCTAATTTATAAAGTCTAAGTTCGAAACACAGTAAGGCGTGGCACGTAACTCTCGTTTACAATAAATTACAAAGAAGTTAGACCATATAAAAGTTCAACACTTTATTGTAAAAACTTATTTTTCTATGCACTGACACACTAACTGACTTTTGGGGGTCAGTACATCAAGTAATTCAGCCAACAAATTCCTGCCTTCCGAAGAACCAGTACAGTGGCAGATATAGAGGGGACCAGACCCTCTTTTCGCAACATACTTTCAACCATAACTCCACAATTAGCACCAAAAATGGCTGAGAAGTTCCGATTAAAACTTGACTTTCACATGTGCTCACCTTTTCGGAAATCCTGGATCCGCCACTGCAATATACTATGTGTCTTTCCAATGGCTGTGTCTTAATTTACATAATAGATATCTATTATACTTACCTAACACAGTGTATATGGCTGTGATTACAAGCAGGGCAACAATGGAAATATACATGTCCCAGCCCAGGGCTAGCTGAATAAACAATGCTCCGGCGAATATACTCACCTGAAAAAGCCCACATTGTACGAAGATGAATGTTCATACTAAAGATATGTTACATATATCATGGCCATAGGCGGATCTAGAAATTTGTGAAAAGAGGGGGTTGCAGCCTCCTATGACTAATGTTTTGCATTATTCGGTCCGGAAAGGACCGGGGTTGCCGTCATACAAAATGGTCGAAAATGACCTTTTTGCTAGAATTTTCCGATCAAACGGAGTGTTGCAACCCCTGCCCCCTCTCTAAATCCGCCAATGATAGCGTTCTGTGTTTGTTGGTACAGTTAACAGGAGGAAACTACCATCCTCTGGTTAGATTATTGGCGAAATTAATCTTGTTTACGTAACCATTCTGGTTTTATCATTTTGATATAACGAAAATTCAAGAGGGGTTTCTTGAAGTATACTAGCAATCGGAACTTCTCAGACTTTTCCTATGAGACATATTTCTGTTACCAGAATGATTGAGAGCTGATAAATGTCAGACTACATGTAAATGATCTCATGTTCCGAAATCCAAAATTGAACTTTCGAACAAAAGTGATAGGGTTCAACGGATTTCAGTGCAATATCTCATCTAACTCGGTCACCGAGGCAACAAAGTCTCTTTCATTATAGAATCCGTAATTTGTTATAATGTGGGAGTAATCAAATTTCCGGATTTACAATTTACCGATAACAATGCTCAATAATACTTTGTCTCCTTGGTTTCCTGTCCAATTGTATTGTATGTGATGTGAATACAATGTGTGTCTAAAATTCAATTTGCTTTCCAATGCAATAACATGCGAGTGTTCTGTGTCATACTCGGCCTCTCTATTTAGTGATGAAGTAAAAACAAAAAGTCTGAAATAGATCATCTTTTGAAAGTAAACTCTAAGATTTCAAAAGCTGCATTTTCAGATTTTTTCTTAAAAGTGCATTATGAGACCTTCGTGAGGTAAACTGTTAAATTTCAGTTTCAAATTATCAAAATTACTTAAAAGATTATTTGCGAAATTCAGCCTACTAATCTACTGTAGCCATAATACTGATCTCTCGACTTTTTACCTTACCGCTAATTTGGTAACAATATAAAGCACTAAAGCTAAAACGCTGAGGTAGATCCGAATACGCTTCCCGCCAAATCGTCGCTCCATGAATTCTGGGAGTGTATATACCTGTTCAATAAACCAAATAATGTCTATAAGTGTAAAATATCGCAATGAATCGGCAGTATCGTCGTATCCATGTATCGCAATGTATCGACAAAAATATTGTCAATGTCGCCAATGTCATTATCGTCAATACGATATTACACAATTATTGACTGGGGATGAGGACAACATATGAAGACAAAATGTTGCCCAAGGCCGTATGATCTGTCTAAAAGTCCAACAAATCACAAGTTGCCCTCATTCCAAACCATTGATAACTGTTACAGGACGTAACTCGTACATAACACCTGGTGACGTCGTCGGTCAATATTTTTGAACTATTGATCGACCAGTCCAATATTGATGTTTATTGATTGCTTGATTATAGTTTTACGTCACTCCACGTGTATTTTACGTATACGGTACCGGCATCTGCCAGATGCATTGCATACAAATTTCTACCTTTGCAACGGACCCACCCGAAGCAGTGAGTAATATTTTACGTACCATGCCTACCGTGACACGGGACCTCGGTTTTTACTGTCTCATCCGAAAGACAGTGCCCGGGGCTGGAATCAACCTAGGACCTCTAGATCACCAGCCGAGCACCTCATCCACTAGGTCACACCCGCTTTCCATTACTGTTGTAAGCAAAGAAAGTATCGACTGCTCCGTCCTAACATTTTGTTTTAATGTTTTTTACTATATAGTTCATATAGGGAGAAATTTATAAGGGTATAACAACTCAATATGTATCATTTACATTACCGAAGCAATATATCGGAAATTATCGTCAATACTGCCACTATGATATATCGGAGTGTATCGTAAATAATGTAGATATCATACCATAATATGTGTTATCGATGCGATATATCGATGAATGAATTTCCAGTAAACTGAAGGGATACATATTTTGCAGCACATAATATTCAGCAAGATTACAGAAACTGAAATGCTACTTTATATATACTCTCTCTCTCTCTCTCTCTCTCTCTCTCTCTCTCTCTCTCTCTCTCTCTTTGCCAATGTCCTGAAACTGATTTTCATCTGGAATTAAAAATGTTGACAATCTTATTCTACTCAGCGCTTGTAACACATTAATTTTTCAATACACAACCCCTGTGACATGAAATGATTGATACCAGTGGTATTAATGCTAGCAACAATCAAAGCCTCGGAAACCAATATGTACCCGTATAATTTATGTCATGCACGGATTTATGTATTGTCAGGGTTTAAAATTACGTAAGACATTGAAGACGTGATAGTAAAATATAGCTACGCTTTCTCCTGTCTCCTGGGTCCGGCGCCATAAAATGAGAAAATATTTAAGTCAATTATTTAACTTTGATTTATTCCATTATCAAAAGTTCAAATCCATTATCAAAAGTTCAAATAAATTGCCATGCATGATGGTTTATTTCTATTTATCGATAAAACTCAATAAGATCCAAATTCCAGTTATTTATTCATTGTTGAATTGAAGAATATTAGATTATGACTTAAGAATTAAGGGGCAGGCTTGGTGTAGTGGTTAAGCGCTTGGCTTGCGGCGCCGACGATCCAGGTTCGATTCCCGGGTTGCGCCACTATGTTTAAAAGGTTGGTAACCTCTTGCTTCCATGTCGCGATATAACTGAAATATTGTTGAAAGCGACGTAAAACACCAATCAACCAACCAACCAACTTAAGACTTAAATGGCGCCGAACCCTGGTCTTCTATAGACTCTAGCGAAAGGTAAGAAACCTTTTTCTTTTTTATCTTGAAACCTTGTTGTGAAACACCACCCCCCCCCCCTTTTTTTTCTTTTTAAATTCCCACTATTCGCCATTGATGTTTTACATACTTATACAGTAATCAGCGGGGTATGTATCTTTGAAATTTTGCAATCTGGGGTTATAGAATTTTACAATCTGGGACATTAAAATTTTTAAATCTTAACCGATGACATCACTTACCCCAGCAGAGATGTAGACGGGAAGAAATAGCCACGCCAGGAGCAGCACCAACGGCATACTCTGAAAACAAGGTATAAAATCATGAGATTGACAAATATATTATGCACGGCATCTACAACAAATCTGAAAAAAAACCTAAACACACTCAAAAATGTTTATTAAAATTATAGATTTATTTTATTGCAGTATTTATATTTCTATTTCTTTGCTTTATATTTGGATTGATCACAAATATTTTTTAATCATAACGAAGTTACTTAAACTAGCAATCTTTACTAACCGCCCATTCGTATGAGATCATTGCTATCCCTGCAGCCGCCCCTGTTCCGGCTAAGCCCACAAAATGCTCGCTCCCTATATTACTAGAGAAAAGAGAAGATCCTACCTGAAAAGCAATGTCATTATTCTCATTTATTTATTGTATATTTTAAAATATTCTGCTGGTGCATTGACGTCCCCTATCAAATATTAGCAATCCAAACTATTGAGGACCTCGATTGCCGAATGTAGTCTCTCAACAATGTCAAGCCGGGGTTTCAGCCCCAATCCGTGATGTAAGGAAATCTATCTGCCAGCGTACTTGTCAAAAGTCGGTGGTTTCTTCATCCACCAATAAAAGCTGGCTGCCAACCTATAGGTGAAATAATAATGATGTGGTGTTATCCTCCACCACCAAACACTAGAAGCTACCCTATCGGTGAAATCATCATGATGTGGCGTTATCCTCCACCACTAAACACTAGAAGCCACCCTATAGGTGAAATCATCATGGTGTGGTGTTATCCTCCATCACCGAACGCTAGAAGCCAGCCTATAGGTGAAATCATCATGGTGTGGTGTTATCCTCCACCACCGAACGCTAGAAGCCACCCTATAGGTGAAATCATTATGGTGTGGTGTTATCTACCACCACCAAACACTAGAAGCCACCCTATAGGTGAAATCATCATGGTGTGGTGTTATCCTCCACCACCGAACGCTAGAAGCCACCCTATAGGTGAAATCATCATGGTGTGGTGTTATCCTCCACCACCAAACACTAGAAGCCACCCTATAGGTGAAATCATCATGGTGTGGTGTTATCCTCCACCACCGAACGCTAGAAGCCAGTCTATAGGTGAAACCATCATGGTGTGGTGTTATCTTCCACCACTAAACACTGATCACCACCATGTGAGTGATCGCCGTGTCCCTTTGATCAATAACAAAGAAAATAAATCGACTTTCGGGCTGAAATCATATACATGTAGGTGAATTAATTTTTGTTTCGCATTTAGCAATAAACGATCAAATCAAAAGGTTGAACACCATTTGGCATCAGGTTTTATTTTGTTTTGTTTAATGCTAGCTACCAAAACTTCTCATCTCTTTGAACAGATTAGATCCAAGTGAACTGTAACGTGTGAATTACTTAATGTGCCAAAATCTAAATCTAGACATATCTTAAGAAACACATCGTATTTTTCAAGGTAACGATTTGTTGATAATGAGACACTAAGAAATGCGCATACCGGAAACCACGTCATACTTCTTCCCGCCAAAAAGTAACTAGTGACGCTTCCTCTTTTCTGACGATATACAGACTGAAACATATGTACATAGAATGAAAATGCATATGAAAACATATGTGAATTTGGAAGTTTATCAATTTGAACTGAAAAATTTCTGATTTGTTATTTACATGTACATGTATAGATCTGCACATCTAAAACAAAAACTCCGCTGCATTTAAATATTCAAATTAGGAGGTTGTTGTTTGAATTTTTGTGAAATTTGAAATCTTGAAATTGAAGATGCATTAACAGCAACCTTTTTCCCCCTTATATATCTTTGTTAATAAAATTACATAACTGTAAATTTAAATGAACATTTGAAGAAGGAATTTACTAAAATCCTGCCCCCCCCCCCTTTCTTTCCTTTTCTTCTTTTACCTAAAAATTGGTTATACATACAGTAGGTGGAAACCACTTACCCATATTCCCACTCCAAAAACGAAGATGAAATAGATGATGACCACCAGAATATCTCCCCAGTGATCCAAACCGGGTGTCGCCATCATAAAAATATACAAGCCAGAGTACAACGAAGTCAATTTGTAATTTCACTACTTTACTGTTATGAAGCGCAGGATAGACTGTTATCGCTAAGTAGGGTTAATTTGATATGCTCCCATTCCATGAAAATTGGTCAAGATAAAAACAGCAGGCGGTGTGCAATTTAATGCCGTGACCCACTTTCTGCATTGCGTTTCATTGTAAACATGGTAAACAAAATGGTCGACTACAAACTGTAGATCTAACATAAGTAAAAAGGTGCGCGTCGTGGAGAATGCGACATTCCACGATATCTTAGTGAACGATAGTCGTATTAAAGTTTACAATGGTAAATAGATCACACCTGTATACCTCAAGTATACTGTATCTATATACATGCCCTAGCTCAGCTGCATGGTGTTTAATGAAGCGTTCAATCATATTTGTTTGTTCTTCTTCCTGAAATACAGGACCATTTTAAGGAACACATTTGTCATTCGAATTGTTTTTCTTTTTAAACATGACGGCAAGTGCTTGTTGCGTAAGGTGCCATCTTCTGTTGTTTGCTTCGATTCAAAATTTTCTCCTAAGGATAATTGTCTTCTGCCTTGTGCATTTAAGATAAAATTTTATCTGATAGACAAGAAACCTATGCACATATATCTCTCTGGTCAGACATCCTTTAAGTCAAACAAAAAGTTATCAATCTGAGTTATATATTTACTTTTTATATCACACACCTCTCATTAATCAAGATTTGATTAAAAACAAACAAACAAACAAAAACCATTTCAAGTCTTATATTGTGTCTCCTTTTTAATCAGGTAAATTAAAACGCTTTAGGGGGGGGGGTTACTGAAATAATGTCAATAATAATAATTATGATTAAAAAAATTTTAATATCCTCTCTGGTCACAAAAGTAGAAAGAAGGCTTTGCTCCCTTCTTCCCCCACTTGATTTTCTTTCACTGTCAAAGCAGGGCGTGAGTACTGGACGTGACAAGTACGAGGGTCTCATCTACCAGTGTACTATTTACAGAAGGTCGGAAGTAGTTTCTAGGTACTCCTGGGTTTCCTCCACCAATTAACACTGGCTGCCATCATGTAGTTAAAACTGTCTTGGTGTCGTAATAAACTATTAACTTGTTATACGTTATATCGATATAAATGACAACATAACTATTGACACATGGATATGATTATCTGACAAGTCGAGATGATATATGACAAGTCGACATAATATATGACAAGTCGACACAATACCTGATAAGTGGACATAAATTTCTGTTAAGGTGACATAATACCTGACAAGTGGACATAATACCTGACAAGTGGACATAATACCTGACATGTCGACATAATTTACTGACAAGGCGATATAATTTTCTGACAAGTCGACATAATTCACGGACAAGTCGTCAGACATAATTAGCTGGCAAGTCGATATGGTATCTGACATATGGCTATGATTATTTGACAAGTCGACATAATATCTGACAAGTCGATATTATTTCGTGACAAGTCGACATAATTAGCTGGCAAGTCGACGTAATATCCGACCAGTGGGGGCAGCATCACGCCAACAAACAAGTACAATCTTTTGTTATGTATGTATGTGACATAAAGCATCTGATGTTTCATAATTTACAATCCGGGATCACCCAGTACATCTTTGCATACAGACACAATAGTTCAACGTGTTATGCCATTTTGTACATTTTGCATTGAGAAAAAAAAAGGGGGGGGGGGGGAGTAGGTAGATATTAAAGTAAAACTAGGTTAAGCATGGCAGGTATTTCTACTGTTTTCTGTCTAGCCCATTTTTCGAATTATGCTGTGTCAGTTTATTTGTTTCATAACTATATTATTACTGCTTATATAGCAATCTGTAAACTATATAAACAGAGATAAATTGTACATGTAATGAAGTGACTACCGGCCAGTGGTAGAAATACAGGGTTGACCGAGGGGAAAAGAGGGGGGGGGGGGGGTTCTGCTTCGAATTTTGTTACTTTATCATCATACAAAAATTGTTATACTAATTTTCTCACATGTTTTATCTCCGACCTTCCCTTTCCCTTCTTCCGGATCTACCACTGTTTGCTATTTGATCAAAATTGTTCCGGATAATTGGAAGATCAGATAACCCTTTGCCCCAATGGTATGAAGTGGAAGTCGCAACTGATGTAATTTGAAAAGGGTGAATTTTAGCGAGTAATTTAATGATTGTTGCAAGATCGACCTTTCCGTCGCGCCAATTTATGTACATTTAATTGTATTTATTATGAAATGTCATTTCAAATAATTTAATTGTACATTCCTTCCATGCAGCACACATGGAGTAGTGATTGATCACTTAGCTCACAGCGCAGACAATCCGGGTTCGATTCCCGGATAGCGCCACGATGTTTTAGAGGTTGGTTACCTCCTGCTTTCATGTCGCGTTATAACAGAACAAGAGCAACGCCTAGCGTGGCATAATACGCCCGTCGTTTAATTCGGACAGGATCAATTCGCATTTGGTATGATTTTCATGAAAAACATCTGACGTTTACTGAAGTTAATTGCGTTTCATAGCATTTTATCATAGGAATAAGTCCAAGGGCAATAACTCCTGTAGAAATGGTTCTATCCAACCCATCTTGGAACTTGACCTGCCAAAAAAACTTGATTTTTTTTAGAACTAGCCCCCCCCCCCCCCCCTAACACCTCCCCCCCTTTCTTAAAATTATAAATTTCTCAAAAATGAAAAAAAAAGATATCAATACCTGTAAAATATGTGGCAGTTGGTACATTTTACTTGTTTCATGGTAAATTTCATAATGTTTTTACCAAAATTAGATTCTTAATGAATTTTCCAAACAAAATCTTGAAATTTCTAAGTCCAAGGGCCATAAATCCGTCAAAAGTAGGTCAATCTTAACAAAACTCGAACTGGTACTGACGCCGCTTGGAATAAAGCTATATACCAAATTTCAACTCGATATCTTGAAAGACGGCAAAAAAGTCCGGAAAGCATGACCTATGACATATTGTAAACCCCCCCCCCCCCTTAAAATTATAAATTTCTCAAAAATGAAGAAAAAAATATTAAAACCCGTAACATATGTGATAGTTGGTACATTTTACTTGTTTCATAATAAATTTCATAATGTTTTGACAAAAAATAGATTTTTAATGAATTTCTGAAAAAAAATCTTGAAATTTATAAATCCAAGGGCCATAAAACTGGTACTGACGCTGCTTGATATAAAGCTATATACTAAATTTCAACTCAATTATCTTGAAAGACGGCAAAAGAAAGTCCGGAAAACATGATCTAGGACATATGGTCACCCCCCCCCCTCTAAAATGATCTATTTCTCAAAAATGAAGAAAAAGATATTAAAAACCGTAACATATGTGATAGTTGGTACACTTTACTTGTTTCATGAGAAATTTCATAATGTTTTGACAAAAAATAGATTTTTAATGATTTTTTTTTTAAATTTTGAAATTTATAAGTCCAAAGGCCATAAATCCGTCAAAAGTAGGTCAATCGTAAGAAAACTCGAACTGGTACTGACGCTGCTTGATATAAAGCTTTATACTAAATTTCAACTCAATTATCTTGAAAGACGGCAAAAAAGTCCGGAAAACATGATCTAGGACATATGGTCAACCCCCCCCCCCCCCAAATGATCTATTTCTCAAAAATGAAGAAAAAGATATTAAAAACCGTAACATATGTGACAGCTGGTACACTTTACTTGTTTCATGAGAAATTTCATAATGTTTTGACAAAAAATAGATTTTTAATGAATTTTTTTTTTAAATTTGAAATTTATAAGTCCAAGGGCCATAAATCTGTCAAAAGTAGGTCAATCGTAACAAAACTCGAACTGGTACTGACGCCGCTTGAAATAAAGCTATATACCAAATTTCAACTCAATATCTTGAAAGACGGCAAAAAAAGTCCGGAAAACATTACCCCGGACGGACGGACGCACGGACGGACGGACGGACAGCGCCATAACATAATACGTCCCGTCTAATGACGGACGTATAAAAATTGTTGAAAAGAACACAAACCCCACTCGAAACAAACATAGATGTTTTCCAAAGACTGATGTTTGATTTACATTGTAGATTGAAGATGTTTTACAAAATACGGCTCTCCACCGGGTAAGTTAAAATGACGATGTATATTTCAAATGGAGGTTTAACATCAGGTAGATGTTAATTACTGTTGCATTAATTTAAATAAGTGTTCATTACCTGATTTCGTAATCTCTGTATTGTTTGTTGTTGTTGTTTGAGGGGGGGGGTATTTTCGGATTTTTGTGGGCCTTTTTTTTTTTTTTTTTTTTTTTTTTTTTGGTTTTTACGTTTTTTATTTATTTATTTTATATTATTTTATTTTATTTCATTCCATTTTATTATTTTGGGGGGGGTTGTTTTGGTTTTGGGGGGGGGGGTGTTCTTGGGGTTTTTTTTACCCATTTAGTATTGCTCTGTGTGACAAAACCTACAATAATCACACCCATTAAGTCCGAAACATATGCATCTATATTAAAACTTGCAAAGAAAAAAATTCTGTTTGACAGGTATTGAAATGGTGAGATAAACAAAATAACGTTTTAGTCTAGCGAAAGGTGAAGGACGCCGACATCTTGACTACTGTGTTCAAGACCGCTGTATCTTCAATTGTACGATAAATCATACTGTGTCCTTTGACTCGTTTTAATAAAACGTTATATTGTATAAAAAAAAACGTCTCTCGTGGTACATATTTTGAGTGTCACATATAAATATATTGTCGGTCATCTTCGTACCATACATTATGGCCCAGCTTATTCCATTTGTAGTGTGAAGCCCCGCAAATGGGTTAGACCTTCAAAGGACTATCACGACCTTTCCCTGATACTGTGTGATTGATACCTTTCCTAGGTATAAATCCACTTTTATCTTTAACGTGGATACGATGAAATATATCTATATCAAAATGTATCAACATTTGTGACGGATGTTGCTAGACGAACAGGATACGCTTACTTCCCCACGTCATGTAATCTTACCTGTTATTCTCCAGCAGCATCTGTGATACGATGCTGCGATAGCCAAGTAATATAGCACTTTTTTTCAATTACAAAAATATCCGAGATCGAATGCACCTAGTTAGATAAGGTTGACCTTGTGATTTATTATGAATATTTGGTATAAACAAATGTATCGACTTTGGTTTTAAATTGCTTCAAGATAGACAAATCGTTTTATCTGAAGGTACATGTACTAGATCCTTCTAAAAAAAAATATCTATTTCAAAGAAAAATTATTAAAACCTTTTTCATGTAGATTAACATTTCTACGAGATAACAATAGTGGATACACGTAGAATTAATGTACGAAAAAGTAAGGGTTCGCTATTTTATCATTTACCCTCCCACCACTCTACAACGATGTGCAAATAAATCTCTTCCTCCCACTCAAACACCCCCCCCCCCCAATTACTTTCTCCACCACCTCATCATACTTCCATTCACTTAAAAGTTTATTATGCCCCCCGGATCCGGGGCATAATGCTTATGTCTTGTCTGTTTGTGTGTTTGTTTATTTGTTTGTTTGTTTGTGTGTTTGTTTGTTTGTTTGTTTGTCTGTTGTCCACTATAACCTTGGCTATAACTTTTGAACCGTGAGGGATAGATACTTCATATTTGACATGGGTACTCAACTATTGAAGCCCTTTCAAATGACACCCAGGTCGATGACCTTTTGACCTTGACAATGACCTTCACGCTAAACAGTTATTGCGAATGCTAAATTTGACATCAAACAAACAAACAGATAAACAGACAGGACAAAAACAATATGGCCCCCGATCTATCGATCCGGGGGCATAAAATATTGATAAAATAAAATCCACAAAATATACAGTATATATCATAATTGTATATTCTTCAGCAAAAACTATAGACACTGGAAAAGTATAAATGAATATATTTTCTCCGATATGTTTATTAAGTGAACGATATTTTGAAATATAAAGTAAAATATGACAAACAGAGATCCTGTATTTTATTGTTTATTTTTGTCCAACTCAAGGACATAAATTATTTTATATTTATACACAATCATCATCATTATATGTACATGAATATTAAAGTCAATAGAAGAGAATTCATTTTTGTAAGAAATAAATCATACGACAAATTTCCGAATGAAGACCCCGTTTTTTGTTTGTTTGGGGGTTTTTTTTGGGGGGGGGGGGGTGTTTGTTTATAAATTTACCAAAGTTAAATATTTATTTTTCACTGAGTTATTTAATGGTGGAATAGAGGAATTAATTTAATAATTAATTTCAAGTTTTCAATAATAATACCAATGAATTAATTAGCAACCTTATAAAAGTAATGTTGTTATCTCGATTGTCCCATTTCTAAAACAAATATTGACTAAAACCCATGTGGCACTATGACAATAAAGACATACTATATTTTTCAAAGTCAGAATTGACAAAACTTCCTCCAAAACACCTTCTAAACTTACTGATATATAGCTTTTGATTATCTAAAAGTAAATTTTCGTAAAATTGGTCGAATATATTTCTGTTTGTGACTTGTGTTGTATTCAGTTCAAATATGTTTTATTTATTTTCCCTTTTAAATTTTAGTTTGAATTTATTTATTCATCATTATTTGGGCTTTTTTTTTCTGTTTTCTTTCTTAGTGTGTGGGTTTTTCTTTTTCCCGTTTTTTTTTTCTTCTAAAATTTAACTTTATAAGACTGACATATGTTTTTTTTATTATATTCGCCGTACATAATAAAATAAAAATGACGAAATAATGTCAATGTCGACGTAACTTCGTCTTGTCTTTGTTATGCAGTTTTTGTTGCCGACACTGTTTGGAACATCGACATCTTTTGATCCACGAATATTTGATATATTTATAATGGGACTCGCAGAAAAATTCCAAGTCCCTTGTCTGCGTGCGATGCGGATAGCAGCATTTGTTTTTGTTGCACGTGGTGCAGAATTTCAGACGATATTTTTTGACACTTTTGCACTCTTTGTTGCCTTCTTTATAAATGATATGTTCTTTTTCATTCACTCGTGTAGTCGGTGTGCATCTTCTTTTCTTTCCCTATTTCAAAATACAAAATTGAATGCATAAAAATGAATTTAATAGAGCAATAAAGAGTATTCAAAGAACTTCAGATTAGATAATGTGGGAAGTTTTTGTTTTTGAGGGGTGATTGTGTAGGGTTTTGTGGGATATTTTAGGGGGAGGCGTCATAGGAGTTTGGAGGGTTTTTATTGGGGTTTTTTTTTGGGGGGGGGGGGGGGTGATGAAGAAGTCTTTTTTGTTTTATTTTCCTTTTTCGGTTTATTTCTTTTCTTTTGTTTTGTTTGTTTTTTTTTTTTTTTTTGGTGTGTTTTTTTTTTGGGGGGGGGGGGGAGGGGTTGCTCTTGGGATTTTTATGTTCGAGTGTGTGTGTGTGTGTGTTTATGCGCATGTGTTTGTTTCTTGTTAATTATAGATGCATTTACATGGCATCGTTGGTATAACAAAGTACTTGGAGGAGTAAACGTCTCCAATAAATGGAGTTTCCAGGCACCTGGAAGAATAAGTGTCTCCTGTCAGAGATATAACCAGGTACCTGGTTGAGTAAGTGCCTCCTGTCAGAGATATAACCAGGTACTTGGTGGAGTAAGTGTCTCCTGTCAGAGATATAACCAAGTACCTGGTGAAGTGTCTCCTGTCAAAATATAACCAGGTACCTGGAGGAGTAAGTGTCTCCTGTCAGAGGTATAACCAGGTACCTGGTGGAGTATGTGTCTCCTGTCAGAGGTATAACCAGGTACCTTGAGGAGTAAGTGTCTCCTGTCAGGGGTATAACCAGGTACCTAGAGGAGTAAGTGTATCCTGTCTGAGGTATAACCAGGTACCTAGCGGAGTAAGTGTCTCCTGTCAGAGGTATAACCAGGTACCTTGAGGAGTAAGCGTCTCCTGTCAGAGGTATAACCAAGTTCCTGGTGGAGTAAGTGTCTCCTGTCATGGATATAACCAGGTACTTGGTGGAGTAAGTGTCTCCTGTCAGAGATATAACCAGGTGCTTGGTGGAGTAAGTGTATGTCAAAGGTATAACGAAGTACCTGGTGGAGTAAGTGTCTCCTGTCACTGATATAACCAGGTACCTGGAGGAGTACGTGTCTCCTGTCAGAGGTATAACCAGGTACCTAGTCAAGTAAGTGTTTCCTGTCAGAGGTATAACCAGGTGCCTGGTGGAGTAAGAGTCTCCTGTCAGAGGTATAACCAGGTACCTGGTGGAGTATGTGTCTCCTGTCAGAGGTATAACCAGGTATTTGGTGGAGTAAGTGTCTCCTGTCAGAGGTATAACCAGGTACCTGGTGGAGTAAGAGTCCCCTGTGCGAGGTCTAACCATGTAGCTGGTAGAGTAAGTGTCTCCTGTCAGTGGTATAACCAGGTGCCTAGTGGAGTAAATGTCTCCTGTCCAAAGGTATTATCAGGTACCTGGTGGAGTAAGAGTCTCCTGTAAGAGGTATAACCAGGTGGCTGGAGGAGAAAGTGTCTCCTGTCAGGGGTATAACCAGGTACCTAGCGGAGTAAGTGTCTCCTGTCAGAGGTATAACCAGGTACTTGTTGGAGTAAGTGTCTCCTGTCAGAGATATAACCAAGTACCTGGTGGAGTAAGTGTCTCCTGTCAAAATATAACCAGGTACCTGGAGGAGTAAGTGTCTCCTGTCAGAGGTATAACCAGGTACCTGGTGGAGTATGTGTCTCCTGTCAGAGGTATAACCAGGTACCTTGAGGAGTAAGTGTCTCCTGTCAGAGGTATAACCAGGTACTTGTTGGAGTAAGTGTCTCCTGTCAGAGGTATAACCAGGTACCTGGTGGAGTATGTGTCTCCTGTCAGAGGTATAACCAGGTACCTTGAGGAGTAAGTGTCTCCTGTCAGAGGTATAACCAGGTACCTAGAGGAGTAAATGTATCCTGTCTGAGGTATAACCAGGTACCTAGCGGAGTAAGTGTCTCCTGTCAGAGGTATAACCAGGTACCTTGAGGAGTAAGCGTCTCCTGTCAGAGGTATAACCAAGTTCCTGGTGGAGTAAGTGTCTCCTGTCATGGATATAACCAGGTACTTGGTGGAGTAAGTGTCTCCTGTCAGAGGATATAACCAGGTTGCTTGGTGGAGTAAGTGTATGTCATGGATATAACGAAGTACCTGGTGGAGTAAGTGTCTCCTGTCACTGATATAACCAGGTACCTGGAGGAGTACGTGTCTCCTGTCAGAGGTATAACCAGGTACCTAGTCAAGTAAGTGTTTCCTGTCAGAGGTATAACCAGGTGCCTGGTGGAGTAAGAGTCTCCTGTCAGAGGTATAACCAGGTACCTGGTGGAGTATGTGTCTCCTGTCAGAGGTATAACCAGGTACTTGGTGGAGTAAGTGTCTCCTGTCAGAGGTATAACCAGGTACCTGGTGGAGTAAGAGTCCCCTGTGCGAGGTCTAACCATGTAGCTGGTAGAGTAAGTGTCTCCTGTCAGTGGTATAACCAGGTGCCTAGTGGAGTAAGTGTCTCCTGTCCAAGGTTTTATCAGGTACCTGGTGGAGTATGTGTCTCCTGTCAGAGGTATAACCAGGTGCCTAGTGGAGTAAGTGTCTCCTGTCAAAGGTATTATCAGGTACCTGGTGGAGTAAGTGTCTCCTGTAAGAGGTATAACCAGGTGGCTTGGAGAAGAAAGTGTCTCCTATCAGGGGTATAACCAGGTACCTAGCGGAGTGAGTGTCTCCTGTCAGAGGTATAACCAGGTACCTTGAGGAGTAAGCGTCTCCTGTCAGAGGTATAACCAGGTACCTGTTGGAGTAAGAGTCTCCTGTCAGAGGTATAACCAGGTATCTTGAGGAGTTACTGTCTCCTGTCAGAGGTATAACCAGGTATCTGGTAGAGTAAGTGTCTCCTGTCAGAGGTATAACCAGGTACCTAGTGGAGTATGTGTCTCCTGTCAGAGGTATAACCAGGTACTTGAGGAGTAAGTGTCTTCTGTCAGAGGTATAACCAAGTTCCTGGTGGAATAAGAGTCTCCTGTCAGAGGTATAACCAGGTACCATGAGGAGTAAATGTCTCCTGTCAGAACTGTAACCAGGTACCTAGTCGAGTAAGTGTCTCCTGTCATAGGTATAACCAGGTACCTGGCGGAGTAAGAGTCTCCTGGCAGAGGTATAACCAGGTACCTGGTGGAGTAAGTGTCTCCTGTCAGGGGTATAACCAGGTACCTGGTGGAGTATGTGTCTCCTGTATGCCTGAAACATCCACCATGAATATTCATGTATATGTTCTACACTGATTTCACATTATCGCAAGGGTGTTATCAAAATAGGCTCGGTTATACTGAACAGAATATAAAAATCATTTTAACTGTATTTAATGAATTGTAAATGTTTAAACAAATTAGTTTTACGAAATAAAAACTATTCAAATAAATAAATAAATAAATAAATACTATCATCATTCCATATGCATTCGGCAAAACCTTTTTAACCAGTAGAAAATGGATACATATCTAAAAATAAAGTTACGTATGATAAATAGATATATAAATAAATAAGTGATATGATTCTTCTACTGTTCTGTGAATGGAGGAAAGTGTTACAATATTGAATGTCATTTTCTTACTGCAGTTTTCCCTTACACCTCTCCCCCTTCAATGGCCTAGCTAGTTCAAAATTTCATGAAATCAATTTTTTAAAAAGGCAGGGGGTATCTGCGGAAATTATACTAATAAAACGATGCAAACTTCAAAATATCTATTACAGGAATTGTATACACTCTAATAAATATTAGAATAATACAATACAATTAAAGATCTACAGCATGCTCTGGAAATTACTATGTATTCATTTTGGATTTTTTTTTTTTGCGTAAAAGGCGCTTTGCAATATGTGCTCACATCATAATTGTGATATATTTGTACAAAAGACCCGTAAAGTCCCAATTTGAAAGATGCGTATACTAAAATATATAATTAATAAGGTTTGCTTTCAGAATTTTCATCCTGGTTTACAAAATACATGTATCTCCTAAATTCGTTGTCGTTTTGTTTTTCACACCTAAAGAGTGATTTATAACAACAACTACAATGAAAGCCAGTATCCATGACCCTAATAAGGTACAAAAATGTTATTTATAGATCATATGGTGAGTAAAGTTTCTAGCTCACACGTTTTCCCGCCGTATGGCTCCATAAAATTTATCAGATAATGATAAATAACTTATACAGTGAGAAATTATCCCCCGATATACTACAACGATAAAACAAGCGGCAGTGAACATGAATTAAGGATTTGTGCGAAATTCAATTACTCCTGGCGTATTTGCCCTATCAATGCAGTAATAGAAACTACTCGGGGAGATTGCATCGATTAACGGGAACGCCATAAAATGGGGAGGTTCACTTCAGGGATTAAAGAGCGCGATTATAATGATAAGGGCAATAACTCTTACGTATACACAAAACAATCGCCCGTAAGAGATATCCGCGGTTTTCTTCATTTAACTTGGTAATGAGTGTCACCCAATATAAATGGCTAACTATAAATAGAATCGGGCACTGAATGTATCTAATCCCTACCAAGGACAGTCATAGAATCACTACAAGTGATATCGGCTCCTTGAAAGAGTTATTATCTTAAATCCTAAATGCTGCGGCTCTTTAGTATTTAATTGTCTTCTGAATGTCTGCCAATTACTTTTTTAATTGTTGTTGTTGTTGATTTTATTTTTTTTTGGGGGGGGGGGGGGTTAACTTAAAATTGTTTTGGAGAGAGAGAGTCCACCAATTATTACTTAGTGAAATTACATATGTACAAATTACATATGTACAAATTACATATGTACAAGTGTTTGATTAACAATAGTAAAAGCTATAGTTGATAATACATATACGCTTATTTTCGAGATGTTTTCGTTACAAATATATATATATGCAGACCCATTAGAGGCAGTGATGAAACTTTCAAATTTCGTGTTTGTTTTCTTTAAAATTTAAAGTAAGCAAATAACGATAACCCTTTTATCGAAGTCGTTCGAGCTGCGCTGTATGTCGGTTGATGCCTTACCAATGACCACAATGGTTCATCCATACAGGGTCTGACGTAACAAACACGAATTTCTTTAATCTTGCCGCAGCTATTTGGCTCGTGTCGATGGGACACGCCCACACCACACGTGACTGAACATGCTGACCAATCAAGATTGCCTTCTATGCATTCTGGTTGATTGCTCTGTATATCCTTTTTGTATTCTATAAATAAAAAAAAATTTCACATTATTGTCATTTTTTAATTTTTTAATTTACTTGGGGGGAGCTGTCATATCTTAAGTTTTGTATTTAACCTCCCCCCCCCCCCCCTAGTTAATTCAAAAATTAAAACATGACATTATTATAACTACGACTTTTAGCTTCTAAAAGAAAAGAACGTACTTGACGTTAATTTATGGTTGCAAAATATGTAGTTTATCGGCGTTGCTGGCGCAAAATCGCTAGAATTGTAATTAAGAACTACATGTATTCACCAGTTATGGTCTCGGAATATTTAGATATTTACAAAAGTATCTCACGTTGCACCAACAACAGCATTCATGTACCCTTGGAGAAAATGAAGCAAGCAAGACTAGGCGCCCGGGAAGACCAAGTGTCTCCTTTCTGGCGGCACAAGGCGCCCGAGAGGAGCAATTGTCTTATGTTTGGCCAGCAATACCCTTTATATAGCATAACACTTACAGATCACACAAAAATATTCCAACACTACATGAATGATGACGAACATTCAATTTATTTCACACATACGAAAATAAAAATCCAGCGTTATATCAAAGACTTTAAAAAGGGGGTTCTTGCCAACCAGATAATGGTTTCTGACAAATTTAATGTTATTCAATAATATAGGCGGAAATCAATTTTGCATCACTGCAAAGATTTAAACTGTATATTCAATTTCACAATCAAATAATTTACTGTCCTTTATTAATGGATTTAGAGGATACAAAACCTTTATCGAGTAAATATGTACATGCCACTGAAAGACGATTTAGTAGTAGAAAAGAATATTTTATACAACTTATGCGAATCGCATGTAGAAACATTAAGCACTGTATATCAATCATATGGCGGGACAATGATTTTGATGTAAACTATTAACGGACATCGATTCAATGTCGTAAATCAAGCTAAGAGGCATTTATATCTTTTTACAAGATTAAAATGCATAGTTGTGGTGTTGCTCTACAACACATTGCCCTTTACCCTTGCCTTCGAAAGAAAAGGGCAAGGCAGTTCCGAATAATGGTATGGCCTCAACATTTTGAACTATGCAAAGGACTCACCGGAGGCAATGAGGAGTTTTTAATGTGCCAATGCATACTTTAACACAGGACTTTGAGTTTTACTGTATCCATCACAGAAAACAGCATTTATGCGCCATTGGTTGTACTCGAGCCCAAGACATTTCATTCTCATATTGAACATGCTATCGACTTTATTGTAGATGTCGAAGTGACATTTAAATCGATAGATGTTGATTGATTGATTGATTGATTGATTGATTGATTATTGCTTTACGGCACACCACAATTATTTTACGTACATGGTGACGGCATCAGCCTGATGTATTTTATAGAAATTTATACCTTTGCAACGGACCCACCCGAAGCAGTGAGGGATCGTTTACGTGCCAGGCTTACCGTGACACGGGACATCGATTTTTACTGTCTAATCCGAAAGACAGGACATGGGTACGCCCATGACTGGAGTCGAACCTAGCACCTTACGGTTACGAACCGAGCGCCTCATCCACTGAGCCACACCGGCTTAAAAAAATCGAGAGATGTACGCTACTGATCTGTAACATGTGATACTCAGGTGCTCGAACACCCGACCTCTTGACCGCAGTAGACTTCCAGAAACACCTTTCAGTTTCAAACTTAGTGGGAAAATTATCCTTATTTGTAAAATTATGTTTAATATGACCACTTACCTTCAGGCGGATAATTCATCATAGAGTTAGAAGAGATTTTCCATTCGGCATGCCTCGGACTTTTATTGGTGTAGTTCTGTCCATTACAGGTCCATTGATGACAGCACTGACCTGGCACTGCCACTAACTTGGCGTTTTTGCAATATTCTGCAGTGGGCGGTTTGTGATCCTGGGGGCAAAGGTCTGCGCATCCGTAGTTTCCATTCTGGCACGTGCATAGTCGTCTGCAATCAAGATGAAACTGGTCGCCATCTTTATAGGTTACTCCGTTTACTCGGCATGTTTTAGGATTACTGGCTGAAATAATAAATCACAAATTAATTTTCTTTGCAGTGTGGAGCTCGTAAAAAGCTCTCCGCGGAGGGTTTAACTTAAGCGTTATTATACCCTTTTTTTACTGTTGTAATGTGGCAGTGGCACTTTCTACACAGTGTTTGTTCACATTCTTGTATACATAGAGTGTCGAATTATATTTGCTTCGTCAGTATTTAAGGGCATTCACGGCGTGTGTGGCTTGCCAAACAAGAGACGCTCACTCCGGTCACCATGTCTTGCCTCTGAATTTCAGGGGTACCACTGCGGTACATTGTTGTTAGTGCCATAGTCATGTGACACCAGTTACTTTCGTATTTTACTTTATCAAATGTTCATTGTCTGTTGTCTGTTATCATTTTTCGTTTATCTTCGTGACACACATTACCGTGGAACATTATACATTTATGGACCACTTGGTAGGGTGACATTAAGGTTCGTCTACCTGTAGCAGTTATATACTATGCCCTCGAGGGAATATAACTGCTTGGTGTAGACGAACCTTCGCATCACCCTACCAAGAGGTCAATAAATGTATAATGTTGTGCAGCTGTGACATTTCATACCATATCCATGGCGGGTGTGGCTAGCCAAACAAGGGGCATACACTCATATTACTCTTTGCGGTATATTCAGTAAGTCTGCTATTTCATATCAACTTTCGAATGAGTCTTGTTTGCCGTCGCTTGTACAGTATCGACTATTTCAATGCTCAATAAATTTGGCTCATGCAACGTAGAGTGTACCCACGTAACAAACAGCACAATGCAATATTATAGTTCCTATGAAAGGAATAGTATACTAGACATATGCTTGGTTAATACATGCAGTAAAAGATGTCAAATGTCTTACAGACAGCTGTGTATTCTTTAATTATTTTCACTTTTTGTGTAAATACCAGAACGTATTTCAAATTCACTGGCCGACGTAGCTTAATAGATTAAACGCTGGACTCGTCACCGAGAGGTCCGGGGTTCGAGTCCCGCCGACGGCTGTTCGGTGTTCTGTCTTTCGGATGAGACAGTAAAACCGAGGTCCGGTGTCACGATAAGCGTGGTACAAAAAGACCCATATTGCCTCGCATGCATGTCTAGATATTTATGCAATGCATCAGACAGATGCCGCCACCATGTAATTTCAATAATTTTGTGACGAATAACAATGATCAAAATAATCTTAATTGTCTTATTTGCCTTATCTTTCAAACTTTAATATGTATCAACTTTTTCGAAGAAGTCTAAACCGGAAGTTACCTCTACACAGCCCGTTGGTCATGCGCCTTGGGACATCGCACCACAGTCCCTTGCGGATATCACATACTTGCCGTCTGCTGCAGAGATCGCCATGTTGTCTGGCACACATGTGGCAACATCCACATCCGTCTAATAGCTCGGACACGCCATCCTCGCACCGTAGTAGCGGACATATCGGACAAACGTTGCCACAATCACCTGCACCTTTCTGTAATTTAACATACAGAAGTATTGATAACATAATCTTTAAGGTACATCTGCACTCTAATAGAATTAACTACTACAAGTGCACTTCGTGTGGTAAAGGTTATGTGTGCGTGTGTGTGTGCGGGTGGATTCATTTGCATTACCATGAATTTAAACAGGAATAAAATTAAATACAGGTTTTATATTTTTATGACCTCTCAGCTTGAGAAACTTGTTGATCCTAGCTCTCTATATGCAGGATTATTTATTGATTTTTAAATGAGTGTCCTTAATTATACCGCTTTTAGGATGAGTGGTAAGGTGGATAGTAAACCGATTAACCACAACAATTGATTAGCTACCATCATACCGATTGACCGTCCTAAGTTGGTATTGCAACTGCACTTTAATCGAAAGGTTTTTTGATATTCGTATGTATATTTTTTTTCAAACCATTACAATATTGACAGTACATTTCCGAGATGACTTCTGTCGTACGGCTGAGTCAAATACTTTTATTTTTTTTTTCCTTTTTAGTTTTCAAGTTTTAGTAATCTACATGTTATTTATATATCATTTTCTATCAATTCACAATTAGTTTGCAATTATTCCGTTTTCAGATCTAAAAAGAATGATTTGCTTCTCTTTTCAGTCTCTTATTATTTTGTTTTAACAAATCACACTTAGTTTTTAACTTTTAAAGGAGAAAAAACATTCTAATGCAGCAATTTCATGAAGGGATTAAACGCTTCAAACGACATTAGGTCGGCTGATCTACTGGAATTAACAAATCTGTAATCGTAACGAGACGCGACCGCGGAAACGCCATGATGGTCACAACCAGATCCCCCACATCGTAGGTCCAGCGCTGAACAACTGGAACAAGTCTACCCACAAAAAGCAAACTGTATACGTCGCATAAAGGAAAACCCTAGGTCATCTGTACTCGTGAGTGCTGTATTAATTACTAATGGATAAAGAAAACTAAAACGGCAAAGCTAAATAGCTCATGAGAATTCCGCGTAATCTACCAATCTTCCTCTATTCTAATCAGATCAAGCCGGTGTGGCCTAGTGGATAAGGTGCTCGGCTCGTCATTGAGAGATCCCGGGTTCTACTCCCGCCCTGGGCGCACTGGTGTTCTGTCTTTCAGATGAGACAGTAAAAACCAAGGTCCCGTTTCACGGTAGGCGTGGCACGTCAAAGATCCCTCACTGCTTCGGATGGGTGCGTTGCAAAGGTCTAAATTTGTATGCAATGCATCAGGCAGATGTCACCATATACGTGAAATAATCGTGGAGTGACGTAAAACAATATTCAATTAATCAATCAATTAATCAATCAAATCAGATCTTTTCGAAACATAAAGCGATACATGTATTTCAACGATTACGTAAACATCTTTATTCATGTGGCCCTTAGCTGTTTGTTTTCGAATTTGTCACGTATACTTCTTCGTACTGGGACCGCTGCAAAAAGTTTAACTTGTCGCCAGCGAAGCAACACGACAAATAGGGACCACTTTGTCAGGCTTCCGTCCGTCTGCTCGTATGTGTGGTGGGAGTCACACTATTGAAAAATAGAAAGCAGACAACTTCTTTAAGTGTAAAACTTTTAGGATGTTATTTTACATGTAAAGTACCTTAAGTTTCAGAAACGATAAACTCGTACATCTGGGTACTGTGACTTCTAAAACAAACAATTATGAATTATGGGGCGCTCGGGTATAAATTATTGATCGCCGATAAATACATGAAAACTGAATTTAGTTGATATTGAAGCTTCTACTCTTTATTCATTCATTTATCTATTGCCTTTATTTATTTACTTATTTATTCATTCACTTATTTACTCATTTATTTATTTATTCATTTACTTATTTCTTTAATTATTATTATTATCATTTTTATTCCCCCGGATCGATAGATCAGGGGCATATTGTGTTTGTCTTATCTGTCTCTGTTTGTTTGTCTGTAATCAACTTTAACCTTGGCCATAACTTTTGAACCGTGAGGGATAGAGACTTCATATTTCACATGCGTACTCTACTAATGAAGCCCTTTTAAAAGACACCCAGGTCGATGACCTTTTGACCTTGACAATGACCCATCACGCTAAAAAGACTTTTTTGTTGCTGCCGGGGGCATTCGTGTTTCACAAACGCAGCTTGTTATGATGATGATGATGATGATGATGATGATGATGATGATGATGATGATGATGATGATGATAAAACTGAATTAGAGTCGTGGTTTTGTTTATGTGCAGTTTCATTGCTGTGGGACCTTTTTTTATAGTAATTTATATTTACATACACCTGCGAAAGAGAAGTTTTTGTTCCATCCGCCGCTTAACTAGCGCCGTGATCCTATATAGACGTTTTACATTAAGAACTCTTTATACATCATATTTCTGTTTGTTAACACAAAACATTTGAGGAAATATCTATTTTCTACAATTTTCTCAACGAAATATATTCTTTCTACATAAAAATGCACATTTTTAACAACTGTCAATGTCAACTTGAAATAATCATTTATTCCTTGGTGCTTGAGTCATGTTCTTTTAATCCCACGGGCATCATCGTCCATAACCTATTTACACAAAGTCAAAGAAACCGATCAGAAGTACCAAGGCCACAGATATTTGTTACATTTTATTTGTTTTCTTTTATGTGTGTGTGTGTGTGTGTGTGTGTGTGTGTGTGTGTGTGTGTTTCTAATGAGTATTGATAACGTTATTGGGGGGGGTCCTTATTTTGGTTTGGTTTTTTGGGGTTATTTTATTTATTTATTCATTAATTATTTATTTATATTTTTGTTGTTGTTTTTGTTGTTGTTGTTGTTATTTATTAATTTATTTATTTATTGTTTTTGGTGTGGGGTGGTTCTTCTTTACTTTAGTTATTTAAATTGTTATGTTTTACCCCACTCCAACATTAATGGTGTTATATGATGGCTGCACCTGTTTGGTGCATTGCTTCATAGTTTTGTCTTCTGCTGCGATCCACCCGAAGCAATGAGGGATCTCAACCCCACCCAAACCCCCTCCCCCCCCCCTTTTTTTTTCCTTTTTTTTTTCCTTTTTTTTGTTTTTGACTTTTAACTAATGGACATTCTCCCCTCGGATATATTCGCGAGACGTAATTTTCGCAGGGGAGATTCTACATTTATTTCTTATGATAAAATCAAGTCTAACTTATTATTAGTGAAAACTTTATTTTTGCATGGAGCTTGAATATTTACGTGAAATAAATATGTTCGCGAAATCTTTTCATATATATAGAAAGATAATGATCTGATGTCACCAACCTAGTTCTGATATACAAACAATAACTTTATTCATACGTATATATTCTTTTTCATGTAATTGAATGTATACACACACCTCAGACATTATTCAGAAAGCTGCATCATTCGTTATTTGTCATATTGTTTTAGGAACACTTGTCTACTATACATAGCAAGATTAATTCAAAATGCCCAGTATCTGAAACGAATTCAATATAAACACTGCATCATCATTGCGTGGCATGTCAGATTTTCGCTACATTGACGGATTAAATGTTTTATCTTTTCACAAAACAACTCCACCGAGTCTGAAACCCATGTTTACCAACTCTGTCATAGTCAAAAGTCAATTTCAACCTGGAGTACACGAATACAATATGCGGCACTTAATCCCCGGATGATCCATTACCGCATGGCACAGTGGGATACATTTTTATGGCTTAATTGGATACATTTTTAATACATGTGGTAGAAACAATATATATATTGAATTATTACGAGTGTTATGGACTATCCAATAATTGGGATTTAATTATTATTTTGGCAATCTACAATTTTTACACTAGCATTGTTATTTATAAAGAAACATGATATTTTACGTGGGATAACTGATGAGGGTTTTATACCTGTAACAGTATGTTCCCATTTCCACATGGAATTTAATGGTGCATTGTTCTTTGAAGTAACTCGATATCTGTGTAATATTTTCTGAGGGACTGATACCCGAAACGTGCTTCTACGATCCATATTGTAAATTAATAGGGGTGTAACATTACGCTGTTCTCAGAACTCCTCTTCAGTCCACATTCTCTGTCCCAACGAGTACGAATGCACTAATCTTCTATTATCACATTCACTAATTGTCAACGATAAACTGACAGAGCATGCGCTACCAGATCCTCGTTATTATCGCCAATGCCACAGTGTGTAAATTATAAGAAACCCTATCTTTTCAAGTGATAATTTTCTTAGTAGATAAAACGACATTCCTGATATTGGAGTGTGCTGATATTTTGCTGTCGCTGTAATTGTTGAAATTGGTAAATACGAGTTTTACGACCACATGGGAGTCGGCGAATATATTTATCAGTTAGGGGCTGGGCTTGTAACAGAGAGGTTCCAGTCCCGGTTGGTGTTATGTATTTTGTAGAAGACTGTAAAAATTAAAGTCTCGTGTCAAGGTAGACGTGATACGTAAAAGTTCCCTCACTGCCTCGGATACGTTTGTTGCTTAATTTGTATGTAAATTCATCAGGCAGAGGTCGTCATAACATAGAATGAATGTTTAACAAAAATCAGTCAAAAGGAAAAAGAAACCAAACGCCAGTCAGGAAACAGTCCGTCGTCATATATTTATCTATATGGTTTTGTACTTCCCAACTAACTGAAAAATAAAATACATACATACAAAAAGAAAAGGTGTTTTTACCTCATGTTGATGTCGCTCTATGTATTTTTGATATCATAATCTTACTCTGTATGACTATAAGTGTTTATATATTTTATGACCTCTCAACTTGATTAATCGTTGATCCTTTTCTCTATATGGAGGATTATTTATAAATTTATAAATGTGTGTCTTTTGATTGTACTGCATTTGCAATGAGTGGGAAGCTGGGCCTGTAAACCGGTTAACCACACCAACTGAGTATCTTTTGTTTTCTCAATGGACAGTCCTAAGTCGGTATCGCATCTATCGTACAGTCAATATGTTTGTCATGTATTTCATTACTTATTATCAACTTTTATTGTTCATCTCCTTGGTGACTTCTGCCCTACAGCTAAGTCAGATGTCTTTCTCTTTCCCTTGTTAATGTTAAGAATTATTCTATGCCGATCTAGATATAATATAATATAATATAATATAATATAATATAATATAATATAATATAATATAATATAATATAATATAATATAATATAATTGATATATAACATTAAAAATACAAGAAACCGTCAAGGACGGTATGACCGGATTGCAAAGATGCCTTTGTGAGATGTGGATATCCTCCTATCAGCAACAAAGTCCAAGATGACATTGACCCACTGATCAAGTGATAGGGATTATCTACTTATTGATGCATATCAGTATACCAACTGCAAAGTCCATGGCATTAAGCTTTCTCCAATTCTAGGTTGCACAAGTTGTGGGAATATTAGTTACCTAGTCATTTAGTGACCCAGTACGGGATGATACCAGGTCACTGAAACGTAAAGTCAAGGTCACTAAATTTTTGTATTGGTTGGATAGAACATTCAAGTATCTACAAACCTACCAACTTTGACAGAAGTACCCTTTAGGGTATGAAAGAAACCAAGCTAAACGCAAATGCTAAACGCAAAATGTTGAGGTCGGACGTACGGACGGACAGACAGACAAACAGACGGACGGACGGATTTTGCCAATTTATAGACCGGAATTGCTTTGCATTAACATTAACAATACATGTATGCAAGTGGTCACCCTAAAGGCAAAATACTGTGTGTCCACTGAAGCGTAAAGTCAAGGTCAAGGTCACTTAATTTTTGTATTAGTTGGATAGAACATTCAAGTATCTACAAACCTACCAACTTTGACATAAGTACCCTTTAGGGTATGAAAGAAACCAAGCTAATCGTAAAATGTTGACGCCGTGCGGACGGACGGACGGACAGACGGATTTCGCCAATTCATAGACCGGAATTGCTTTGCAAGCCGGTCAAAATGGTTGTACAATAACTACGTCAGGATAATACATCATTTATCTTCCCTGTGTTGGACTTCAGGATATCTGGGTATAACCCTCCAACGACCATATCACTGTGATCTGCCGAGTTTGTTCAGTGCATACACTCTCCGACTGCTAATATTCTGAAACACACTAGGTTGACGGAGACTTGTTGGTTGGTTGGTTAATTAGGAGGACTGACGTCGTTATCAATAATTTTTCAGTTATATTGCGACATGGAAACGGTAGGTTATCGACCTTTTAAACGTAATACTGCAGTCCGGATTATACACTGGACCGGTTGTACAATATAAGCGTAGTACCGCAGTCAGGATTACAAGTGGTTGACGGTGTAGGGGCATTTCTTAAGTCTACTTCAACAGAATCCTTGAAGATACGGTCACAATCCTAAGTCCAATGATGATAAAGAGGTTAAATCAGCGTAGATGGACGCACCAATAGTGTTATGGTAAATTCAGGACTTGAAATCAGCAAAACTTTTGGGTCGTCTAACTGGCAAATTTAAGGAAAATTTGGACGACTTCCACTATATCTATTAAACTTTTAGGTTACCCAAAGAGATTTTAGGTTGTTTTTGACAACTGGGCGATTGCGAACCCTGGTGGAGACATTTTCACATACAAATAAAAGAAAAGGGGGGGGGGGGTCAGTTGCGAACCTATTGTGGATGATACATGATAGTATGTTTAAAGGTGAATGAACATATGTCCGGGTCAGAAGATGAATGAACTATAATATTGTGATGAATCTGGATCAAAAAGGAAAGGGTCTCCAAATCCATCACTGGTTCGAGATATGATTAGAATTATTTCACCTATAAGGTAGTGGTCAGTTTTCAGTGTTGGAGGTGGCCGGTGAAACCACTAACCCTGCCGGTACTTTAACAAACCCCCAAAAAATGTCTTAACCAAAATCCGTAAATATCTATCCACCAATGCTTGACTTTTTCTCCTTTCCATAGTATTTTCATTGCAAATGTCATGAAAAATCATTATTATAAAACCATTATCATGTTTCATTCTGAGACAGAACTCTTCTGAGTAATAATCATTTATCTTACAGAGTGTTCGAATTATTTTTCTATCTCCCATAATCCTCATTACATCACATTGCACTGTAAGCATCAGCAAATTAGCGCTTTAGGCTCTCCTAACTGCAGAGGTCTTTCCGAATGTAAGCTCATCGTAATCTCAAATGTTTTTAATTCTTTGATGGCTAATTCAGCTTGTAAGAAGTCAATTTCCGTGGTGACTGGGGACATGTTTCCCGGAACACCGGCAAGAGATGCTCGATGTTTCCTGACACAAGGTCACGTGACGGCAGGTAATTCAACACATTCCTTTGAAGCGTAATGCGATTTTCACATCATTTTCTTTAATCAATATCCTCTGGGATAATTAAGGCATAAGCCTTCACATAGGTCATTGATTTTGTTTATTTGTCTTAAAAAATATCAAGCCCGCCGTAGGCTGAATGGTACGGGAAATGGGTTCGTAACTGCAAGGTATTGAGTTTCACCTGTCCTTGTTTATTCGAAGAAAACTACAAGACAGCACTTGGGCTCTTGCACACCACCTTCAATGCAATGATATCCATGGTGTGATTACATAAGCTCGGCGTTGCCGGGTGGTAACAGTGTTCGTATTAGAATCGCAGGTTCGGGGTTCGAATCAAATCAGACCCATCGTCAAGTCGGATTTACATCTGACGGATGTGACGTGACGCCGGAACTATTGACCAGGATAGGTTTAGCGAGTTACAATCCTTGACTGCATCAAAATTCCAAGAGAATGGGATGGGGTACGCAGTCAGGCACATGTTTCCTTTAACCTCCCCAGTTTATTCATGGGTAAAGTAATGGGTTCATTCTCCAGTACTAGATATAATTTTTTCTCCACAAATTGTGAAAAAAAATCTCCAGACTCGCTCTCCTTGCTAGATTGTCATTATTTCTTTGTATTACTATGCTTTGTTAAATAAGTAAGATGTCTCTTGCTTTAGCTTAAGCTTCCTTTTTCCTTTTCGTGGAACCTCCTGAGAGGATATATTTGGCGTAGTGGTTAAGCGATTGAACCACAACACAGGCGACCTGGCTTCGACCCCTGCATCGGGCCATTGTTCACGAAGTTAGTACCCTCATTTACTCGTGTTATTGTATGACTGAATAAAAGTTAAAAGACTTAGGCTTAGACACAACCCCTTCTCCTTCCCCTTACAAAACAGTCAATGGCAGTGGCAGATCTAGAAATTCCGCAAACGGTGGACCCACATGTGAAAGTAAATTATTAGCCAAAATACCCCGCTATTTTGGATGCAAAATATGAAGTTTTGCTCTATTACTAGTATTAGACTGTTTTGACCTTACCATCTATATATGCCTTGTAAATTTATAGTGAAATAGGGGAGGGGGGGGGGGGGCAGGGGACCTGCCGCCCTCTAAATCCGGCACTGAATGGAACCTTAATCAGGTCTGCCAAAACGAGTTTCAATTAGAAAATCCGATTAGTATTTTTGTGATTAATAACATAAATCTGGTTTTGCCCAGCAGGTGTCGCCCTTAGATATGACCATAAATGCGGAGTTTTATCTCTTCTCTCCAGAGCTTTTCAGAAAATTATACTCCCGCACATGTCCAGACCCGACTACTTCACCACTATATCTAGCTTGTAATCAAACCAACGTTCATTGTGCAGGCCTAATGCGTTTACAAGACACAAAATCAACATTATTCGGTACAACAAAATAATAGTATGATATTTTTAAAGACCGTGTAACATCGTTATCTCTGTTTATTGTTGTAGATTGCCAAGATGCGTATGGATCATTTCTTCAAAAGGAAATGTGATTCGACATCCTGTTGGTAATAAAATACAGACTTTCCCACTGACATTCACAATTTGGAAAAATCGAATTGTATGGCTAGGTTCATCATAGGTGATTATGTTGGAGTTACTTCCCGTTGTTGGCCATATTTGTTCTCTATTCATACTAATTTAAATGACATTTCTGAGGTATTTGTTTATATTTTATAGGAAATTTTGTTAAAAACGTTTAATGTTTCAAGATTTGCTAAAGCATTGCAAAAATATATCAGGTATCCCTAGAATGGATAAATTGCCCATCTAATTTGGTTGATTTATGGACAAATATTCTGACACACCTAAAAGATGGCTGACGACTTATAAATTATTTGGTTCCAGGTTAAACTTTTTGTGAATAGTTGATTTTGTTATTCTCTTCTGAGACTTTTCATCATAAAACTTCTACAGCATTTGCAAAATACTTCACAGAAACATTAATAAAGACTCGTCTGAGGTCTCGACTATGTTTTATCATGTATTGCTTCAAGTATTTGGTTGAAAAAAACAAAATTTTTCAAAGAGCATTCCCGTTCAATCGTATTGTTACAATTGTGGTCAGTCTTTTAAAAAAGCCCTTGATTTCTTCATCTTCTTACAGGCTTTGTGGAACGGAGAAAAAACTCAAAAGTATATCACGAGAACAAAGTGCACAAAGAAGATAAATGAGTATATGCATCACGTGACCTTGAAAATTATTTCGGAGTGTTAGAGTGGACAAGATGAAGATGAGAACATTCAAGTGGTATATCCCATTGTTAGAAAGACACCACAATTCTTATGTTCATGAAAATTATTAATTTACCTTAAACGCATGTCAAAATGCTTGCATTTCATATTCATAAACTGTTCACTTAAAATTTCCAAAATAAAAAAGTTAACAAAGAATAGTAAAGAAACTTACTGCTTCGGGTGGGACTGTTGCTTAGACTCAAGTTCTGAGAAAAAGAGTCATGAAGATGCCGCCACCATAGATTTGAAATAACTCTAGTGTGCCGTTAAACCATAAAAAAAAAGAAATTAGGCAAATATGAAAGTAGTTTTACGTGACTTATTAATAGTTGTCGGGTTAAAAACCTCCCCGTAATGAACACATTAAACATGCCTTCCGTTATTTCTTTCACCTTCAAATAAATAGATATAATATTTATTACATGAAATATTCTCTTTCCGTTTTGGGATGACTGATAATGTTTCTTCACGCAAATAATTACTACAAAAAAAGGTGCGGATAACGAGGGAAACAAAACGACACGATCGTGTGATGTTCTGTGCGCCTTGGCTAAGGCCATTATCATTACGGGAGTCGAATGTACTTTGGCCATTGCATGTCATGAAGTCATTTCAATGCAGATTCATTCTGAATGTTTCAGCCTGATATGTATGTAGGATCGATACCGACATGCACCCTGTCAGCACGTCTGGAGCAAGGCATATCGGAACGTTTCGGCTGTCTACGAATGGATCACACAAAGTAGTTCCGTTTGATGTATAGCATGTGTGAAATGCATTGAATTCTGAGACGCCGCTCAAACCAAGAATAAAATTCTCTCAGGGGGAAGACTTTCTGTATCGCATTGAATAAGCAAACCCTTAACACAGTTATGTATAAACTGTTTTTATAGAGAAGACAGTTACCCTCTCGTGGGTATTCCCTTACAACTGCATTTCAACGAAACTCGCTCCCTGTTCCGGATTTTAATGCCACGTTATACCTTCGGATAGTAGAAGCGTCTGGAAACGACTTTATACGTCTCCGGTCGTCTTCTGTTAAGACAGCTTTAGGTATTAACGAAAAATTTACGATATGCAAATTTTTAGTTAACTGCTATCCGATGAATTCAACATTCAACGAGACATTTTCATTTCTCCGTGATTTCAGTGGCGGAGCAAAGAATGGGTGAATATAAAGCGTTGTTCTTTCCTATTGCTTTTCAGTAATGAACAGTGGTTTAATATTTTCAATATAGTTCCCCATGAACAGTTTCACTTGACTTTTATTATATCATTTTTCCTGGTGTTATGTGGCTTTGGCACTTTCTACATAGTGTTTACTCACATTCATGTATATATACAGTGCTGTATTATATTTGTATCGTCTATATTTAAGGGCATTCACGGCGGGTGTGGCTAGCCAAACAGGAGACGCTCACTCCTCACGGGCACCTGGAGTCATCTCTGAATTTCAGGGGTCCGTGAATGTCATTTCTGGTACATTGTTATTAGTGTCATAGTTATGTGACACAAGTTACTATTGTATAATACTTTGAAATAAAAGTTTTGCATTTTTGCGGGGAAAAAAATAAAATGTAACCTGAAATTGCTGACTAGGGATTTTACGTATTTCTTATACGTCACATACAGGTATTGTATTACGTGCAGGCCCGAATCCAGAAATTTTGTCGAGAGGGGGTCCACCCCTAAATGAATTTTCGGAGAGGTGTTCTTCTCATCTTTTTGTGTGTAAATTACTGTTTCACTTTAAAAAAGAATAAGAAAGGTAATTTTCCCCGCATCTCAGGGTGGATCCAGACACTCAGTCCACTCCTCTGGATCTGAGCATGACATGGACCACCGGGAGACAGACAACGAAATGGAATCATGTGACATGGATGAGTTAGCTTCTCCTGTCGGACTGTCATGCCTGTTGTAATGCCCTAGTCAACAGGGATTGAAATTAACTTTTTTTTCCATCACAGGCTAATTTTAGCATGTGGATTCGAAATCTAAAAGCTGAAATAAATTTGTAAAAGCTAAATTGATAATCAACAAATGAAACATGATTTTGGTTTTTTTTCATTTGAGTAGTGATTTAATTCATTGAAATAACACTTTCTCCGAAGAAGAGGGTTCCTTCTTCTCAAAAATGTTGGTGATCATTACATTAAACCTTTACCTTAATCCTGAAGATTCGCAGACAAAATCACATCGT
The DNA here is from genome assembly GCA_035048485.1 of Pteria penguin. Lineage (NCBI taxonomy): Eukaryota > Metazoa > Mollusca > Bivalvia > Pterioida > Pteriidae > Pteria > Pteria penguin. Next base: position 54,060,474 of record CM068586.1, on the reverse strand, counting down.
AGAAACGTTTGTACTACATTATTGGGTAGATAATGAAATTCAAGCTTTAATGTGATTAAAACGGATTTAAAACTCCAGAAAACTCGCTAATTTTTTTCGAGTGACTATATTTTACTCGCATTCTGCCTTCTTGTACTCGCGTTTAGCGAGTATGAACCCTGGGACTTAGGGTTTACCAAATTAATTAAGCAAGGATTCACATTTGGAAGAGACTAAGACGGTGGTCATGATGAACAAAATGTCACAATTAGTGTAATGGCAGGAGAGTTCGACATGTGGAAAAATTCGTCCGATGTGTTAATTACTAAACATTTGGTCGAGATATATAGCCAGGGTACATATCAAAGGAAGACTTGTACTTTGGTCTCAGAGCGTGTTCGTCCAGGCAGCATTATAAAAATGTCACAGTAGATTTCAAAACGAGTACCACGGATACTAAACTTTTAATGAAAGAATGTTGTTGTTGTAGTCGTCGTTGTCATCGTCGTCAAGAAGAATTTTAAAATGACAGAGTTCACTGGACAACCGCGGATCCAGAAATTTTGTCGAGGGGTTCATTCCAGACAACTCCTTTTTCAAAAGAGATCCAACCATGTCGATGTACAATGAATTTTATCCATTTGCAGACAAAAAGTTTACAGATATTTTTTTCCAATCTCAGGATAGGTCTGAAATCAAAATCAGTCCCCCTTTCTCCTCCATCTGACTGAATGAATGAAAAAGACATCTATTTTGCAACTCTCTCCCCCTCCTGTTTTACCGAAATGTATCAATTAGTCGATTAATTGGTATCCATTTTACGCATCCTGCATCTGCTTCTGAAACTTTAACTAAAAACACTATTTTGAGTGAATGTAAAAGTGGACGACAAAATAAATGTTCCTGTTAGAACATGAATCATTGTGATATTGCTTCGTCAGAAACTGTCCAAAATCAATTTGCTTTCACGACAAACCTCTTTTCCCTTTATTAACAGGTCAATCCGCCTCGATTAATCTGATCAAAAGTGTTATGACCGTAGATACGGAACTTTAATAGCATGAATTATTCTTAGATGCAATTTATATTATGCATGTGTATGCATGGGAAATGACTTCTATTTCTTCTTAGACAGGTGAAACATGCAAACCATGTATATTGATCAGAGTGGAATGCTGGATATTGCCCATCACAAGCATCACACACTCTAACCATGGCTAATATATATAAATATATATATATATATATATATATATATATATATATATATATATATATATATATATATATATATATATATATATATATATATATATACAGTGAAACTTGTCTTCAAGGTCACTTCTGTATCAAGGTCACCTCTGTAAAGAGGTCGCTCTTAAAATTCTAACTTACTGTGTTTTCTTAAAAAATGAACTTTTGTACAAAGTTCACTAATATATTATTCCCTGAGGTGACCTCTATATAGAGGTTTCGATCTTTAAATCTCGATCCCGATATTTTCGGAAACCGATCAACGTACCATGGTGTTTACATCCAAGGACACTTCGAAATAGAAGGTTAAACTAGATCTAGAACTACAAAATATAGTGAGAATTTTACTTGAAAATAAATCAAAACTCAATTCATTTAATTGATTGATATTGAAAATTAATTAGCAGAAATAATTTCTGAGGTGAAAGACACAGTGATATTAACATTTTATATCAGCAATTTCACAGACACACATCAATTACACAAAGTATGTTAACGCGAGAAGTGTAAGTTTTTTCATTGTTTAATGTTATCTTTAATACCATTTAATGCAGAAAGTGCAATTATTTGCAACAATAATATTTCATTATTTCCGTAGAGCAGTCTGTAAAATTCAAACAATCGGTTGCATTTAAATGACATAGTGCATCAAAGAGTTCCAAACTGTTTGAACACATTTTTATCTATATGTTTCTGTATTTTACCGATTTGGATGCACGAAAGCCATCGCTCATTCCCGTTTAAACGCGTTTAGAAATAATAGTTTAATTAAGAAAAAAAAGGAAAGAAAGAAAAAATAAGATGTGTGTGAAATAGCCTACAGATACCCTCAGTCCCCAGCAAATCTGTCTACAGGCATCACAATGCGGGCCCTAACTAGAGCATGACGTTGTAGCATTTCGTGTAAATTTTCAAAATGTCCAGCTAAGTCCAGCCGCGACAAAACTGTGAAAAAGCACTATTACGTTCTTGAAATTTCAAGCCGTGAAGTCCCATAGAATGCAGCTTATAGCCGGTGTCAAGGAGTCGGCATAGCTCGATTGGTAACGTGCCGGGATCCTAACCGAGATGTCCCAAGTTCGAAGCACACCAGCGGTTCATCGGTGTCCTTTCTTTCGGATCAGAAAGTTTAAACCGCCGTCTCATGTCAAAGTAGACAGGTACCACCACCATGTTAGCGAAGAATGAAACATACAAATCTCTTGGCGCTAAATAGACGAGAGTCCGACAGTTTAATAGTCTATTACAGAGTAAAATCCGTTCTGAAGCAGACACCTATCTTAAGAAAATTCGAATAAAACGTGTTGCATAAGGACTTAACATAAAAACCCAGTAACCATAGTGAGGCCTGAACAGGTCATCTGCCGATTCTAAGCGCAACACACTAACTACTAAGCCATGCGCTCCATTTTTTTTTTTATAACTCAAGACACCTTCTCCTCAGTACGCGGCTGTGTCATCATTATCTACTACAACAATATACTATATATCCGGTTGATTTTCCCATCTTTTCCCCTATCAAGATTAAAACATTTATTATAACCAGGCTCCCTGGAATTATATTATCGGAACAATTTCTAGGGATTTGATGCGGAGTGATTTTCATTCGTCCGTAATCTGATTAAGTTGTTACGGACATGTCTACGGAAAGCACACGATGTTATTATAGCAAAGCCATTCCTGGCGATGATTGAACGAGTGTCATGTGACGGCGGGACACCTTGTAGCCGTCATGTATCTCCAACTCTCCGATTTATTATTTTATCCGAGGGAAAATATTTTTCCAAACCGCTGGAGACGATGACGTTTAATGACTATTCATCAGACATTGTAAAGACAAACGATGAATCGATGGCTGATTAAAATCAGTTGATTTTTTTATTTTAAACGATAATCGAACACGATTTTTAAACCCGATCATAATCGGAACAAAAATCAACGTCCGGGTTTTGAATAGATCAGTTGAACAAGGCGAGTCATCTGCTCTTGTTTGATAAAATGGCATAGAATAGATATAGAAGTTGTGCATTGACTATTAGATACTTCTTATTTGCATGACGAAGGAGAGATATGGGCAGAGAAGCAGCAGTGGTGTTTTATAAATCACCAGGCTATACAGAAAGCGGTAGAGTTCTTTTCAAGTTCATATTTTCAAGGGCAGACAAATGAACTAACTGAATTCTCCTAGACGTTCATTTACAAACATTCGTCTTTTAAAAGCTCTTTTTGAATAAGTAAGAAAAAGCAGTCTCCATTTTCACCCTCTGTATGTGAACTTCGTGGTATGGATTGGCCATATAAGTATTCGAGGTGACATTCCCCTAGAGGTGGCATAACTCTAGTATGGTTCACAACAAATTTGTCTTGTATACTTCTTTATTCTAAAAGGAAAATTCCTGCAATTCTTCAAGGAATAGATTTAATTTTTTTTTTCGTTGGATGGAGGTATACCACCAAAAAAATGACAGAAAACGTAGCGCATGATGCATAAGTTTACCATCTCCTTTTTTTTTCTTTTTTTTTCTATTTATTTATTATTATTTATTTATTTTTTTTTTTCGTGTTATACCTCCATCTAAGGAAAAACAAATTAGATTCATATCCTTTCAAACATGTTTTATATTCTCAGAAACTGGTACGTTATGTTTGCACTATTTCTCAATATCTCTAAACTTCTTACGCAGTGGTGTCAATATTGACATCACAGTTACGAAAACGCGGAGATATACCACTAATTTTTAAACCAATCAAAATGCGTGTGACATGTAAAATTATATGATTTAGCCATTAAGGAAGACCATCCGGAATACCGAGTCGGTTCTTATACTACGTGACAGTAACCAGGCTCGAATGTGAATGTATGAATATGTTAAAATTTCACACGTAAATCGCTTGCGCAAGTTTTAAACTGTGTGATTAGGCCAAGATCTAATCCAACATTACACATGCACAAGATCGATTATTCTTGATATTTCAGATCCAGATTTATTCGAAAAGGCACATTAGCTGTTTCCATATAATTTAGACGAAACACACATTTTCTGGGAAAGGCAAGCTTTAACCGGCGTGTCGACATTCGCCATCACAACGTCATATGACCTCCTATCACAAAGTCATATGACCTTCCTTCGCACACTACAGAGTTTTTACGTCCAGGGTCCAGCGCCATAAACTGAGAATTTACTTAAGTCAAATATTTCATTTTAATTTATTCCATTGTCAAACGTTCAAATTAATTCTCAAGCAGAATGGTTTAATTCTATTTATCAATAGAATGAAACTAAATAAAATCCAAATCCCATTTATTAATTCATTGATGAACAGAAGAATATGAAATTTTGACTTAAGTATATTCTCAGTTTATGGCGCCGGACCCAGGTCCGGTTTTTTAACACTCCAAACTAACACGTTTTTCCGGATGTCTTCTATGTACAAAGCCAAGGACAATTCTGTCCTATACAGAAAAAGCAAGGCATTTTTACGCCAAATATACTGTGTACGAACAAAATGACGGACAACCCTGTCTTGTAAGGAGTAAGGAGCAAGAAATCCATTTTCTGAAGACCAATCATATATATCAATTCACCAATATAATGTTTCCGATTTCAACCGAATGATCCAATATGAAATTTCTGGGATGTTCAGACTTAATAGTCCTTTAGGATTAGATTTTTTTAAACTAGACCGAGTCAAATCCTCTCACAAAACCATGATATACATATTTTAGGGGAAGTAGCATGGAAGACAAAAATATAAATACTGCAATATCCAAAATACATTCTCAAAATAAAAAAAAGATTTCGTGTCGGGGCTAATAACAATCTGATTAAAACCATATCTTTATTCCGCTTCTCTATTTGTCCTATTACGCAGTGAGACAAATAGAGAATCGGAATAAAGATATGGTTTTATTCAGATTGGGGCTAATAAATTATAGAATAGGCTGGATTTCTCTAAATCAGTGGCAGTTTTAGAGGGAGACACCACAAAAAATTACAATATATATATATATATATATATATATATATATATATATATATATATATATATATATATATATATATATATATATATATATATATTATATATATATATATATATATATTATATATATATATATATATATATATATATATATGTCAGAAATGATGAGTAAAGCTCCAGATATGGTATCCAGAATGGCTGAGTATTATGACTAACACCCGACTTTCACCCCGCCCCGCCCCCTTTTTTTAAATCCTGGATCCGTCACTATAAAGTTTATTTCAATCATAGATTTGAATATAAGGTTTTAAGTAAAGAGATATATCCAGTAACGTTTCAAATGCCTTGTCAAAAATTATTACTTATCAAGTTCCTACAGAAAATGATGAAATATTCTGAAAATCGATGGAAATGACAATCCGGAATTTCTCCTTCTCTTCCAGCCTTAGCCATCTTTTGTTTTTACTGAATGATAAAGTTTATTCAATTTTCATGTCACCTTTGATAGTTTTCAGATCTCCAGTAGCGGCACCATGTTCTATTCACTCCATTTTGTGATTAATGCAGTTACAGCCTTCACAACATAAGACGGTTTGTTCAGAAGTTTCACCTTGTCTTGAAAGTATCCAGCAGAGAGGCAAGAGGTGCAATGCAGTCATCACATTTAAAATGTTTAATTCAATGTCGTTCAGTAATTTGACAAAATGTCACAAGAGTTCTTGTTGAAATATGAGGGGAAAGGACAGGATAGGAGGAAATGTGTCAGCGGCAGAGAGGGGAAAGGGGGGGGGGGGGGGGTTGATAAGGAGATATTAGGGTTTGGAAGCAGATGGAAGAAACTGTTTTGAAGAATAGAGGCAGGACAAGTGGGCTCGATATCCCTATCCCGGCTTCCGCCTCTAGAATTCATATATTACTTGCCCCGCATTACTTAGAAGTTTATAGTAAGTTGGATCAGAGTGAATGTTCAAGAATACATTAATGTCAAGGTCACGACCTCTCAAACCGTTTGTTTGTTTTTCTCTTGTTCTTCGTCACAACAAGATATTTCACATGATACATTGCACAGATTTCAGCAAACGAACACACCCGGGAGTTGATCGTAGAGTTACATGGAATCTCGTGTTATATCGTCGTATCTGAAAGACAAGCATCAATGTGCCGCCTCTAGACTCGAACCAGAGGCCTCTCGATCTCTAGCCCAGTACGTTGCCAACTGGTCAACGCTGGCTCTCAAACTGAATATGCTAACATATATCTATAACTCTATCTATAACATAATTATATCTGTAAAATATATCTATAATATATATTTATAACATATATCTATAATATATATCTATAACATACATCTATCATATATATCTGCAAAATATATATATATATATATATCATATATATCTATAACATATCTATAATATATGTCTATAATATATGACAAGAAACTCTCAATGTCCAAACCTTTTCGGCCACTTGGCCTTTATCAAGTGGAAATAAAAGTCAGCAAAATCTTTAACATACAGCTATAACCTAACATATATATAACAAACATGTACAGATGGATGGATAGATGAATGGATGGATAGATTCGTCCATTTCTTCGCTTTTTATTTATCACCCATTTATTCAAAGAAGACATTATTTTTGTACTTAACGACCGCATGCTTTAATTACGATATAAAAACTTTATATTTATGATAGAATATTTATGAAATTGACCACTGAAACATACAACCTCGCTTTTTGCAAATAACTGCACTAGATATATCTAAAGAGCTTTCACAGTGAGCTATCAGATTTTCTTGAATTTTTCATAACATGCAGTTAACGTCCCTTCAGAAATTCGTCAATAAATTTCAACACAATCATCATACATTTATACAGAATTGAATTAATGATGTAATAACACGAAGTTTCGCGCTACTCCTTTCAATTTTAATTTTCCACGTCATTTCGTTCCAAAAGAATTCTATTGAATTATGTATTTAAACTGCACTTGGTATGTTTTCACATTGAAATGAAGGAATTAGAAGTTTTTTATATTGAAGTCTGTATCTTTCTGTTATGTAGGTGAATTAGGTTAAATTTTATATATGTATTTAAACTGAAGGGCGATCAGGTTCCTTTCAAACAACTTGCTTAAAATACGATTCTTTTTTAAATTTAGGAATGAAATTAGTGTTTACCTATTGATAGATGCGTGTTATATGGTAAAGACTTGGTTCATTCATAAATTCATGAATTTTTTTTTTCAGTTCTTTTTAAAAAGCATGACAAAGTGATTTCGTGTATAGACAGTCATTTTATTTAGTGATTTTTAGATTTGCACAAAAGATGATCATCCCCCGGATTGTGAAGAAAACAAAGGAAAAATAAAGCATTGATTTTGTGTTTGGTTTGAATTATAATTATTCTTATCATTCTTTTCATCATCGTTGTCGTCATCATCATTATCATCATCATAATCATTATCGTCATCATCATCATCATCATCGTCGTCGTCATCATCTTCATCATCATCATCATCATCATCACCATCATCATCATCATCATCATCAATATCATCATCAATATTATCATGATTATTATTGGGTTGGGGTAGGGGTGAGTGATGTATGCATATTTGTTTTTGTTTTATTAGTCATAGTTTAAGAATTAAGCGGAAAGGTGGCGGTGGTTTATTTGTCTTTTTAATATGATGTGGTTCATTATCTTGTGTTTCCTTTTATTGTCGTTTGGATTTAGAATTTGAAGTGTAATTGCAAAATAAGGAGTTGAACTTGTGAGTCGTAAAGTTGCGTGTTAGATTCTTTCAGAAAATATTTCGAACATGTAAATCTAAAGTGCGTTTGGCTTGCTTCGTTTCTATGATAAATCCATCTTCTGAGGTCAGATGACTACAATTCAAAGCCTGTATTCTTTTAATCTGACCGAACTATGTAATTAACACCTCTACAAGTTTTGAATTTACAGTGAAAGGTGGCGTTTGCTTGATTTGTGAAGAATTGGATCCACGGCGTGTACCTTTTTTTCTGAATGGATAATTATGACAGTTTAGAAAAGAATTATCGGGGACTGGCATAACACGTTAAGGTAGACCTTATTCCTTGGTTATTATTATAATTATTATTATCATCATCATCAGTATCACTATTATTATTATTATTATTATTATTATTATTATTATTATTATTGTTGTTGTTGTTGTTGTTGTTGTTGTTGTTGTTGTTGTTGTTGTTGTGGTTGTTGTTGTTGTTGTTGTTTTCATGTGGTATCGGTTAGCAATTTTAAAATATTCAAAGTAATATTGGCCCTATGTATCTATAAGGTAAAAAATCATTCATTTAAAAAAATCTTTAATGTCGTATGACAACAGAAAAAAAAATGTTGGAAAGATAAATTCCTGAAACTTTCCTACATAAATTCCATCTACAAAAGATGGGCAGCATCTCAAAATTATATTACCGCTATCATATTGCTGAGAAATATTACTGCTTTCATGTTAAAACAAATCAAACATATTACATTCAAAAACAAATAAAACATCTTTAAAACAATTAACAAGAAAAAGATTTCTGATTTAAGATCAAGTGTACAGCTTAGATTTTAAGACATAAATAAAACAATTTCACAAGCATATACTATCCAACGTTCAGCTTTGAATTTCATCATATACACTATTAAAACATATTAAATAAATGAATTTACAGACGACAATTTCTATGACTTACCGTCTGTCTTTTCAGTGGTCTCCTTCTGTCTCCATAATATTGCGTGCAACCGTAGCATGGAAGATTCGACACAGCGGGTGAAGACAGATCCAGAATGCTGAGCGACAAACAGAGAGACACTATCCACATGGCGTTCACATTGCCGAGACTGAATTTCATCAATGATCGATGACGGGCTAGGTAGATCTACACTATACGAGATAAAAGCGGTATTTCATACTTTATATGTACGATCTACGCGCGCTATGGTATCGAAAGCGATCATGTGTTAATTAGTCCGCGGTCGATTGCTTGATACTCTGTGGTAAATATGCTGTTTTTATTTATTAGAGAAAACTTAGCTTAAGAAATGGTCTATGGAAGAAAGGCAGAGTTCAGAAATATCTCCGGGTGTTAATTCTACGTTATCGGTTTTGGCTGTTAGGTTTTACTTGGCGAGGGCTGTGCAACATCACATTTAACTTTTGTAAAGTAGTCGTAAAAGTCATTTAGTTCATAGACCTTACTTTAGCAGATCTATGATTAAGTTCAGTGGGTTGATTTTGTGTGATCAGTTTAATTGTTGAGGGGTTGGTCCTCAGATCAGTAGGTGTGTGGTTCGAACCGCTTGCTAGATATTAAAAGTAATAGATGACTTTACAGATGTTAATTATGATGATTTGCAGTCTGACAATGTTAAATAAGAATGAAATATAATAATGATAATATACGAACGATTATCAATAGCCCCAGTAGATGTTATGAAGTATGCGCGCACCCAAAGGGACCTGGGTCCGGCGCCATAAACTAAGAATATACTTAGGTCAAAAATTCATATTCTCCTGTTCATCAATGAATTAATAACTGAGATTTGGATTTTATTTAGTTTTATTCTACTTATAAATAGAATTTAACCATTCTGCATTATAATTTATTTGAACGTTTGATAATGGAATAAATTAAAATGAAATTTTTGACTTAAGTATATTCTCAGTTTATGTCGCCGGACCCTGGTTTTTGTATCCATGCAGAGATTTGGTGAAAAGTTTTTATTTTTCTATGAAGATACAGTAATTTTATACACACAAAAATACACTCACACACACAGACACACACAATGGGTGGATCCTTTTTCGAAAAAATCATTGGGGATGGATCTCCTCTCGACAAAATTTCTGGATCCGCGCCTGTGAACTATCTAATGTTAGATGTTGTAGAAGTGTGGTGCATGAGTAAGCTAGTACTTTACAGAGAGAATTCAGTATATTACATATGCGGATCCAGGGGCAGATACTTGGGGGTCTGGATCAACAATGAGATCTGACTGAAAAGACTTTGTTGCTACTCATTATTTTAAGGTAGGTATATTTATACTCCAAAAGCAGTGATATGGTCGAGTCGTAACAAAGTGGAGGAACCATGCCTCAAAACAGGTTCTCAGCCCCAAACTGGCAAGCAATTAAGAAAATAAAAGATATGAGCAAATACTCAAAAAAGAGGAGAGTGTTCATGAAAGGAGAGTTTTCTGTTTTATTTGATACATATATTTACCCTAAACTGGATCCATTATTTACTTATATACGACTTCCTGTGACGCGATTCATTAGAGTCGATGACGTCATTTATTCTTAAGTTTGTGGCGGGTGAACACTAATCAGTGCAGCAAGAAGATATTTCTAACTTCAAAGTTGGTAGTAGAGGAGAAGGTCCAGTTTTTCTGAAATGTACCAAGAATCATGCAATAACGGAATCTGCAACATTTCGCGGATTTGTGACTACTCTTCAACATAAGTTTCTTCGCTCACTCCTCCCGGGCACCTGGTCTCACCCCTGAATTTCAGGGGTCCGTGAATGTCCACTGTGGTACATTGTTGTTAGTGCCATAATCATGTGACATCAGTTACTTTCGTATTTTACATTTACATAAGTCATACATAACGGTTGTAACAGGTAGAGAGGAATGTTGATGGCAGACTGGGATTTGAACCCAGAACCTTCCGACTGCCGTAAGAATGCTCTAACAAATGAACTATCTTAGCCGCTATTTCAGTTTGTCACACAGTATTAAGCACAGGTGTGACGCTCCAGTTGTTTCCCGACATGTGCCCTTAATGCTGTCACAACAAATAGAATTACATCTCTTTTGCTTACGAAAGACATTAATGCCTGTAGATTCGAGCCCACAACCACATGCTCTCTAGACCAGCGTCTGTCATCGCGACATCTTATCTCAACCTATATAATTTCTTATTTCAAAATCACTATTTCTACGATCAGAATCAATAACACTTTATTTGGCGACTGGCGCGTGCTTTCATTAGCATTCCTGTCTTCAGGCTATCAGTTGACATGGCCATTGTTCTCTGGCAATGACATTCTTGCAGCGGAGATCGTAGTATTCCACGGAGCAGTCACGTCTGAACTCTCGCGAGCGGCGGGATTTGTACGCTCCGGCGGTCGTCGAGTGGTCAACTATTGTATTCCGTCGATTTAACATGATCGATTGATCATAGAGTAACCCATACGGGCTGGCGAATGTTTATATACATTAGGCCTCTCTTAAGTTAATAGAAGCGGTCTTAACTTAATAGAAAGAGACTTGCGAGTGCATCCAGGAGTCTAAGGGAATGACCTTCAAGAATGGATCATAGTCGATATCGTTTGTTTTTGTTTTTACGTTCAGGATTTAGTTAAGCGATCTTGTAATATGAAGAAAATAAGTAGAGCTTCCACACTATACATGTAAAGTTCATTTAAAAAATACAAAGATTAAATAAATCAATCTCTTTTATTTTACAAATTTGATTGTTTTATCTCATCAGACATTGATTTATTCTTCTCTTTTCTTTTTTGGATGTATGTATCTGTATATGTAATTTTTCTGAAATGCTGACAGTATGATTGGTGCTGCATAATTGTGACACTTGCATTACTGTATCACCGTGGACAGTCATGGACACCTGTAAAACAGAAGTGAGACCATGTGCCCAGGACGAGTAAGCGTCTCCTGTCAGAGGTGAGACCAGGTGACCGGGAGAAGTAAGCGTCTCCTGTCAGAGGTGAGACCATGTGTCTGGGAGGAGTAAGCGTCTCCTGTCAGAGGTGAGACCAGGTGTCTGGGAGGAGTAAGCGTCTCCTGTCAGAGGTGAAACCAGGTGTCTGGGAGGAGTAAGCGTCTCCTGTCAGAGGTGAAACCAGGTGTCTGGGAGGAGTAAGCGTCTCCTGTCAGAGGTGAGACCAGGTGTCTGGGAATAGTAAGCGTCTCCTGTCAGAGATGAGTATGAAGAGGAACTGGAATGGCTCAGTGGTGACTGATAGGTCCCGGGTTCGAATCTTTCCGGCAGCTTTGGCTAGGTCTGTTGCAAATATTTGAAATATTTGTACATTGCATCAGGAATATCCGTCGCCTTATATATTTGTAAATGAAATAATCTGGATGTGAGTAAAACAAACAAACAAACAAACTGAACATATATCAAAAGCCGTAAGGACTGATGGGTGTAGGATTCATTATCTCTATTATGGATCTAGCGTATTATCTATAAAACCTCGACTGCTCTCATGGTTGATCGGTGTTTTACGTTGCATTCAACATTCTTTTTAATTATATTGCGACATGGAAGCAGGAGGTAACCATTCTCTTTACTATACTGGCGCAATCCGGGATCGAGCCCAGATCGTCAGCGCTTCGAAACCAAGTGTTTAACCACTACGCGAAGCCTGCAAACCCACCCACCCCCTCCTCGACTGCGGATTATGAAAGTGAAAATTGATGTTGACCTTGGTTTCTCACATTTTGTGAAATCCTTGTGTTTCGCAGATTATTCTACAAAAGCCAATCTGTTTGCTATGCATGTTCATGTAGGTTTTTGTCAAATCAATTTAGTGTCATGTTCATGTGAATTATGTCCAACACTCGTACTTTAGAAATGACTGGTCTTTTTGGTTCGTATGTGGAAGTGTTTTGTGGTAGGGCGTGATGGTATAACTTTTTGGCAGATCTGTTAAATGAAGAGCAGTCCAGGATCATGCGTTGAGGAAAGAGTATTGGTGGGGATAATGATTGATTGATTGATTGATTGATTTGATTGATTGATTGACTGACTGACTTACTGACTAATTGATTGATTGATTGATTGATTGATTAATTGACTGACTGTTTAATTGATTGATTGATTGATTGATTAAATTAATTAATTGATTGACTGACGGAATGACTGACTGATTGATTGATTGATATTTAAGTTTTGAAAAATTATCTAGATAGAAAGATATTCTCTTTGTATATAAACGTGTTACAAGACCTTACGTGGGCAGAAATATATTTTTATTCATTTCATTCATTTCCAAATAATACTTAATAGTTTTAAAACTACTTCACGAACCCATACTTTGTTCCAAAACAGATTCTTCAGATTCTGACAAAGGCACAAAAGCTTTTCAAAACAACATTTTCCGATTTTCCATTAAAAAGAATCGTGTTAAAGTGAAAGAAAATTGTACCTATCGATGAGTGATTGAAACTTAACTCGATGTTTGCCTTAAAATTTGTTCCAATTGTCATGAAAGTGCTAAATTAATCTATACGTCTGTGAATACACAATTCCCGTTTCTTTACAATTACAACATAGCCAACGATTGAAATTGCTTTAAATTAAATTTGTTGGCAATTGAATGATATTGATTCCAATGACTGGTACAGATTGGTTTTGTTGGGGTGTTAGCTCCACCACTTCCATGTCGGCTCGAGGCGGCGAGGAGCTCGTCAACTTTACAATCTAAATCTAATTACAGGATGAAATGTTGAATCAATTTCAAGATTTAGTTTGAATGGTCACAATATGCGAAATGGAGCAAAAACATATGGGTTAATGTACAGATTTTATTAAAGTGAAGTCTTGTAAACCAGGGGTCTCGGTGTTAAAGCGCCGAGATGAAACTTGCTACAATCTTGACTCTACGTGTGACCGTCCGTGGCGGACAGGGCTATAGTACTGCGCTTGAACTGTAAGGCTCTCACTTCTGACTCGTTGATCGAGTGGGTGTATTTGTTGTTTTCTGGATTCATTACTGTAAGGCGTTGTTTACTGTACTCGCTACTGCGTGACCTTGATGACCGTCTGGGCTGAGGCGTTGTTTACTGGACTCGCTACTGCGTGATCTTGATGACCGTCTGGGCTGAGGCGTTGTTTACTGTACTCGCTACTGCGAGACCTTGATGACCGTCTGGACTGAGGCGTTGTTTACTGGACTCGCTACTGCGTGATCTTAATGACCGTCTGGGCTGAGGCGTTGTTTACTGGACTCGCTACTGCGTGATCTTGATGACTGTCTGGGCTGAGGCGTTGTTTACTGGATTCGCTACTGCGTGACCTTGATGACCGTCTGGGCTGAGGCGTTGTTTACTGGACTCGCTACTGCGTGATCTTGATGACCGTCTGGGCTGAGGCGTTGTTTACTGGACTCGCTACTGCGTGGCCTTGATGACCGTCTGGGCTGAGGCGTTGTTTACTGGACTCGCTACTGCGTGATCTTAATGACCGTCTGGGCTGAGGCGTTGTTTACTGGACTCGCTACTGCGTGACCTTGATGACCGTCTGGGCTGAGGCGTTGTTTACTGTACTCGCTACTGCGTGATCTTAATGACCGTCTGGGCTGAGGCGTTGTTTACTGGACTCGCTACTGCGTGATCTTGATGACCGTCTGGGCTGAGGCGTTGTTTACTGGACTCGCTACTGCGTGACCTTGATGACCGTCTGGGCTGAGGCGTTGTTTACTGGACTCGCTACTGCGTGATCTTGATGACCGTCTGGGCTTAGGCGTTGTTTACTGGACTCGCTACTGCGTGTCTCACCTCTGACAGGCGTCGACGGGCAGGTGGACTCGAGTCTTATCTCTGACAAGCATCGATGGCCACGTCGACTTAAGTCTCACCTCTGACAGGAGTCGATGTCTAGGTGGAATAAAGTCTTACATCTGACAAGCGTCTATGTTTAGATGGACAGAAATCTCACATTTGACAAGTGTCGATGGCCAGGTGAACTAAAGTCTCACCTTTTGACAAGCGTCAATGACCAAATGGGCTCAGGCATATTGAATTGAACCTTCAAACGTTTCACACGGCTGGCGAGAAAGATAAATGAAGTAAATTAGTTTTACTTTCTGTCATTTATAAGTTTATCCAGACCTTAAGAATCAATCATTAGACAAATAATTATGGCTGTAGCGAGTTTCGAACTTGGCCCTGGCATTCTTGTAGTTACTAACCATCCATGCACGTAGGGCTTTCAAAACATAAACAAGAAGAACGACTTCTGGAATAGCACAACAATTTTTGCGCCGTTCTCTAAACAATGAGATGGCAGGACTGTCCATTAAGACCAAAGGCATTAGTGTGATTATCTGTGAGTGGGGGGAAGGTTTAGTCATGATGTCGTTACTCTTCGGGATATTTACGACCTGGCATTTTCTCTCGACCATTATAAAACAGAGGATCGATCCATACCCATTATGGCCAAATGTCCGCCGAGCAGCTGGACCGTATGCTAGCGGTCAATACTGGCTGTGTGAGGGATGAGAAATTTGAAACTGAAACAATCTTTAAGCTATGAGTGTACCTTGGATTTCTTAATATGAGGGTTGTAAATTTGAATTTTTCATGGATACCCGTTTAGACAAACGGATTCAGATGAAGTCTGTTGTGTATTTCAAGCTGCTCGCTATAAAGGGCGTTGTACAGCAGCATGCAAAATTCACAAACTGTTCCTACATGAACATTGTTGTAATAGTAAATTTCAGTTACTTAATGCAAAGGACCGTAGGAAGCATTTCAAGAGTTAGCCGCAAACAGTGGCCCTATATGAATGACCATTTCAAGAGTTAGCCGCAAACAGTGGCCCTATATGAATGATCATTCATATAGGGCCACTACTTGTGGCTATTCAAGAGTGTGTGTGTGTGTGTGTGTGTCCGGTTGGGGGGTGGGAGGATTTCGTTTCGTTTCGTAACGTGATAAAGAAAATATCGGTCCATGATCCGACCTGCTGTCAGCGTTAACTTTAAAGTCTAGACGATTTTGTACAATGACAAGTAGGCAATTCTCCAAGGTGCGAGAAAGGGACTTCAGTCGTGGAATCAAACTAAGATTCTACATTCAAGATATGCATATGAGCATATAATCATGTCATTAATCGAGTCACCCACTAATGATTGATTGATTGTTTGATTGATTGATTGATTGATTGATTGATTGATTGATACCACACTTCGATTATTCCCTTATATATGTCTTTTTCTAACTTAAAATTTTTGTTATTTAAAGTGAGCACATGTAGTCATGTGCTCACTTTAAATAACAAAAATTTAAAGTTAGAAAAAGACCTATATGGTGACGACACCTACCGGATGTGTTGCTGAAGAGAGATATACCCGTGCATCGTACTCATTAATCATGGTAAGGGCTTTTTCATTGTCTATATCGTTTATACAATAACTTGGACCTCGGATTTTACTTTCTCACAGGAAAAAGAGAAAACCAACAAAACTCCCGCGGGATTCAAACCTAAGACCTTCCCATTTGAACTGAACACCTTAACCACTGACCTTCGTCGGCTCCTGTCACCAAGCCAAATTTTTGCGCATGATGTCTAAACATCTCAGACTTGTAATGTATATTATACTAATTTTACCATAACTGATATACAATTTCAAATTTACATTATTGAACTGATCTAATCGTATAAAATACATCACGTCTCGAGTTTCATGTGTCAGATTCGCAGATCTGACGGAAAAACACAATGCATCCGACGCAATCCTGTCTGGAAATATGGATTTTATGAATAAAATGTCTGTAAACTATTTGTGAAATATTACCATTCACTTCATGCACTTTTCTATTTTACCCGATGCACTCTCGAAAGCGGAGACAGTTTCCGGTTTCCATTTCACATTATAAGATCCATTGTTGTGAATTTTTTATTTTCTTTCATACTACACTTTGAGGAGTTCGCAATCGATGACATTGATTAACACTTTGTATTTATAATGGAAACTCCCTGTCTGGGAAGTTAATAATTATACTTAATACTACTGCATATTTCAATATGGCGGATTAAGAAGGGATGGGTGGGTGAAAGAGCAGTACTAGACCCACCACAAATTTTACCCAAATTTTAACAATATTTATAATTGAATATATATGTTACAAAGTTTTATGATTTAAAGAATTTTAAAACTAGTTTTAAAATTCTTTGAATTATAAAACTCTAATGTAACACATATGCATGTAATAATAAATATGAAATATTTTATTGAAAGGCTATCCAGGTATATCAATTGTTGTATAACCACCCCCCCCCCCCTCTTTTCCCGTCTTCAGAAACCTGGATCAGCCACTGTATCTGCATTAAGTGAAATATAGTGCGATATTATAAAGCTCGTTTTACTCTATAACTATTGATTTTGGGGACATGGGTACGATTTCACTCTCGTGCTTTGATGTTGTATCTCAGAGCTGGAGATCTGAGCTGTTGTTTGACGTAATATCTGCCATATTCGATTACATAGTGATGTGGGCGGCAGAGCAAAAGGAGGGAGGCTCAAAACAGACTTCCATATTGAAGGAATAATTCAACCAGGAAAAAAAAGAAAAATAACCTTGACCATAGTTTAGTTGTAAAATCATAACATTTACAATCGAAATATATTTCAGAACGTTTTTAGCACTTTTTTTCCTTTTATATATTATCTACTTTCATTTGCGAGTTACTGTCAACTTTGGGAGAAGGTTTTTCGGTTGAACACGGTCATTAAAACAAGAGTTATTTGTAAAATTCTAACGTAGAAGGCAAGTTCATAAGGTCATAGATTATGGTATCAAACCTGAAAGCCAATGTTAGGTCTTTTTGTAGCTCAAGACTCAAAGTGCATTATTGTCATAGCTTACCGTCCGTCGTCCATTCGTAAACTTTTTTATGTTCCTCCGCCAAGTTTTGTAGGATTTTTAAAGCACACTGGTTACATCAAATGACGGAGTGCTCATGTGAGCAATATTGACCCACTTGGACCTTTTGTGTTTAATGTAGACGATATAAAGGTCAGACTTGACGGTGAAGGTCACAAGGTTATAAGTTATGGTATCAATGGAAAGGTCTTGTGACAAGAAACATACATGTGAAATATAAAAGTACTAGCTGCCCTTTTTGAAGTTTCGACCAACGATTCATTTTCTTTAATGATTATTTGTAGGCCAAAGGTCTAGGTCAGATGGTCATAAAGCATGGTATGGTATCAATGGGAATGTCGGCCACAAGAAACACACATGTGAAATACTAAAGCTCTAGATCTTATGGTTCAGGAGGGTTTTTTTATTTTCTTTTATTTTTATTTATTTAATTTTGTTTTGTTTAGTTTTGCTTTTTTATTTATTAATTTTTATTTTTTATTTATTTATTTATTTATTACAGGGACGTATATAACAGTGTGTTATATACGTCCCTGTTTATTATTATTATTATCTAATTTTTTTTTTTTTTTTTTTTTGGTCTAATAAAGATGAAACTTGACAGCTAACGTCAAGGTAATAAATTATGGTATCAATAAAAAAAAAGCTTTACCACAAGAAACACACACACCGCTTAAAACAGGTTTGGTTGTTAAAACATAAATTATTACACACGTCCTTCTCGTAAGATAATAATCCTGGTATATTAAGAGGCACTTCAGCTTTTACTTCATGTCTTCAAATGTCACCACAACTTGTTGACTGCTTTCATAATATAAAGGTAAATGCATACTAAATGCGATATAAAACACTAAGGTAATATATCCGTCTGACAAGAATGATAACTCTCACAATAATATCTTATTTATGCATACATTCAATATATACAAGCGATCGATAATTATAATGATGAATACAATAATTAAAATCATATATCATAAAAAGGGAAAATCATATATCATAAAAAGGAAAAATCATATCTTATAAAAAAGAAAAAATCATATATCATAAAAAGGAAAAATTTTATATCATAAAAAGAAATCATAAAAAGGAAAAATCACATATCAATGTCGACAAGAATTCCGATCCCATGTGACGTTATCGTGCGCTGGGGTTGCTTCCTCTGTGTTCATTCTTCACGTCTGTAGAAAAAGAGAAAAAAAACAATCACAGAAGATGGACAATGTGAAATATATTTGAATGCATGAGAGTATAACAAAGACATATAAAGCATGGTATGGCTTCTAATGAGATTCGCTTTGCACTCTCCACTCCAGACTGAGGCTTGCAACAATGCCGATTTTAGCTCACCTGAGTCAATGGCTTAAAGGACCTACAGTCAACGTGATGCGTCGTCATCCGTCTGTAGTTCATCTACTTAAATTACTCTCACCATATCAACATCTTCAGAATCACTGAATAAATGTTGATGAAACTTGGTAGGGATGAATTCTAACCCAGGCAAAGCCATAAGGAAAACAAGATTAGAACAAATTTAAACGTCATAAAATACAGCAGTGATGAAGCCGACTCGGGACGGTCAGCTGATGAATGATTGGGTCGGATTACCGGTTTTGTGGGGCCCCACCTGTAAATTTACTCACCATTCATAGCCGTTCCATAATTCGAGTTGCCTGCACATTTTACAACAAGATTTTCTATTAATATGACAGAAAATCCAAGCCTGTTGGCCAAAGTCTCGATCGAACACTCCCTGGCAAAATAGATCTCCTCTCTTATTGGACTTTCGGTCACAAACATTACCGGAAACTGTGGATATATATTATTGTATATTCAGTCCCTGTTTCATTATGACCGATATATGCGAAAACAATACAATGCATTCGTTTATTTGAATGCTCTTAATTCGAAAACAATTAAGTATCTTCAGAAATACAACCCCATTATAAAATACATGTAATATAAATGTATGGCATCATTAAGCATGTGTTTTTTAAAGTCACTTGCGATGATTATTAAGACAGAGATATGACAGACAGACGTACAGACAGCTAAAGCTGCACGTGTCACTATAATCTATAAAAAGGTGAAAAAATACTTACCTGCTTTAAAGACCGGCTGCATTAAGCAATCACCAGTCTTGAACATCCACTTTTATTCGTTCCTTTCTATAAATAATTATTGTTTATAGAAAATCAACATGTATGAAGAGGTCTCCCCCTCCCCCCCCCCCCCCTAAGTGTCCACTTTTCCCATTTGTGGTCGTTTTAATCAGGTTTGTATTTGAGAAATTATAAAGAAGAGGATATATATGAATTCTGTTCATCAGACCCCATTGATGTCGTATTCTCTAAAAAAAAATTAATTGATCTTCTCTCTGTTTATGAACAAGAAAAAAATTCAACTCACCCAACAAGGTGTAGGTCCACAAGACAATAGCGATGTAGAGCACAGCTTTACGTAACATTTTTATTTCTAAATGTATTGAAATAGGAGGTATGTACTTATATCTGCTGTAGATACTATACGTTACTTATATACATACATGTCTATTAATACATGTAAAATTATATGGATTCACAACGAATAGACTGATAAAGAGGCTAATTTCAATAAAAGTTACGTGTTTTACATAAATAATGGACATAATTTGAATCTGTCGAATTGATTTCACGAGCAATTTACAACATTTGTAGCCGTATGACATTCATACAATTTCTGTTAATTACACGCCATGTATGTAAATTATAGGTAATTCGCATTGCGTTCAAAATAAGTGTGGTATCATTACATCATATATATATATTATCTAATTTTTTTTTTTTTTTTTTTTTGGTCTAATAAAGATGAAACTTGACAGCTAACGTCAAGGTAATAAATTATGGTATCAATAAAAAAAAAGCTTTACCACAAGAAACACACACACCGCTTAAAACAGGTTTGGTTGTTAAAACATAAATTATTACACACGTCCTTCTCGTAAGATAATAATCCTGGTATATCAAGAGGCACTTCAGCTTTTAAATTAAACACAATACCGAAAAAACCCAATGTACAGTATATATATATATATATATATATATATATATATATATATATATATATATATATATATATATATATATATATATATATATATATATATACATATACATATATATATATATATATATATATATATATATATATATATATATATATATATATATATATATATATATATATATATATATATATATATATATACTGTACATTGGGTTTTTTCGGTATTGTGTTTAATTTACAATTCTTAGAGCTGATGTGTTCTACATATCACTTTCCATTTCAATTCCTCAATTTGTATGGTAATTTACATGCATTTTAGTCCCAAGCATGGATATATTCTTTTTGGTATGTTTTTATTACATTGTTCTATTTGATTTCATGCTTGTAGGGTTTCTTGTATACCCCTATGTGCTTAGTTGTTCTAGTTCTCAGTGCGTCAAGTTTTGTACACGATTAATTTCTAGTCAGTTGATTGTACATTTGCTGAATGTAATGTGCTATGGATAATTTGCATTTCTCTCGTCATTTCAGATAAATGACAATTTTCAATTTCATTCTGCGCAGTGTGGTGATTTCAAAGAATTTTCATGAGTACTACATACGAGAAGTATCTATGAATATGTACATGTATATATGTGTGTGTGTTTGTGCGTGCGCGCGCGGGCGTGTGTGTGTGTGTGTGTGTGTGGGGGGGGGGGGGGGGGTAATTGATGAGTGTACTTGTAATTCAAATATCCACCAATTGCCTCTTACTCATACGGCAGTCTTTATTTATCTTTTCTTTTTTTCCTAACTGATATTTCAGCATGTTGGCATGCTACCTGCGTCATTTCTTCAAGAGAATGTGATGTATGAGTAACAATTTCCATGATGTTTTAGAAACAACCTTACACACTATAAACGAATTTTACTCTTCATTCAAGATTACAAGACTTATATTCGTACTGATAAAAAAAATCTTCTATGTCTAGTCAATTCCATGCCGCAATTTGCAAAATCACCATGAAAATGGCACTGTAACAATTTGCAGACTGTGTTATAGGTATATATCATTTACATACAAAAATTACGAAAACAAAGCAAACTTTTATGGCCTTTGTCATCTTTTCTTCAATGGAAATATAAATCGGAACAAACCTGGTTTCATCCTTTGGTGCAGAATAAGTGAACCTTTCCCATGTACCAGCTCAGTTCTCAATGCTGTTGTACTTACCCGAAAACAAAATACTTTATTAAAAATTTTTATTGTGATGAAATTTTATGAATTATTCTAAAACTATGGAGTATCTCCCTCATGCATATCTGTCCTTAGTTTGGTTTTGGGCTATTACTTTTAAGTCAAGTCGATGATTACTTTGCTATTCAGATATTTATATTTTGGATTTCCACCATTTTTCACTACGTCAAGGTTTTGCGTCTTACTCTGTTTGTTACGCAGAGCAAGACGCAAAACTTTGACGTAGTGAAGATGGATTTCCAAATTTCAGCCATGAGAATCACCGCCGTAGAGAGAGAAGTCGTCGAAGTGATACATAACATTAATTTAGGTGTATACATGTATATTCTTATGGTTAATAGACCAGGTGTAGCTCAATCGGTTAAGTGCTTGGTGTGACCGAGAGGTGCCAAGTTCGAGTCCCGTCGGAACACTGCGTCAAGTAAAAAAAAAACCGAGGTCCCATGTCACGGTAGACCCGGCACGTAAAAGATCTCTCACTGCGTGGGGTGGGTGGATCGGTTCCATAGATTAAATATTTTTGCATTGGATCAGCTAGATGCTATCTGAAGATGATAAATCACTTAAGAGAAATCCAAGTCCACAGACGGAATCGAACCAGGGACCTCGGATCTGAAGACTGAACCAACCTGGCAAAATACAAGTAGATAATGAAGAAGTGTCGAAGGGTTGACCATATCGCGAAGTACATGGGATAAAAGGACAATATCGCGTAATGTCATATTCAGACAAATACGAACCCCAATTAAACTGAGGTGAGACCGGGTGCCCGGGAGGAGTAAGCGTCCCCTGCTTGCATAAAAACGCCCGTCGAAAAAGCGGTTCAAGTTCGGGAAGTAAATACATATATACACATACTAGCACATGAAGTAGACAAGGACGCTAAATAAGTGTAAAGACACTAATTAAAGGACACTGAATAAGGACACCAAAATATCATCTGTGTATATATGTCTCTGAAAATATGATATAAAATATTGGTGATTTAGATCTAACGTTTTTGAATTGATGTATATATATTTATATAATCACTATTACTCCGTTGCATTTGGTTCAACTCGATTTCAAACTTAAAACTTACATAAACTTCACTTACATTTTTGCTTCAAATGGACTTTTCCGGATATAAAAAACACGTTTTCATTTTAATTACCTATTCGCATCACGAGGATACTTCCTGTTGTCGTGTCCTCCCATTTTTGTTTATTTATTTTGAATGGATTCATGATGGTTGCATAAATATTACATTACCAACATGATTCACAGTCTTTTTATCATCAACAACAGCGGGTAAGTGTCCAACGCGTTTGATTTATGTGCCGAATTTTCTCTGTTTAAATTTTCCATCAACCGGTCAGGTCATTTCCCGTCAATTCTCAGTCTGTTTTAATAATTTCCGTGAAAATTGTTTAAGATTATATTAACTTGACTTAGCTTTCTTAGTTTTTCATAGACAATGTGCTATATAATGATACCGAATGTTTAGGTCATGTACAGGAAACTCTCAAAGGCTAAAGGCTAAGCATTCTATTCTCGAAGTCGCCGTGACATCACACTAAGATCTAAATGAAGATAATCTCCGAAACATTCCGAGGATGACCTGGGGGATAAACCCAGTGTTTATCATAGACTGTAATGAAACTTTGATAAACTATATTTTGAACACAAGAGCTAAATGAGTCTTAAAACTTTTGAAATTCTTTGAGGAATCTCACGACGATTGACTCTTTTCTCTTCTTCGAATTTTACATGACTGCACTTTGCAAAAATAAGAATTCAAAATATCGGATACCTTGTAGACAGCGATGATAAATCCCAAGACTTATCCTCCAACAAATACATGTATGATGCAAATTAGGTCATGTGACCAGTTTGACATCAAGAATTAGTCCGAGTATTCTTCCCAGTCCCAGTGGCTGTTGTCAGTGTTGAGTCAGACTGTGGGTGATGACAGATTTTTATTTGAGTATTTTAAAAGGCCTGAAAACTTAAATACTTTCATTAGTATATCTGTTGGATGTAGTTTTCAATTGATCATCGCGGTATAGTCCGACTAGACTCACTAGTATGACCCGATGATGTGTTAATTTTTGACGGTCATCAGTGATGACAATGCCCATCAAAAATCAACACATCGTCAGGGTTGTACTAGTCGGACTTATCGTGGTAGTGAAGAGGTGTTTGGTTATTTAAAATGTGACGATGTGAAGACGATAATCAGCCTTGATACACAGAGAATTGGAAATCCGCCGATTTCTGTAGTGTAATGGTTGTGCACAAAACATGTGAATATTGAGTAAAAATGGATAAATGCATTCTCTTTACTGACAAAACCATTGATTTCTTTAATCAAGGACTTGTGATTCATGTATGCAAGGATTTAAATTCGTAAGAATCCTTAATAATTATTTATGCTTTGGACCATAGGAAAGGTGTTGCTTGAGGCAAAAGGACTTAAAGAAAATACTGGAGTTCAAACGAATATGTGTCACCTTTTAAGCATTGATAATAAAAGTGTAAAAGTGTGATTTCCAGACAGCCATAGACAGACAGACAGATGAATGGATGGACTGAGAGATGGCTGGACGCTAGTTAAAAGATAACTACCTGGTACATGTATATGTTTGTGATGCTATGCTAGGAGACACACAAACAAGCTCCACGTTATAGGAGATTAAATTAATAATGTCATGGAAGTTTGATCCCTTCCTTTCTTATATATCATCTTTGAATCACTGGGCCAAACTTAAAACAGCTTACATAAAAAACCTTCTTGTTTGAACTTTGATGAGATTTGGTAACTGAATGGGTGTTATATCATCAATTTTTTTTCATTATTATTTTATGGCTTTATTGTTACTGTAGAAGTGACCAGATGTAGTATCGTTTACATTGCTGATACATCTCACAATCTGAATAAAATAAGTACCCTTAGTATATAATATGCAACCTCCACCTTCGCCCAAAATTGTGACGAAATGTAAAATAAAATTCACATCTTATGTATAATGTTAGAAATCAATGATAAGGATGTGAGCAAGTGCAGATTGAATGCTCAGATAAGCGTCTTTCATCTGTGGGATCATTATCACCTGGTTACACACCTAAATAAACTCGGAGGTTTATTCCTCCAAGAACAAACGTGACATAATGAATATTAGTCAGACAAAATGTTTCAGTAACTGTTGCGTGATTTACCCTATATATATACAATCAAGGTGATAAAGGTAAAACATGATTTAGTTTTGAGATATAACAAATACTGTAGTGATGTAATAATAAATGAATTATGGAACTAGCTGTGATTGAGATTAAATGAAATAAAGGATTTCAGCATTAATATTTATGTTGCTTAATCTGCTTATACATGATAATTAACAATATTTTTATTTCGGTGTTTAATGTCGTTTGTGATGTGTGTTCCTTGTACCGTAAAACTGTTTGCCGAATAAACATTTTATTGATCACTTGCATTCTGTACTCTCAAGTCAGTAACCAGGTATTCCTCACAGCCTGCTGGTATCTTTGATTGTTCGCAGTCGTTGTCTACATTCCCAAATATGGGATTAATTATACATCAAAGAAACTGTTTTTAAGTACGTTATTGATTTTCGGCATTTGCCCACCACAGGTATTACACAATAGCATATTACATCCACTACCCATTTCATGGTCCATTAATCTCTTTGTTGTAATCAAAGCAGTTACTGAAAATTTAGTGATCTTGTTTAAAATTGAGACTCATGCATTTTTATTGTGAGAAATTTTTTTTACTTAGATCCTTTGTATAATGCAGATCAATGTACAAAATCAAATTCAAATATTTACAACAAAAAAAAATTGCGTTGTGATTATACATGAGTGAGTATAGTAACTAAGGTTTCTAAGACCTATTACTGATCAATATAGAGTATATCACTTAGATATGACTGTCATGTCATCATTCATGTAAAGAAACGGAACCATTCCTGTACAAGTTAATAACACTTCGTATTCTTTTCAGTCATTGATTGATAATAATACATATCGAATATATCAATGCAGTTACCAATCAAAATAATTTGATGATACAAGTGTATCAAGCTAAGGTTCGAAGTTGAATGCTTTTCCAGCACCTATTTGATATTTCCCGGCAGATTCGGTTCAGTCCAGTAATTTAGAACACGGGCTGTTAGATGATATCCTACGACATTACCCAAATAAAAAAGTGTGGTATTATCATTATAGGCTGATTTTTCACGTTACATGCACCTCCAACTGGACATTTCTTCTTCTTCTTCCTATATTTAAACTGTTAAGGATGCAGAACTTCGGAGAGAGTGTAAATGTTATGTTTATATGTAGGTTCTGTCAGCAGCAACCAGCTTATAAAAATTGATACATGTATTTGAATATCTATGTAAGCTATTTTCATGATAATGTTGTGTATTTTTCAAAATAATTTGTAACGAGTGTGTTTTTTTTTTCTACAGTGATGTGTTTATGGAAAAACACTGGAAAAGTGTAGTACACAAGTCAATATGTGATTACTTCTTTGAGGAACAAGGGAAGGTTTGTACAGTATTTGTAATAAATATTATTATTGGCAATTTATGTATGGAAATTTATTTAGGTTTAATAAAATTAGGAAGTAAATCCGAGGACGGTGAATAAAGCTGTAAAAAATCATGAGGCTTAAAAGACTTCCGCATGTTTTTGCTTTTGGTCGAGTCATGTGCTAAAAAATCAGGTGGAACCCATCGAAATTGGGTTAGACAGAAAGGTCTAACCATCTACTCCACCTTTAGGTACTTTAATGTCATTGAAAATTAGGTTTTGACAAGTAAGGCATTACAGCTTAAATTCATGGATATTGTGAAAAAGGCAAAAAGACTAAAGAAAGAGCTATTCTATTATTTATATCTATTTTCAGGCTGCCACTCCAGTTATAGAGACACCACATTGGTATCTTTGTATCATGTGATATCTGTTTTCAGGCTGCCACTCCAGAGGATGTACCTCCAGTTATAGAGACACCACATTGGTATCTTTGTATCATGTGATATCTGTTTTCAGGCTGCCACTCCAGAGGATGTACCTCCAGTTATAGAGACACCACATTGGTATCTTTGTATCATGTGATATCTGTTTTCAGGCTGCCACTCCAGAGGATGTACCTCCAGTTATAGAGACACCACATTGGTATCTTTGTATCATGTGATATCTATTTTCAGGCTGCCACTCCAGAGGATGTACCTCCAGTTATAGAGACACCACATTGGTATCTTTGTATCATGTGATATCTGTTTTCAGATTGCCACTCCAGAGGATGTACCTCCAGTTATAGCGACACCACATTGGTATCTTTGTATCTTGTGATATCTATTTTCTGGCTGCCACTCCAGAGGATGTGCCTCCAGTTATAGAGACACCACATTGGTATCTTTGTATCATGTGATATCTATTTTCTGGCTGCCACTCCAGAGGATGTGCCTCCAGTTATAGAGACACCACATTGGTATCTTTGTATCATGTGATATCTATTTTCAGGCTGCCACTCCAGAGGATGTGCCTCCAGTTATAGCGACACCACATTGGTATCTTTGTATCCTGTGATATCTTTTTTCAGGCTGCCACTCCAGAGGATGTACCTCCAGTTATAGAGACACCACATTGGTATCTTTGTATCGTGATATCTATTTTCAGGCTGCCACTCCAGAGGATGTGCCTCCAGTTATAGCGACACCACATCATTACCTCATCAACATCTATCGTAATCAACTCTACTTCGTTGCCGTAGTAACCACTGAAGGTACCTAGCAGTAAAACATTTGTTCATTAACAGGGGGTTTGCCAAGGTTACCAGATTTCTGACTGCTTATTATGTTTTGTGAAAGAAAAACGAGTCAAAATATAGTTATTCATCAATACATGTAAGTTCACTGAGATGTATAATGCTGTATACATTGTACATTACGTGACCCTGACCTTGATCAAACTGGAATGAGAAAATATGAAGGATGGAGGTTTTAAGAAGTGAGAAGTGTTTTTGTAATACATTATATATAGACCTCTTATAGCAATAATGTGCCTAATAATACCAAATTCCTGGAAGGATATGGACAAATAGACCAATGAACTGATCACATACTGTTTTCCCAAGGATCATAACACATTTTCCCTATATTTGTTAATGAAATGATTATTATTTTACATTACAGTGCCACCATTGTTTGTTGTGGAATTCTTACACCGAATCTTCGACACATTCGAGGATTATTTCTCTGAATGTACAGAAAACACATTGAAGGAGCACTACGTCATTGTATATGAGGTGAGATGAGTGTAGGTGTTTATATATAGAAATCTCGTTACTAAGAAAGGTTGTAATGATTAATATTCACCAATGCATCATATCATTATATCATATTCCATGACTCAAAATATGGCATATGCATAGAGGGGTGAACTTACCATTACATTATAAATTCGTGATTTAGTCTTCTATCATGTTCAGATATAACAAAACTGCGTTAACCTTAATCAAAGATGTTTGAAAATCATCCAAGTCTATATTATTAAAGTAAAATATATCCTAAATTGAATTGTATTGTGATCTTTTTGTTCATTCTGTCATATCGTGTGACTCTTGTGTTGTTCTGTCATACTATGTGACCCTTGTGTCATGCTGTTATACCATGTGGCCCTTGTGTCATGCTGTCAAATCATATGAGCCTTGTGTCATTCTGCCATACTGTGTGACTCTTGTGTCATTCTGTCATACTGTGTGACTCTTATGTCATGCTGTCATATAATGTGACCTTTGTGTCATGCTGTCATACCATTTGGCCCTTGTGTCATGCTGCCGTATTGTGTGATCCTTGTGTCATGCTGTCAAATCATATGAGCCTTGTGTCATTCTGTCATACTCTGTGACTCTTGTGTCATGCTGTCATATAATGTGACCCTTGTATCATTCTGTCATATCATGTGACCCTTGTATCATGCTGTCGTATCGTGTGACCCTTGTATCATGCTGTCATATCATGTGACCCTTGTGTCATGCTGTCATATTAAAAAATGATATTGTGTTACCCTTGTGTAATGCTGCCATACATTTACCATGTTACCCTTGTGTCATGCTGTCATATTGTGTGAGCTTTATGTCATGCTGTCGTATCATGTAACCCTTGTGTCATGCTGCCATATTGTATTATGCTTCTTGTGTCATGCTTTCATATCATGTGACCCTTATGTCATGCTGTCAAATTGTGTGACACTTGTGTAATGTTATCATACCATGTGACCTTGTGGCATACTGTCATTGTATTGTGACCCTTGTGTCATGCTATCATATTGTATGACCCTTATGTCATGCTGTCTTTTCATGTGACCCCTGTGTTATGCTGCCATATCGTATTATGCTCCTTGTGTCATGCTGTCATATCATGTCTTTCCTAGCAATACATTCCTATTACAAAGACTTCCTAACGCAACCTGTATTCCATTCTTGATGGAGGTCTCTCCATAAAATTTCTACTATGTCTTTCATAATGATGATGGTGTTCTGTATTTTTGTAGCTTTTAGACGAGATGTTAGACAATGGTTTCCCGCTAGCAGTAGAGTCTAACATCCTGAAGGAACTTATTCGACCTCCGAACCTCTTGAGAACAATCACTGATACTGTAACAGGCAAATCAACCAGGTGATTATTATGCAGTGTTTCGCTTTTCCATTATCAACACCTCTGTAAAAAGAATAAAATTACTTGTTGCATGCATTTCAACAAATTTATATATTTCTTTGTGTTTGGAACATACTGTACTATTTTAGGAGTAGTTGGTTAACAGAGGAATTTTACTATGGGTTTGTTGAAATTTTATATCATTTCTGAAGAGAGAATAGTAAGGATTACCGGTATTAAGGGATCTGGGGGGTTATTCTAATGGTGATAAAGCAACATATATTGTGGGAAATATATTTGAAGAAAGATTGGTGTCATATGTAAGAATTATAAATTCCCTTCCCCAACTCCAAAAAAAATCAAAGGAAACTAAACAGATCTGGAGTATATGGTCTTAGCTTACAGATTTAATCATAATGATCTGAATGATTAAATATGCATTAAATCATACCTTTAAGCCAATGATATGATTTAAGTGTTAAAATAAAAGCAATAACAACTTCAACTCATATTACTTATTAGTGTTAAAACTACAAAAGTCATCAAGTAATCACCATCCCAGTGCAATAATTATACTAAGTTTCATAACATCTTAATTTACAGTTTCCTTTACACCATGCAGTTCTCTATAATTGTTTTTTACAGTGTTGGGAGCATATTACCCACTGGTCAGCTGTCCAATGTGCCATGGCGAAGAACAGGGGTCAAGTATACAAACAACGAGGCTTACTTTGATGTCATAGAGGAAGTAGATGCTATTATAGACAAAGCTGGGTCGACTATTATTGCTGAAGTCCAAGGTTATGTAAGTACAAATAACCTGTAGTACAAAGTCATACCGTGAACAGTGATGAATCTGATATGAAATTTGAAACATAAGACGCCAGTATCTAAGGCCAAATAAAGTTAATATTTAGTTTCTCAGGCACTTTTTATCAAATAATGATGCGGTAGGGAGTTTTGGTTTTTTTTCTAATCATGCATTTTATAACATACATTTTATACTTATTGGGAAAATACCAATTCTAAAAATTGTATCAGCCATCAACAATGCTTAGGTACAGTTGATTTAGATCACACCCCTCACTATAACCCTTGCCTTATGTGAATAAAATGACTTTTTTGGGGATACGAAATAAAACTCCCATTGTCACTGAGGCCAAACTTGGGAATCTTCTTATCACTTCGCTCACACATTGATCAGTGAGCCGTGCATTTTTTCATCCTGATAAGTTACCATGGAGATTATTTTCTGATATTTATTAAAAAGGAAACTTCACA
Organism: Pteria penguin; assembly: GCA_035048485.1. Classification (NCBI taxonomy): domain Eukaryota; kingdom Metazoa; phylum Mollusca; class Bivalvia; order Pterioida; family Pteriidae; genus Pteria; species Pteria penguin. Next base: position 54,029,355 of record CM068586.1, on the reverse strand, counting down.
TCTTTTCTCAGTCAATTAATACATACCTTGATGATTTATACGCAATGTTTTTTTTAGATTGACTGTTTGACAAAGTTGACGGGGATGCCAGATTTAACTCTCACGTTCGTTAACCCTCGACTGTTAGACGACGTCAGTTTTCATCCGTGTGTACGATATAAAAGATGGGAGGTAAAGTATTACTGAACATGATAAAAAATATTAAAGTTTGACAGATAAACAGTTGACTCTCGTTTACTCTAAAACCAATAATACAAATTTCCCGTTGGTATGAATGGATTCAAAGGTCCTGATTTTCTTTTCTTAATATAAATATATAGCCCTGACTTAAATTGTGTGACATGGATCATTCAAGTTCAGATTATTAGGAATCAGCTATCCTATGCTTTGGGCATTTAATCCCAGAAGTTCTAGAATGAAGAGAAATTTTTCAGTTTGTACAGTATGAGGCAGTCTTGGATTTAATGTTTGAGAAAATGTTTTTACTATTTGAGTGCTTGAAACATCTCTGGGAAAAAGTCATATTTATAATATTGAAGAAAGTAATTTATGCTTTTTGAACAGTTCTGAGGACATTATACATGTATAATTTTATGAGAATAATATAAATGTAGCATTCTTCGCTTTATTTCCAGAATGAAAAGTTATTATCCTTTGTACCTCCAGACGGCAACTTCAGACTCATGTCATATCACATAGGATCTAATAAGTAAATATTACCTATTTACTATGCAGTATTTTGTCATATGATGTAGTTATAGAATATCTGTCTGTTCACCCAAGTACACTTTGGTTATACATGTAACATGGACATGGCATCAATTTTTAGCAAAAGCCAGTGTGGATGAGGTGCTCAACACGTGATCAAAAGAACCTGGGTTCGATTCCTCCATGGGCACACCAGTTTTCTGTCTTTGGAACAAGACAGTAGAAATAAGGTCCTGTATCATGGTAGGCTTGGCATGTAAAAGATCCCTCACTGCTTAGGGAGGGTCCGATGCAAAGGTATAAATTTTTATGCAATGCATCAGGCAGATACCATATTTCTTGTACCATATACTGGTACAAGATATAATCATGGAGTGACATAAAACAATAATCAATCAATCAATTTTTAGTAAGATGTAATATCTGATGACTTGCAATTCAAAGTAAATGCAGGATTCAGATACATCTGGTATAGCTCAATTGGTAGTATGCTTGGTTTGAAACCAAGAGGTCCAATGTTTTGGCCACTTATGACTTGTAGGTGTCTTGTCTTTCAGATGAGACAATATTCATTGACCAGTTATTGTTTTACGTCCCTCTACGATTATTTCAATATATGGTACCAGCATATGCCTGATACATTACATAGAAATTTATACTTTTGCAACAGACCCAACCAAAGCACCGAGTGATATTTTACCTGCCATGTCTACCGTGACACGAGCCTCGGTTTTCATTGTTTCATCTAAAGACGGACAACTGGTGTGCCCACAGTGAGAGTCAAACCTTGGACCTCTTGGTCATGAGTCGAGCACCTTATCCACTGAGCTACAGTGGCACTGAATGAGACAATAAAGACCGAGGTCCCATGTAAAGCATGCAAAATAACCCTCACTGCTTCCGGAGATAGTTTCGGTTGTCACAATTTCTGTGCAATGCATGAGAGTCGAATTTCGGAAGAGAGTGCATGTCTGGGTTTAAGCTATGTGGGTCTTAACAGGTGTTAAATAGGTTATGTATTGCTGAGGAATTTCTGAGTTATTTTTCACCAATGAATGGAAGGGTGTTCTCATTTACTAATACTGAGTGTACATCAGTTTCATTCATTTCAGATTTTCGTGTGACTCTGTTACATGACTATTCCTATCGTTACAGTTTAGTAGCAGTTCCAGTATATATACGTCACAGTATCATGTATAGAGAAGGAAGCTCTGGCAGATTTGAAGTCACAATAGGTCCCAAACAAACTATGGGCAAAACAGTAAGCGCTTCAGTTATCTTTTAGTCATAAACGTACAATTTTGATATTCAGAAATGTAAAAGACAATTCAACGATTTGTATTTATCTACTTACCTAGATTAGTTTGATCAATCAAGATTTTCTAGACTATGCATCGTCAAAGTAGAAAAAAGACTTCTCAATATAGCAGGAACGAAATGATACGCCTATCTCATAATACGATAGCATCACAATATTTTGATGACTATTTTCAATATGATACAATGTGCCTAAATAAAGGTTACTTTTTTCCAAAGACACATGAGTAATTAATGACACCACTTTCATCTTTATAACAACAAAACCAAAATGTTTCCAACCAGGAATTGGAAATAAAAAATTTCACTGATGGATTGCGTATTTCGAATCACACTATACATAATACCATCGTTATCTACATCTGTCAATATGGAATGTAATCATGAATCTTGATTTCAAAGGAAAAAGAGAAAAATGATGAATAGTAAAATTGTAGTGGTATTGAACTGAACATAATTCAATTCATATTATGACTCAAGTCAGATATAATGAACTGCACAAAATCCATTTTACCCTTTATGATATTGAATTTTCTTGTAAAGCAACACTGAAATTATTTTGATCTTCTCAACACAGTGATGATCCTGTATTTTTAAGGTGGAAAACATCTCCATTGAGGTGCAGTTTCCGAAAGCAGTACTTAATTTAACCCTTACACCAAACCAAGGAAAATACACGTTTGATCCTGTCAACAAAATCCTGTCGTGGGATGTGGGGAAATTAGACGTTACTAAGTTACCTAGTATTAAAGGAAATGTAAGTATTTTCCTGTTTGGGAAAGAATCTGACCAATGTGACGTTAAGGAATTCCTATGAAAGTGTCATTTTTGCACCATTATTTCCCTTAGTTTTACATCGGTTTCCATAAATTCAGTTTACATCATATTTATACTACATGTATGTCAGATACTGACTGAAAGGGTCGATAATTCTGCATTACAAAAAGACCATATTGATGTTGTTTCTATCAGAGTTGATGAAGCCAGCATGGACTAGTGGTATCGCTCCTGATCAGGAGGCCGGGGTTCGAGTCCCACTCTGGTCATGCCGGTGTCCTCTCTTTTGGATAAGACAGTAAAAACCGAAGCCCCATGTCATGGTATGCATGGCACGTTAAAGATCCCTCACTGCTTCGGATGGGTCCGTTGCAAAGGTCAAAATTTGTATGCCCTGCATCAGGCAGATGCCGTCACCATATACGTGAAATATTTGTGGTGTGACGTTAAACAAAAATCAACCAATCAGAGTTGATACATGTACCCAAGTCTGTCATAACCAAGCAGTTCAAAATTATTGGAATGTATTGGATATACATGTACATCATTTTATTTTTCAGATTAGTTTACAGACTGGGTTTCCAATTCCAGAATCTAACCCAACCATTAATGTAAGTTTGTGAATCGTTCTTTATTCACGTTCCATCATCTTAAAGAGTTCTATACATATAGATTGGTAGAGGGTGTGTCATACTCTGTACCATCCATTATGGACACAACAATATTCAGTAGGATGTCAGAGTGGTGTCATTACCATTCTGTTGTGTCTTTAGCCATGTACAAAGTGTTTCCGAATTTTATGTGTAACATCTTTCTAACAATACCTATATATGGCTATAGTCAATAAAGAGTCTTTCAATTAAGCATCCATCTCAGTAAAAACCCAAAATGCTGCCATATATTTATTTGCACTAATGGATCACTTTGACTATCAGCTGTCTGTTAAATTTTGTTTTATCATTAGAAATAGCACATGTTGGAACACTCTGTTCTTGTTGTTTTATTCTATTTATTTCTGATCATTTTTGACAGATGCACTTCACCATCTCCCAGATGGCTATTTCTGGGATCAAAGTCAACAGGCTGGACATGTATGGAGAGGTCAGTATCAAATGCATATGATGTAACATGCATATGATAAGACATGCATATGATATGACATACATATAAACACATGCATAATATAAAACATGCATATAATAAAACATGCATGTAACGATGTGTATTAACAAGGCAGATGTATACTGCAGATTATAAGACATGTATTTTTATAACAATGCATATTAACAGGGCTGATGAGAACATTTTGTTGCTATATTCCTGATATCAGTCATGAATTTCAGTCATGAAATTTGTACCATTTGTGATAAGTGTACAGAAATATACATGTCACACACATGTATGTGTACAAATATCATCTAGGCAATACTACATGTGGGTTAGTTCTGGTTTTTTCGAAGTCAATGTGGCTCTGTGTCTTGTCTTTTGGATGAGACAGCGAAGTAAGCATTGCAGGTGAAAAATTTTTCACTGCTTCAGGTGGGTCTGTTGCTAAGGTATAGATTTGTAAACAAATGCGTCAGGTAGATGCCTTCACTACATATGTGAAATAATCATGGTTTGACTTAAAACAGTAATTGATCAATTTATTTTTTTCGGTACTGTGCACCAGTATTTAGCAACGCTGCCATAACTTAGATCAAAATCATAGGTCAAATATGAAATACTGGTACTAGTTCTCTTTCTCAGATGCTTCTATACATCATTCAAGCTTTTGTCACTGGTGTCATGGCTGGTTTAACTGCAAAGCGAAATTTGGTTACTGTATGGTGATTTTCTGTCTAGTGTCATTTTATTTCTTAGCTGTGCTTGGGTAACTTATTTTTAAAAATATTTCATATTTATTAGTTGGCTGATATTGTGGTGTCCTTTTTCAATCAATATCACAGAAATAAAAAATTATTTCCACCACCTGTAGACAAGTGTCTGATCTACCTCTTTTGACCAAGGAACCATATCTATATTGTGAAGTGTTGTATGCTTGCAATGAATATAATTGCAGACTAGTCATGTATTCGAAGAAAATATCATACAAAGAGGTGGGGTTTTTTTTATTTTGTAGTCGAGTGAAATCACAAAAATCAAAAATGCAAAAATCTGATGGCTAGATTTGGAAGGCCAAATCACATAAAGTTTATAACATGAAAATTACCCTTAATATGATATCTTTAAACTATATTTAAGAGAAATTAGGGAGTAATTTTTGTTTGAGGGGTATATAGGAATCACCCTATCCGTCAGTCTGTCCAGTTCAGAAGTTTAACAAATCAAGGGTTCTCAAAATGTACAAGTAAGACATCCCTAACACTTATACCAGTGATGTATCTTGGGATGAATTATTGCATGTTTCAACTTTGATGCCATGGGGGGTATTTTTCTTGTGAGGGCAGCTCTAAATTGAATAATGGTACATTGTATTTGCACTGGCTGCTCTCTTTATTTTATTGATTTTATTCATGTGCATGGATAATTTTTTCCTTATGTTTCTGTTTTTACCATCAAAATTATGCCCCTCTACTTGCGCTGACATTCAACCAGATCAGTGGGATGTGGGTATGAACATTCTTCATCAGGATCACGGAATTGGTTCTTAATACTATGTTACAGTAATAGTGTACTGCGACTACTTCAAGCCAATGGGGGATTTTAAGCCAACCATAGGCCAATGGTATGGCAACAGCTTCCAGTTAATTTTATGCATATGATTTTAGTTCGTCATTATGATGAATATGAACATCTTGATTCAACAAGAAAATGAAAAATCTTTCAGTATTTTTAAGTGTCATGTGTATTTTCAGTACAGATTTTGAAATTTTTTTTCTATAATTTGTGTGGATTTGCTTTGCTGCTCCTGTGGCAAATGACCCTGAAAATCTACACATATTACTTCACTCATGTCCAAGTTTGGTACCTTTCACATGGTAAAAAGAACCGACTAGGTGTACCGAATGTGCTGTGTACTGAATTTATGATGTTACATATCTATATTTGATTTATGATATAATGTCCCAATACATATTCATGTCTTGTCTTCCATCAGAAAAAGAGTGGCTCACTTATTGGAGTGAGTATAGACGTTAGCACACATGGGCTTCCATAGATCATTTTCACCAGTTTTAAAATCTTTGTATCGTTTATTTTTTGCATGTCTTCAGTTTCACTTTCATAGGCAGGATGTTCATCTTACCTCATTTATATATTGTGAATGCATCAAATATTTGTGTTGTTGTTTTCATTCATTAATACTAGAACTGCAACAGAGGAAATGGGGAAATACATTGTAATAACCTTTGTGATCTTTCATTTATTGGGCAGAGAGGCTTCAGCTCATGTGATAGTTAATATAAACATGCATTGCGGCATTCTCAAAATTTCATAATCTTTTAATATGTATTAAGGTTTTGAATTTTTTGTCATTCTTTGATCATGTTTATCTTCTTCACATTTGCGTATTTTTTAATATCCTGGTAATTAGAGTATGAAGAAATATAAAATATTTATTTATGGTATAGATAGTTTTCCAATGCACAAACTTTAATTGGAGTTACTACCCTTTTTGGCAATTTTGGAGGTGAAGCTATATTTTTGCTTCATAACCATACCAATTGCATTGAATATTTGTGAGAAAGTTGTCTGTATTTTCACTCCTCTGAAAATTTCTTGACATTGTTCAGTGATTTTATTATTGCATAACAATTTCAAAAATTCAAGAAGCATCCTTCGTTTAGAGAAATTCTTTACACAATTTGGTTGATTTATGCACAAATATTCAGTCATTGACCTCCAATATGGCAGAAAAGGGAAGCAACTCATATTAAATTTCATGCATTCGAAAACTATCTATACATATTAACATATCAAAGTGCAGAATTCCGAGAGGAAATCTGAGTAATATATATGCACTGTCATGAACTACATATAGCTTGATTTGTTACTGTCTTTCTTAGTATTGGGTCTTTCCACAATGTAGAGTTATCTAACCTTTGAGTAGGTATGTGACGTAGAATGACTATGGTATAAACCAGTTCTATGGAAACTGATGCAAAATCATTGGAAATGACACTGCCATAGGACTTGTTTGACGTCACAGTGGTTGAAATGTTAGATGCTTACCCAAATGGGAGATATTTAAGAAAATCACAAATCTTTGAATACATTTATATTAGTATATTTACAATTTAGCACTTGTAGGATAGCCCTAAACTGCACTAAAAATAAGAATAATACTACAGTATTGACAAATATGTATGTGATCACAGATTTATATACATGGAGTTTCAAGTGTTGTTTGTAGAATGTATAATTTCCCTTTTAAAATAATTTTTTCTTTAATTAGATTTTTATGCCTCTAGAATCAAAGACTCGGGGGCATCTAGTTTTTGTCCCGTCTGTTTGTCAGTTTGTCCGTTTGTCACATTCCGGGTGTTTGTTATATAGTAGGGGGAGATATATCTCCTTTATTTCCTTTGTGTAATGTAACCCATGAGGATACAAGGCATTCCAAAATTTGCCTTATTTGGACTTTGTTGCCATCAGGGACATACATGTTTCACAAACACATCTTTTTTTTTAAACATAGTTTCAAGTAATGGGCGTTTTATTTACATTAAAACGCTCTTTGGTCCATAGACCAGAAATTGAAAATAGACAAAAGACAAGTTTGACAACTATAGTACTTTAAAATGTTCTGGGGTTTAAAGAACTGGACCAATCAATAAACCTTACAGTTTATCTGTGAAAGCGGTGAATATATATTGCTCCCTCAATTTGTTCTCCAATTCATATTGGAATAAATGAAAATGTAACGTAATGTAATGTAATGTATGTATATTAATTGAGATGCATAATGCCATCCATTGTATTGGAATAATGATATCATAATTTTTCTGGGGAAAAAATTGCATGAAATTCATTTTGCAGTCTGTGCATGAGCTTCGAGTTTCAGTTGCTTAATTAATAAAATGAAAACTTGTTTGTTATTAGGACTCTTTTATGGCAGTTTTTGTAAAATAAACAAAAATTTTCGTATTAGAAAATCAGCGGAGGACGTGAAATTTTTTCATATGAATATTTGTATATTTTTTTCAGAAATACAAGCCATTTAAAGGAGTGAAGTACATAACAAAAGCAGGAAAATTTCAGTTTAGGACTTGAGCAACAAGTAGTGATACATGAAGAAAGAGGGATGGATTTTGAAAAGATTTGTGCTATAAAACTTTGACATCACTGAAACTTATGTGTGCAATATTTAATTTCTCAAAACATCCGAGACAGTTTCTCACGTTGAAAACTTTTTATTTTAACCTCAAAAGAGAGGGGTATGTCATGGTCATAAGAGAGGGGTTTGTCATCGTCATAATTGAAATGAGTATTAATATATATGGTTTTTCCCAAAACACTTACTTTTGTGACCTAGGGTGATGGAGGTCATATTATCTAGGTCAGAGTCATATGCTTTAAAGAGTTTCAGATCATATGATCCAGGGAGTTGAAGGTCATGATCTTGAGTCACGAAGACTGTTCAGAATAAGATATTTATATCATACAATACACAAGTTATCTATGTTTAGTAAGTGGTTTGTGTATATTGTATACATAATCTTACATGTATTCAAATGGCAAAATGCTCTACAGTGTTTTCACTTTTTCACCTTTTTTCTGCGCAATTCTTTTCCAGAGTATTTTTACATTTTAAAAAAGACACACTATAGTGCACTCAAAATGAAAAAAAAAGAAATAAATGGTTCAGAAATGTGCTTAGTACGAAAATGTCATGAAACACTCTGAAATGTTCTGCCATTTGAACACGCTCTTGAGTAACACTTGAACAAATGTGACCTGGACATCACAGAAAAACTTTAACGTCAATAGACCACTTGCCGATCTTGATAATGGCTGTCTTTTTGTCCGAGCTAACAACTCTTAGCGTTGATTTTCATAGTGAGGTCATAATACGTGACATAAATTTATTGTAACGCCATAACAAAAAACAACGCCAAAAGGTATTAGCTCGGACAAAAAGACAACACTTATGAAGATCGGCAAATGGTATATTAGATTGACTGGGACCACAAGTAGAATATTAGTTTTCAAAAGTATAACAATGGTTGATGTTAAAGTACCAACACTGGCAATCCAGGCAGATTTTTATGTAATTTTTTGAAAATAGTATAACAGAAAATCTCCTCACATGGATATGTGGAACTGCCACTGGTACATGTATAAAGACGCACAGTCAATACCCATGACTACTGAGGACAATGGTGTTACATTGGCCGTTATTCATCTTTTTGTAGTTCTGTTGTTTCATGCTATATTTTTCAAGTGCTGGTGTATAAAAAGATGTTGTTATTTTTATTTTAGATATTGTATTTATACATGTGTATGAATGCTTGGACAACAAATAACTCATAAATGGAAATTGGAATGAAATAAATAGATAGCTTAAAATTTAAGGAAAACAGAGGGATACATATGAAGAGTGAAAAATGATAAAATCAGAATTAAATCTTATATTTTCGTGATAAAATGCTGTACATTTACTTAACGTAACATCTACTGTTGATAAGTAGAATCACATTGCCAACAGACTAATTAGTATAAAACATTTACTTAGAGACCATCCCTCTATTTTGAACATCAAGGTATATATATGTTTCAGAAGCGGGTAATCTGTTGTGAGAAATATCAAAGAGACACAAAATTTCAAATACCCCGACCAGCATCGCAATAGAGGGGTGGTCTCAAGAGAAAAACAATACTAGCTTGTATGTTACAGGCAATCCTGTGTTATAGCAACCACCAAAGGAAAAGTGGTCACTTGAGACAGGTGACCTCTTAATACAGGTTGATTTTGGACTGGAAAGGAACAGAGAAATGTGGTTAAAACAGTTGGTTGCTCAATACAGGTGGTCTGTAAAGCAGGTTGGACTGCATACATGAATAATTTTAATAAGCACATCATCAACTAGAGAATGAATGTTTGTATTTTGACGATGAAATAAGGTACCAGTACTTGTGTGATATGGTCATCGTTATCGTCTCTGTTCGGACATCTCAGTTGATTCCCCAATTATTTGATTGTTACCATTGATCGTTGTGTTGTATGTGGAAACATTTGAGCACAATTCTGACACATGGAGGTGTTTTCGCCAATAGATATTCTAATGATAAAAACACATGTATCATTATTATCATTATCATCGGCATATGTTGAAAAATAAAATTAAAACATGCAATACATTCGATATATTTTACTATCTGCTTTAGTTGTTTAATGCATAAATATATGTATATATACATATATATATATATGTGGATGTGATAAAATCAACAACAAATCGAGATGATGAATGGATGCTACATTTTTTTTTTTGCACCAGATTTGTTAAAGACTCAAAAGTATCAAATGCAAGTACAAAATTATGCATCAACATCACAAAGTTGTTAACATACATGTAAATGCTTTAAATTATTTGTGCATCAGTCTGTACACTACATGCTAAAATACTAAAAGAAATTGTCAGCAAAACTCTCTGCTAACAATTTCTGCATTCTTTGGTGTGTTTTGTAAATGTTATTACTCACTCTCAATGATTCTTATACTCGGTTAATTGTCATGGACCAGAAAATGATAATTCTTTACAATATGAGTGACCGATATCCATGGTAACCCCTTTTGACACCATCTCTTTAGCTCCTCTTGTTGTGATGTAAATCGGGCACCCATTCATGTCTTGGACATAAGTTTAGTCCCAGGCTTGTGATTTTGTCTTAGAAGTTCAACACCCATCCACACACTGTCCAAAGGGAAATCTTGGGGCCCATGACTTTGTTTGGAAGTCGAACTCCCATCCACATTTTGTATATAGTTTAGTCCAAGGCCTGCAAGTTTGTTCATAAAGTTGGGCATCTACCCACCTTCTGTCCATAGTTTAGTCTCAAGCTTGTGACTTTTTTTCTAAAAATCAGGAACCCATCCACATCCTGTACAAAGTTTAGTCTCGGACTTGTGATTTTGTTCTTTTTGTCCACACTTCTCCTGTCGTTCCAGTACCTCACAAGGTAAGTTGGTGTGTGTAGCATCACAGTAAGGAGGATCTCGGGTGTATTTACATGCACAAATCTGGTACTTCCTCTGTGATTTGTTCACTGTCCACTTCAGAGGTTTAAAGCCAGTACCTTTGTGTGAACCTGAAATGGTACTTCGTACTCTTCACTTGAACTAATTAGTCAGGTTCTTTATAAATTGATTGATTGATTATTGTTTTACATCACTCCACGATTATTTCACGTATAAGGTGATGGCATTTGCCTGATGCATTACATACAAATTTCGACCTTTGCGACAGACCCACCTGAAGCAGTGAGGGATCTTTTATGTGCTATGCCTACCGTGACACAGGACCTCGGTTTTTACCGTCTCATCCAAAAGACAGAACACCGGTGTGCCCAGGGCGGAAATCGAACCCGGGACTTCTCAATCACGAGCCCAGCATCCTTATCCACTTGGCCACACCAGCTTTCTTTATATATATATGTATAGAATAAGGCAACTTATATATGATAGCATATTTAAGAATGTCTTAATTGTCCTCCGAAGGGAAGTGTCATAAAACAAAGAACAATTAACTCAGTATTTACAATATTTCGGTCTCCTGACCTTCTTCTAGTGAATTTTATTGGTATTGGTGGCTTAAGTTATGTAATATCCATCATATTTCATAACCGATGTGTGAAAAATTCAATATATCAGCTATGAAATATGATGGATATTACATAACTTAAGCCACCAATAAAAATAAAATTCACTAGAAGAACGTAATGAGACTAAAATATTGTGAATACTGAGTTAATTGTTCTTTGTATTTAAGAATGAATTACTTGCCTGATTTAGAACAATATCATCTCTACCGAGATTAATTAGCATTTTTGTTCAATTTTTGTTTTATGTCGCACCAGGATTCTTGCATGTTAGTGGTATACGGCTAAGGAATTTACAGAAATTTGGACCTTTGCAATGGATCATCTGTGTGCCATGCTTACTGTAATAGCTAGAAACCTCGACTTTAACTACCTTGAAAGGAGAGAGTTGAAATACACAACATCAAAGAGCCACAGGTTGGATTTGATCCTGAGCCGGCCGGACCTCTTGATCACGACTACAACCACCAATCTGAGATGAACCTGTATGGGAAGTGTTGAGATCTTCTATCACGACTTGGCCAATAGTATGAGCTTGAAAGGTCAAATTTCAATGAGATTGGGGGGTCCTCTTGGTCACGGTGACTGCAAGCACTTTATCAACAGAGTGAACACTATCTTAATCAATAAGACAATCTACATCAAGAGTATGTATTTTCAGGCAGTTCTCATGATTTGGATTTACTGAAAATCTTGGGAGATAATTTTGGAGTGTAATTTAATCAACATGAAGAGAGAAAAGTCCATTTGAGGAATGCTCATTTCCATTGTTATGAACTTATGTTGAAGTTAGTATGGGCAAATGAAATAAAAGTCAATACAAACCGTCGCACCAAGGCTGTGATTTGCTGAGACCACAAGCACACCATAATTTAGTCTGGCCTTCTTTTATGTTAGATACTGTGCAAGGACCATACTGAAATGAAATAATTGAGATTTATTATGATCATTCATGTTCAAATACATGTATTTAGATACATGTCTAAATATTTAATAAAATGAAAGAGCACTCCTGCCTGTAATTTGAGTTCTAGGAGACGATCATAAAAGGATCGAATTTCTATTTAAAACCAAGACCTGTATACGTCGAACAAAAATCTGTATTGGACCCTGCTAGATGACTGTTTTAAATTATTGTTTTCACTTCTTATCAACATCTTTCACAGTAAAGTTGTGACTTGCTTTCTCTCAACAAAGTCTTTATAACTGATTATTTTGCTATTTAGAGACATCAAGAGACTGAAGCTTTCAAATTGCACTGACAATAAACTATCATTAAGTTTTAGTATAATGTAATGGTGCACTTGATTGGCTGATCAATTTTCGGTTTAACCCATCAACAGAATTTCCCCTAGGATGTCATGTTGCAAATTATGCTTTTTGCTGAGCTTTATTCTAGCATGGGAGATAAATGGACACCCAAGAGAAATTGGCTTTTGAAGTTAATGTTTGAAAATATTGTAGGGAAAAAGACAATAATAAAGAAATTGAATCTGATCATTATTTTGCTGGATGGAGATTACGTCAAAACAGGAAAGACAACTCAGTGCATCGAGCGCTTTGTGCAAGGATTGCAGTTTTCCATTCTTTTTTTGAGGTATATGAACTGCATGTTCATACACAGAGAAATATAAGAGTCATTGCTTGAGCCAATTAAAGGATAAAAAGTGGTTATGTTCATAAAACAAGAAGCTCGAGCGGGTTCAACATGCTCACCTGTCGGGTACTTCATCCATACAACATATTTCATTATAACATTATTAGGAAAATGATGCATGTACTTCATTCCTTTGATCAATATGTATGCATGTATCAGTTTGTCCTGTTATAAAGAAATAATGATTAAACGCATTATTGAACAGACAGCTGTATGGCTTATAGATTTTGATAACTAGCCTATAAGACTCAAGTGAGCTAAAAATTGCTCCACCTCAACACACACCACCAGCACTTAAACCCTCCTTCTTGTAGTTCAGATTATGCATCAATAAACAACTTCACAAAGACGCTTGATCGATCTAGACAGTACAGATTATCTTTATTACAAACCATTACCATAGCAACTGCAGGATACAATTTTGCATTGTCTTCTTTTGACATTTTCCTATGTCTTTTTAAAAGGTCACATTTCCTCGATTGACGACAAGCGGATGTACTATGAACGGTTCTCCTTTTGCTAATTATTGTATTTGAGCTATATCCAGTTTGAGTATAGACATGGCGACAAGTGCAGGTGATTGGTGTTTAATAGAAAGCGACCCAGGGGTCTTCACAGAACTTATCAGAGGATTTGGTATGGGTGATAACGTTTATTTATGTATCTTATTTTGAGTAAACTGTTTCCATGGCACCTGATTCAGTAATGTTTAAATTACTGTAGATTTTTTCTCTTATAAATAGTACACGTGTTGCAGTTACACGCGCGCTCATGTTTGTATTAGTAGTGTTGTAATGTTAAGTTTCTTTGATCTTTGCTCATAGGTCACTGTAGATTCTATTGAAACGGTCGGGCTCGTACTTACCCCCACTCTTTCTAATCCGACGTTCTTATTTTGTGTGGGAAAACTTAGCCGATAGAAACTGGATCATTGCATCCAATACACGTGTGACAGATACATATCACTTACCTGTTAGGTTAATTAAATCCCTAGCTATTCATATCATCCCATTTTCTTCCAAAAGATATACTCGAATAAATGCATGACAACACATCTGGTGTAATTCTCCATTACTTGCAAGCAGCCATTTTCAAACTAGGCCATGTGAAGAGTTATCTTTCCCTGTGTGAGGTTCCCCATTCATCAAAGAAAAAAATTGAAACCTAAATCTTTTTATAAAATTCATTCAATTTATTCGCAAATATTTTAAAATATTTTAAATGCAAATTATTTGGTAAGTGTCTTGAAGTAACTGTGAAAAATGACTGTTCTTTATTTTCACCACCACTTTTCCCATAGGTGCCCCTTTACAAGTAAAGAGAACTCTTCAGCCTGTGAAACCACTTCAAAACGGCTGTTTGAAACTACTGGAGAACTATGTCAGCAATCTCCAAAGCAGAGTTATGGTCCTTGCACTCCCTTTAACCTCTGCCAACTACAGAAAGTAGTCCCTAGTCAGAAGGCAGGAAATATAGACTGCTTTGCATGTTTTTGGAAAAATGTCATTGTATTTAAGTTAATATCTGTGCAAAAATTTGACAATGAGGGATTCATTCAGAAGTTACAAGACGTGATAGGTGCAAATGATAGTGTTATTGACAAACTGTATTATATTAGTATGCTGATTTGTACGCTGAGCAAATATAGTGTGGTATAAATTCAGGGCTGATTTCATGTAAAAGCCAGATTATAACTCAATGTTATATGGTAAATGCTTTAAATTTAACTGATAAAGCCACCGAAGATCAGGTCACACCGTTTAGAGGCACAAATCTGATTTTACAAGAATCTTGTAAAACCTGAGACGTTGGCAGAGGTGTGTGTGTGGATTGTAAAGGAACGACAACTCTGCTTCGGAGATTGCTATGTCAGATGTGTTGTAAGGCATTTATTCGAGTATACATGGATTTTTTTTCAAGAAATGGGTTGATAGGAATAGTTAAGGGTTCGATCAGCCTGAAAGCTATTAAGTGATTTGTGCCTGTCATTTCATGTATTGGATGCAATGACCCAGTTTCTATTGGCAAAGTTTTCCCACGTTAAATATTAACGTCGAATCAGAAATAATGTTTTGGCAGTACCAATGCTGAAATATTAAATACAAAGGAAATTAATGTTATGTCATTTTGACATGAAATTGTACCATTGTGTACAAACACAGAACCCTGAAATTCAAAAGATAGACCAAGTGTCAGGGAGACGTAAGCATTTCCTGTTTGGCTAGCCACCCCATGGTTCAAATAGCCCCAAAAATGTGTTGTGAAGCCATGCATTTGTTTTCAAACTCAGTGTAAAGAATGTATACAAAGATACAAGTTGAAAATCAGTGTATACAGGGCACCCACACCTACCAGAGGGAATGGTACTCATAACCTTTGAGGGAGGATTTTTACAACATTTTCTTGCTAATGGGGAATTTTCATCAACCATAAGAAGAAAACGAATGAATTTTCGCTGTCACAATGTTTTATTTAGTATTTATTACAAATATTTCATTTTCAAAACTGAACAATTCTATTTCTAAGTTTCAAAATGTGTTCTACAGCATCATTAGATTAAGAAGTTGTCTTCTGTCATGATGTGAAGGTCACCTCATTTTTTGCATCAGGTGATCCAAGGTTCAAGGCTTCATTAAGGAACTCATTGACACACAGATAAGGTATCTAACAGAAATACATGTATTAGCTCGGCACACACACATTCATCTTCCACTACGACTCCAGCACTCTATGGTACCTGGATTGTACCCTTTCATCCTTTGTATTACTGCTCAGTTTTTGTTGTCTGAACACTGCAATATTGTAAATTTCAAATCTGTACATATGCCATGAATGTCCCCTAAAACAAACTGCACAAGATATTTAAATTTTTCAAATCAGATAAAGATGATCTAGCACTGTATAGAAAGCGTCATTAATGACACACCTCATAGTCTCTTCTAGCAATAGATGTACATGTAGAGGAACACTTCAGAAAGTAAGCATTTTAATTAGAATGTGGGTAGGTAACTCTTTCAAGACCTGCTATTAATGATTTTAATGCCCCCAGATCGATAGATTGGGGGCATATTGTTTTTGTCCTGTTTGTTTGTCTGTCTGTTGTCAACTTTAACCTTGGCTATAACTTTTGAACCGTGAGGGATAGAGACTTCATATTTGACATGCATACTCAACTAATGAAGCCCTTTCAAATGACACCAAGGTTGATGACCTTTGACCTTGTCCTTGACAATGACTTTCACGCTAAAAATAACTTTCTGGACTTTGGTGCTGCGGGGGGCATTAGTGTTTCACAAACACAGCTTGTTTTAGAGATATAGAGCAATTATTTGTACGCTTTTATATTATCCACTTGACTGAACTCAAGAAAGATTTCCTCTTAAAAATGTTAATTAAACTTCTTTAGGCCATGTTGTTGAACCCTAAGAAACAACTAAAGTAGGTGTCAAGGAACAGCCATAACTAAATAACAACAGTGTATAATTTCAGGATGTCAAGGAGTACAAGTAGAGGAGCTATGGAGTATGGATTCAGAAAGCTTCGAAAAATTGAAGTCAGTATATTTTCAATCATGATGTAAATTATATTTATGCTGAGGTAACTTTAACCTTAGTTATAATTTCTTACTCGCCTCAACGAAAGCAAAAGGACTCATATTGAACCCTTATTATCTATATTTTGGTCTGTATCCATTCAAGAAATTTGAATCAGCGCCATTTTCGACAAAGTAAAATGTTACATCATTTTTTTTTTTTTGCTGGTGATGATATAATGATGTGCTATATTTGCTATTATGCAAGCATAAGCCCCCATATAGGCGAGCGAAGTAAACTTTTACTAATCTGTGTTTTACTGTACGCAGTGAGGCCCTTTGGAATGAGGTCAAGATCAGTAATCTTGAGCCTTTACATGCTGAAAATAGGTGCAAACAAAACATAGTAATAATATTTAATTATTATATAAATTAATTAATTAATCAATTAATATTGACATAGAAGTTGATTTCCAAATATCTGATAGAAGATTTTTTTGTGAAAACTGAATCAATACATTGGTCAGTCATTCTGAATGTTTACTTAGTACAGTTGCATACGTTATTTTTTCTACTTTAGACCAGTACATGGGCTTATTTTCTTATTTAAATGGCAACCAGAGACTGAGCCGGAAGGCTCCATTGTACAAGACAGTCGCATTGAAAAAATCTTCTTTGCAAAGCAGGTAATTTTAAATGATCGTATGAAATTTTTTCACAAAATAGAAATACAAATTCAGAAAAAACGCCCTGCCGGTCTAAATCTTTTAATCTGATAATGTTGTAAATACTCGAAAAGTAACAATTTATCATTGGATATCTCATCCCGAATTCTTGTAATGTCTACAGAATTATTAGAGTATGTCTTTTGGATAGTGTAATGATACATCGTTACATGAATGACCTCATGTTTTTGGGTATAACTCTCTTTTGGAAAAGGTAAACTTTTAAGGCTATCGCAAATAACTATGTGTGGGTTTGTAAAGAATAAGGGAGATGACTCTTGCTTATTGAAAATAAGTAGGATATTCATAATTAATGATTTTGATAATTACATCATCATGTATATGCACCTGCCATAGTTACATGTAACTAGTAACTCAATGTTGTTTTCTTTTAAATTGAATTATATGTTAATTTGACTTATTTCAAAGTCCTGACTGAACTGCTATTTTGAACGATTTAATTCAAATTCTAGGCAACTTGAACGTTTTCTCTTCTTGACTTTCAAAGTATGAACAGAATTTAAAAGTATTTTCAGTATAACTTAAAGTTTGATACATAAGGACCTGTTTTTATATCGGGAAAACCAACTTTTACTTATATTTTGTTTCCTAGGTCATTAACAATGCTTGTGCTACTCAGGCCATACTTAGCATTCTTCTGAACTGTTACCATAGTGACCTAGAACTTGGAGATACTTTGAAATCCTTTAAAGAATTTGTTCAAGGTTTTGAACCCTCGGTAAGTGATTCTTTATCTTTTGTTATGAAATTAATCAAATTGGACTTATATCGTACATGAACAAAAGAGGTTACTTAAATGTCAGTACATTGCTTCTGTCTGTCCTGATCAGGCCTTGCATATGTTAGTACATTTGTATTATATGAGTTGGAGCATCAGGAACGGCACAAAGTTTACTACAGTACGAATCCTACTGAAATAACGATACTGTCATTATTTTGGTAGGAAACGATTTATTGCATCAGTCGTGACCTACTTTCTACAATAGAAAGTAGATTAAAATCCTACAAAAAGGGAAGTCCGTAATATGAATAACCAGATACACTCACTTTCCACAAATTTTTTTTGGCCAATTGGCCTTTTTCAAGTGGATTAATGGTAAACTGAAATTATCTAAGTGCAATCCATGTTGGCTAGCTGAGAAGCATACATATATGCAAGCATATGGAATGTTTATATTTTCTAAAGTATGTTGAGATAATTCATTCCTTTTTATACATGAAAAATTCTTCCTTCATAAACCTGTATCAATAAATATGGCACAATTTTATGTCTTGAGGCTCTTACGTTTTGAGGCTCTGACATATTTATACATGTATTTGTTGTTCAATACTACATGTCTCTTTGACAGTACAGTGTTTTTTGAGGTGTAATGCCTCCATGTCGTTTGTATCATAACTTGTCTATATGTATTTATTGTTCATCTTTTACAGTTGAGAGGACTTACGCTAAGTAACTCAGACACGATACGACAAGTACACAATAGTTTTTCAAGGTAAATGACACCACTGTAATTATCCTTTAACATCTTACACATCAGAATCTTTTGTCAATAAGACATGCCTACAATAGTCATGGCAGGTACCCTGATCAATCAGTATGTCAGCAATAGTCATGGCAGGTACCCTGATCAATCAATATGTACCTGCCAATAGTCATGGCAGGTACCCTGATCAATCAATATGTCAGCAATAGTCATGGCAGGTACCCTAATCAATCAATATGTCAGCAATAGTCATGGCAGGTACCCTGATCAATCAATATGTCAGCAATAGTCATGGCAGGTACCCTGATCAATCAATATGTCAGCAATAGTCATGGCAGGTACCCTGATCAATCAATATGTACCTGCCAATAGTCATGGCAGGTACCCTGATCAATCAATATGTCAACAATAGTCATGGCAGGTACCCTGATCAATCAATATGTCAACAATAGTCATGGCAGGTACCCGATCAATCAGTATACCTACAATAGTCATGGTAGGTACCCGATCAATCATTATGTCTTTAATAGTCATGGCAGGTACCCCAATCGATCAGTATGCCTACAATAGTCATGGCAGGTACCCTGATCAGTTATGCCTACAGTAGTCATGGCATGTACCCGATCAATCAATATACCTACAATAGTCATGGCAGGTACCCGATCAATCATTATGTCTATAATAGTCATGGCAGGTACCCCAATCGATCAGTATGCCTACAATAATCATGGCAGGTACCCTGATCAATCAGCAGCCAACAATGGTCATGGCAGGTACCTTGATCAATCAATATGCCAACAATAGTCATGTCAGGTACCCTGGTCAATCAATATGCCAACAGTAGTCATGGCAGGTATCCTGATCAATCAATATGCCTACAATAGTTATGGCAGGTACCCGATCAATCAGTATACCTACAATAGTCATGGCAGGTACCCAGTCAGTCATAATGTCTATAATAGTCATGGCAGGTAGTGTTAAATCTAGGATTCAAAAAGGGCACACAAATTTCTCCATCAAAAGGGCACTTTTTAACGTGGTATTTGGTAAAAAGGGCACGTTATTTAGCGACTTCTGTCACCAAATATATTTAAAAATTTAGTTTAAAATTGCATTATTTCTTTGTTTTATTAACTTAGATGATATTTGAATATGTAAAATATAATTCCTCTTGATATTGATAATATGATGTAATTTGCAACACTTAACATTGTTTTTGTTGAAAATTTATTTCCAGCTTGTCTTCAAAATAAATTTTTCACAGTTGTAGGAACTATAACTTAATATCTGTTACAATTACATTATTGCAATAATTAAATTCTTTTGACTATTGCATTAATTTCCAATTTGTAAACTTATTCTGTTTCATGTTCTTGTAAATTAATCTAAACTTCTCCAAGAGCAGCACTGCTTCTTCTGTCTATTATTGGCAAAATGAGATAACACAAGTTTTATAATTGTACCTTAGACAGTCTTTACATGTACATGTATCATTATTTTTTACATATTAACTTAAATATTTGAATGACATGCCTTTATTTTAGCTGAAAAGATGGTGTTATTAAAGAAAATGTAAAGTGGAATCTAGAACTACAATAAGCATGTGCAGAATGACTTATAGACAAGTTTACAAGTCCTTGATGTGCAGTTGTAATTTCTAGGTTGAAATAAATTTTAAATTAACCTGACCAATATTTTGATGAAAATAAAGAAAACAATTTCCTACTAAAAAAACAAAAAGTTCTCTCAGCCTCCCCCATCCACCCAATTTTCATTCACAAATAAATTCCTGGGTCTGCTACATGTATGAAGTGTGATTGATGTTTGAATAATTCAAAGTCAAAATCTTAATGGAAATTGCTGGTAGCATTAATGGAAAATATAAAGTGTATCTGTCCCCTTCACCTTATTACTTACTTTAGTGACTGCTTTATATGACGATCTTTGTAAATAAATTGCTGGGCCAAGTGATTGTCTCAGTTCAAAGTACATAAGTAATATTAATCATTTATAACGGTTATAATGTTCATTCACATTTATTGACTTACAGATAATAAACATTCTATTTATTCTAGAAATACTAAAAAGTCATGTTTTATAATCAATCATGCTATTCAGTTCTTTGATCGTAAAAAAAACCCCGACACATCTGATAGTATGACTACACTTTGTGAGTTTTTTGCTCCTCTTGCTGCAACTACTTATTTTGATATTGTTGTATCAAATGATAAAAGATATTCTGAAATATAATCTTCACCGGAATTACTCAACAGTGTTCAAAAGGTATCAGAGGAAATGTGGAGAGTAGTGTCAAATTGAGAAAATTAGTTAAATAATATCAGAGACATATATACACATATATGTGTATATATGTCTGTGTTTAGAATGGGTAGTTTTTGTTCGTATGAGTGAAGTTTCTAAGCGATCGTGACCGGCTATGTAAACCAATTCGGTAATAAAATATTCAGAGAAGACATATTAATTACAGTCACTTTTCAATTAATGTTATATGTTTCTATAATCCTAGAATAATTACTTTTAAGGGACAAATATTCTTGAATTTTCTTTAATATCTGACTGAAAACAGATGTGAATTTGGCCTGCAAAATTATTATTTCGGCATTCAGACAACCGTGTCAAACCCTGTTCATGTACGGATGTAGCCTAATCTAAATTCAAGAAGGTAACATTGATTTAAATCCCCTAATTAACACCCGAAAATTGGCAGGCAGTGCAGTACACCGGTTAAGGCTGAGATTGAGCGGGTCAAACGGCTGACTTAGATAATTACGTAATGTGCGGAAAGTGAAAAAAAGGCATGTCCGAAGGGATATTCGTAATATACTGGCCCAGTAAATAACGATCTTCTTGAGGGTTTCATTTTATGTTAATGAAGATTGATCGTCTTTAGTCTCATAAAATAATAACTTAGGAAAATAAGGGCATGGCACCGCATAAAAAGGGCATGTCGCGGCACCATGCTATTTTGCTTCAGATAAAACGCTAGCAGGTACCCCAATCGATCAGTATGCCTACAATAATCATGGCAGGTACCCTGATCAATCAACAGCCAACAATAGTCATGGCAGGTACCCTGATCAATCAACAGCCAACAATAGTCATGGCAGGTACCCTGATCAATTAATATGCTAACAATAGTCATGGCAGGTACCCTGATCAATCAATATACTTACAATAGTCATGGCAGGTACCCGATCAATCATTATGTCTATAATAGTCATGGCAGGTACCCCAATCGATCAGTATGCCTACAATAATCATGGCAGGTACCCTGATCAATCAACAGCCAACAATAGTCATGGCAGGTACATGTACCCTGATCAATCAATATGCGAACAATAGTCATGTCAGGTACCCTGATCAATCAATATGCCAACAATAGTAATGGCAGGTATCCTGATCAATCAATATGCCTACAACAGTTATGGCAGGTACCCAATTAATCAATATGCATTCAATAGTCATGGCAGGTACACGATCAATCAGTATGCCTACAATAGTCATGGCAGGTACCCTAATCAATCAATATGCCTACAATAGTTATGGCAGGTACCCAATCAATCAATATGCATTCAATAGTCATGGCAGGTACACGATCAATCAATATGCCAACAATAGTCATGGCAGGTACCCTGATTAATCATGCCAACAATAGTCATTGCAGGTACTATAATCAATCAATATGCCTGTAATAGTCATGGCAGGTACCCTGATAAATCAATATGCCTACAATAGTCATGGCAGGTACCCTGATGAATCAATATGCCAACAATAGTCATGGCAGGTACCCTGATCAATCATGCCAACAATATTCATTGCAGGTACTATGATCAATTAATATGCCTGCAGTAGTCATGGCAGGTACCCCGATCAATCGTGAAGTTTTTTTATCCTCTATCAAATAATACTACTTTTCAGTAAAACAGTCTTACAACAACCAAATTGGAGGAGGCTTAAAGATACAAGTCTTCAAATTTTTTGTTTTACTAATTTACAAAATTGTTTGACATGTTTAGTGTAGAATGGGTAGTAATTTATTTAGTATTTATTGTTTGTTTAAGGCAGCAAATGTTTGAATTTGATGAGAAATTGGCCAAAAAAGATGATGATGTGTTTCATTTTGTGGGTTACCTCCCCATAGATGGTAGATTGTATGAATTAGATGGATTAAAAGACGGACCTGTTGATTTAGGTAAGCACATCACAAGGTGAGCACTACAAATGGTGGCAATATAGAAATGTTCTGTCTCTCCTTCAAAATAAAAACAAATAAGAACCTATGTATTTTTTTACTTTTGATTTTTGAGTATTTTCTCATAGTTATTGTATTATCTTTACAGCAATCTGTGAAATTAGAAATGAAATAAAGAGATTGAGAAATTATTATTCCCTTACCAATGAAACTTGTAGACTTTAGATTTTATCTCCGTCTGTCTGTCCATCTGTTTGTCAGTTTTGATTTCCAGAATCAGTTTTCATTAAACTTTGATTTATTTGATTGAAATTTAGTATTACAGATAAAGTTCGTGTTTCATGGGGTTTTTGTTTTAATGAATTTTTTTCTTGAATTATGGCTCTTTATTGACTGAAAAATCAGTGAAAATTCAGGTTTTACCAGACTATTTTCAGGTTATACTGTGAAGTATTTTATTGAAATTTAGTATATTGTTACATCTAGTGCAGTTAAAATTTTGTAAATTCTACTTCTACAATTAAAATCACAGATACTGCAAGTCAACTTTCAGTCGGGTTCATGTCATATCGTATCTTATTTTCACAATCTCTTCATGTTGTGTATATTTTTTACATTTTGCTTATTTCATAGCTACATTTTGTATGCTACTAAAACTGACCCATGTTGAGAAAAAGCATCATCCATCAATTGTAGTATGACTCACTTATACATTATTTTATCCCACAAAGACTTTTACAGTATCAGCCTCTTATAAATGTATGCATTACAAAATTTGTTGGGGGTGATTGTGGAAATGTATTGCTTCTGCAGTACTATCAAAATGATTGTTCATTTTGTTCGTCGCAGGCACAATCATATCCTGTCTTTCAGATGAGACAGTAAAAACCGAGGTCCTGTGTCATGGTAGGTGTGGCATGTAAAATATTCCTCACTGCTTGGGGTGGGTTTGTTGTACAAGTACAATTTCAGTGCAATGTATCAGGCAGATGCAGTTACCATATGGTGAAGTAGTTACAATATGGTGAAGTAATCATGGATTGACATACATGTAAAACATTAATCAATCAATTTTTTTTATTTGTTTGACTCTTGTTTTATGTTGCACCAAAATTATTTCACATATGTAGTGATGGTATATGATGATACATTGCATACAATTTTATACACAGAGATCTTGACCTGTGGAACTGTCTCATCCTAAAGACAAGTCACCAAGCAGCCTATAGTGGGGCTTGAACCCAGAACCTCTTGGACACAAACCAATCGCCTTCCTGATTGAACTACTCCAGCTTGATATATAATTCTTGTATGTGGATATGGCTAAAACATATAGTATTCTGTATGTACATATATTTAGGGAAATATTTCTTTTTAAATGTAGGTGCTGTTCCTGCCAACACAGATTGGTTAGACATAGTACGGCCAATTATTGAGAAGAGAATGCAAAAGTAAGATGCTTAAAACTATTCCATTTATATAGTAAAGTGCTAAATATGATAAATAACCATGCTTGTGTTTTACAAAAACTGACAGGGTATCGGCAATTACCATGTCAGAAATTTGCGTTTCACTGCGAGGTATTTGTTGATGCCCTGTCAGTTTTTGTAAAACACATGCATGGTTTCCCCTTTCTTATGCATCTGACAAGAATAATTACAGTTAGAGGCAATACGCACAGAGTTACAGTTTTCTAAACCAGGACACTAATTACAGTGAAATCATATCAAAAACTGAAGCGTATTGTGACGTCACAAATCAAAAACTGCAGGGTATCGTGACCTGCAGGGTATCATGAATACCCTTTTAGTTTTTAAATTGGACAGCCAATAAGATTGGGTGTTACAAACAAAATGCATTAGATTAAAGATTTCTTTCTCATACCCAGATACACTGCCTATGTTACCTTTACATTTGAATGACTAAGTAAATGAAAAAATATTTGCTTAACACAGACAGTTATTTACTAAAAATAAGACTGAAGAGACATTAGTTGTCGAAATGCGCATATGGTGCACTAAATTAAAAGGTATATATGTTCTATATTTATTATAACCACTAGGCCAGTGTCACTGCTGGTGGACTGATAGTCCCCGAGGGCATCATAAGTCTAGTTTTCAGTGCCCTTGTACTGACATGAAATATATACTTCAAATTTTCGGTCATCAAATTAATTAAATCACTCTAAAACTAAGGAGTATCTCCCTCATGCATAGCTCTGTCCTTAGATAGATTCTTTAGTTCACTTTTCGGTCATTTTGGTTTCAATACTGTTCTTCATTTAGCCACGAGCATCACTGAATAGACATAAGTTGTCGAAATGCGCATATGGTGCACTAAATTTAAAGGTATATATGTTCTGTATTTATTTGTAATGTACTTTTGACATTGATTAAGTAAGTATGGAAATCTGACGTATTTAAAATTATATGTATGCATCTGTTTTTATTAGGTACAGCGGAGACGAAATTCACTTTAATTTAATGGCTATAGTGTCAGATAGGAAGAGAGAATACGAGAAACGTCTGCAACTTTTACAGGTAATTACTCATGCATTCCAATGCTAAAAGGGGAATTAATCTAATATTTACTTTTGAAGGGGAATAGATATATTCTGTTGATTACAGATAAAAAGAAAGAGAGAGAGAGAGAGACTTTTTTAGGCTTAATTTAAGTTTTAATTTTCTCCACAAATAATGAAACAATGAAGAAAGAGTGATTGTAGATTTTAATGAAGTTTCAAGTCTGTTTTACCAACAATGTTTCAAGAATTTTGTCTGTGTTTTAACTATTGTGGTCATTTTTTTGTTGAATAATTGTCATTTAATAACCATGGTCTGTTATTGTAGAACAGTAGCATGGAAACTGACACAACTCAGGCTGAAGTCAGCGAACTCAAACTGTTGATACAGGATGAGGAATTAAAGATGAAGAAATATAAGGTAGAATGTGATTGGACAGCAGGTTTTTCTGTATGTCTCATTTCAGAAATTCAAGAAATACATTGTACTGAAATGAGATATCATTATATATCATCTTGAATAGTTCCATCTTGTTTGTTTGATGTTTTGCAGGGACCCCTTTAAATATGTTGTTAACCAAAGTTTGCTTGGACTCAACATATATAGAGGGGCAGACAACTAACCAACCAACCAACCAACCACCATATATAGTTTCTAAGTACAGATAATCAAGCAAACTGGTATCAGTTATATGTTCTGGTTCCACTATCATCCCTCCTAATGACTAGTGGTTAACTCTAGGTCTTTTGGTGTTTTCTCCACCATTTAAACTTCCATGTAACTGCCTTTTACATTAGTAATATAACCCTGAAGGAGATGGAATCATTTATTTTAAAATAATATGTAACTTTTCATTCTCGAAGTCAGACATCCAGGTATTTGATAATGAGCATTCGGAACATCTGGGGTAAAGCATCAGACTTTATCATAGAGGGCAATGTGTATTCCGTGGGAGAAATTTTGGTAAAAAGGAATAATTAGAATATTTTATCATTCAAACAAGTAAATTTTGATACATGTTTTACACATTTCTGATTGTATTTTATAAGAAAATCCCTTTAGAATTGATACAGAAGAACTTACCGTAAAGTTATATTAACGCTCACAATAAACCCTGAGATTTACCCCAAGTGTCGGGCCCCCAAAAAAATATATATGTGTTTCCTATAACATGGCTGAAAATTTAAGGGTCGGTAGGTCGACTTTTTTTTTTCTTTTACCACTCAGATAGGTTGTACAGGCTGGAATGTCTGTCTAATATTGTCCGGTATCCTGGTTTACTACATATTACAGCCAGCACAGTTGCTTGCTGCAAGTTTGAAGCCTTTCCTGTTTGTGAAATACGATCTCAGTTTTTTGTCATGTCGATCCCTATATTTTTGTTGAAAAAAAAACTTGAGTCAAGGGGTAAAAACAAGTCAGTTGGGTTATAGGAAATACAATTATTTTTTTAGGCCTCATGACCAGACTCCTTGGGTATCTATGTACATGTATACGAAGAGAGACAGTGACGTCATGTCTACTTCAAGAATAATATTGTTCCTTTGTGAATTATTGTTTCAGATATCAGGAAAAATTAGTATACAATAATTACATTTATTATAGCATTTGTGACATTTTGATTTTGGTTTTAGAATTGGAGGGAATCATTTTGCCTATATGGTCTTGAGACAACCCCTGACCCAATATATAGAATGTACTCTCTATACATTGGATCAGGGGTTGTCTCAAGACCCTGTGATTTTGTCTAGGAGAGTTCTTACTTACCTAGAGTAAAGCAAACACTATGTACAAGAACTTGAGACTTTTATGGTAAAGCAAATACTATGTACAAGAACTTGAGACTTTTATGGTAAAGCAAATACTATGTACAAGAACTTGAGACTTTTATGGTAAAGTAAATACTATGTACTAGAACTTGAGATTTTTATGGTAAAGTAAATACTATGTACTAGAACTTGAGACTTTTATGGTAAAGCAAATACTATGTACAAGAACTTGAAATTTTTATGGTAAAGTAAATACTATGTACTAGAACTTGAGACTTTTATGGTAAAGCAAATACTATGGACAAGAACTTGAAACTTTTATGGTAAAGCAAATACTATGTACAAGAACTTGAGACTTTTATGGTAAAGCAAATACTATGTACAAGAACTTGAGACTTTTATGGTAAAGCAAATACTATGTACAAGAACTTGAAACTTTTATGGTAAAGCAAATACTATGTACAAGAACTTGAAACTTTTATGGTACCACATATACTCATTTCAGATTGAGAACATCAGGAGGAAGCATAATTATCTGCCCTTTATTATGGAATTACTCAAAATCTTGGCGGAACAAAAACAGTTACTTCCCTTAGTAGAGAAGGTAAAATCAGATTTACATAGAAATTATATAGAATAATGCATCAGACAGGTGCTGCCACCATATAGGTCAGATAATCCTGGTGTAACATGAAGCACAAATTAATGATACATTCTTTTTTATTGGAACAATAACTTATTTCCATATGTTTCCATATAGGATATTTAAATAAAGTGATTTGTCTGCCCTTTAGGAGAGTTCTTTTAATTATTGCTATTCACTGTAAACTGTATAACAGTATCTGTGACTGAGTGTATCTCAACATGGTCGAGTGACCATGCAAATAAAAAAAGTGAGTTGAATCGACAGTTGTTGCACAATTTCTGTACCATTCCCTTTCCACTTTCCGCAGACTTCCTTAATGAACAAAGCCGGCATGGCCTAGTGCTATCGCGCTGGACTCCTAATCGGGAGGCCGGGGTTCGATTCCCGCTCTGGTCATGCCGGTGTCCTGTCTTTCTGATGAGACAGTAAAAACCGAGGCCCCGTGTCGTGGTATGCATGGCACGTTAAAGATCCCTCACTGCTTCGGGTGGGTCCGTTGCAATGGTCATAATTTGTATGCCCCGCATCAGGCAGATGCCGTCACCATATACGTGAAATATTCGTGGTGTGACGTTAAACAAAAATCAATCAATCAATTAAAAAAATCCTTAATGAACAAGAGCGGACAACCCATCTTACTGAAATGGCAGATATCTGATATTTAAGTTTGATTCAGAGCTGGTTCAAACTGTGAAATTTACAAGCCAGCAATTTTCAGTTATCTATGAGAAACTGAGATTACAGTATCAACCTATCAAATACACTATTTATTCTGGAGTTTTTTTGGAAATCAATTTATACTGACTTTGATTTTTGTTTTTCTGTTTTTGATATAGATGCAGTGTTGAGCTATGGAATTTTCATGTCCTTTTTGATGTGATTTTAATTCCTTCCTGTTGGAAAGATCCAGGGGCTATGTACCTTCCATCTTCTGGTGCCTCTTATTTAGGCAAAATTGTTTCTACTTGGAGCATTTATGTTTTACAAACAATGTTTTTATAAAAATAATAGTAAAAATTTCAGCTACATATTGTTTCTTTTTCATTATTCTTGAACAGGCAAAAGAGAAAGCAGCGAAACGGAAAGAAGAAAAAGCCAAGTAGTTACACATTTTTCACAGCAGAGATTGGTATGTAAATTACAAATATTTTGGCACATTGATACAAGTAGATGCTAATGATTCAGCATGCAGTACAGAAAGTATAAGAAATCGTGCTGCCCTTTTGGCTGTCAATAGTAAGTCATGAGCAAGGTCTGCTATAAGGAAAAGGTTCAGCAAAATATCAGTCAAAAATAGATGGTTCACTGTGGATTCTCTATTTTAGCCCCTTGTAGCAGTAAAATGTGAGAAACATGACTGTGTCAATAAGCAAAAGGAGCACTGGAAAAGATGACCTTGAATTTTGACCTTTGAGCTTGAAAATTGATAGAGTTCTTCGTCATATCATAAAGAATTTGATGAACATCTGTTGTGATGTCTTCTAAAGCCTTCATGATGCAAGAAGAGAGAACACTGAAAATTGAACGGACTAACAAATGACTTGTCCAATATATTCCTTTGAAACTTACAGACATCTTGTCACTTTTTGGATACATATCAGAATAATTTGTGTTACTTTTTTAAATTAAAAAACATTCACATAATTTATAAATTGCGTACATGTTTTAGGTGTGTCATTGAACATACCTCAGGCATCATCAACATAGATACATGTACATGTAATTATAGCTGACAGACAAACAGACAAGTAGAAAGTTTACCAAGTGTTGCCATGTTTTGGAGGCAAAGCAAAAATTCACGCCATAAAATCATATTTCACACTTGACCTCTTGCCAGTATTTTCTAAATAGATGTTATTTTTTCTATTCAGGTCTTTGGTGCAAAAATGGTTATAAAATGACAAGCACATGCTTGAAAACGGTGGAAAGAGAAACAGAGGGATTAGTTGTCAACCAAAGGATAAGAGTGACTCACCTAATCTGTATAGATCTCAGAAATGCTATCAACGATCATCATAGAGAGAGTCACTGAGGATGTTGACCAATAGACGTTTATGTTCTTCACGAATGAAATACTTACTATCCAACACAGTGAGAGAAAGTTTCATGAAATTCAATCTTTGTACCTGTCCTTTCATAGGATATTTCTACTATATTCGTTGTGCCGGTTGACGTCTTAAATTTTTGTTTATGCGGGATAATTATTTCTTGAGGTAGCTTCATGTATTGTTGTTCATGTTGATCCTATTGAGGTATGAATTGTTTTTTACTAATGTCACTTTATTTTGGTTTTTCTTACTTCATAAATGTTTAAATTCATAAATTTATCAATGCAAGAGTTATCTCCCTATTCAGAGGCTTGTATTACTGTAACAAATTAAAATTTTACAGACATATATAACTGTTTTTAAGATTTTCAATTTTCTTTAGTGAACACCCACTTATAATGTAGATGAATTGAACATAACCTTCTGCAGTGTACAATAATAAAACAAACAAAAAATGTTTCCAAGCTTCAGTGAATATTGAAGTTTTTTAGTATATTTACGGTAAACAAATTGTTATTTTATGTTTCAGCCTTTGACTTGCATACTCAATATTTCAAGCTTGATTGTCTTCAAAGTTCATTATAAGCATGTAATGTTTATACAGAATATGTACATATTTATGTAATATATGTATAATTGAGTGCAACCAAATGTGTTAAAATGGTTTCAACCTGCCAAAGAACTATACATATATACACTAAGACAAACCATCCCGTTACAAGTTTACATTATGTAGTGATATGATTTTCTCTTGCTCAACAGTACTTTCATGGAAATATTAAATGTTTATATCCTCAGTACATTTATTTTTCTTCCTTTTTAAATCCTTCTATCTATCTATAGAAATTATGTGTATCTTTGGCATTAGTTCTAGTGTTGCCTTAGATAAACTATCAGGAATTACAGCTGAACCAAGTTTAACAAATTGGCAAACACCTAGGTTGGTGCTGATTAGAAATTCTTGCTTAGTATCTATTTTACGAACTTTCTTTTCACTCATTAGTATACATTTACAGAAGGCACAAGATAATGAGTAAACTAGCTCTTTATTTTTTGAAACAGGGTACCAGTAGTTTATTTTGTTTGGCCCTGGGTTCAAATACAAGCAGTGACTTATGTTTGCTCAGACTTTGGTTTAAAGTCTGTAATATCAGAGGTCCTGTATCTTGGAAGCCATAGGCTAAAAGATTCACCATTGTTTCAGGTCTATGGATAGGTCTATACCAGTGGCAGATCCAGGATTTCTGAAGAAGGAGGCCCCACATGTGGAAGTCGAGTACTAGCCAAAATAGTCAGCCATTTTGGGTGCCAAATTTGGAATTATACTCATATTATTTGACTGTTTTCGACCTTATCATCTATATATGCCTTGTAAACTGTAGCAAAAAAAGGGGGCAGACCCCCTCTAAATCCGCCACTTTATACTTTCATTTAGTATTACAGACAGGACTGATGTATCCTCATTATTGAAGAGAATCATACTGAGGTGACAATTTGTTTTGTTTATTGTTTTACTCTACAAGATGATTTCACGTACATGATAGCGGCACCAGTCTGTTGCACGGCCTTATAACTCACACCTGAGTAACGGATCCAGCCGAAGCTTTTGGTGATAAAATACTCAACGACATCCACCACAACACAGGGCTTCCGTTTTTACTATCTCATTGTAGGACAAATAGAGAGACAGATTGTGTCTTAAGAGTACATTAAACTAACAAACACTGGTTGATAAACAATACTGCCTTCAAAAAATGTTAACTCCAACCCACCTTCTGATGTATGACTGTTGGCCCTTTTGTGAGCCTCGGTTCAGCCGTAATTGGTACATACCTTCTATTCAGTTTGACTGGTTTCATCTTCATTTATATATCAAAGGCATGTTAAGAACATAGACTATTGTTTTCATATCTTTGAATTTGAGATTGTACTTTATATTAAAGTATTCCCAAGTTGAAAGTTCCATCATTGTTATATAAACTCCTTCCTTTATGTTGGACGAGGTCTCGCAAAGAAAGTTCGCCCATATTTTTACTTTTTTATCAGGATGGTCAAGATTTTGAAGTAGGACTTTGTCCTTCAAAACTTTATCTAAAGTCACTCTAGGTTAATTTATGTGGTTGATTGCACTCAGGGTTTAACTGTGGAGAAATGCATAAAGAAACTGCAGTCTTCTGTAAGTAAGACTGGTAGATTATCTCGCATGCCCGACTTTGCATGAAACTCGCACACCAAAATCAAAGACTACAACACTTGAGGTTCTAGTAGCTTATTGCTTAAGCAAGACCTTTTGGCCGGATTGCAAAGAAATTCCGGTCTATAGATTTGTGATGCCCATCTGTCTGTCCATCAACATTTTGGTAAAGTTTCTGGCTGAAGCAAAATCTCAGCAACTAAGAGGAGTATAAATATAATACTTCACTCATAATCTCAATATGATCAGAGCTTTCAAATTACGCCATGACTTTTCACCGTTTCACACTCTGGCCTTGGAATTTGACCTACTTTTAAGGAACTTTAACTTTGGCTGTATCTTTTGATTCAATAGGGGTAGGGCTTTGATACTTCACACAGGTTCTTTATTATGAGTGCCTTCAATTAATACTGACTTTTGACCTTGTAACTTTGACCTTGTTTCGAATTTGCTTTTTTGTAGAAAGGTCTGTTAAAATCCATGCACGGATGTACAGCTCTAATAATTATCAAAATCATGTACTGGACACAAATGTATGTTTGGTTATTGTTCCATACCATGTCAGGATATATTTTACCTATATAGTAGCAGTTAATGCCTAAAAGTGAAGAGGATTAGTGTACTTTGAGAAAAACTTACTCGAATGCTTAGTCCCCATACAGGTATCTTGTTCATCTATGTCAACACTGGAGACATTCTCCACCTGCGTAAGAGCTTTCTTGGATAGATACTGTTCTTTACCAAGCAGAGCCAGTGTAGTTCTGTTGATGAAGTGTTGGGCTCGTGACCGAAAGGTCCCAGTTTCGACCCCCGCCACTGGCACACCGGTGTCCTGTCCTTCAGATGGGACAGTAAAACACAGGACGCGTAAAAGATCTCTTACTACTTGAAATGGATTCATTGCAAAGGTATAAATTTCTATGCGATATTTCAGACAGATGCCATCACCATATATGTGAAATAATCGTGGAGTGACCAAAAAGCTCTACCGACCCCGTTTTGATAGGATTGAGTAGTGTTCTGTACTGCCTCTCCGGGATTGGTTTACCTATCTGGTGGCAGTACATGTTTGGTACATTGCTTATGACGATTTTACCCACGACATGGACTCGTCTGAAGCAGTAAGGGTTCCTCTTCCTTCAGTAACATCACCCGTGACGTGGAACCTCAGATTTCATTGTCGGGAGGACAAGGCAACACTTTGACTCGAATCACAGGCCTTCCGGTCTTGTCCTAAACGCATTAACCACTGAATCACATCAGCTCCACTTATTGTCATGGTTACCACCTCAACCTGCCCACCATCAGACATTCATTAGACTAGCCCACTCGTTCGGCAATGTTAAATGTCCCACCACCTTCTAATGGACCTTTTATTTCAATACATGCCGGACATACTATATATTTGCTCGTAAAAAATTGCATAATTTTACTCTGGATACGGTGGCGAACTCTCGCTTCAAACAGTCCTGAAAGCAAATGGCATTCTGAACAAATAACAGACAATGGCATTATATTATGTATTTTTTTAATTTTTCACCATAAAATGATTGGGGTGATAGTGTGAATAATATGATGCTTGGCATAAATCATGATCATGTAGTTGTTTGTAGTATTAATATTGCTTAGTTCAACCCAGCTTCTGTAGCGCCCAGAACTTGACACCATTATAAGCACATTCTGAACACATACGCTACACATGTGAGACTGCACCACCAACATTATAAACATGCCCTAAAAATACTAAACACAGAAATAAATAATAATGTACAAGTTTCACTCAGGGTCATCTATTTATGGGAGAAAGATAAGAAAATAATTGTCAATGCGCTTGTTAAATTACTGATAAAATTTCTCTATAAAAAAATTAACACCAAATTTTGCAGGAATTTTCGGGATTTGGTATGATTTCTAAAATTAATCGACTGGTAACAAATTTCTATACGCACGATTCAACTAATTCACAATATTTTGTATAATGATGACCCCAAATGTAGCACTTTTAAATAAAAATAATAATACTAAAAAATTAAAATAATTAAATAAACACCAATTTCTACAAAGTTTCTCTGTATTGAAATATACAAGACTAATGCCTAATTTCCGTCGTTATAATTGAAGACAGAAATGTTTCTGGACAAAACAAAATCTACATACAAAAAAAAATCAAAATACATATGAATGAATACAAAAGGACTAGACAGTTTTCATTTAGACATGCCATAAAATAAAAGTTTCTTTGTAAGGCTATCAATTTACAATATCTCGTATATTTCAGTTTTTTCTGACACAATGGGTACTAAATACACGCATTGATTTGAAATGTGAAATCTGAAGCTTTCATTTTCTCGTTCAAAATGACAAATTTCAAAAAGGAAAAAAAAACCAAATGTACAATTGTAGAGTTCAAAATTCACTTTGTACACTAAAGGTTAAAATATAAATTAAAATTGAATAAAAGAATGTAATCTGTTCGTTTGTTACTTGTTCGTATCTGGGTGATGAAACATAAAAACACATAACAAATATTAATAAACAAAATAATAAAATAAAACTTTGAAATGGTAAGTGACAAAAATGATGCAAATTATATTTATGTGTGCTAATTTCTTCTGCTATAATGATGTCTTTTTAAGTTTGAGATCAGGCCTTTGGTCAGGATTAAGGTCATAGTGGGCGGGGGTGAATTTTCTCAAATCTCCTCTCTTATATTCAGAACTTGAAGCTTTGCTTCTTATATGAAATCAATATATCAATACACGAGTACATATTTGTAATTTTGTACGAAATGCTCTGTAAAAAAAATTATCAAAATTACAAAATTACCTGTACAGTTCAAAAAATGAACAACGGCGGGACACTTTCTTAATTTTGACCGTTTGTGGAATGAAGCAGAAAGCTGATTGGTCAATCAGCTTGCATTTGTCATGATTTCAAATACATATTTGTATTTGATAAGCTACTGGGATCTGCTAAAGAGCCAATCAAATTCTTTTTTCACTAAACGGACAATTTTCACGGACAGTATTGTATCATTCATAAGTTTTTGTGCGGTATACTTAGCAAGGTAAAGGTGAGATTCATGAGTCTGGAAATTCTCTATAAAATGCTCAATTTCATGATAAGAAGTTGATTGGCTGCATAGTCTGTCTCCATACATGAATTTTAATGAAAACATATGTACAACTGCAACATAAATTCACGATTATTACCAACAAACTGGCAGTATATTTCAGGCATGCAATTATCAAATCTGCTCAAATAAATTTGTTACATAAAAAAATTCAATATGTTCACATTTCTTATTTTGCAATGTACAAATTAAGTTACAATAAAAAGAAACTATGGATTTTATTATCAAAGAATCTGCATATTTTTTTTGTCTGCTGAACAGTCATACATTATCAAGCACTTTTAATACCGAGAACGTAGTATGGCCTTTACTAAACGACCGAGTTCTCGGCCTTTGGCCCCATTGTGAAGTTCATCCCACATTCTACGTCACATCTCATGTGATCTACACCATGTGAAAACAATATCAACATCTCATTGCAAATAAAAACATTCAAATAAAACGATTCTTTAAAATGCTGCACCAATGTCATTTTTTTTAAAAATTAACAGTAACAAGACTCTGGAGTAAAACAATAAATGCGTAAAATTATCCAATCATATAAAAGCATCGCATTTTATTCATGGTAAACCAGTGTGTAAATAAACAATGGCGGGAGTTTTTTTCCTACAAATACACTGGTGCATTTGTTCCTCTCTGAATGGGTTGGTCTGGGCTCGGAATGCCCTCCGACCAGTTCGAATTGGCCGAATGTGGCGAACTACTTGACCACTGACCAGGAGAGTCCGGAGATGGTGTGAGGTAATGTTCTAACACTGCTGGGTTATGAAAGTTTTGTGGGGGTGACCCCATACTATGTTGTGAAGGGGGAGTCGGAAATTGCTCCAAGTACATGCCCTGTGGATGGCCCACTTGCGGCGCGTGTTTTTGCACTTGAAAAGTGTCCTGCGGTCTGAAAGTGGTCATTTGAATGGTATTGTCAACGTGAGTTTTGGTCGGGAATGAATATGCGTCATTCTGTCGATTGAGAGGGCTACCGTGACTCCTCTCATGAATTGCCCTCTGCTGCATGGCTTGTATATGAGTGGGTGAGGTGGGAAGATTTTTACTCGGCTTTGCGGGGGACATTTTACCATGTCCCATGGGACTTGGATTCGATGCTATACTGGCCGGGGTGGTAAGCGATGCTGCTGCATGCGGTGGCATCGTCTGAGGTTGCGTGTGTGATGTCTGGTGCCACATCATGTCGGTTTGGTCCACCCTGGGACTCGAGTCATATTGCCCTGCCAACATTGCTCGCTGATCATCCAGGCAGCCCTGAGGTAAATTCACTTCCTCAACCATGTGTAACCTATACAAATTACCATTACTATACATGCTATCATAGGAGGGAGGTGTTTGCTCATATCTTACTGGAGATTCTATCGAATTTCCCGGAGACACAGTTCCCACCGAACTTCCCTCACTACTGTGTGAATTCCCAGTACTAGTTTTCGAAGATTTTTTCTTGGTCTTTGGTTTTTTCTGATGCACACCATTAATTGTCTTTCCCAATGGGGATATAGGAGTGTTTTGTCCATTTTTCCTCCTTTTTTGTTTCGAATGTTTGGCCTGCATGAATTGCAGGTGATTCGGGGAAGTCGGCATCCCGTTAAGTGCCATATTGGCCGGGCTATTCACACGGTATTCATCTAACAAACGTAGAATATCCTGATGAAGTCTCTCCTGTGCCACATCACGTGGTAAACGGTCCATGTGATCTGTGATGTCACGATTTGCATAATGATCCAAGAGAATTTTCGCGGTTTCATAACTACCTTCACGAGCTGCCAGGAAAAGTGGAGTTTCGTCCTACAACAAAAAACGATGTAGCTTTATAGTACGTCTATCACATCCATTCATCACTACTGAATCACCCTATTTATCTACTATGTGCCAATTTTATACTACTATGCATTATGTCATGATATTAAATAACCTTGGGATCAAAATAAATACTAGTATTCCTGCA
This sequence comes from Pteria penguin, assembly GCA_035048485.1. NCBI lineage: Eukaryota > Metazoa > Mollusca > Bivalvia > Pterioida > Pteriidae > Pteria > Pteria penguin. Next base: position 53,991,895 of record CM068586.1, on the reverse strand, counting down.
GCATACAGATAATACTTACTCCCACAAAATGCAAAGTCTAAATATCAAGTTCACTTATGTCCTTGCATGGAGATAATTGCCTCAGCATCCATACAACCAGATTCAGCACCAATACAATGAGAAACAAGGCACATTATTCCTCTGGCCTCAAGATTATATCTGTTTTATCATCAAAGCTTTCTTTCTCATATTCTATTTATTCACTTAGGAAATTTTATTGATATGTATTTGTTAAAACATCAAGATTTGCCTAAAAATGAAATGTTAGCAGCCTGAGCATTGAGTTGTTAATTTTTAAATCATCATCACCTTAGAATCCTGAACATCACCATAAACAAGTTTTAATATTCAGTCATCAAGCATAAAGATATTATTTGTTCTAATATTCAGTCATTATCAACTCGTTCCAGTATCAAGATACTGCAAGTTCTAGTATTTAGTCATACTTATCACCTTGTTCTAGTATTTAGTCATTATCACCTTGTTTAAGTATTTAATCACTATAACCTTGTTTTAGTATTAACTTTAGTCTTCATCATCTTGTTCTAGTATTTAGTCATTACCATCTTGTTCTAGTATTTAGTCATTATAACTTTGTTCTAGTATTTAGTCATTATAACCTTGTTCTGGTATTTAGTCATTATAACCTTGTTCTAGTATTTAGTCATTATAACCTTGTTCTAGTATTTAGTCATTATAACCTTGTTCAAGTATTTAGTCATCATCATCTTGTTCTAGTATTTAGTCATTATCACCTTAGCAGCCCATCAGTACATGTTTACTTCTAGTATTTAGTCATGACTTACCTTAGCATCTTGAGCATCTCTGTTAGCACCATGTTGTAGTAGCACTTGTGCTGCAGGACTGTTGTTGACGGCTGCAGCCCAATGTAATGCAGTTTTACCTACAACGAATTAATCAAATCCACATATACCTTCATCAAATTGTCCTCATTGTAATTATACTTATCTTAATATTGTGTCGTAAAACTTTATGTCATAAGGTTAGAAATCCTCAGTTTTTGTAAGACATGATTTTCCCATGAAGCAGTATTCATTTCTGTATTTTAATTTCAAATCAATGGTGACTTATTACTGAAAATGGATTTTATTTTCACACAAAGCCAAACTCCCAAACATAAGCAAAACTAAGTCTTTTGAGCAAAAGGTGATATAATGTAGTTTTCCAGTATTTTTATTCTAAATCACATTTGATTAGCAGAATTTTGACACACTGAAAATCATATTAATAATATTTTTCAAATTGTTAATTAAATTTTTGATACATGTATGATAAATTACTGAAGTTTTTTCTGATCCATGGGTGGCAATTTGCATTGGAATAAGTAGTGTATGTTTATAAATTGTTTATAAAACCAGTTTATTAATGAAATAAAGAGGTTGTAAAAGGATTCTTCAAATGGAGAATTTTCATATATAAATTTTCATATATAAACACAGTACCATATTCGTCAGTGGCATTGATATCTGCATCAGCATTTATGAGCTCTTCCACCATTCCCTCGACTGCCATGCGAACAGCTAGAATCATGGGAGTAGTTCCATCATGCATCTTTGCATTCAAATTAGTAGATCTATTTCTAAGAAGAATCTGAAAAAAAAATTTTCTTTACACTTCTGGTTTGTTTTTTTCTTTTCTTTTGATAACAAAGGTCATGAAATCATTAATTAAGGAAAACAGAATTCATTTTACAGAAGAAAGAAAACAGGATGAAACAAGTTTTATGAAATATATAATATATAATTTATGAAATATACTGTTTAAATAAAGGTTGAGGAATGAAAATTAAAAGCATTTAAAATATACCTGGAATACGCCGATGGCATCAGCAGCAATGGCAGAGTGCAGCGGAGTACGTCCAGTACACTCTTCAGCATTACAATCAGCACCAGCATCTAGAAGGACTTTCGCAGCGTCAGCACGCGCATATCTAGCCGCTAAGTGAAGGGAGGTTTCACCTGAAAAGTCAAACGTAAGAATTCAACCTAATGAGAATCAATATGAATTTTAGACAAATAAAATCCCATGAATTTTTTTCAAAGTAATCGATGTTAAAGTTATGAACTTTATGCTTTAAATGAATGGCACATACCAGTTCTGTCGGTTTGAGCATTTATGGAGGCCCCTTGCATCAATAATGTTGTGATCACATCCACGGATCTTTCCTCCGAGTCCCCACTCCCGCTATCCCCTGATCCAGAACCACTGGAGTCATCATCTAATCCTGTATCAAGGCCATTCCCCCGGAATGATGCCAGCATCAAGGGAGTAAAACCATCGGGCCCTCGTACATCCACATCTTTGCAGTCGGAATTATCGCTGTCATATGGGGGGGTGAGGGCGTTCTGAAGGTTAGGAATGTTTGCCGCATTCAGATGCCGCTGGGTCCACTGCCTGTGGTCTTGGTCAGAATCCAGAATTTGCTCTAAATGTTTACTTTGATTCTCCATCTGAAATGATAAGCAAAATGTCACCAATAATGATTTTACTTCAGGTCGCTACACTCCCAAGTCAGATTATCATGACTTGGTTTTCCTTTCAAGAAATAAACCAAAGGATGGAGTCAAAGACCTAGATCATGAACATATCAAATCTATGGAGGAAAATACTGGGTGGTCCTGAATTCAGAAGCAACAAGCATACTGATTATTGCTGATGTCCCCCACTTGTTTCCATAAATTTACTGGTCCAAGTGCCATCAATCTGATTAAAACCTTATCTTTAATCTGCTTCTCTATTTGTCCCATTGTGGATAAAGATCTGGCGAAACTCCGTAAGCGGTCATGTTCTGGTGAACTTTGATTTTCAGCCAATCAGAGGATCGGCTTCAAATTCCTAGCAAAGAAATTAACATCCACAGAGTGTGTGACCCACAAGGTAGTTTTTGAACAGTGTTTGTTACATATTGCGTCACTATCACGTACCTAGCTGAGTCATTGACTGGCTACAGGAAATAATGGTTTCTGTGACTGAGACATCATCAGAGTTCACCAGAACATGAACTCTTACAGGGTTTCATGAGATCTTTATCCGCAATGGGACAAATGGAGAAGTGGAATAAAGATATGGTTTTAATCAGATTGAAGTGCCATAACTCTAAATTCTAAAATGGGTCAATCACGACCAAGCTCGAACTTCATCTGTAATTCAGTAATATAACACTACATACCAAATCTTAAGCCAGTGATTTCAATTGTTGCAAAAAAACATTGGAACAGCAAAGTGTTTCAGGCAGATGGACAGACAGATGGAGTGGAAACCTATACTTCCCTCTGGTTTTACCGGTGGGGGACTACTAATACAAATTTACAATAAATGCTACCTTGCTACGTTTAGCTCGGTGTTCTGTTACATCATCATCATCGTCATTCTCCCATGGTGGCGAGGAACCATCATACATGTTGCATGAACCCTTGGTGTTTCTGCAAAATCAAAAGTTCAAAGGTCAGTAATGAGATGCTGAAAATAATACTGTATTCAGTATACCTTTAAGCAATATTTTCAATAAATATTCTCAGTAAAAAAGGATGCGCTACAGAATACATATATTGTTTGGCGGATATCAACTGTTACAAACGAGGAAAAGAAATGAAAATTTGTAAGATGTATATAAATATTTCCACTAAAGATATATGTTAATTTTGGATAATATTTCAAAATTCATTTGTAACAGTGTTTTTCATTGGTCAAACCAAACTAAGTTTAAAGTCAATAACCTGGTTTGACTGTCCTTAGTTATTGTAAAACAAATCTTGAATAAGATTATACAAGTGCACACTGTTCCCGACCATATTATCGTATCACATACCACTATGATATTCAAAACAATTTTAAAATATTTTCACGAGGATGTTGATAAAACAACATTACCTTGCAGTGGTCATATGTGGTCACTGAATGTGATAGGACATAAAAATATCATAATGTTTATACACATAATCTAAATGCTTACTTCACTTCTTCTCCATCTGGAACTCGTCTTTTGGAGGCTTTGGGAGCTACAGGCTTGGGACCGCCACCACTGCTGAAGAACCCTTCAGGAAACCATGTAATGCCTCTGGCCACTTTTCTTCTGGACAATACAAGAATCACAATGATCACTATGACCAGAATTCCTCCAATGGCGATTACGATATACATTATTTCGAAACCTTTCGGGGTATCACCTGGACCATCTGTGGTGCAGTCAGTACATCCATCACCTAAAATGGAAAACATTTCCACCATAAATATAACGAAATAGCAAAAAACCCCAGCAAGAAAATGTTCTGCTATGTTGGTACAACCAGCACCTTGATACACAACAAAACTGACCCTTCTATTTAAGCTTTAAAAATGGCTTCATCAGACGATGTCACAATTCTTGTACACCTAACCATACCTCAGACAAACACTGAAAATGTGTTGTTACATCACAAAATTCATATTCATATATCAATTAGAAATCACTTTGATAATGGATTAATTCCATTTAATTGCATACTTACTGCTTGAGATCCTTTCGACTTTGACACCTGGGTTGAAGCCATTCAAAAGAGCATTAGCCAATAGCTGTTTGGCTGTATCTACATCCTCTATGCAAGACTTGCTTCCGGAGGTCTGGGATTTCTTACATTCTGTGTTGTCCATCACTAGATGTACCAATGTCCTACAACATATAAACAGGAAAAGTAGACATCAAGCTTGCTCGATCATCAAACTTTTGACATTCAAAACTGGCTCGAAATTATTTCTCTATGGAAGGATTTAGGATATTTCAAATAAAGTGGCAACCAGTTTTCTATAAGTGGAGGTGGAAATTTCAGAATCTAAAGTAAACCATTAACTATATTTCCGTCTTTTTTCCAGAAAATAATCAGATTTCAAACGCGTTTAAAATGCAGCATACACACTTAAGATATCCCCCATTTGTCCCTACTTACCCGTTGGAATTTTGCTTATTGTCATTGTCAATGAAGGCTCTTCTAAAACGATGGATCATGTGACTCCACCCATCAAAGATGGATCTCTTCAGTCTGCCTGTTGTACTCTCTCCATGTTGCCATGGATACACCATGTATTGTCCTTTATCATCTTTCTTAATGTCCACTACAACCCGCAGCAACATTCCCATGGTACGGAGAAAGGTTCGACTTTTATTGAGAAATTCACTCGGCGATACCATTACAACTACGATCATTGTCCCTGAAAGACCATATTGACTATGCTGGACCTTGCTGCAGTCTGTGCCATCCCAGTTGCATTCTGGGATGTTACATGTCTCATCACACTTGCCATTTCCATACAAAGCATCACAATAGGTGTGTCCGCCATTGGGATAGCAATCCTTTTGAGAGAAGCAATCGAATCCGTCAAAGAGACATTCCTTGGTATTGCATTCTTGGTTGCATGTTCCGTCCCCATAGAGCTTGGAACACATTCGAGCAGTTGGACACTTCTGATACAGCTTAGGCACCCCGAAAGAGCAATCTCCGCCATCATACTGGCATTCTAAACTTTTACACTCATCCTGCAAACATTGTAAAACATTCATAATAAATTCAAAGCTACAGATATCCAATTCCTGGTCAGTAAATGACTTGTACATATATATTTCTTACAATGAAGTGGATACTTTTTACAACAAAGTGGATACTTTTTACAATGAAATGGATAATTACTAATCAAACAATCACAAGTTTAATCTATCGCACATTTTCAGAGGTTTAAAGTGCTTATAATATTTCTGATTCCTGAGAAATATCATTATTCTTTTCTTGAGTGAAAATTCACATAAATTTAGAAAAAAGCAAACTTAAGTATCTTTTCCCTGACTATTTGTTCTATTACCATAATGTGGATTTTAATATTACTTAAGCATCACAGTTATATATTTTTTCTATATTTTGTGCTTTCTTCATTCTTTGAACAAAATCTAAGGCACAAAAATCAAGGAGCCACCTGATTAAAACGCAGCGGTAAAAACTACCAAGTGTTTGTTAGTTAGTTAGTTAGTTGATTGGTGTTTTACGTCGCTTTCACAATATTTCAGTTACATCGCAACATGGAAGCAGGAGGTTACCAACCTCTTAAACATAGTGGCACAACCCGGGTATCGAACCCGGATCGTCGGCGCAGCAAGCCATGCGCTTAACCACTACACCACGCCTGCCCCAAGCGCTTAACCACTACACCACGCCTGCCCCTACCAAGTGTTTGAACTTAATTGTGCCATTTCATCAATATTACTGTACACTACATATCAGTGCACTGATGCAACTTAAATACGTATTAATTCATTTACACACCTCTTACTGGTCTATCAAAATTAAACCTCTGGTTAACTCCAATACAACACTACCTGGAATAATTAGACCATATAACTCACCTGGCAAATGCCGTCTCCTGACTTGGCAGGACATGTTGGATCCGGACATGAACTTATGCGAGGTCCGACTGTTGTGGGAAGAGGTTGACCAACCCCTGGTGTGGCAGAGTCAGACCTGATTTCACAATATATTCCGGTAAACCCTCTCTGACAGTAACACTGGTATTTCCCTGTACGAAATAATCCATCATTTTTAATGAATCATGTGAAAAGGACTTTGCATTGCTGTTGTAACATAACTTTAATTAGTAAAAAGATACCATATATATGAGACTTATAGGCGAGTCAAGGACAAATTCCAAAATTTCAAGTCCCAAAAAACCTACAGACTTATAGGCGGAGAGACCTGTAGGTGCAAATATACAGTAGTCTGGGATATTTTATGGCAATTTTATGTTCATAAAATAGAAGAGAGAGGAATCTAAGGTCATTTCACGATTTGTTGTTGTTTTACGCCATTTTGCGGAATAACCGGGCCAAGTCGTGACAGCAAAATCTGTGTACCATCGTTTAATTTTCAACTCTTAATAAGAAAAAGAATCAAAGATGAAAGAATATCAACAACTAACGTCCCGGAACATCTTTAACATGGAGACGCAACGAGGAAATACTAGCAATGTAACGAAAATTTCAGATTCAAAAGAACAATGTTGATAGTCTGAAAGACAAACCTAAGTCACTATAATCAATTACTATACATTATAATAGCATCCAAATGATTCTTATAGTAGGAAATGAAACTATCTCCAGTATTTTTACCTAGGCTGTCAATGCACCGTCCACCATTTTGACATGCTGGTAGCTCAGTTTCACATTCGTTTCGGATATCCTGAGTACAGTTCATTCCTCCGACTCCCGGTGGACAGATACAGTTATATGTTCCTCTGTCCATGGGCTGACATACTCCCTCATTCTGACATGGATTGTTGCTACATGCCGTCTTGAGTACATCACAGAGGGGGCCAGAGTATGAATCTGTACAGGTGCATTCTGGACCTTTCTGTCCATTGACACACGTTCCTCCATGCTGGCATGGTTGATCTTTGCAGAAGTCTATCCTCTGGGAGCAATTTCGACCTGCAAAACAATAAATAGAAAGATTTACTTTGATATTCTCTTGAACTACTTTATGTTCACACATGCACGCTTTTAAACATTTCCTATGCAATGCATAACCTGGTAAATACAAAGATACCAAACCAACTCTTTCTAACAAAATCAGGACTGCATCACAGCCCCATGTAAGATGCCAACTCATATTGCATTTCTTACCCATTTTCTTGTCATTACATAATATCATGAAATTTACTGAACAAGTCTGGATCCAAACTGCACATATTGATGACTTGCTTTGAAAAGTTGAAGTAATGAGTTTCACTGCGACAGATTTTGAAAAATGGAATAAACAGATTCACTAAGTGTGAAAGCCAGTATGGTTTACAATACATACCTGTATACATACAGTCAGTATACATACAGTATATATAGTATACATACAGTATACATACAGTATATAGTATATATAGTATACATATAGTATACAAACAGTATACATACCTGTGAATCCTGGATTACAATCACACCGGTAGTCATTGTTAAGCTGGACACAGCTGTGGACGCCACATGGGTTGGACAAACATTCGTTGACGTCACCTTCACATCTCTGGCCCACAAATCCTGGCATGCAATTACATATAAATCCATTCACCTGAGAAAAGAAAAAACCCATGTGTTAAAGATTGCAAGAAAAATATTTGATGATATAAAATCAGAATAAAATGTAAAGGACTTAATTTGTTGCCTTGAAATCACGTTTTTCTGCAAACTAAGAGACAGCATTTCCTCTGAACTTTGAAACACTATATTTGAAAGATAATGGAATTCAAAATATTATCTGAAATTCCAAATGTCAAAAGTGAAGGGGATACACTGTTTTTAAAGAGATAACTTTTGTTGTTGAAATTTATTCATATCCGGACTTAAACGATTTTTTTAAAGCAAACATACTTCATTAGAAGACAAGTTATGTGGCCCTATGTCCCACCCCTGCTTTCAAAGCACGATTTTCCTACTGAAAAAATAAATAACAAAGGATTTTCACCTTATCAATACAGGTTCCACCATGGTGACATGCTCCAGTGAAGCAGTCGTTGTCGTTATATTCACAAAATAGACCTTGTGTGCCTGGTGGACAGGAGCACTTCATATTATCAATCAAATCATGGCACGTTCCTCCATTTTGACAAGGATTGTCTCGGCAGTTATTCTCATTCTGTTCACAGTTCTCACCCTGTTAAATTACATCGTTATATAACTGTTCAGAACTGATAATTGAGAAAAGGTACACTTTAATAGATTTCACTGCAAGATGTTTTTTAAATATAAATCAATTTATGAGGCATTACTTTGACATGCATTTGTAAATTACTGACAGGATGAATTTCTATGAAAACTGAATTTCAAACATCTAATGGCTAATTTCTCTTCCGTTATCTTCCCTTATCTTCACTGAATAGCCCAAGTGATCTTCAGAAAAATAAAATCCACTTTAAATTTTAATCACAAATTGTCCTAAATATCTCTAAGATCTGTTTAGAATTACAAATAAATGAACCTCAAACCAATTTCAAATACAAAAGACTTAAACATTCATGAAAGATCCAATTCAAACACCTTAAAATTTTCCTTGCAACATGTAGATCGACTCAAAATTCTTTTAAAAGGTAAACCACAGGAACAACAATCTTAAACGCTTACCACAAAACCTTTGACGCAGTCACACTTGTAAGAACCAACCATGTCTCGACAGGTTGCCCCATTCATGCAGGGTGACGACAAACATTCGTTAATTTCATGCTGGCAGTAGCTGCCCTCGTATCCCAAGAGACAGGAACAAGTATGGGTATTACTAATGTTGTGACAGGTGCCCCCATTCTGGCATAGTTCATCTATAGTTACACCTGAAAATGAGAAAAAAATCTGTTTATATTTTGCATCGATAAAATTTCAAAACTTATGTGAACAAATCCTGTATACATTTTAAAGAATTATGTTATGGAAACAAAATGCATTCCAAGTGTCTGACGTAACATTTGTAATATAATTTAGATTTATACTCCATAAGGATTTTATCCATCAGTTTTTGTTTTATTTTTACGTAAAAAAATAAATACCAAAATCTACTAGTGCAATTTTAAGAAGAATGTGAAATTATGTTAAATGAAGCTAACTTAAAACTAACTCAAATGAAGCATACAACTTAAAATGTAACAGAGAAGAATCAGACAATTTATGGGTCAATAGTTTCGGTTATTCATTGCAATGTTTTGTTATTATTCAAGTCCACTCGAAGGTATAATAATATATGGTTTGTCATGTGAACAATGAATAAGATTAAGTTGTTTCATTGTTTGACTCAAAATATATTTCAATATTTATGTTTCCTTCACATGATGGACTTACAGGCGAACTTTGATAACTTGAACTGCTCAGGCTCTTCGAAATCACTTTTTTTTATTTTGGTAGGCTGGAATTTCTTAGTTTCTCTGATTTTCTCAGCTTTTTGGCTTTCAAGTTATAATAGTTTGACTGTATATGGTTTTGTGGTTGTAATCTTACCCTTTGAAGAAGCTGCGACCAGACACGATACCATTCTGATGTCACAGTGTCTGCCGGTCCATCCAGGTGCACACGTACACTTGTACACATTGACTTCTTGAGAACATGTGCCAGAATTCATACATGGATTGTTATTACACCATTCAGTAAATGACTGCAAAGAGAGATCAAGGCATCTTCAAAACAAATTCTTTCTAGTGGAATGGAATAAAAATTTTTTAAACCTTTTTACAATAGCCAAACAGTGTTATCTATATATTGAAAAAATTTACAATTTCATAGGGATGTAATTTCAAGAAAATCTTTGAATTTATCTTTCAAATCACGGCACTTAAAATAAGGATCTATATTCTTATATCTCTCTCGAGACATCCACAACTGAAGCCATTACGTTTGTAGAAGATGTTAGTAATTAATATGAGCTTTTTGAAAATTAAGCCCCCCCTCCCCACCAATTTCACATTGTGAACCTACCTCACATCGTGGTCCAGTAAAGCCGTAAGGACATGTGCAAGAGAAGGAGGTGAGACTGACATCATTGATACAGGTTCCACCTTCCATACAAGGATTGGAGTCGCATGGCGAGATCTTTGTTTGACAGTTGCTGCCTTGGTAGCCAGGTGGACATGAACAGGTGTAAGAATTCACTTTATCATGACATGTACCACCATTCAAACAAGAGCTGTGACAAAATATCATCAAAATTTAATGAGTAATCTGTGTATTCATACATCAAAGATAGAAGTGGCATACTCAATGGGTTTAGTGGCTCAATCATTTCAAATTCCAATTTCTTGATATTGATATACATCCTGAATATGAACTCGTTAATTACTCGAACTATTTTTCACAGACCATCTGAGCTGGAGTTATCAAGAGTTGACAGTAAAAGAAATCATTTATTAATTTTTACTTTGACGTTACTGCTTAAATTGTGACTTCACTATCTAATTCTTTACGTCAAAATAAAACCCCCGGTAAAAAAGTAACATGTCGGGTCATGTGACGTATGAAAATCATCTATTGTGTATGTATAAATAACAATGAAGTAAATTTTGATGTTCACCTGTCTGTGCAGTCATTATCATTGAGATGGCACTGAGTGCCACTATATCCAGGCTTACAGCTGCAAGTGTAGGAGTTGACATAGTCTTTACAGGTCGCCCCGTTCTCGCAGGGATTGGAGGCACATTCGTTGATATCATACTGACAATGGTGGCCACTGCAACATAAGATGTTTTCATGTAAATATAATGATGAGTGGGTTCGATATATGAATTCAAAAGATTAGTTTGATGAAAATTCACTTTTTCAAAGATATCTGTTCTCTCTATATAAGAAAGACATTATATGATGAAAGCATCCCAAGGGCTCGATCAAATACACTTACCTGAAACCTGCCACACACAGACATGTGTAATTTCCCAGCCTGTCATAGCAAGTTCCACCATTTTGACACGGTGAGGAAATGCAGTCATCTTTGTTTTTCTCACAGTACGTCCCTTCATAGCCTGGGGGGCAGGTACAGTTGAAAGACCCGTAGAGGTTATGGCAGGTCCCCCCATTATGACACTGGGTCGTCCGACATTCATCGTAATCCGCGTCACAGTAACGACCTACATAATTAAATCGAACAGTGTAAAGCAATTATGTCGGTGTGTTTGAAACGGACATACTGATATTAAAACATAAATCTTGATAAGGAGACAAATAGAGTGAAAACTATAAACTTGTACCCATGAAATTTATTACATGTAATCTTGAAAATTATAACTTGTTACCATGACAGTATTTATATGTTGCCATTAAAATGACCCATCATATTCTTTAAACTTGGAAAAAATATATTTTTTATTAATTACAACAAATTTTATGATCTTTCTAAAAAAAAAAATTAGCTTAAAAACTAATAAATATTACAGGGAGCTTATCTCGGCTAGAAATCTGTTTCTATATATCTGATAACAGAATGAACTTTTCTTGCAATGGTTTGAACAGATTAAGAGACACTTTACATTCATGTATTGTCTATGAAATTTCCTATATGTAAATAAAGCACATCCACTGCTTATCTGACATTATGTTTACTCAGTGCCTACCAGTAAAGCCTTGTGGACAGTAGCAAGAGAAATCTCTGTAGTCAGAGGAAGCATTGCATATTGCTCTGTTTCTACACGGATTCGGTGAGCACGGATCCAACTCCACGTCGCAGTTTTTTCCAGTCCATTTCGTATCACAGTGACATATATAGCTGTTGGCATGGTCCGTACATTTACCCCGTACACAGGGATTGGATTTGCAGTCATCTATGTTGATTTCACAGTTAACTCCTAAAATGATATCAGATTTGAGATTTGTTTTAATACACAATCAGAACCCATCCTCTTCAATGATAGATCATATCTTACATTGTACAAATGCACCAGGGTTCTAAATAAGAATTATTTGAGGAGGTGATTTAGGAATTTGAGGCACATCATTTTGAGCACCGCAAACGCGAGTCGTAAATTCAAGATCAGGAAATTCAAACCGGCAATTTTGAAGTGGCAATGTATCAAAGTGGCAAAGTGCCTGTATCATACCATAGTATAATCACTTATTAGCAAATCAAATGCCTGACAAATCAGCTGTGCTAATAAATGGTTTTTATGGTACCTTTTTCAACTAATAACAATAAAAAGTACTTTTCATTTCAAGTTTAATGCCACAATAAATTCACTAATGGAGGACACCACAAAAGTCTGCAAAATCCTCTGACCTTAGTCAGGTACACATGCAAGCTTCAAACTCGCCCCAACATGGATTTGAACCTTGAAAGAGATGAGCAACTAAATTGATTTTCCATGTAGTAATTAAATCCACTCTGCAGACAAGATTTCTCAAGTATGGAGAATTTAAGTACAGTCACGTGACAGTTAATGTAACAACTTAGTACAAATACATCAGATTCAAATATTTCGAGGTAATCATACGTAAATGAAAGATTGAATTGTTCCAGCAGGAACGTTTATATTTACATATATTATCGGCCCAGTGAAGGGACCCGGAGTCTTACCAGAAAATCCTGATACACATTCACATCGGTAGGAGCCAAGCTGGTCGATACATTTGCCCTGATGTTGGCAAGGATTGGAGTCACATTCGTTAGTCTGCCGGTCACAGCGACTTCCCTCATATCCATTCACACAAATACAATCAAACCTGTAGGCCACGACATAATGATTAATTGAATTAGTGTTTCAGTTTTCGAAATCTAAGCTTCTAACTTGAAAAGTATCATATCGAAATTAGAATTTCCCTGTATCCATTTTCAAAGATATAAATCTAGTTAAAACTTAAATTGAAACATAACAAAATCAATTATACAGTTTTCCACTTGACTATTCAAAAATGAATGGTACAAAGTCCAAATGTGAAACCATACGCTACAGCTATAAGAGACAGTCATCAAATGGAATTAGCATTCAAAATAAAATAAGGTATGATGCCCAGAAATCAGCTAACTTTTATGTGACCAATAGCGCCTAAATACATGATGACTAGACTGTTATTTTCCCAGGAAAACAGACAGACAGCAAAAAGTGATCCCTAATTGTCACTATCCATCGTAGATGACAAAATCTAAATCGCGAATATGCTCACCTGTTGACGCCGTCTTTGCACCGACCACCATTCAAACATGGATTGCTATTGCATTCATTGACATTGGACAAACATATGTCGTCAAAGTAACCAGGGGGACAGTCGCAGTAAAATTGATTTATTCCATCTCTACACACACCCCCATTGAAGCACGGATTGGACTCGCACTCATTAACATTCTGTTCACAGTGCTTCCCTACATCGCAGAAAGAGAAAAACTCAGATAAGAATATTATGGGAGAGAATTCAGTGGTATTTTGATATCACAATGAAGTCCATAAATTATAGTACCCAACTTTCACTATATAAGATTTGTCATTTTCCAAACACTAAAAGGTTAATGCCTCATTGCTTTTTCAAGATTTAGATTCAAAAATGAAATCTATGAGACAAAATTAATTTGCCTATCAAATTCAGATTCTGACCTCTTTTTTGAGCAATATTGACCTTTGTGAGTGACCTCTGACCTACCTGAATAACCGGGCTGACACCGGCAAGTATAGCTGTTAATGCCATCTTCGCACTTTGCTCCATTGTGACAGGGATTGTTGGCACAGTCGTTGATGTTGGTCTCGCAGTTCTTGCCTATAATCAAAGTAATAAGCATAAGAAGTTAATAAAGATGCTTCTGCAGTCATATCAATACAAGACTTATCCATAACTGAGGCAGTATGGCAAGAATAAGAAATTAAATGAAATATCTCATAATAACTCTAGCATGAAATGCAGGTTACAATGACCAGGCCCCAGTTGAAACCAAAAATTTACACAATATAAATGGAATCTTCCACTGGGAGATTCTTTAATTATACCTTACTACATGCAAAATATGAAGTCTGTATCACCGTCCAATGCTGAGATTTTCTAATACAAAGATTTGACATCAGACAAAAGACTTCATCGATAGACTGCAGTTACTTTGCACTCTGACCAAAAACACATTCCCCTACAATCCATTTTAAAACAAAGTATTTGCGTAGGGCTTCCCCATTAAAGTGGGACCTTTCGTCAAAATAAAAGCAACTCGGGCCCCTTGAATATGAAACCCAAAAGTCAGTGGGCATCTTCTTAACAATAATGACAAGGATCTTATGGAGATCTTATGGTAACCTTAGTCTGTTTTGTGGACAGCAGCGAGTATGAGGCATCTCCATACTCGTGACATACTAGACCAATTTCACAAGTAGATATATGGACTTTATACACCTAAAACCACTGAAGTCTATAAATAGACCTTTGATACAGGCAATTCTTTGTTATACAGTGACTTGGTTGTCTGCTGCATTCATCAAATCCAACAATACACATTCAATTTTATTGTCAGCCTTGAACTTATATAGTCTGCAGACAAAGGAAGATTTCTCTCTCGATTTCTGTCTCACCTACAGATTTTAACAATGCTGTTTACCTTTACCTCTTATGTTTGAATGACGTCACTCTGCCAAAAGGATTGTACAAAAGGTGTGCAGGTAAAAGACTCATCTTATATATCTATAGATTCTAACAGTTTAAATATGTATTATACAATAAAAAAACGAACAAGGAAGTCCTCTCTCACACACACTATCTGTCTTTGTCTGTCTGTCTTTCTGTACTATACTTTAGTCATACATGTAGGTCAGTAATTACTACATTTCTTTCTCTCTCTCATTCTCTTTATCTCTCTGTCTGTCTCTCTCTGTAATTACTACACTTCTCTCTCTTTCTCATCTCTCTAACTATGTCTGTTTCTCTGTCTGTCTACTGTCGGTCTCTCGTTCTTTCTGTTTGCCTGTCTTTTTTCTCTACTATTCTTTGGTCATACATGCAAGTCAGTAATCTTCTGGTAAAGCGAGGCATTCACAAAGCTCTAACCCTCCCTCCGTCCCTTTTACATACCTTCACACTGTATGAATACCCACTCTTACTCTGTCCCACTCACCTCCGTCATCCTACCTCATGTGTCTCCTCTCCTATCATCTTTAACTCCTCCCATCCCCTTTACGTCCGTATCCAATCTTTTCTCACCTCTCTTTCCTACCCTGTTCCATCTGTCTCCCCTCTTCTGTCACCCCTCTCTTATCCCCTTCTCTAACTATTCCTAACCCACCCATCCACTCCCGTCCCGTTTTCTCCTACCTATCACCACCCTATCTTTTCCCTCTCCTGTCCCCGAAAAAAAAAACATACGGTGAAACTATTCCTACGGACTGACTTAAACTAAAAAGGATTTCAGAGATTTGAGCGGTTTTATAGTAACGAAAACAATGTGCTGCTAGCAAAGAAAGTTAGGAAGGTGTAATAGACGAACACACCTGTTGATACCTAAGTGTTGCTATACTTGGAAAAAAAAACCTCTATCATTTTCACTACAATTATCAAATCAATGCTCCACACTCAATCCTTACATTACGATTCCGTTCCTAGGTATCGCATTAAGAAAACAGTCAGCGTCCACGCTTTCGTGTACACTACACTCTTACGATAATAAAACCCTTTATTTTTATTTCGCGACACCAAAATATCTTCATTTGTAGATTTTGAGCAATTTTTCCCAAGGTGTGATGATAATAGTAATAAATGCGTCGATGCCTGCAGGGCTGTTCACACACAGCACGGTAATTGCCACAATTGACACGAGTTTAGGTGGGTACATCATCAAATCGGCCTGGGAAACTTGGATAGGTAAACACTCGGATGCTCAAAGGCAAAATGTCCCCTACGTTCCCGTATCAAAATTCTGTGTCATTGCAGCATATATTTTAACCTGCTCAGCTATAGGTAGTCCAATTTCGCAACAGTGAAGTTACCTTTTTAAAAAAATGTTTGAAGAATCGAACAGGAAAACAGGGCAGAAGATAAATTTGACATGCTTAAAAAGCAAAAAATTCTATAGTAACAGTAATGGGGCTTTTTTTTTTATTTCTTTCAAATCAGCGACAAGATGTGTTTGTGGAGCACCGATGACCCCATTACAAAGCCCAAAGTTAAGATTTTTAAAAAGTCGGTCAAATATCAAAGTCAAGATCAAAACTCGTACATTCATAAAAAGTTGGGGTTTTTTCAAAAGGAATACGCATATGATATATCAAAGACTAAGCCATAAAGCTTCATCTCTTACTTTTAAAAAGCTAGTTAAGCTCACGTTAGAATTTTGCCACAGAGACAGATGGACGGACGGAAGGACAAAAAATGCATACCCGACCTTCCTATTCCGGAGACACACAAGTAAAATCCAGTAGATGGATGAATCGGGTATATTACATGGAACACGTCTGAGTCACTGGGTAAACCCGATTTCTCAAATTACCGATAGCACAACTTCGCATTTTCGTCAGCTGAGAGAAACTATGTTATAATTCAGTAACGGGAAGTTACAAGTTTCATAACCATATTGTCACCTTTTTTTAACTAAGTAGAGAGAAACTTGATACAAGCTCGGCGTACGATAGTCAAGTGGTAATATGTCAAGAAGTAGGAAATTCCAAAGTTCGGCAAAAGTTAAGTTACCTTTTTCCAGATAACTCAAGAACTACGGAAAGGAAAACATGAATGAGTGGCCCGGCTTCCTGTTTTAAGTGAACATTGTCTTATTTAAGACTATAGAGGCATCTTTGTATGCAAGTAGTCCGTGCGTGACTCTCAAGTTTGACTCATACCCTTCTCTCACTCGCTATCGCCCATAAAAATTAGATGAGTCGTACTCATTCGCAAATGGGAGTTACGTAACATATTAACATCAAAAATATGTACAGGTTCGGCTAAAACAATGCTTTTTTTAAAATAGGAAATTGCAAATTATGTGGGTACTTGCTTCTAAATTTTCTAGGCAAATGAAAGAAAATCCTACAAAATGTATGAAAATCCACTAAATCAGTTGTATCAGAGCCAAGAAAACGTAAAAACGGCTACCAAAATCAGTATTGCAACCTGGGAGGGGGTTTAGAAATGGATTTCTCACTGTTTTAACCTTACACACAGTGAGGCCTTACCTAGTGTACCATTCGGGCACCTGCATTCGTAGCCCACTCCATGGGATAGATGATAACATGTTCCACCATAGTTACACGGCTGGCTCTCGCACTCGTCAATGTCGTGTTCGCAGTGCAATCCTGAATACCCCTGGCGACACTCACATCGGTATGACCCAAGTCCGTCTTTACAGGTGCCGTTATTGCAGTTGACGTTCCGACAGTCGTCGGTGTTGATTATGCAGTTTACTCCCTCGTAACCTAAAATACCCAACCATTCCGTTAAAAGTCGGATGTATATGAGACAGGGTGATAAGGAACGAGATTGTGGATTAAATACTTTCAGCGTCGCAGTAGATGTTACTAGTACTTGCAGGCAGAAGGGATATGTTCACACAATAAATACAGAGTTCGGACAAGAAAACAGGAAGAAAACTTAATACTATATTACATTAAACATGCTATGTTCTTTCAACTTTTTATCTGGAAAGTGAGCAAATATCATATGGGGTAAAAATATAACGGAAGATTGAAAAAAGCAAATTTCTCACTGTCAAGCCCATGGTGCGTCTATTAAAATTATCTTCTAACTAAGCAAAGAAGTATTACAAAATCAGCACCTGACAATGGTTGCATATGTCAAAAGCCTTCAGTTCAAAGAATTCTACAATCATACATACTTCTATCAGTATATTCATCGAATCATATATAAGTATTGGTAATATGTAAAGGTAGATAAATGAAGTATTGACTGGGAATGAGGAGGATATAATGGAATATTTACCGGTCATGCACGTGCAGGAATATCCATCTATGGAGTCTTTGCATGTGCCACCATTCTGGCACGGGAAGCTAGCGCATTCGTCTATATTGGTCTCGCAGTGCTTGCCCGTGAATCCTGTAGTGTAATGGTGTGAATGTTTCAATGGAAATATTCTTGAATCTAGCTCAAAAGAACCTTTAATATCACTTATCCAACTGCGCATCTTATAAAATTACGTTTCATTAACAAAACATTGGCTCTAAATCGCTTACACAACAAAATAAAACGCGTTATTGATGTGCATTAATAGTAAAGAGATATTAATTAAATTAACTTTAATAATATGTGTTTGTGGAGCAAGAATTGTGGCAAGAATTCTCTAAATATAAGGCAGGACTCCTGAAAACGGACCAACACAAAAAGGAGTCAGTTGGCAGATGTCTCGTGAGATGAAACTACTATCGAAACACGGCAGTTCCTTCTTAAAAATGCAAAGAAACAAAATTTTCCTTACAAACTTCTAGAAACACTTTGTTATAATTAATTTTTTATTTTGTCATTTGAATCTTTAATTTTGTCATTTGAATTTTGAATTATGTGCTTGTTGACTTGTTCGTAAGTAAACATGGACGACAGAATAAGGCACAAGATAAAATGGACGAAAATGTACTGGGGTGTTTTAAACTATCTTAGAAGCCATGAACTATCAATTACAATCAAATACTGAAATCAACTTCACATAAATAAATCGATAAAATCTTAAATTAAGAGAATCCTCTCCTATCAAAAAATATAGGATTGACCATCTTATCACAACTGTTGATTTTCACCCCCAGGGAACGACGTACCCGGTCATGACCCGGGACAATACAGAATGAAGTCATCCATCTACGAATTAAAATAAATACTGAGCGATTGACCAACAGAAATTACAGCACGATTTACCTCGGGACTACTTTGTCTGAATTCCGGTTTTTCTGAATAACTGAAGTGTTAGACTGTATCACTTAGTTGAGTGTTTAATTTCACCTATTGTGTCTGCTAATTTACTCTCACTTTTCAATAACAGCATTGACACTTTGGATACTTTACACATTAAGTGAACAAAGCAACACACAGTGGCGGGTCTGGAACAGGACAAAAGTGACCAAAGTCCTGGCCGGTTTGGTGTTCGCCCCTCCTCCTCTGGAGACTTACGACGTTGGATCTAGATAGGACAAACCATTTTCCTTAAATTAATTACCTGTCTTCCAATCCTCCAACTTTGGCAACTTTTTATTAATGCTAGTTTCCTATTTTATGTATTGTGTTTTATATATAAATCATCTTTTAGTTCCTTAAGCTTATTGAACTCAACAAACAGCTCAAGACCATGGACAATGGGTGTCAAATTCGCCGTCCACACACCGATTCCTTAAGTCCTTTCCATCTATGCTTAAAATCAATCTCTTCCCCTACATCCGGGCCATACATTTGTATATATTTTTTTCCGTGGGTCCTTCCTGTCTTACCTGGTTGACATGTACACGTGAACTTATTCACACCATCCTGGCAGATTCCTCCATTCCGACAAGGATTGCTTCGACATTCATCTATTTCTTCCTCGCACAGAATTCCCTTATAACCTGGTGGAATAAATAATAATCTGAAGTTAAAACATCCGTTATTGGTTTCCTTCTTTTTTTCCGGAACAAAAATTCTCCCCACCTTTCTTACCTAATAGGAATAAGATTCCTATCCAGTACAGGGTCCGAAGCATTGCTGACGCCCAGACAGACTAAGTTATGTTGCTGTGTTTCGGCTAGTTCGTATGTATTTTACAGACGTGACTAATCCGGGTTCCTGTGTCGGGTTTTGTAACACGGACCCCATTGCTCCCCAAGTAGGAATTTCCTGATATGTCATCTACAGTCGCGTATTAAGAGCAAAACTGTATATATATATAGTGTTATATATTTTGGCTTTGTAATTTACTATATGACCTAGGTTTATAGAAACCACTTCAACTTTGTTAAAATTTCAAGAGGGGGAAATATTTGCAAACATCGAGACCAATGGGTGTATATGAGATAGTTTCGGCCCGGAAAAAAAGGAGGAGCTGGCTTGATGTAGGGGTTAAGCACCCGGTCTTCGGCGAAGACGATCCGGATTGCGCTACTATGCTTAAAAGGTTGGTTGCCTCCTGCTTCCATGTCGCGCTATAACTGAGAAATTGCTGAAAGCGACATAAAATACAAATCAACCAATCAATCTACTTTCGGGAAATAAAACTTTTTAGCACAAACACTGGACAATTTCCTGCATGATGCCCTATTTGGTGTTCCGATTTTGATCTAATCTACACTATAAATTACTGAAGTGGAGAAATGAAAGGGCGATATCCTCTGAATTTCCTACGTCTGAGGATTAAAATACATCACAAGAGGGCTGACAATAGAGATTTGGCAACTTGATGCACAATATGTAATCAAACACTTGCAATTTATCCACAAATCTATACAAGCCATAACCTAGTTAACTAACGACAGTGGTGACGGCACGGTCTGTGTTGGTACAGACGGGGAAAACAACACCGAGGTCAAGCTATCACTCAAAATCTGTCGAGAATTGCTTAATTAAAACTGCAAGACAACACCCGATCATATTTTGATTTGTCCCTGAAGAAGTTTAAAACAATACAATATTCTAAGCGATCCATTCATTCGAATAACTTACAACTTATCCCATAAATACTCGTTGTTTTCGTAATCAGATCAAAAGTCAGTCAATCAATACAGCACACACTGGGGATCGGAATACCCAGTATTACCAAAATATAAATAAAGGGAGTTCTGCGAACTTCACCCTCCTGTTTTATTGCCACTTGACACTCGTTTTGTACTATTTACTACGCCTATAAAACTAGTAAGCACTTGAAGCAGAATACAGGATAGGTAAGAAGGAAAAGCCTTGGCTAACCAAGGGCGGATCCTATGCCCCTTAATTCCGACATCCAGACCTTTACTAATTGGTTCGTGGGAAAACGTTGGATTACAACCACAGAGAAGCATATGTCCTTCTTGACTACTTATGGATCCACTCCTGCCAAAAGACAGTATTGAACCACATACCCGTAACACTTACCACTTTCATTATACTGAACAAATTACCATAACTTTCATTTTCCATCTTGTGTCCCCCCCCCTTCCACCGTCTCGCCCTTCTTTCCCACTTTTTTAACACTCGAATCTCAACAGATTTCGAAACAATTTCAGTAAATATCACGTTCGAATTATCCAACCCACCCATATCCCAACGCCTGCCTCTTTCCTAGCGGGGAACCCATTCTCTCACAATTCCCAAAGCATGGCGATGAGATTCTAATCTATGACGTCGAAAAAATCTAATTCGATGCAATATATTTGATTCTTTCTTGTTATCATATTAGATACATCTTTCGTTTCTTTTTAACCCCTAGAAGAAAGGTCTGCGTTTGTTTCATGTGGATTCATTTCACAATACGGCCGTGTCATTTCGGCAAGGATATAGTACTTATTTCAATCACATCTTCAGAGACGCGCAGCTCGAGAAATTAAATCTAATGAGCGAAAAGACCGTGAGAAATCCGTATTTTCATATGATACACAACTCGTTACTTTTTTATGTATGGTATGCAGAGCATAGCATTTCTTTTATTAAACCGGCTCAGATGCATGCCCCCGTATACGCACAAAAACACAAAACAAATACCTCGGCAATTTATATATACACCTGAAATTTTCGTTCTTACTACACGACTTTGCACCCCTTTTTAGAAATTCTTTATCATTAACATGCATAAATATGTCAGGGTAATGCAGAGATAAGTCTGTAATCGGTCGCCATGCTTCTAATGACTGATTATGATCACATTCTTGTCTACAGTAGGTTTATTAGTCATAAAGCTCTTACAAAGAACGTAGAGAAAAAAATCTTTCCATTTTTTCTGTTCGAAGGTTTCAATGTTATCTATCGATCTCATGTTTTGTCCGTTCTGACTCTTCAATTACATCAAGTATAAAGAAATTGTTTAAATTCTGTCGTAAGCTTTTCTTTAAACCTGCGATCACCAGTGATTATAAACTTGATCGTTTGTCTACTGATACAACTCGAGATGAAACCGATTTCAGTCCAGTGTCTTCTTTCCTAAGAGTTTTATTAAACCGATACCTTTAACGGCTTTAAATTGGTCTTGTTTTGTCGCGTTCAAGCTTTAAAACAAAATTATCTACATCATTTATCGCTGAGTGAATAAATAAAACAAAACTGGAACAAATGGCGCGGACTTCTTCAAATTCTCTCATTGCAGATGTTTAAACCATTGAGGACCGACTGCGCATACCATGCTGCTGAAATTTGTTTTTTTGAAACAAAATAGAAACCAGAAATGCAAGCGAGGAGTTTCCTCTTCGGTGCCCCAGTAAATAATCCTTTCTGTATCCAACCTTCATCATTTTCCCACACTCGCGCAAAGTGAACTGTGACCCGACTTAGCATCCCGAAATACAAAGACGATGCCGCTTGTGCGATGTACTGCTACCGTGTACGGCAACGCAGGAAGGGAAAAGACGAGATTTAGAAAAAAATCTTTTATTAATAAAATATGTCTCGTGAATTTTGATCTTTATCATATAATTTGTAAATAGTAAGGGATATATAACGAAGGTAGAGTTGCGTGTTGTCAGGATTTTTTTCTAATCAAATCGTGCCTTTCAGTACCGTAAGAAATATTACGCAATCTCGTCGAGATCGATGTTTACTTTATCATAATGAATCGTGGAAAAAATTGGTTTGTAATGATTAAACATCAATTGTTGGGCTTGGTGAGACGTGAAATTTAAAACCTTTTAACGATGGGGAAATCGAATTCCATGCATCGAAACCCAAACTCTTCACTGCGCCTCTGCATATGCGCCTGTGACCCCAACACTTCCCTCCCCTCTTTCCAATTTCCAACAGAAATTATCTTTCCATAGTAAGAGTATGCTTGTTTACAAAGAATTGAATCGTTCCTACAGCTTACTGATTTATGGACTACGTTTTAATGTCACTCCAAAATCGTGTACAGATATGCGATAAATATACAGTCTGCCGCCTATCTCTCGAGGCCCCGGCGCACCCAAATTCTCGCTGCTACCCATCCCTTATAGTGAGTACAATGAATAACCAATACAGTGACAAAAACTGCCATGTGCCAAACATTTGCAAAAGCGTTAAGAAGTGCATTTGCCCATATGTCATAGAGTTATCTTGACAACGGCGCTGCTGTGCTTGTTCAAGATTAATATACTTTTTTTAGGAGGGGGGGGGAGGACAATACGAGTCTATTTAAACACTACAACAATTTTATTGATTGATTGATCGATAAGTCGATTGATTATTGTTTTAACGATATATCAAGATTATTTCACCCATACTGTGGCGGCACCTTTCGGTGCAAGTCCTCTAAATTTTGCCCAATTCTCGAAGTCGACTTGAAGCCACCATCTATATGACTCTATGTAGATACCAGAGGGTCTGGCATGTACTATTAGGAAATACTCATTTACAAGTTTGGATGGTAAAGTCGAGCACTTCCCTAAACTTCCTTAAGTTATCACTAAATGTCTGAATGTCCGACTTTGAGTGACGGGTTGTTGACCGGCCATCATCTTCCTTCATATGAAATCTCATTTTGCTTTCTTATCCTTAAAACACGACAATGTCGATGATAGGATCAAACACAACGCCTTCCTATCCCGAGATGAACACCTAAATTGCTACACCACGTTTACTCAGTGCTTCATCAATACCAATTCTTTATTCTGAGAGTCATTATCTACCCTATTTGTTTTGGTAGGTCAAATTACCTGGCATGCAAA
The DNA here is from genome assembly GCA_035048485.1 of Pteria penguin. Taxonomy (NCBI): domain Eukaryota; kingdom Metazoa; phylum Mollusca; class Bivalvia; order Pterioida; family Pteriidae; genus Pteria; species Pteria penguin. Next base: position 53,967,655 of record CM068586.1, on the reverse strand, counting down.
TACATCGGAACATTCCGTTTTCGTCCAGACACGTGCCCTGATTTCGGCAAGGATCGGAGGCGCATTCGTTGATGTTTGTCTCACAGCGTGCTCCCGTGAAGCCAGTCCTACAGTCACATCGGAAAGATCCCGGAATATTTATGCACTTCCCTTCGTGTTCACATGGTGATACAGAACCTAAAATAAAGACATAACTCACCAATTAAAAACTAATTCTCTGACAAAACCTAAAGAAATGTGACAGACAGAAATTGAAGTTTCTAAATCGAACAAATAGTGCATGCAGAGTAATGAAAAGTAATGAAATCTTTTTCATTCATTTGAATTACAATTCAAAGTACTTTTGAGTAAATGGTAGCAAATCGAACACTCTCTTTAGGGTACCTAAAGTACATTCGTCCAGGTCCACGTTACAGTCTAATCCTGTCCAGCCTCGACGACAACGGCACCGCCTATCGTATCTACTTTGCAGGAGCATGTCGATCCTAATCGACGAAACATCTTCTAAGGGAAGTCCAGAAACTGTCACCAAGGCAACAAATATTCATTATATCTTGAACAAATATGTTTTTGGAAAGGAGGAGGGCGTGATACCCCGTGTTTGTCGATTATACCTAAATGTGTCGTAGGATAGGACTGAAGTTGGCAATAACTGCAAAGCCGTTTACAGGGACTTGCGCAATATGAGCAGGGTGTGTACAAAATCCTGAAAGCGTAGAATAATCATGTGACGTAAAACAGTCACGTGATAAGGACACTTACTTTCATCACATTCGTTAACATCTTTAGAGCAATCGTCTCCGGTCCAGCCTTTGGTACATGAGCAAATAGGATCCCCATTGATTGGGGAGGTTTCACATTCCGCCCCCTCATGGCAGGGGCTACTGGTACATGCATCTTCCAAGTGACAGCGAAGACCTGAGAAAACATTCCAGATATATAGGTCAAGGTCAACATGCACACATGCTTCAAGAAAAGCAGATTTAGGAAGTATTCATTCCGAATATAGTAAAAGGGTAGTCGTTTTCGGCATTTACTATAGATAGTACAGAGATACGAAATACATTGCGTCAACATACCAAAGAATATAAGAAATAAGACTTAAGGTTGAACATTCGTCTGACAAGAAAGATAATTCTTTTTTAATAAGAGAGGTAGCGCCATCTTAATTACAATTTTAATTATCATGTTCGACGTTCTGCTGAAACTATGAGTATTATGGGATAAAAAGTACAAAAAAGAGCATTAAGAGAATTGCATTCCAGCATGCAGAGGAACATTCTACAGTAAAAATAATATGCCTTATAACAGTTTACAACTATATGTGTTCATAGCTTTGAAAGATTTGATGTTGACTGTGCCAACTTTCAGATATACAAGATTATGCAAAGTATACAACGAGAAATGTAATAAAATACATGTATACAATTAATTGCAAACTTTGTTTTGCCATAAAGTGTAAATGACGGTCTTTGATGGTCTTACAATTTGACCCAATGTAACTCTTTAGAAAGACTGTATCTTATGATGCTGATGGTCAATGCCGCTCAGTTAACACTTGGATGTGACGATTTGTACCTGTTTTGCCATGGGGACATTCGCAGTGGTAGTAACCGACTTTATCGTGACAGGTCCCTCCGTTGTAACACGGGTTGTTAGCACAGTCATCCTTGTTCACGCTACAGTCACGTCCTATCCAACCGTTCACGCAAATGCACGTGAAGTTTCCGTGAGGGATATTGATGCATGTCGCCCCGTTTTTGCAAATGTTGGGCACTAAAGCACATTCATCGACATCTTGTTCGCAAAACTGACCTGCAAAGATAAATAGAAACATGAATGTATATCGTCCGGGATGTTACAACATATTCTAAATTTTTAAACCATATCCGGGTTCTGGTGTTAACTGTGTGCAAGGTCCAACCTTTACCCTACTCCAACCACCCACAAAACTGACCACTAAAAATCAAAATTTTTAAAACATGCACCAGGTAGGTACAACGTTTTTATAACCTGTAAAGGTGTTGTTGTTTACATTAAAAATTCGGTAGTTCTTTTTTTTTGGGGGGGGGGGGTGGCCCCTCCCAGCAAATTTTTTTTCTTCAAAATTAAGGTAGATTACCTACTGTATGTTGTTAAAAATTTGGTAGAGGAGGGGTTGATATGTGGCTTATATAACGCTAAGATAAAGAAAGATTGTACAATTCTTGATGTGAGATTGGAAACTTCACATGAAACCTCATAAGAACAGAAATTACTATGCACTGATCTATGCATTCTCGCTATCGGAAGTGCATTTGACATGACCAGCCTTCGCAATGATTCGAACCCGAAACTATCGGATCACAATTACCATCCCACGTGACCATCTCGGTACTAAATCATCTACCGAAAGATATCGTATCTAACCGAAAGATATCGACATTTTACAAAAAAAAATGTAATATAAAAATACAAAACACTTCTAACCTACATATATATGTAATCTCCCCGATAGTAAAGGTAGATCTACAATAATCTAGTTACTTTTCCTTTTTGTAATTCTTTGTGTAGATTCGGTCCCTATAATTTGATTAAGAGAGTGTTCGTTGCTGCAAATGTGATAAGGAGAGGGGACTCTCCCTGTTTAATGTATATCGTATCCCTCAGATGTGACCTGCCTTAGATAATGGGGAGATAAGCCGTGCAGGTCCCTAATTACCGTGGCGATAAACAAAACACCTGACTTTCACATGAGTCAACGTCAAGTAATCTGGAAGGAAGTTCTTATCTTTTAGAATCAACTACAACATAATTCGGTCTGTATTGCAGTAATCAATGTTATCCGTCATGTGTATTGCACATATAAAATGCATCCACCGTAGACTGCACCATGAAATCGTTCCCATTAAGTGTATTGCACATATAAAATGCATCCACCGTGTACTGCATCATAAAATCGTTCCCATCAAGTGTATTGCACATATAAAATGCATCCACTGTAGACTGCACCATCAAATCGTTTCCATCAAGTGTACTGCACATGTATTTAGCATCCACCGAGTAGTTCACCATGGAATCGTTCCCATCAGGTGCATTGTACGTATAAAATGCATCCACCGTAGACTGCACCATCAAATCGTTTCCATAAAGTGTACTGCACATATAAAAAGCATCCACAGAGTAGTTCACCATGGAATCGTTCTCATAAAGTGCATTATACATATTAATAATATATAACTACTTTTTGTTTGTTTGGTAGTCTGTTCTATGTTGTATTGGCTGGTTTAATGGGTTTTATTTTTCGTTGGTTTTTTAAGAGGTGCGCTACAGAATTTTCAATCTTTTTATTATACGTCCGTATTGCACACCCCTCCCCCATGTACTCAGCAACAAAATCATTTTCATACAATGTATTAAACATACAGCATACATCCACTATATGTTACGCAAAGGAATCATATCGATGAGAAGTGCAAACATGAAATATAAAAGGAAAGTACTTCAAAAAACCCTAATCTAAAACAGCTCTAAAGACTACTCCATGTCAAAGTTGCCACGATAACACCCCCCTTTTTTCCGATCTTTTCCCTTTTCTATTCGGTATATAAATACAAAGTATCACCTACATCAGAAAGAAATTCAATGACGTCATCCATTCTTCCATAAAATATCCCATTGTTTCTGACATATCTTCCGACTAAAATGTTCACTTAATCATTTATTTTCCATTACCCGAAACAAACCATGAAATTGCCCGGTAGAGTCTTCTTTGATGTTCTCTGTGATAATTGCCGTGTAAGTATAGGGGATACATGACTATTTACATGCCCTGGCCAGACATAACAACGACAAGGACAATAAAACAACATGGAGCATTCGTCACCAGTGTGGGAAATAAGTTTTCTTTGATAGTTACTCCACCTTTGCATTTTCAGTCATTCGTTCATTTATATTTATTCATTCATTTTATTTATTTATCTAGATCTCTTAATTTATTTACTATAGTATGGTTACTGTTCAAAATGGTAATAATTTCAATGCCTAAAACTTCTCTGTGATGTGTCAGACCTGATGCAGACTATAGTCAAAACTGACCTTACCCGGTCATGACTGACCTATCCATAATGTATTATTTAGAGTCCTAAACCTGATGGCACAGACCTTGCTCAGTTTCTACAATCTGCACTGGACTGACATGAGAAAAAAGGAGGAAGTGATCTATGTTTGTGACAGACATAGAAGTATAAATCTAAATAGAAACCTATGCGATGGCCGCTATTCTTCCAGCGCCACCTTCCTTTACGTGTAAGTGTTTCTAATACGAATGCGGAACTATATAAGTAACACCAAATGGAACTGCTTTGAAAACTACACAACTGTATATAAATAATAAATATAACTATATTTAGGTATAATCTTTTCCTAATTTTCAAATTATAAATAATTAGAAGTGATCACAATGATAAGGGATATTCCGGGTATACATTGCAAGTGCAGTGAACGAAAGGAAAAGTAGATTAAAAGGTATTTTATTCAATAAAACCAATTCCGGCATCTAAGGTTCCGGGTCGCCATCCCAGGGAATATTTTTTCAACGACTGGCGAACTAATGGAGGTGATGTAAACTGAATGGTTATTCATACAACCCCGTCAAAACTACAAGTTTCACACATCAAATAAGGAGGACAAAACTGGCTATAGAAATACCTGTCTTTTCAAATCTATGGCTTTGTGGCCAATAATAATTTTCTTCTTTTTTTCCTCCTCCAAGCACCTGTCCCTTTTCTCAGCGTTTGAAAAGGTAAAGGGAAATAGGGGTACACATTCATCTCTGGCACTTGACAAGAGAGAGAAATTCGAAAGTATTTTCGTCGAGGCGTTAGAATACCTCCAGCTATTTAACGTGAAGAAATTTTCCTTTAAGTTGGTTTTATCTCTGGTCTTGTTTGCAGAAAACTTATGGGTATAAACTATATAACCTAATGTTATTAATTTTATGTAGAAAAATTTTGCTCATCGGGACTCAGAAACAAAAATCTCATCTTTTTATTCTTCTTTCTTTCTTTCTTTTTCTTTCTTTCTATCTTTCTTTCTCCACCCCCACCGCTTTCAACGGAAATCATCTTACAACTTTTCCTGAAATTTATATCTTCATTCTGACTGATTTTTGGGACAATCCAGACACTGTCGTTAATCAAACTCCCCAAGTGGCCGAACCCTCTGACCAGTAGAGGCCGGAATAAAACCGCTTGACCAGTAACGATCTCCAGATGAAATTTCTTACAGAAAGCCACAACGAAAACAAACGACCTCGATCTGGTTACAAAACATATAAAATCCATTTCATTTCGTACATCAGATATGACAGAAGTGGGGTCAAGCTGTACTGCCGGATGTAGATGTTATCGTTAAGATGAAGAAATCACTGGTAAATATGTTCATATGTCAACAACCATGATCGTGATGCCGTCTTAAACTCCAATTTCCCACAAGCATCATTTGGCAAAATAAGATTCGTTTCATTACAAGCACAAATTCTATTGCAAATAAAATGTCATGTAGAACAGAGGTACAATAACAAACAAATGCAGAGCACCAGATGTACATTTGTCATACTGTATTTGTTAGAACTACATAAATCTGATATGAAAATCAAGTTCAATTACAAACGTTGCAATACCAACTTGACGAGATGAAACAGATAAACAATATTTTGTACATACAGAAACAATTTCCATGACACTTAATGGCTGATTGAGTCCCCCGGCAGTGACCTGAAATTTTTCCAAAATCCTGTATTTTTGACAATTTGGGTAATAATCGGAAAAATTTTGACTTTAGTATAGAGGACTCTACTTCCGCCACTGACTAATCATAACTTGAAAAGGAATGGATGAAATGGCTTGGATACTTTTCTTCTCGATATTTTACTGCTACCACAATCCCCAAAATAAATCACGTGCCTGTGGTGGTCATGATGTCCAGCTGCGTGAGGTCCACTGAAGCGCCGTATAGAATATCGCACCCCTGGTAATACAGTCGATGGACATCAAAGTCCGTCATATCTACCACCATTTTATCTTTTCATCGAAGTAGCAATGGTCATTTCGTGTAGATAAAATTAGACATAAAACAAACGCATTGTGCGTCTCCATTGCCTTAGAACAAAATTTACGACTCCCATGTAATTGGTGGGATCTGTTTGGTACAGAAATCTAGTGCCATGTTGAAAGACACACGTATAAAAATCAATTACGATTATCAATGGCGAGACCATATCCCACAACACCAACTTGCAACAAAAAAAAAAGCTTTGACACATAAGAATTTGATCCCAAGACAGGACTTCCAGTTTTCTCCATTATACAATGGTCAAGAAACATACATCGAATGAGACACCAATACGATTCGAACTAATGGCAGTTGGTCGAAATTGAACACTCTACAAACGGAGCTACGTCAGCAAGTCATATATCAAATATTGGCAGACTTTTTTCACAAAACAGAAGCCACAATAAATTACAGCATAACCATCTCTAAACCATGCGAGTTCGTCGTTTTCATTTACATGCATTCCTTACTAGAGTTTTAGACATCGACGGCGTCCCGTTTCATAAACTAAGAACATTATACAAACGAAACATAAGTATGATTTATTAAGAAACGCTGTCCTGGGCGACCGTAATTCTTAGCGGATTTCTTTAACAGCAATAAAAATGTTCTTTCTTTTGTTACCCTCAGAAATAAGTAGACTGTCTGACGTTACATGCAGAAAAAAGGAGCACTGCATAACAACAATCGACAATATATTGCAAGAACACCATTTGTAAAAGGATAATCGAACACTCCCGAGTTATTTGGTGTAAGTTATACTGTCGGGCCATAAAATACAAACCTAAAGAGAGTAAACACATATCAGTGTAACCATTTCAGTGAGGTTGTGTCGTGTGTGTGTGGCTGTGGTGGATGGAAGTGGGAGCTTCACTAAAGGAATAGTACTCACCCGTGAGTGTAGGTGGACATTTACACGTGTAAGACTGGACACCATCTATGCATGTTGACCCATTTCTACATTGGCTGTTGACGCAATCATCCACATTGTTTTCACAAAGCATCCCCTGGAAGCCTGTAAATAAGAAAGTATGAAATAATTATGTATGCCATATGAAATAATTATATGTATTTCTAATAGATGTTATCTTAACAATACCCTGTTTATAAATATAAATACATACATCTATATACAGCCAACCCGTCCATGCGACCGGGAACCTGTTCAAATTTTTAATCATTCGGTTCAGCTAACCAGTGAAATCGTATCTCACGATTTCATTGAAATTAATTAATTAATTAATTTTTAGTCTAGAATATTAATACTTACTGGTGGTTTATCATCAAGACATTAATTTGAATATATATACAGTGATTTTACAAATTTAACCGATTGTGTATTAGACATTAATTTCTATTTTGCTTAACCAGTGGTTTAAGTTTTCATCAACTGATTCCATCTGCTCCATTTTTTCCCTCCCTTCTAGTACTTTTCTCATACGATCTTAACTTTGTTAAAACGGCATCTGTATTTAACTTGTCATTTTAGTTTTCAATTCAGTGGTCGCTAAACAGAGGTTTGACAATATTATATAAAGCTCTGTGTGTTTTACAACTTGCATATCGTAAAAAAAACTTCAAAATTAATCAACCCCAGACGAGTAAAGTTACATTTCAGATCGAGTATTTTACATAAATCATAGTAATTGGCCCCGATCGAGTATATTACATAAATCTTAGTAATTGGCCCCGATTCAATAACATAATCGTCATATTGACTTATACTATAAACACACTATAACAGACAGGTGGGACTTGCAGCTCGACTTTAGAGCCATCTGATCCATCACATAGAACGAGGGTTGAAAAAGGTGAACTAAAATCCCAACAATTCACTTAAATTCTCCCATTCGAACTCAATTGCTTAATTGAAGAAAATTAGTGCAATTTAGTACAGCAATGATTTCTTCACAAGTGTATGGGAAAGAATGCGGTTTTATTTTTGCGATATTTTTCTCAATTTCCCCTGAAGCATCACTCGTTCGCTTTGAAGTTCGCCATGAGAAGGCTCTCCGATTTCCTTACATCTCTATTATATCATTAAATCATCCAATCCCCGTACGTTTGTTTATTTGTACATCAATATAGATGTTATTACACGCACTTCAATTTTCACATGCGCCAGGGGGTCTCAATTATAAATTATGACGAATTATATGTATTTATTTCTTCTAAAATATTTTGAAATAAAGATTAATAGATATATAACATGTAAGGAATAAATATACAAATGAAATACGATATCATTACGAGACGCTAACCATTTTCTTCTCCAATTTCTTCAAAAATGCTAACATTTCCACATCCCGAAGATGACTAAATTTTTTTTCAAGTATGATGTCATCAACTTTCACCATAAACACCTTCCGATTTGCGGTGCTTTATGGGGTTTTTTTTTCTTCTTTTATTTATTTCATTATCAAATACTATTTTTTCTCTTTTTATCTGATATAGAGGAGGGGAGGGGCAATGTCTTTTTCCATTGTATGTTATTTTTTGTTGTTTTGTTTGTCTTTTTTTATTTAGGAAGGGAATGTTGTTTTGTAGTTGGGTTTTTTTTTCTGTTAAGGTTTTTTTGGGGGGAAGGGGGTGTTTTTTAAGGGGGATGGGTGACAGTTAACGCCACTAATACATACAAATACAGAAATACGAAGTGTCAAATCCATATGTTTATAGAGTCACAAATCATCATTCTATCAAAATAACCACACCACTGACTTTATTTTCGGTCACAACATTCCTTGTCTCTTATTTGGCATGCAGTATATATAGGTATATCCCCGCAGATAAGTCAATCTTCTGCCTACCTTCCTGTGCAGTACATGACGACCGTCGTACAGGTGGTCTCATACCTATGTCTGATCTCGGGCTCGATATGAAAATTTAATCAAGATCTTGAAACTGATTGCACAACGCTAATCAACATCGAATCACTAAAACACAAAACCAACAACGGGTTTGTTCAGAAAATCCAAACAACTGAAGATTAGCCAAGTAAAGCGCTTTACTCGATAGAAAATCAACCACATCACTAACATACGAAAATTTTCAAATGCAACAAATTTACATTGGTGGCGGCACAATACGTGCTATCTTTAAATCTATCTGCCAAAAAGTCGTGCTGTACATGTAGGTAAATTGGATTAAATAATACGCCAAAATACTCATGATTTATATGCACACATAACAAATTAATATTTTTTATGACGACTAACACTTTTCATTTCAATATATAGGCTAACACCTTGATGTAGAAATTTCACTTTATCACGGTTATTTTACGATAATTTCACCGGACTTCCAACACTACAACAAACAGGGATGGCCCCTTAATGGCAATCCCAAAATCCCTACGTGAAATAATGACAAATAACGGTCTATGTAAGATCAATACATAACACGGTAGTGGTAGAATGCGACGATGACCAGCAAGGGAGCGAACTCCTGGGTCTGACTACAAAGACAACAATGTGTTTACTACTCTCTCTGTGTTTGTTTTCTGTCATCCCTATATCCCCAAGAATGTCTCCTCGGATTAGACAACTCGTACCTTATCAACGTCGGACGTAAGACCCTATCGGAACACTGTGATAAATGACGGTTGTATATTAAGCCTAAAACGTTTATTATTCATTGTTCAATCCCATGCTCGTGTAGAGAAATACGAGTGCAAAGATATGATACAACAATTTACGGGAGGGAGGGGAGGGATAGGGCCCAAAGACGAAACTAACGGGTCCAATCTCGAAATCTTCCGAGTTTCTTGTATGTATACTAAATTATTTTATCTTATTTCTGATTTCACGAATCTGTGTATTTATTTTCTTCATCTCTTTTCTCTTCTCGTTTGGGATATTAATATATTTATCTATTTCAACTGAAAATGGATCTGGGTCAAATCTCATGAACTCATCGCCTAAATCCACAACACAATGTCAGGCCAGTCTATACATTCAACTAAATAACTGGCTGCATATAATCAAAACTTGCTGTTTAATCTACCCTAAACCTGTGCATTTGCTTCAATCATAAATACATAAGAAAACAAACGTCGTAGCGAAATTCAACCAGATTTCTAAAGAAGTTTATACGAGGTCTTTATTTCTGATTCTTCTTTACAGATTTCCATGGCCGCATATGCTGGCGCTAGCCACTTAGTGTACTACCAAAACTAACCTCGGGCCAAAGTGTGTATTGAACATGTGAAATAATAAAATAAAAGTAGATACAAATCTACGCATTCCTGTCTACAATAAAATGGAAATGTAAAGCTTTTCCTTTTGGTGTTATGAAAACTAAGCTCTTTATGGTAATGCACATATAATGCTATAATAAAAACTTCTATTAGCAGACCTTTCGCTTTTCATATGATTGTTTTAAATCCCATGCTGAACTCGGCGAGTACTTGTGCGGATTAAGCGATGATCTAATCTGGATGCAGCTTTTCCTTTCGTTACCAATCAAGCCGTTTACGTGGCCAGCACAGTCGTCCAAATCGTGCCTAATCCCGTATAATTTAATCGTATTACAACCTCTAATTAGCTCCCGTAAATTTTGAATCATATTGTGAAGTAAGACTTTGGGACTTTCTCATCTGAAGAAGTAATTACTTTTGATCTTCGTGTAAAACTAGCGAGTGATCTGAGAGTATAAATTGAATGTTAAAAAGACTTGCAGAAAATATTCGGTCGTTATACAGAGTTACTTCCCATTTGAGACGGTATCTGACGTAAAAGAATTATGACGCCATCAAATTTGATTGAAACTGATCTACAACTCAGGGAAATGATAGTCCACAAATGACGTTTTGATAGGCATTTGATGATGTCATAAATGTTTTATAGCAGATATCGTCCCAAATGGGAAGTAACTCTGTTTAACGAAAAGACTCAATAGCAATGCTGTGATTCGCTAATTACTAATTTTTGCTTACATATTTTCTTCGCGAATGCACCAGGTATTTGCGAGTCATCAATCCTCGCAAATAACTTTGAAATTGCGAATTATCAATGCTAGTTATCCTAATATTTATTCTCGAATTTTCAATATTAACAGAAATAACATTATTGTGACACTGGTATTCACAATTGTCGTTACTTAATCAAAGAGGAAGAAATGGCCTCGTTGTGAAATCCTGTACAGGAAGCCGCTGCGACAAACTGATATTAACACAAAACGACGTATTCCAGTGTATCGCGAAATTTTGTAATAATTCGCGAATAAATCATCTTGAGTAACTTCGGCTTACTGTCGAAATCACCTTATAACTATTCTATTTATTACTTTACCATGTTATTTAACTTAAAAACTTCCCTACTCTTAGCAGAAAACCTATCCTCGATGACACAAATTGTCCATTCACAAAAACGTGAACACAAACTTAATTTTTTTGGGGGGAAAAGGAAATTTAGTTTTCATGGCTTATCAGATAGAATCTAGTTACTTTTATAACAAGACAATGCTGTTAACAGTCCTGTACTATGAAATACTACAATGTATAAGAATGAAACCGAAATATTCATAATGACTACTTATTCTTATAAATTGTAATATTTCATAGGACAGTCCTAGAATATGAACAATATATTTTTTCTTCGTCTATTTTTGTACCAACACGTGTGAATATTGAAACAAAACAAATTGCTGACGATTAAATAAGGTTTTGTCAATAACATAAAATAAATACTTCATTGTTTTAATATATACCATTGTTTGTGGGAAATGAACAATTTTCCCCTGTCAACGCATGCGCAAACAGTCAAATGCAAATATCTCTAATGCACGAAGAAATTACCAATATCAATCATTTAATCTCTCTTCCATATTACCCCGTCAATAGTTTGTTCTCTAGCCCATCAAATATTCATGAGAAACTAGCGAAAGGTTCAAATTCGTGATACAATGAAAGAAAATCCACGAATCAAATTCGTTTCTTTATAAAAACTCCAAGTCAATTAAGCGACGGTGATATTAATTAATGATAACTCTACTTTCATTACCCGCTAATCCACTAACTCTTACATCCGGAACTCCTCGCCCTTGCGTCTGCGTTTGGAAATACAAGGGCGACATAATTCAGGAAGTAAAGAAGGATAACTATGGAATTGGGTATTTTCGCTATACAGAGTCATTTCCCATATGAACAGATATATGTCGAAAAGCCATCGTGACGGGGAAAGATACAGATATTGTATGAGGTCACAACGTTTTGACGTCAGATACCTGCTCATACGGAAAATAACCTTGTATAACGAAAAGACCCCAATTAAATCAATTAATTTTGCGGAAACATAACATCAGCTACTTCGAAAGACAGGAAATAGCGAAATTATTTTTACGTTCAGATGTCTATATTTAGCTTAAGAAATATAAGAAGGGAGTGGTGTGTACTTCTTATATAAAGAGGCATAAGTAGTTACACAAGCGATACACCACGTACAGCGAGGGAGGGGGCAAAAACTATGTCATGTATACAAAGGACAAACCACTTTTCATATCGTGTCTGTTTGTTTCTAATTTTAGCTTGCGAATGAAATATTACTTCATTTCTATGGTGACGGAATCTTTCTGATGCATCACACAGAGATGTGGACGTGTGCAACGGACAGATTCGAGGCAATGAGCGATTCATCAACCGTGACACCGACCTTTCACTGTCTCATCCCACAGACAGGAAATCGGCCAGTCGCCGGAGGGAATCGAACCCAGAACGCCTTGGTCATGAGACAAGCACGCTACCCACTGTGCAACGCCGGCTCCTACATGTATTCACAACTCAGGCGCATCGCAAATATAGGGAAGGACTAGAGTAATATTCTAACCCATGATTAAGTTATGCTGCCACTTGTGGGGCTGGCACTTGTGGGAATTTTTGTGACTATAAACTGACGGGCATCGATATAAATAAATCGTGTCTATCGATCATAGTGTGTGCTGATTCCGTAGCCGACAGGGTTCGAACCAGGCATCTTTCAGTCCCAAACTTACGATTGAACCACAGCATGTTCTTACATTCAGTTCGTGTGTTCGTGCGTGTGTGTATATGTGTGTGAGATAATATTTTCTTGTCTTTACAGATATAACTGAAAGGTATATAACATGAGGATGTAAAACAACTTTAGTGTATAAATTAAAACAAAAGGCGCGCCGAGGTTTATAAGTACTTATCCAGAACAATGCTACCCCGTACGGGCGCCACGCGGGCACCTGCCGTCACCTTATCTCTATTACCAGACTCTCAGCCTATCAATTCCTCTGCAAATCTGCAATGAACCACGAAACAGGGGGTTCCAAAGCACTCGATAATGCTAGTATTTAGTGCAAGACCTAAAATGCGTCCCAGACATATACATTAACGATACAACGAAATATATATATATATGTAAACTTGTTTTCTGACCAATTACAGCAATTGGCTACTTCCTCCATTTATCCGTTTCGAAATTCATCAAATGAGGGTAATTTGTCCACTTAAGCCTCATTTGCATCTGTCAAGTTTCTCACATCGATTCAATAGCCTGAAGAAGGAGGGCTGTTAAACAAATTGAATTGAAGTTTTTTTTTATTAGTAAGTGCTTTTCACACATTTAAAGTGGGAAAAGAAAGTGATGGGAACATTTTTTCACATTTCTTTCTCTTCTATTTGTATTCGATTTTACTTGGACTTTTTTTTTAAACATTTCTCGTCTGAGAATATGAGTTTTAATAATTGTTGTCGTTGTTGTTGCTATAGACACTGTTGCATACTGGGATAAGGCAACACGAAAATACTCGAAATGTTTCTTCTCTCACCATATCACACATTGTTCATTACATAGACACCTAATTTACAAACACAAGTTTCAAACCTGCAGGTAAGACAGTACTTATGTAGTTAACCAATTCAGTCTGAAATTTCCATCACTACTTATTGTACCATTTTTCACTTTCTTTCCTTATATATATATATATATATATATATATATATATATATATATATATATATATAGCCATTTTAGTTATATTATACTACATTTGATTTATACTTTCTTTATCTACTTCTTCTATTGTTATCTTCTTCATTTGATTTGAATTGTCTTTGTTTGATTTTTCGGGTTACACTTCTTTAATCTATACACTGAACATTTCATCTTATCTCTTTTTAGAACTGGGGTCTACTGGAACATTTTCGCTAATGTATCAAACCAGAGATAAATGTCAATTTGAACTTAATTATATTTTGCACAAACTTTTCCATCATGAACACTGTGGGACGATGTGTTGTATTTTCGTCTGACTACTATGACATGTTGAACTCTCGAGAGCATGAGAACAATAAAATGATGAGGTAATAGTTCACCCTGTCTGCCCTACACATTTTGTACCACAGCATTTTGAATATAGATGTGTCCTAATGTAAATAATGTTCAACCTTCCTCCTAAATCGCCAATTTCAAAAATGTATCACGAAAAATACACACCCGTGTTCATTCAAGAATAAAGAAAAGCAACCTTGACCTTATGGATACGACCTTGGATCAAGCTAATAATTTGACCTTGTAGGATTATTTTGGTCGCTTTCAACCATTTTTCAAAAAGATAGCAATACGTACTCGGAGGTTACCAAACTCCCATTGCTGACCTGTCAGGATAAAAAGGCCATCTTCAAACAGAGTGGCTTAGTCCGAGGATCAAACCCGGATCGTCTACACTGCAACCCATGCCCTTCATTACTATACCAAGTCTGTCCCTTAAGAAAACTCCTGTATATTTTTGTATACTTGTGGACAAAAAGAGGCACATGAAACAAAGGAAATAGTCCGTTTGTCCAAATTATCAAACAGACAATTTAAGCTTCTTATTTCCTTTACATGCTGTTTTTAAGTCATAAAACGAATATCACTCCAACAGACAACTCCTTCCGAGTTACGAGCCTCTCTAAACATCTTTATCGCGATTTATGAACTTTTTACGTAGCCATACTGATGGCTTAATGTGACGTATATCAGAACGGCATAAACGCGCTCCATCTCCGGACCTCGTTATGGTTTTTACACGTCCACGACACACCGACGTTATCGCCGAGTGATGGCTTATTAATTAATTGTGGGCCCATTGTCATGAATCCATCACCGTTACCGAGACATCCCCTTTTGCAAAATTGTTATTTTTGCCCGAAAAGGTTACTTTTTCGCTCAAGATTTGTTGTTTGCATCGATGTACTTTTAAGGTCTGTGTCTGCAAACAAAATGTGCTATATATAGCTATCCGTCAAAAAACTAAGAAATATACGAATTTCATATTTTACAAACTAAGTTTTGGAGGAATTTTTAATATGATTCTTCGATTGTCACGTCACAAATAGAGTGATACAACTTTGGATGAAAAAAAAAACCCATCGTAAGCCGGGCTTATAATGCGACATGAAATGAAAATATAAGAAAGTTCTTTCAACACTAAAAAGTACATTGTTAGGACTTGAACCCATTACCACGAACCCTAAAGATCAATATACTGTTGACAAATCTTCAGAAAATACTTTCTATGTTGTTCAGTTATCTACCAAGTCACGTGATCTATTGATCTTAATCACCCTTTGTAATTCTCGTACGAAATCCCCCGCTTTCGAGTACAGATCACAGATAGTGCTTTACCCACACACCTCGAGTCATTGTAGCTAAAACCAGACAACTTAAATGCGTGAAATTTTCTTTTGTTCCAGTTTTCCTTTTTCTGGTCGAGATAAGTTCAACGCCTCAGTTTTCACGCAAAACAAGAACGGTATTTCAAGTTGACATCTGAAATCTGCAGTTAAATCTAATACCTGTGTATTTATCTCAAATCTGCATTTAAAATCATCCAAATTTCTGACTAGATTGATTTCTATTAATACATTACAAAGGCACCTCTCAAAAAGCGATTTGTTGCAAAGCGCTCGGTAAAACTTGATGTATTAAATCAAACCTTATAAAGATATTGTTGCGCTGCGATACATATCACGTTGGAATCTCCAATATAAATTGATCCGATTCCAGCCTTGGCTATGCACAATTCAAACTGGTAATCTGATGTTGGAGTCACAAACGGCTATATCAAAATTCAAGGATTTAAAAACGATTTAGACCGACAAATAACATGTCACTGCTCTGACAGATCCCCCGTCTTTATGAAGACGTCATGGACCTCGGGTAAACAAGAATTACGTTTGAAAAACGCGCTCATTCTCTTTCGATCAGGACTTTATTGTTTCCTGTCTATTTAATACTGCTGAGGACGGTGGGCTCCGTTCGAGTATTCGGATTGAATAAAGATGTTACCTGTAGACCCCCCCCCCTCCCCAATTTTCCTCGCTCTCACATCATGTGGATTTAATTTGAATTCGTAAGTGATTAGAGGTTAATGCCTTATTAGGGTATATTTATATACATAATGACTTTTAGTATTTGGATTTCACCATAAACGGTTAGAGATCTATTAAAGGAAATTAAATAAAAAAAAAACGCTTGAAAGTGCAGAAAATAACAAGAAGGGTTCGAACACCTAACCTCTCGAGTATGTCTTCCCTCCATAGTCCATACTGTAATGCATGTGGTGTGTCGTCCTATGACATCTCTCTCTCTCTCTCTCTCTCTCTCTCTCTCTCTCTCTCTCTCTCTCTCTCTCTCTCTCTCCACAAATATTTCAAAGGACACTATGACCGTTTTGAACTCTATCATGAATCATGTGTCGTTTACTCCCCGGTTTTTGACCGTGCTAAATAGTAAATACCTTCCACGATACCATAGTTTCTGACCATACCAAATACCTCCAACGTCTACAACGGCCCCCTCGCTATCAAATGTTATCAGAAAACCAACAGGAACTGACCGCCGATTCTGTATCATACCAAATTTATTTGTTTAATACTTGTATTTGAGTTTTTCCCATGACTTACATCAAAGGTTCGCGGTAATGAGTGCCATATTGCCCCAGCCCCGCCGTATACATTCTTATCACATCAGTAACCCCCCTTTAATTAGTTTATGCAATGAAATGCTTTACTTGTGATCCATGAGCCATGCGTGTACATTTATGACAGAAAATTAAACTATAAGTATTTGCAGATGCGCAATTTTTTTCAAGATGGCAGAATTCATCTTACGAACCGATATTAAGATTTAAATTTTCTGCAGTAATTTCATTTCTATAAATTAATGAATTTCGCTTAGTGTGTAATAAATTGTTTCATATGACCAGAGACTACATGAAGGTTTTTTTTATTATTATTATTTTTTTGTTTTTGTTTTTGTTTTTGTTTTTTTTTTTTTTTTGTAAATGAAAAATCATTGCACCCACCACTTTGTTATTTTTTCTGAGATTTATGTATGTCAAATTATCTATCTATACATATTTTGAACCCCATGGCCTCACACTCACGTCATATAGTAGAGTACTTTCAGCCTCATGACACAATCTGGCATGCAGAAAAAAAGCTTTAATATCACTTTAAAATATTTTTTTCTCAAACTTTTCTTCCAACGGGTATGTTTAATCACTATAAATAGCATCAAACACTGGTAAATAAAGTGATGTTAACATTTTTGCTTGGGGGGGGGGGGGGGGGGGCTATGTGCGTGGTACATGAAACAAGGGAGGACACTGCAGTGTATGGTCATATCACAATATTTCTTAATACATCGAGAAATCCAGCACGAAGTATTTAATTCGTTTCTCAAACTATCAACTATCTAAGACGGTATCATTCCGCCTCATATGAAATGCTATGCTCCATTTTGCCGAATAACGTCTATTTTCTTTCCTGGTTACTTTTTATTCTTATGTCGGAACACTAATTGTTTAAAATACATGTAATAATTCTGCCACGTGCTTTATCGCATGACATTATAATAAATGTTTCATATCGACTTGTGTTATATTAGGGACTTGTTATATTACCCTGCAATATGACAATTATTTTTACATAGCGTAGTAATACATTGCCCAATAATATGGCGATTATTTTCATATCGCCTTGAGTTATATTGTCCTGCAGTATGGCGATTAATTTCATATCGCCTTCTGGCTTTTTTTTAATTGCCATTTTCATATCGCCTATCAGACAACCCGATACCACTGAGACCGTGGCCTTTACCGCCATATTAACAGAATCTTTAAAACTATAGAAAACTCATACAAATCTCACACGATATTACTAGCTAATACCCCCCCCCCTTTTTTTTTCCAGACATATTCACCGCGTTTTCAATATTCCGAATCTATCCTTCATATTATTGGAACAGTCCCCATTCGTCCCTTGAATGCGATTTGACGGACCATAAATCTCCCATACAAGGCGAACGGCTTGCTATCATACAGAGGCGATGTAGTCACAGGATTATCCCTGCCTTTATACACAGTCTAATTAAAGTGTTTTATAATTTCTATTGATTTTTATAATTTTTATTGCAAAACGTGAATTTGACTTCATACGGAGAACGCGTGCTTCCTTTCAACTAATTTGAGGAAAAAATTATTGACTTCAATTCTCATAGACAGCCTACCCTCCTCTCGGTCAGAAACAATGGATACACGTTTCTCACGTGTGCTTAAAGTTTACATATTTAGCAGCCATTTCTATTTCTAAGTCAACAGCGCTTTACATAAGGATTTTTCCCACGCTTAATTTTCAAAAAAATATATCATTTAATCGAAAACGGTACAAACAACATAAAAGCGGCAAAACTTCTAAATTATATTGTATGACTGTCAACAACTTTACTCGATTTAAAGGTGTCAAAGTGTAGCGAATTCTTCACACGAATTACTCTGATTCAGGATATGATTCTAAACAATTATGTATTTATTGACAAACAAACAGATTTGTTTCTGTTTTGACAAGTGTTGAGATATAGCAAGTACAATGCGTAATAATTGTGTTTATATAACAGATCCGACATCATTTACGCGCGCTATGTGCCACACTACGTAATTAGTTAAGTAGCGACACCTAGCGAGAGATAGTGACAAGACACCAGAGATGCGCTACGTTGTGAGGATTCTTGGGAAACGATCCAACACATTGTTGATGCTTCCATTCAAAACAATAACACAGAATGTGGGGGGAAAACGGCAATTTACAAGGAAAATTATTCGTAGACATTTTGCTCGTTAACAAAGACTTTGAAAAAAATCATTTAAATCTAGTGATTTAACTTCACCTACAAATACACACAGTATTTGATTTCATCATTTATACACATCATTTCAGAACTTCTAGATATAATACTTTAATTTAAGCATTTTCTTCCAGCTAATATTGTTTTGGGTATTAAAAATTAAAAATGTGCCTCTTCCGTAGCCATTTCAGATACGTGCTGGATAGCTTAGTGTCATTTAATTTTACTTTCTTAAATATGATTTGGATGGTCAATACAAATGGAATAACATGAATAGCTAAACACTTTGTACAGAAGAAGAAGAAGAAAAAAAAAAAGAAGAAGAAGAAGAAGATTCAAACAAAAAGTGAAACATGACAGCCATCTTGACCGAGTTTTGTGGCACCGACGCGGTGCCTTGGATTCGTCCCTGAGTGGTTCTGACAGAGATGTGTATGCTGCCGTCACCAGTTCCCTATCAAAACATCTTTACCATATCACCGTCGCGTTTTTTATGCAGAACACAAGTATTTTCGCCGAATTCCCACAGGGATCGTCTTACAAACAGGGTACCAAAGTGCAACGTTTTCTACAAAAAACACGTAGCAAGGAACGCGCGTTCTGGCCCACAAATGCTTCTTACAGCGACCGCAATCTTTTTTTCAGATTTTAATGATACAATACTTTGATTAATGAAATTTTGGGACTTCACAACCTCTTTGTTTCACTTTATCGTCAGATTATTTTACTTGTCCATGATGCCGATGAAACGAATTTGAATTTCCGCACAATCATTGTTGTATTTTGATCACGATTTTAATTGTAATAATTGAAACAGAAGTAGTAAACGCTGGGTATGAAATCTGTTTAAAGTTTTTTAAAGAAATTTGATCAAATGAACGCAGCTTATATTCCATGAATGAAACAGGAGGAGAAAAAGTCCGTGTTGAATACTTACCTAGCAAAGTCAACAACACCACGAGACCCAAGTGACCAAACAATACTCTTCGGACAGTGGTCATCATTATTAGATTATGTTCCCATCACTAAATGATCAATGACAAATCACAAAAAAATAGATCCAAAATAATATCTTCTACAGCAAAGATTTCATCCCATATCATTCGTCTCTAACGCTTCGGGAATTTTTTTCCTCTGATTTAATAATCCATTAGTTTTCGTCACAAATTCAAAATAGCTTGTTAAAATGCACAAAGTTGATGTATCCAGTAAAAATCACATGTAAATCTTGAATGTTGAGGATTAAAACAAACAGAAACGGGTGATACAATCAAATAAAGCGCTACTCGCACTCAATGGTGAAACAACTATTCAAGAGATACAATTATTGTAAACTGTAGTACACGTATTAAAATTCCACTTGAAAAACTTTGGCAGCCCTTTTTATTCTAGCGCCACACAAATGTAACACTCATAAAAGAATCTGTATGTCCCAAATCAAATCTACAGGTGCTCCTTCCTCTACAAGACGAATTTTTCAGAGCTCCGGTTGATGGGTACACTTCTCTGTCAATAACTCGTTTCCACTTGGCTAGATCGGCATGAGCGGTCACATGGGCAACTGTTGATGTAGATTTCAATGAGGTGAACTTCGGGTTCATTCAGGCGTGACCTTTTATTTCCCTTCCTACCTGGCCGGGCTAAGTTCGGTGTGAGAGAGACACTATATACACGTAGTGACTAACCATAAAATACAACCACACTTTAAATTCGGATAATAATAGGCAGATTTAAAGAGGCCCCTTTAAGGGGGGAGCAGACTGCAAATCTCTGCGCAGCACCGCTAAACAAAAGTGTGTAGGTAGTAGTAAGTCATTTAAAAATTAAAATCCTTTTCGACATAAGAAAGCCCTAATCATCGCATTATTGGAAAAATTTGAAATCTGTTTATAGTGCGTATAAGATGTGCTATCTCACTCCTAAAATATGTCAACTGTATACGTACGAAATTTGATCATCATTGGCACGGGCACAAAAGAATACTATGCGAGTATCTATTCCATTTGTTCTAAGTGTTTGATTTTATTCAAATCAAATACATGTACTTATAGAATGGTTTATTCGAGAAAATTACGAATTCGGTTAGTTTGTAATCGTTCCGTATTGTAGTTCTACAAGGATTCAAAAGCCATGGCGGCACTATCCAAACCAAAGCCAAAATATGTATCGAAACGACATACCGGTCATTCGGACCCCTAATATATTTCTTTCACAGTTTAAGTTTCAACACGATACTTTCGCCAAAAATATCATAAGATTTCATTCTTCATTTACTGAGGGAAAAAACTGAGTAATCACCAGGACATCATCAGCCAAAATGTCGTCCCCCAACTCCGACATTATTTTTCTTCGTGTCAAGTATACAAGTAATGTACAGGAAACCAGACCAGCGATAACAAAAGGAAGCCTCCCCCAGGCACGACGTAATGACCAGCTACGCCCGCCCATACAAATGACAATGACCACAGCACTGGTCAATTGACCACGACCGTTTTACATATATTGATATACATTAAAGACTAGAATTACAGCGTTTATGACACATCCATGCTAATCTCCATTACGGCGGATTTACGGTTACAAAACACCGAGTTCCTAATGGTGTGGATTACAGAAGGCATGTCCAGTGCCTTGATTGACCACGGCTGTTAAACAAGGACAGGGCTTGTTTAAGGGACTAAAAGGGTCTTTGATCCCCGTGAATTATGTGCTCTATCGGTATCTAGTACGTCAAGTACTTTAGGCCCCAGTACAAACATCATGCCAAGCAGACAATTCATTGTTACTGTAGATTTATTTTGAAGTTTACATAGAAATTGATTCACAAAAGAATCATGATGCATGTCTAACAATGGCATTTTTATATTTAGTGTTCTTATATTTATTTATTTATTTATTTATTTATTTATTTATTTATCTTTTTAATATGTATCTATTTACTTATTTCATTTTACTTTCTGATTTTATTTCATTATTTGTTGGATTCATTCATTCATTCTTTCATTCATTCATTCATTCATTTATTCATTCATTCTTTAGTATCCAATTATGAAATTAATTTTAACTAGTCAAAACTTTTTCACGATATTTTTTTTAACTGTCCTTGCTTTTAATTAAGACGTTCACCATCTATCCAGGCCTAAACCGTTACAAACGATTTCACAAAATAAACTGTCATGATGTAACCGAAACATACCACAGTAACACTAATGGAAAACTATTTCTGTTAATCGAAGAGATTTTATGTACATATATATACATATGAATAATTACATAGATGCTGAATATTGACGTTCGATGAAGTACATTAGCATTCGATAACGTTCTTTGTACATTGATTTTTCAGCTCGCAAACGCCCCGACTAAGGACTTAATACAGTGCTCTTCATCTGTAAATTAGCCCAATAAATTCCAGTGAAACATGCGATTATATCAAGCGCAGGTAAACACAGGTAAAGTGTTAATCATTAATATAGTTGATGCTACGTATTGATAGATATCACTTAATATGTCTACTGATGGCCAGGGGTGTATCTAGGTGTCTATGTAGATAACGGGGCACTTGGTATTTATAGACAGCCATGGATGTACCTAGCACCTGTATGGAAAATTGGGTACATAGTATTTATTGATATTGGATGTACCTAGCTACTGTATGGAAAACTGGGTACTTTGTATTTATAGATAGTCATGGATGTACCTAGCTCCTGTGTGAAAAATTGGGTACATAGTATTTATAGACAGTCATGGATATACCTAGCTCCTGTATGAAAAACTGGGCACTTGTGTATTTGGGTTCTATGTGGAAAACTGGGCACTTAGTATCTGTAGAGAGTCTTAGTTGTACCTTGGTTTCGTCAGTCTGTGTAAAAACTGGGCACTTAATATCTATAGATAGCAAGGAACGTATTTATGAAAGAAGTGGATTGATATATACTGATGCTCAAGCTCTTTGCGGAAAGGAGGCACTTAATATCTAAAGGTTAGCTTTAACTGATTATGGCAACATTTTAAACCACTTAATATCTACAGATTGTGAGGGGTGTATCCAAACTTTGCGGGAAATGAAGGGAGGGGGCACCTAATATCCGTGGTGATTAGATGTGTACATCAACTCAGTAGAGCAGGCACTTCTTGCTGACTTGTTGTTATTCCAGATACCTCCGTCTCTGGCGTATTGCGGAGGTACTGAAGAAAGACAAACATTTATGCCACTATATCTTATGAAGATAAAATCTCCACCCCGCACTGACATCTTTTGAAAGTAGCTACCTCCATCATTGACATCTTGTGAAGAAAGCTACCTCAGTCAATGAGGTCTTCTACTACCTCTTCATGGAAGTCTTGTCATGATAGTTACCTCTATCATCGGCACCTTGTGAAGATGGCTACCTCCATCACCTCCACACCTGACGTCTTATGAAGACATATACCTCCACTACTGGCGTCTTGTATAGATAGCTACCTCAATCACCTAACGTTCTGTGAAGACATGTACCTCCACTAATGGCGTCTTGTAAAGACAGCTACCTCCCTCGCTGGTCCACTACTGGCGTCTTGTAAAGACAGTTACCTCCCTCGCTGGTGTCTTGCGAAGACAAACACCTCCGCTACTGACGTCTTGTTAAGTCATCATCTATCCAAACTGTTTTCCTAACTTTGTTGATTTACTTATTATCGATGCGATATGACACAAAGCAATATATCTGCTCTGATTGACCACAAAGAGTTTACGTTTACTGAACTCACTATCTTTAATGATTAGAATGAATTCGATAATCTGGGACTTGAGTCTATTTAATGGTCCAGACGTCAAGGATCGATCATCTATTATGCCGATTACAAATCTTAATAAGGCAATTCAAAGAATATATTTAAAAAAAAAATACAGAAAGGTGATGCAGGAGACATTGATCGAATATGGAACTTTTTTGGGTCTACGTGTACAATGGAAAGCAAGTATCGTAAACAGTCTGGGGAAATTGTTCTCTTGTCTTATGTCCTTTTAATTAATTGTCAATTTGACAATCTAAAGAAAACCGAAAACTACGTTTTGGCTGAAGGATCTTTTTAAATCACGGACAATGCTCAACATGATATGGAGTTAAGCGAAGTTTAAGCAACCTTTAGATAGCGAGTCTAACCCCCTGACAATTCCGCCACGCCGGTATATCTTTCACTTCAATATGGCGACATAGGTGATTTAGAGTCGGACCCATCCAAAACAAAATCGTCCGCTGAGAAAATATTCGGCCTTTCCATGGCCGTTTCCTTTACGGCCTAAAAGAACGTGACGTAATTGACTCCTCACTTTCGCGGAATATTTCGTGACGCCACGAATCATTATCAATGCTTCCCCCAGGTTTGGATGGTTGGTTGGTTGATTGGTGTTTTACGTCGCTTTGAACAATTTTCAGTTATATCGCGACATGGAAGCAGGAAGTAACCAACCTCTTAAACATAGTGGCGCAACCCGGGAATCGAACCCGGATCGTCGGCGCTGCAAGCCAAGCGCTTAAACACTACACCAAGCCTGCCCCCCCCCCCCCCCCCCCCCAAGGTTTGACCGAGGTTTAAAGTATTGTGACGTCATCTGATTTAACAATTTTTCGAGCATAAAAGGGTCAACTGACCCTTCCATTTATGCGCCAAAAATTGTTAATTGGACAATTAACAAATACGAAAATTCGTCGGATTTTTGTAGATCTCTAATGACGTCATCACGATAAAAATTACGACTTGAGGAGAGGACGAGTATTTGTATGTTACTCATCACTAGTTGGTATCAATGTCGTCATTACTTCTCGCCGTGATTAGCTAATGGTCGCTCTCCACAGTACCTCTGTACCATTAGCTGTGAAATAATACGAAACAAGAGGCAAGCTACTTCACACAAAAAGCCACTGCATCGAATTCAACACCTTAACACGATATCGATCTTTTTTCAACGATGCATTGCACTAAAAGCTTAAACTGACATTCAAATTCAAAGTTCTATTCCACTATTACACTCATTTCTTTTAAATGACACATCAGTTTGAATAATCATTGATATGCATCTACAAAAACTTCTAAGTTGCCTTGGTTACCTTTTAATAAAGGTAAACTAAAGGTGTCGCCTTGCGCTTGATTACCGACAAGCTCGCAGTTGCATCAGGGAAAATGGGCGAGGACAATCGAAGGGCAATGGATGTTCTGATAGAAATCGCATTTCAAACGTAATGAACACTGTGTATAACTAACGCTGAGCTATTGACCGAAAGACGAATTACGCGGGTTTAATGACGTGGAAAACACACAATTCATTTCTCGTTTTGTCTTCTCTGCCAGACTATGGAGAAGCTGAAGCACTGCTGGTTATAGGTTTTACTTCAAATCAAACAGAAGCCGATCAAGCTCCGTGGGTAGCGAGCTGGGTTCGGGATCGAGAAATCATGCGTTCGAGTACCATCTGTAAATGGTCGGTTTGCTGTCTCTGAATAAGACTGAGAAAACCGAGGTCCCTTGTCACTATACAAACAATGGAAACCGAATTCTTTGTAATGATACAGAAACCAAGGTCCCTTGACACGATACAGACAGTACGACCGAGGTTCCTTGTCACGATACACACAGTAGAACTGAGATTCCATGTCATGAGAAACAGTAGAAATCGAGGTCCCTTAACACGATACAGACAGCAGAACCAAGGTTCCTTGTCACGATAGACAGTAGAAACCGAGGACCATTGACATGATACTTACTGTAGAAACCGAGGTTCTTTTTCACAATACGCATTCCGAAAGATGTTACCCAACCACCAGACTAAAGACCCCACCACCAGCCGTTTGAATAACCGCCATATCTTTTGGAGTAGATACATATCTGCACGTTACAGGATTCTCCAAGCTCCGCACGGACCGCGACATTTTTGGCAATGTACCACTCAGATGACGTCATTCTATCAGTAAAATACATCAACGTGACACAAACATTTCATGCTTTCAATGAAGCTTATTTAAACATGTTATAATTCTATCTCGATTTTATGTTATCGTGTACAATACAGTCGTCGTATCTGATATCATGACAATCTTTCATATTCGTTGATTCTTGGGTATATTACGAATTTCATTAAATTTGCTTTATAAATACTACACCTAGACCTGAGATTTTTCTGTGACTGCCATGACCTTTACCTCTGATTATGTAATACCATATCGTATAGCGTTTGTTTGATATCGTGAGAAGATCAATCTTGCATAGTTTCATCAAAATCGCTTCACAAATCTAGAAAGGATTCAATGATTATTTTAACACCACACCACGAAAATTCATCCATGATATGATGGCGGTACCTGCTATATATATTGTGTAATAAATTTATGTAACCATGGTAACTGACCCGCCAAAAGCAGTAAAGGTTTTTTTTATATGCCACCAGCATGACCATCAGAGAGAACACACGGACTTTTGCGAGAATACGGAATATCGTAACTACAATAACGTCAACTTGCACGAGCATTTTGTGATTGTTATGACATCATATAATTATGACGTAAGTTGCCCACATAAAAGAGCCCACTTCGAGAACAATGGATTTGGTATGTAACTAAATGCCAACCGTGACGGAATTTAGTAGTTGCGATACTCCTTATTGAACCAAGGACCTTCTATCCTGGGCCATACACACTAACACCGAGTGACGACGACTCCATAAACGCAAACGACACATGACAATTTTCAAGACATCTTACATAAGTGAAAATTTGTAACATAAATCTATTGACAAACACATGAAGATCGTTCATGATATTTCATGAAATCAGTTCAATAAATACGTGTATACATGTACGCGACCGTCTGTTCGTTCGTCTGCTTTGAAACTTGCAATTAAACCCTACTACCTCTGAATTGTACATTTACGCAGACAAATCTACTGAAAGATATGCAAAATTGAACCAAGTCATGATCTCTCAGACGCCCGCCTCATCTTCATCTATAGACCATAATATGAAGACGGGTTGGTCTGTCACTGGTTTTTTTTTTCCAAAAGCCGGTATACTCAGAGTCATTATTAGTTTCCTTTACCATGATCATACAAAACTTCATTTCGACCTCAACTCGCAAAAGAGGGATCCCACAATCAAAAGAGAGCAATATGAATTGATTTGTCCTTAACAATGAGGACCTAGCTCTTGATACTGGAGGATAATGACGTGGGAGTACAGCTTTGACACTAATGAATCGTCTCGGCGGTCTGTGACATACTTACACAGAAGCGGGAAGGGTAGGGGAGGTCTTCCTCTGACAGTCTGTGATGGGACATTGTATCAAGATAATATACCCCGGAGTAATCCTAAAGGCGATGTGAATATACACGAAAATAGTATAACGGCCGGTTGAAGGCAATATGACGTTACACGGTTAACGTTACGGTCAATATGAAGTTAATGTGACAGTCGGTGTAGGGTAATATGAACAGGTAAAAGGCAATATTTGATGAGATGTTTGATAATCTCCTAAAATTAATTCTGTCGGAAAAGACTAATGTATATGTCGATCTTTTGGAGCTCACTCTATGATGATCTAAGTTTGCCGATGTACTGGACGCTACACGATGACTAATAAAGGAGATTTACGATTGGTTACGGTGTTTCCATAGAGATCATTAATAAAACTTCGGCTTTTTGATTTTATCAATTAACCATCAAAGTTGTATATTTCCTTATTATAATAATGGGTAGTACTTGTATAAGGAAGGCAGTGTGCATCGAAATATCGAATTTCTCCTTACAGGCACATATATGCTTGACACCGAAGCCCCAAACGTCTTCAAAAATGTCAACAATAAATACAAACGACTTCTAGAATGTCAACAATAAATACGGCACCTTTCAATCTGGTATATTTTCGCGAGCTTCTGTTGTTCGAACGTATTGTCAAGTATATCATGCCAAATTACCCTCCATTCCCTTGTATAAATACCTCATGTAAACACTACATTCTTTTATTCATAGCCATAATTGCCAAGCATTTAATTTCTTCAATAGCCCCTATTCTGAATTTCAATTATTTGCTGTTCATCACTCAATGGTTCTTTGAGTGGCTGGGGTATTCTTCTAACCCCTGTCAACACGGATTCGTAAGAACCGTGTTCAACTCTACATTCTCCCATTCTCTCTTTACTGTTTGATAATCACTCAAGGATAGCAACAAGGCAGAATAAAATACACAATTCTCATAAATGATGCTTTAACCCCCATTCATTGCCACCACAACAATGCTTTCTATCCAAACCGCGCTCTTAGAACTGTAATTTTCTTATATTTGCTCAATTTCAGGACGATGGTTTTCGCAAAGTTGGATATTAATAATTCGGCAATGGAGTTTTGATATAATATTGAATCAAGATGTATGCAAATTTGTTCCCGGTACGAAAATTTCCGGAGTCGTCGCTCGTCATTGTGCGTTTGCCTATACGCGACTCTTTGTCCTTTTCATGTGATACGGGAGCGACATTATTGCATTGTATGCTTTTAGGTATAACGAAAGACGCTGTACAAAGAAAAATCACTAAACGATCATTGAATCCATTTTCTCCATCAAAAGCTTCAGAGAGCATGCTGTCGTGATCGGGGCGCACAAGTTAAAAACCCCTTTGCAAAGTTCAAATACGGCAACACGCACATTTACATCTACAACACATACATTGACATCTATAATACTTACAACTAAATAAAAAAACATATTTTAACGAATTTTCCGCCATTTGGCCTTCCATCAAGTGAAATAACCGACGTTAATTTCTTGGGCGAAATTCATGATAACTCTTTTTTTTAATTTAATTTGCTAATTCATTTTCTTCCCTGTGGATGATTTTACCTGTCAGTGTATAAATGAAACATGTATTTTCCGAGGTGGGGGGGGGGGTGGTGGTGGAAGTTACCAAAATTTTACTCAACCCCGATTTGGGGGGGTTGGGTTTGGGGGGTTGACAATTTTCAAAGAACAACAAAATATGCCTTTAACGTCAAAAAGGACGGGCGCTAAATTCGCCAAATACGGTTTTCTAACTTACTATTTATTATAGATCACGCTGATTGAAAGGTATTCAATATCTGGTTACTCACCTGCTTTACAGAAACACTGATAGCTGAGTTTTCCTGAAGGCATACACGTGCCTCCATTCTGGCATGGGGAGGGGTTACATGGAATGTACAGCTCTTCACAATGTAATCCTGTGTATTCTATCGGACAGAGACATCTGAAATTAGAAAAATAAAATAAAAAACATTTACGATGATGGCAAAATACGGTTCTCTAATTAATGTCTATGTAAGGAAAAAAGTACATATGTATTGAACTATCTCTCTTGAAACAACTTACATTATGTACTTAGTTTCTCATTTTTAAACCCTCTGGTGAGATTCTGACATGCATATACAATGTATATGGAGGCAATCAAGAATTCAGAAAGTGATAGAGATGTATCTTTAAAAAATGCATAGAAATATCCATGAAAGGTTCTTAATTTTCCATTTTTATTTTTGTATTCCAAGCAAGGATGATTTCATCAATGTATTGGAGGCCAGTGTTTAGAACAAGAAGTTGAAGAAACCAGAATAGGATAGGAAGAAAACCACTGACCTTTCACGACATTTACTTTTGTTTTAAATCCTATTATCTAATAATAATAATTGGGGGGGGGGGGGTGATGAGTTAGTATTTGTTTTGTTTTTTGGTTCTGAAGTTTTTTTTTTTTTTATTCTTAACATATTTCAATTACCGGGTTAGATTTACAACCAAAGAAACACTTTTTTAGACAAAACTTTAATTTCAGAATGAAAAGAAATATCTATAATTGATCTAAGTGCATTGTTTATTTAATACGCATCACCTCTCCACATTTAACACCCCCCCCCCCTCCCGAATCAGTGACCAAACCCAGTCAGGTGCAAGAGGCTGCAGGAATTTCGGCACTTCGCCTTAGCCTGTAGCGTTCCTCTGTGTGTAAAAATTAAAATAAACCATACTGTACTAACTCACTTACACCGAATCATTATTACCCAATGACATTTAATATAATCAGAGCTCGATTCATGGCATGTCGTAGGAGTTAAAGGCAGTACAGTTTACAAGCATACTAAATGTTCGAATGTCAAGTTATTTCCGATAGGTCAGATCCGGATACTTCTAACTGATTGTCACAAGTGACTACTTCAGTTTATATTTTCTTAATAACGTGAACGAAAGTACTGTGCAATTATATCTTAATTTAATAGGTATGAACTAACTGTGTCTTAAAAATAATAATTGTTTAAAGTAAGACTTTTTGAAAAATTCAGAAAAATCTTCCTATCATCTCTTTTCGTCCAAACAAAATATGTTTAGTATATATAATAGATATCTGAAAACAAAGTCCAGGGTTTTTTTAAAGGAGGAGACGGGGGGCATCTTTAACAAATCTTAGTTCCGATCCTGATTCTTTTCTACTCCACGAAAAAGAAATACTATCTCCATTCAAGTATCGCCGCTAAGCTCGGTACAAGAATTTGATCCTTCCAAGCTCGTGTCGGAATTTGAAGGTCCGGATCTTCATTCCTACATTCCAGATGTATAGCATAAAGCCCTGTATATATCTGTACGCAGATAAGCCGTATGATTCACCAGTGTCCTCGAGTGACAGGACATTAAAGTCCCCCTTAAACGTCTCATTCTTTTAAACGAATGCATATCGCACAAATGGCCGTATTGTTTTGCGTGCTTGAGGGATTAATGCATATAACACGCAGTGGTCTCTATTTTCTTTGTGATTTTCTTAAATATTTTTGATATTTTTTTCCCTTTCTTTGGTTATACGTCTATTAAACTGTACATTCCACGGGAGTATTTTCATACAATACTACTTCAGTCTAAAAAGAATACTTTTCTACAGGCATGTATGTTGTATGTGTTGGTATAGACTGAACGCTCCGGGAGAAGTGTCTTTGTCTAAAACATTTCATTCCCTTATGATGTCTCGTTAATGTCAAAATTTCAATTAGTTGGTTGGTTGATTTGGTGTTTTACGTCGCTTTCAACAATTTTTCAGTTATATCGCGACATGGAAGCAGGAGGTTACCCGCCTCTTAAACATTTGGGCGCAACCCGGGAATCGAACCCGGATCGTCGGCGCCGCAAGCCGAGTATTTAACCACTACACCAAGCCTGCCCCTCAAAATTTCAATAGAATGTTATTGTGTTAAAGAGTTTAAATATTATATTGTGAAATAAAGTGCTACACTGCTTGCTACCGAGCCGGCGTATGTCAGTGAGTATCGGGTTCTACTCAAGGCCGAGAGAACCCGGGTTCGAGTCCCGCGGGTAGGAATGGGTCTGTTGCAGAAGTCTACATCTGTGTGCAAATGCATTAGAAATATGCCGTCACCTTATTAGTAAAATGACCTCAATTTCATCCAAAATATAAATCAAACAGACAAAATAAAACTGATTCCATCATCTATAAAATACAAGTGTTATCAAAAGTGATATCAAGTACTGCGTTTAAGATCATAACAATATAAGTCAGTTATTTAATTTGATATCTCAGTTCTGACTTCAAATGGCTTTGTATTAATTTTAATTTTCTTCCCCTTTTTAAGCCTCGAAATGCGCAATGTGAAGAACACCTTCTTCCCAAAAAAGGACAAAGTCTTTTTCTTAAAATTTTCGGAGGTTCAGACATACATATAACACAACACCCCCCCCAACACCCCCCCCCAGGTGCAAAACATCTCATGTTCTCAGAATCCTCTATCATTTTTTCAGTGAAAACAGAAAGGTGTCAATCTCTCGATCATCGCGACTGGGATCGGATACCCTGTGGTCCAAGCTACATGAATTATTATGTTCCATCACTTCATCGCTGGTCACCTGTCAATCATTTGTTGTTAATTTGCAATATTAGCTTTCAGACGAGAGCATGATTAATATTTAATGTCCAAATACATAAATGATTGTCATAAATTGTCCTTGAGTGGACACATGTAGGGCTGCAAAACATACACGTGTTGTCGGAACTGCATTTGCTGAGTATATGTATGAATGGCTTGAAATATGCATGTAAGGCCAAGCCGATGTAATATTTGTTCTTCGAGTTCGCCTCTGGCTATTTATCTCAAAATGTATACGTTTATTTCATTTCCTGTGAAATGTATCTGTAAAAATATAATGTACAAGAAGTAACAGAATCAAAAAAAAAAAAAAGAAAGAAAGAAAGAAAAAGAAAGAAAGAAAAAGAAGAAAGTACATGTAAAGTAACACCTAATTCATTACTTACAGTACTTCAGTTTATTTATTCATAAACGGCCTAGCTTTGTCGAGAAAAGGGTAGAAGAGAGGTTATGAATTGAGTTATATATTTAATTGACTATAAGCTAAATATACAAGTTTTATTACTTACAGTATTTCATTTTATTTATTCATTGATATATTTATTTATTCATTTATTCGTTCGTTCATTCATTTATTCATTCACTCACTCATTAATAAGCGGCCTAGTTTTGTCGAAACAATGGTAGAAGAGAGGTTGTAAATGGAGTTATATTTAATTGACTATAAGCTAAGTATACAACTTTATTTTCTGGCCAGGACATTCAAGCTAATCCCCACCCCTCTTTTCTCTCCACTGCTTCTTTGGTATCCTTTATCCTAAATCAATAAATCAAGGCGAACTTAATCCGGGGGGCTGTCAAACGCTTCCTGTCCTTTGGCCTCAGGCCAGCGTAGTGATACCGGGATATTCATGAATCAATTTGTCAGGACTATTTAGTTGTAATTGATCCTTCGACAGATAAAATGTGATAAGTAACTGATAAATATAACTTTGTGAATAGCATATTGTCAAACTATGGCAATATCTTTATGGAATCCGACAGCTTGAGATAGGCAGATATAAACATGGTAGGCTATAGATTATCAAGATGGCCGTCCTGGGTCTGTCACCGACATTGTATTACGGCCTAATCTCGGCATGTCGGATTTATAATATGCTTTATTATTGATAGTAAAAGTCATCCAGTCTTAATGATTTACTGTCATCATCATTCATATGTATCTATGAACTAAAGCCAGACTGAGAACTGTCCTTCAGAATTCAGACGATGATAAAACCGAGGTCCAGTGTAGTCTGGCCGATATGCTTCAGCGCCCTCACACAGTATTGAGGGTTAACACTTGCCGTATAAGATCAAAAGTTTGAGTACTTATAGAAGTGCCAAAACTAGGCACCTAAAACTATAAAGGCTGCACTAGAAACAGATCCGGTTTCATAATTTAGAATTGTTTGATTCTTGTTTTCGCAACACCATCTACCTGATGCACTGCAGAGAAATTTAGACCTATACAACAGACCTACCCGGTGAAGTAGTTGCCATAGGACAATACGCTATTCACAAAGTTATACGTGTCCCCTTTGCTGCAACACATGATCTGGGGGGACATCGAACCGAAGACCTTTCCGTCACGAGCCAAGCACCGCTCCGGCTCTACTCCGCAAAATTAGATTAACTATAAATTCTTTCAGAGGAACAGGAAATTTTCTGTTGGAACTTGATTTTTTTCTTATTTTCAGTAACGTTAAAATAATCATGAAGAACTTTACATGTATGACAAATGAAAAAAAAGAGGTTAACTGATTCAGAAAACCTTAATGTAGAGTAAGAAAAACCAATGCTTCCAACCTGTGAAACTTTTAAGGTGGGACGGATAATCGTTGATCGTACGCATTTAACTTAAACAATACAATCTTGTATACAGTATAATGATTTCTTCCTTTGTGTGACAACAGATCATAGACATGTGTTTTCTTTTCTTCATTTAATCCTTAATTATAAACGTAAAAGATAAAAGACATGCGCTGAATCGTGCGCCAAAATCTTAATGTTTCCCAGTATCAAGCGCGATAACTCATGGATTACTCATCAAATGATAAATTTCGACTTCGCACAGAGCATTGGATTGTGTGAATATGGTCTACGTCACGCAGGGATTACTGAAAATACATGGCTACGTCACCTGTCTGACATTCGGATTGGTCACATGGCCTAATGTGCCCCATATTTGCTGGGAGACAAGTCTCGGGATTTGCAATCGATATCTACGAAGAATTCGATATTTCGAAATTTCATTTTTGAATTAAAATTGCAGTCATATAAAATTTAAAGAAGAAAAGTGTGTTAATTTTCGTAAGATTCCTCAATGGATTTCAGGAGTTTTCCGACTCATATAGCTTTGGTGCTCAGAGAATAATTCAGCTAAGTTGCATTACAGTCTATGATAAACACCGAGTTCACTGATCCCCAGGTCATCTTCGGGATGTTTCAGGCATTATCTTCATTTCTATACTAATGTAATGACACGCCGACTTTGAGAAAATTGCACAGTCTACCTTGACTCGCACGAAGTCTCTGTTATGACATTCTCACCACGGCAAGGTAGGACGCAAATCCTTGACGCAGTATTGTTGCTGTTCTGACTATCTCATGTGAAAGACAGAACATCACACTGGAAGCATTGCGACTCGAACCCAGAACCTCTCGGCCAACACCACGATCCCCCACTGACTGAATGGGGCCGACTCAATCACGATATTGCACCGAGCACTCAGTTTAAATCGAGTCAGTAAGTCTTTACAAAGGGTATAATATCTTTAAGTATTTAAAATGAACATTGCACCTTACACGAGTCTAATCGTATCTAAAATAGCTTCCTGGCAAATGAGGGTCATCATCAGACAATACTCTTTGTCGGTTATTACGCCGGTAATTAACTGACTACGAGGTGATTTCCCGGCTAGCTGATAGTGTTGTGGCACATCCCTTTCATGTGCGCAATCTGCCGGCTAACTCCGTAACCTATGGCGTGCGCTAAACGACCCACAGTGGTTTGTGTTTTATGATTTATAACAAAGCGTCTTGCCTAATTTGTAGAGGGGATCAAATGATACTGCAGCGCCGTCTATAGGGGGTAGGATGAAAGCATGAAACTCTTAATAAATATTAATAGGTTTACCACAGATTTCAGTACAACACGCAATGTACTGTGTCGGACAAAATACATCCAGAATACAGTGCGATCAGGGTCTGTTTTCACTATGGTATCACGCTTGATGTCATAAGAAAACTTTGCATTTTTATCCTTCAGGTTTCGAAGACTGTATTTGTGCTTAGTGTGGTCCTATCTCAGCGGAGATAGCGTTGCCCTTTGTGCACTCATTCACGACTACACATAGACGATTGTACTCAAAGATAGGAAGCAAGATTACCACAGTTTGCACCAAAAATCTCATTTTGCCCTATAATTTGATTGAAGTTAAAGTAAGTACATGCAAAAGATATATATTCATGAATGAGTAAATTATAAAAAGTATTCGTTCTTGGTTTAAGGCACTTCAATACATCGATCCATTGTCCACTCATGCCAAACAATAGACCTTTTTCCAATTTTAAGTAATGCACGGGCTCTTACATCGGACAAACCACTTTTTGCCGGAATTTTCAATATGATGTTAAAGCTTGGAATGTGACGTCATAATAATTTGACGCAAATCTAGGCGGTAATTTTGCATTTGTCCGGTATTGTCCCTTACATCATGTAAAACTGGAAAAAAGGTTATTGAGTGCAAAATGTGATTGTAATGACGTCATATTAATGTTTGGCAAGTTGATTATGACGCTAAACGTCATTTTCTTTATAGAAACAAGTTTCAATCACGAAAGCGACCTTTTATCGGCTTCCGATTGCTATGATTTTGACGCCAAAATCATCTGTTTTTGATTTGTCCTATTTGTGACATCATAAACCAATGCATTATTTGTCTGAGATTTTCCAACCACACATGAGGTCATCACAGAAAATATGCGGGTTATTTTTTTGGAAGGGTGAATGACGTCACCACATAACTTCGCCAGAGGGTGAATATTGTTCTTATAAGATTGCACTAGTTTATGGAAAGTCATATGGTATACCTGTACAAAAGACCCTCATCATTTCTACTAAATTAGGAAAACTTCTTTCTTGACAATAAGCCATTCCACAAAACATTGATTTCAAATAGATCTATCTCTTTTAAATGAACATTCTCTATCTATATTGATCATATAAATCTTACATATAGGAACCAGCCCTATTTTCACATTTCCCGCCATTCTGACATATATTGGGATTTTCTTTGCACTCGTTGACGTCATCCAAGCACGTGACACCTGTATAACCAGCTAGACAGGTACACTGAAATCCGTCGTCAAGGGCATGGCATGTACCATGGTTACGACAAGGTTGTGATGCACAGAAATCGATCTTTTCACAGTTTGTTCCTGTAAGAAAAAGATGAACAAAAAACTACTACACTTAACCCGAATCATGCCAGTATTTCAAACTTTTATCAGTGTGTTCGAGACTATTATTCAATTACATAAGTCCTCAAAATATAAGTGTTATTCCATTATCCAAACATTCGAAACATTAGACAAGCACTCCTTTATCAGAGTGTTCGAAATATAAAAACTACAAGTTACCATGACTGAGAGTGTTTTTCAAGCACTCACCTCTATAACCGGGTGGACAGCGACAGATATAATCCTGTAGGGTGTTCACATTGAAGCATGCTCCGCCATTACGACATGGGTTGTTGTAACATGCGCTACTAGGGTCCAAGATTTCACACAGTGTCCCCGAATAACCTGCGAGAGAGATTACAAATATACATGTATACAAATTAGGAACATATCTAAGTTATCATAATAGCGGGATAAAAACCAGGTAACCTTTGTAGTCGAATTAATGAAATACAAACACAGTAGAGACTGATACTAATTACTGTAATAACTTTTACTATAGGTGTAATTGAGTGACCTTGACAATGCGAATAGATCTTGCATGAAGGTCATGACCCACACTTTTAAAGTATGAAAGCTTACGCGAGTCCCTTTCCTTTTCTTTTCATATGCTTAAAATCATAATCTGTATTCTGTAAAGATGTCAAACTTTATGTAACTGACTTTTATAAGAACAGGGTTAGGTCAAAGTCAAGGATTCCGAGGTGAATTCTCTTCCTTCCAGGCAACGGTTTTCAAGTTAAAAATCTTCACGCCAAGATCACGTACATATATATAGTGACGGCATCTGCTTGAAGGAATGAACAAAAATTTCAAGCTTAGCAACGTACCCACCATATGTGGTGCCAGATCTTATACGAGCCAACATGTATTGTGACGTGGGGCCTCGGCTTTTACTGTCTTATCCAAAAGACAAGACACTGACTTGTCAGGCCCTCTCGGTTCGGAGCCAAGCACGCTACAAACTAAGCTGCATCGGCTCGTGGTCAGTGAGATAATGGCTTAATTTCTATTCATGCAATATATTAAGTATATAGGAAATATCGGATAATAAACTTTTTACATATCGAACACTCCCTTACCAAAGAGACGATCACATCGACCTCAGCCTTTTAGATATGATTATTGAATACTCCCTTAACAAAGATCAAATCGTCCTCAACCTTTTACAAATGATTATCGAACACTCCCTTACCTAAAAGGCAGTCACATCGCCCTCTGTAGCCGTCCCTGGTGCTTACTACAGTGCACGTTGCATTGTTTTCACACAGTTTAGCGTCCGCTCGACAAGGGTTGGGAGCTTCGCAGTATTCTCCTATGTAACTATCTCCGCAACTGTAAAGTTTGCAAAAAAAAAATACCTTCATTATTTACGTATGATAAATAATTATCATTAAATCACAAAATTTTTAGCAGTTATTTTATGGCCGAGGTCTCATTTGCTCATGGGCATAAGTACCACATATAGTCTCTAGCATCCATGGTTCAAATTTACAGTCCAAATTAAAGAATTAAAGGAGTACATACAGGCTGACAAATAGATAAAGCAAAACGACCGATTTGGCGATTCAGTTTATAATTAATGACGGAATACTACTGAAAATTGTTGAAAAAAAAAACATCAAAAATAACACAGTATACGGCAAAGCTTTCAAGATAGGTACAAGATCTTACTTATATCACTTGGTCAAAAAGAAAAACATTTTGACAACTTTTTTGTCTCGTCGCTTTCAAAAATATCCGTAACATAATCAATGAAATGAAAAAGTATGAAAAAGAGGATAACCCCAATCTGAAAAAAAAATTTATAGGAGCCGAATCAGAGATTCGAACCCGGATCCCTTACTACACAAATGGTAAACCATTAAACTTTTTATCTCGGCTTTAACAATCGAAGCGCACCATACGAACACCAGTACAGAGGTAACTTGCCATTTTTATATAGTCGAAAATATAGAAATATGCACTAAGAGACACTTCGTTCGAATTCTTTTCTCATTCAAAGCAATTCATGTTTAGTCACCGAAGCTGAAGGGTCTTTCGTGGTGCATACAACATACTCTATTTATTTCGTGAATAAAGTCGAGATTTTAAGATCAAATTAAATAATGATTCGTTACAGATATGACGCCCTGTGTGTATTAAAAATAGAGGATTTAAAATAAGATATTGCGGCGCTAGGCCGCACGCTTGGTTAAGGTTTCTTAAAACATTCGCATGTATACTTATATATACATGGGACACGCCGATATCAAAGATACATTGTGCACTGGAGTTTATTCAACTTCACCTTTCGTTTTTTTGAGACGGACTTTGTGGTAGAGATTGTGTACACGATTGGCTTGTAGTAAAGGAGGCCTGAGTTTCTCAGGATAACATTTCTCTGTTCGGAAGATCGGTGATCTTCAGCTTCCATGTTATCTGACTACCAAGAAACCGTTAAAGCCGGTATGGTCAGATTGCAAAGAAATTAGAAACAAGGTCAAGGTCACAGGGTCAAAAGTCATGGTATCAAATGAAAGCTCTGGTTATAAAGAACCTATGTGTGAAGTGTCAAAGCCTACTGATTAAAAAAATATAGCCAAAATTAAAGTTTTTTTAAGTAAGTCAAAATTCAAGGTCAACCGTCAAGGTCACTGGATCAAAAGTCATGGCATAAATTGAAAGCTCTGGTCATAAGGAACCTATGAATGAAGCATCATGTTTATACTCCTTTTAGTTGCTGAGATTTTGCTTCAACCAAAAACTGAAACCAAAATTTTTACGGACAGACGAACAGACAAACAGACGGATATCGCAAATCTATACACCAGAATTGCCCTGCAATCCGGTCAAAAAATGAATCGTAGCCAAAGTACATAATATTACCCACTCCCATTCACCCAGTCAATCCCACCCAAACACGAACAGGAGCATTAAGTCGACCATTCTATAGC
The DNA here is from genome assembly GCA_035048485.1 of Pteria penguin. NCBI lineage: Eukaryota > Metazoa > Mollusca > Bivalvia > Pterioida > Pteriidae > Pteria > Pteria penguin. The sequence continues at coordinate 53,928,136 of CM068586.1, read as the reverse complement.
AAAAGAAACTAATAATAAAAAGCATTCTTAAGGTTTTCTAAACAAGCTACAATGCAAAGTGTTCGAAGATGATCTTAGAAATGTACAGTAAAACTACAAGCAAGACGAACGACTAACATACAAAGACAATAACATCGTATACATGTATATTCATGGAATGATAAACTTTTTAACACCACATGAGGAGTACCACACCTCCTTGTGCCTGATGACAACATCTGCCTAGCCCTGTGATTAATAGATTCTGACTTATGAAATGAACCCATCCGAAGCAGTAATGGGACTCGAACTTGGGACCCAAGTCTACATGTGGGGCCTCAATTCTCCGTTCTCATCTAAATAACAGGAAAACACGAGGCTTTGATGGAATTCGAACCAAGAACCAATAGAGCGAAACACCTTAACATCGTCAACTTCTGTACATGTAATAAATGATTTATCACTACGCCGAGGAAGTCAAGAACGCCGTCATTCAAGCAACACAGAGCCATAGTCTGCCACAAAGTTTATACGAGTTATCCCGCTTAGAATAAGACTCGCTGTCAAATAACCACCGGTTTGTGAATTAAACTGGACAAACACGATAATATTTAACTTAAAAAGATCAACTTGATCGAACTTTTTGAGAAACAGCCTCATTGTTTGTACCTGCCGATTGGGCGGTATCAGCACCTTTTCCCTTTTTCTCAGACATAATTTGACGTTTCTGATAACCGTGCGTGAGCGTTTTCCCTATGCTGACTCAGACACTGACAAAACACTGCATTTATTCCAGATAATGCCTTCAATAATTTGGGTCAAAGCACGTGCGTTTAATTCAATATGAGGCAATCACACAATAGTATTTGTAATAATTTGATGATAAGAAATAATTACATCCCCACTTTTTCAAGATTACAATATGAGCTGTCAAACGATCTGCAGTGTTCATCTTGTGTAAACTCCAAAGAAATCCGAGAGGATTCGCGCGAAAGATTTTCACTGGCTAAATTAAGACAAAGTATGTTTAGTTTTACGTTAAGTCAATAGTAATTTATTTATATAATGATGATACATCTGTCTCAAACAATGACTCGGAACTTCTCATTGGACCCACACGAATCATGCTGATTTTATTCGATTCTTGATTTAATTCAAGCCAAGAATATTGCACTTATTAGGTTACGGCAAATGCACAGAAATTTAAGCTATGCAATGGACATACCCAAAGCAGTGAGGGCCTTTTCTACGTGCCACGCCTACCGTGACACGGGACCTCGGTTTTCACTGTCTCATCTGAAAGACAGGCCAGCGACGTCCCTGCCGCGGGACTCGAACCCTGTATCTCTTGATCATGAGCCAAGCACTTTACCGATAGAGCTATGCCGGTTCTGAACCAGTAAGAGACATTTAATGCTGCAACGTGTACCTTTTACGGGACCTCGTTATCTATTCAATAGAAGTCGCATACGATGAGAAGGGGAAACTTTTCTGTTTGAATTAAAGAAATGTTTCAAAATGCAAACAAAGAAACAAGTAACATTAAATCATCATCCGCTACAGCCACTAGCAGTTCCAAACATTAAACCATTACAGGAAACTCTTAGAAATGAAATGTTAAAACCAGAATCATCGTAACTACACGCAAAAATGCCTTTCCTAATAATGCATATAAAATGAACAGTGTAAATACTGTAACTTTGCCATTCAGGTACCGCCGTTGTTTCTCGGAGTATGAACCCCTCTCTAAAATCATGTTTATCCTTTGTATTATAACTAATATTAATACGGTAGGAAGAAAGATGAAATACGTACTAGTATCTTGCGAAACGACAATTGCTATACCTCCTCATCCCCTCTTGAGCGCTAGCAGATTGATTGATTGATTGATTGATTGATTGATTGATTATGGTCACACCACGAATATTTCACTTATATCGTGACGGCATCTGCCTGATGCGGGGCATACAAATTCGGTTTTTATTGTCTCATCCGAAAGACAGGACACCGGCATGACCAGAGCGGGACTCGAACCCCGGCCCTCCCGATCAGGAGTCCGACGCGATACCACTAGGCCGTGCCGGCTTGAGCGCTAGCAGATATGCGGTTGCCCTAAATAGAGTAACAACAAAACTTTGCTTATGGAATAAGTCGTACAATGGAACATATATGTAACATCTATTTACAACACATAAAATCAATGACGTTAACATAATTATAATGATAGCTATCCGACCTTTAACTGCCCTCACTCACAAAAATATCGAGAACATTATATTTCGTAATACAACACTTAGAAATGCATATGGTCAAATTACCTAAATTTTACCACAACAACCATATTAATATAATATTTAATAGTGATCACTTTCATTTCATCAATTTCATCTCGTCCAACAAGAAATGCTGGCCGCTTCTCAAAATAAAAATGTTCTACGAAAGATAACTCTAACTTCCTACGGTACTAATCGAACCAAGAGGAGATGACTCCTCTTGGCTTAACGATATTATCAATCAAATTCGTCAACAGGTGAGACGGCCAGGTGGAAACAATACCAATAAATAAATACGTAAGGCAACACATGGCGAGGAAATCTGGTGAGACTTACACTTGAAGCCTATCATCTCAAATAATTAGACGAGGGCATTGTGTGACGGAGTCATTTAAATTGGAGAGAGGATATTACTGAAATTATACCGCTGAATAGGAGTTGGTCCATTGTCGTTAGACGCAATAAATACGAAGCCATAAGATAGGTGTCGGCCAGATAATGTGCTATCTAGAGATCCCGCTATCACTGTAAACAGCGGGTAGAGAATTTGAAGTACCTACTTCACGAGTAACCGCTACTTGAAATAGCCTGTGTCTCTCAAGGTTTATCACGATGAGATACAATCTTACGATGGGGCAGAAGATGAAACGTATATAAACAATAACACTTAGTTCAACATTATGAAAACTATTTTATTAATCATAATGATACAATATACAAATCCACACCCAAGCGAGTATTCATAAATACTAAAAATGTATCAAGAAAATTATTATTTCGAAATTTAACCTTCTCGATTTATTTCATCATAGCTGTTTACAAGATTAGTTTTATCAAACCGAACTGCCAACATACAAGCAAAATTCCTATAAACAAACACCTCAAAGAGTAAGGACACCATATCCAAATCTCAGCCAATCAGAACGCTCGATACCCTCTTAACCTCGACAGGTGCGCTCTTCTCCAACTGGGGCGCTATTCGCAATTGACCTTTTCTATGTGACCTAGCATGGCTCCAGTCACTCGACTGCCGATATCAAGACGAGCACACTGTTGATGTAGATGTGTGCATTCATTGATGAGGGTTGGCAAACACTATATGCTATCTGTGCCGAAACACATGTTCCGAAAGCTTCTTTATTACAACACGTGGCAAGCGTGTTTACTTTTACCTGACTAATTAACGAAAATGCAGCTTTACAATTTGTTCAAAATCCGATACACAAAAATTCCTTACGTTTGTGTTCGTTACACAAGTCAAATTTTGCAGATTTACGTCACGCTCAACAATTTCTTATTCTGAGCTACATTCAGAGGATCTTTTTGATATACATATTGGTTGGTTGGTGTTTTACGTCGCTTTCAACGATATTTCAGTTATATCGCGACATGGAAGCAGGGGGTTACCAACCTCTTAAACATAGTGGCGCAACCCGGGAATCGAACCCGGATCGTCGGCACCGCAAGCCAAGCGCTTAACCGTTACACCACGCCTGCCCCCTTTGATATACATATATACATCAGGAAACACTGTCTGGTTTTTTGGTTTTTTTTTTGGGGGGGGGGGGGTTTAATTGTTTAAAATTGCCAAACTTACATCCTCAATATGGAGAATGCTATACGAATTTTACATGACATGAAAAAAAAGCTTCTAGGAAGTTTGAACCCAGGGTGATGAGATTACAAGCCGACTCGCTTATCACTTATTATCGCTGTACTTCATCAGATATGGCATACCAGTTTCATCAACACAATAACAGTGAGTTCGAACCCTTAACCCCATGGACTCAGTCTAACCAAGCATTATCTAGTATAGTGTACCAGTCTCACAGGCAGCTAGTATGAAATAGTATTGACTGATTGGTTATTGTTTTACGTCCATCCATGATGACTTCACGCATATGGTGACGTCATTTGCCTAATGCTAGAAATCCCGGAAATGTATCCCTTTGTAACGGATCCACCCGAACAAGTGAGAGATCTTTATTGTGCCACACCTTCCTCGGTGTTTACTGTCTCGTCTGACGGAAAGGACACCGATGTGTTAATGGCGGGATCAAACACGGGACCTCTCGGTCTAAAGCCAAGCACCTCATCCACTGAACTGTGTCAACTCCATGGTACAGTAGTATCACAAATCCATGATACAGTAGCATCACAACTCCATGATACAGTAGTATAAAAGCTCCATGATACAGTACTATCACAACCCCATGATACAGTATCAAAACTCCATGATACAGTAGTATCACAACTCCATGATACAGTAGTATCATAATACCATTATACAGTAGTATCACAAAGGACACTGGTATATGTAATACAGTGGTAGTTCAATTCTCTTAGGGCGGTGTAGCCCAGCGGATGAGGTGCTCGTCACCTCGAGGCCCGGGTTGGACTCCCTTCATGGATGCACCGGTGTTCTGTCTTTCGGATGAGACAGTAAAAACCGAGGTTCCGTGTAGCGATAGACGTGACACGTAAAAGATTCCTCACTGCTTTGGGAGTTCTTCCATACCGGTAGATGCATCACCATATACGTGGACTGATTGACTGACTGAATATTGTTTTACGTCACTCCACGATTATTTTACGTATATGGTGACGGTATCTGCCTGATACATTGCATATAAATTTAGACCTTTGCAACGGACCCACCCAAAGCTGTGAAGGATCTTTTACGTGCCACGCCTACCGTGACACGGGACCTCGCGTTTTATTGTCCCATCCGAAAGACAGAACACCGATGGGCTCAGGGCGGGGATCGAACCTGGGACCTCTCGATCATGAGCCGAGCACCTTATCCACTAGGCTTCACCGTCTTCCATATACGTGGAATAATCGTAGTGACGTAAAACAGTAATCAATACTTTCAACCCTCATTCAAATGCACTCAGCCTCACCCAGCCCTACCACTTATAATGTTACAACCTATCGGCCCTTCCTTAACCAAGAAATAGTAGTATGAACACAGGGTAATGCAGAGAAGTTCCAAACACCTCATTTTAAGCATTAGGCACCGACTCTTTCCACAAGCCTTGACCACGATACTCTTTATTCGGTGTGACATCTCAACCTTACTAGCTGCTAGCAGGGCGCACCAGTGTGGCAAAGTATACGAAATGGTGAAGGGAGAGAATCGAATCATTTACATTAGATTTAGGAACCGCCTCGCTGCTTATACATTAAGCTTCTCGCGATTTATCAGGTATGGCGTATTACTCCTACTATAAGCTCACGTGAAGTAGAGATTTCGCCATGAATACGGGATAATGCAGAATCTTGACAAACAATGATACACAATAACATTAAGCAGGGTGTATTGGGATAGTGTACGAAGTAACGGAGTTACGCTGCCTTAGTACATCACCAGGGAGTAAATAACTGACAAAAACGGCGAAGGCAAATAAAGAATCAGAGACAGAAAATGTTAGAATCAAGGAGAGCGGATGTAGAACCAGATATAGCAAAAGTAGAATAAGAGACAGCGAATGAAGTATCAAAGACAGAAAATGAAAACTCGGAGACAGTGAACGTGGAATCCGATAAAGCGAATCAAAAATCAAAGAAAGCGAACGTATAGACATATTAGAGTTAGAAAGAGCGAATAAGTAATCTACGAATCTGTTGAATAATAGACAGAAAACCTTAAAACTACAATCAAAAAATGTCTAACACAAATAATGTACATGTAGACTGCAACACAGCAAATGTAGAATATACAAAGGCATTCTTTTTTATGTGAAGCCTAACTCTGATAGGCAACCGGAGCGCCCCTTTTGACAAAGTCTTGTTTGATATTGCTGTTGCTTATAACGGAAATACTTTCTGATAAATGGTCTGTCATAATGAATTACTCAACTTTATCTAAAAAGAGCTAGGGGTTTTTATGCCATGAAATTAATAAGCGCAATAGTGATATCCGGAGATATAAGAAATCAACTCATTCCTACACGATGCCGATATCAAAACGTGAATTCATCATCACTAAAACACCGCCTTTGAAGCATCTTTCTTGAGGAAAAAACTAGAGCATACGATGATAACATTGCGCCACGATATCAGTTCTCGCCTCAGCTAGGAAGGCGCCAAAGAACGTGACGTCAAACGTGCTGGGACCACAGGGTCAATGATGGAATCTCAAAAGACAGTGTTGCAATTTTTACCAATACTGAAAATCATGTTGACAACGCTTATATTCCTCAAGCAAAATACATGCTTATAGTTTGTTTACTGTTTAATTAATACCATTATTAATTATCAAAACATAATGACATGAGCCGAAGTAACAGTCGTTTGCGTGCTTCGCTCAAGACACAAATCCGAGAGGTACCGGATGGAAGTGCTACCGATAGCTCGCCGATGTTCTATGTGTCAGTCAAACCGGGGTTCTGTGTCACGACAAACGACGGCGCGTAAAAATATCCCTCACTGCTTCAGGTGGGTCCGATGCATAGATGTCGTCACCATATAAGTGAAGAAATTCTGGTGTGACGTAAAAGTGAGATGATGCCTCATTAGCGGTCCTTCACTTTAATGGAAGAAGAAGAAGAAAACGAGAAACAAACATGATGACGACCAATATAAAGTGGTGGAGGAAATAAGAATACATTGGTACACTTTCGCACTAACCCTGAAACTTGGAACGACAAAGGCAAAAACAAAATGTGTTTGTGAAACACTATGCCCCCTCCCCTGGTGGCAACATGAATTTAGCATCAAGGTCATGGTCAAGGTCACGAGGTCACAGACCTTGGTGTGGTTTGAAAGGGCTTAATTAGTGGAGTATGCATGCCAAATATAAAGTCTTTATCTCCCACGGCTCAAAGTTAAGGCGAGGGTTAACGATGACAACAGAGAGACAAACAGACTGACAGACAGACAGGACAAAACAATTTCTCCGACTTATCAATCCGGGGGCATAAAATACAGCAAGTTCTAGTGTAGCGCTTTAGTCTGCTCCATCACCGACGCCCGACCAGTAACCAAACCAGTGCAATGAGAGTTTATTAAATACTACAATGTACAGCCCGTGTACACACTAGGTAGAAAGTCAGAGACAATAAAAATGTGAAATCGAACTCTGATCTTGCTACTCATCAATAACCATATCGACTGCAAAAAATAACCCTAATACATCACTATGATTGACGTTAACACTGCTGTTATTAGAACACGTGGTAACATCGTAGTGCCAATATAGTATGGCCGTGAATCAAAATGTAGTTCTTGAATTAGACATGGCGACGGCGATCTCTACTGAAGAATTGAGCACAACGAAAAAGAAAATGTTCGGATTTTCATACCATGTTCCTAGATGTGATCAATTGGCACTGCAATTGACCTTATGTTTTATGCACTGCTAATCGAACACGCAAAAAGTTCGTAATAACAGGTGGAGAAATGAAAATGGGGTCGTATCATCTTTAATTAAGTTCGAATGCCACACAAACGTAACGACGAACTCCACCCTCTTGGTGAATCATACTCATCATATGACATACCGCAATACAGAGTGTTCGTTTGGCAAGCATTGAAATGTTTTATTTGTCGACACACATGAAGCAGTTTTTAACTGCTATTACATAATTCTGTAATGATGTCAATATCTCGTTATAGCTCAAATTAGATAGCTGAACTCCAACCGCCAAAACTATCACCACTGAGTGATTGTGCTCTCTAATACAAAACCGGATCGAGTGCCTTACAGCCACATGTACTAAACGTAATAAATTATTTCCGAATTATTGATTACAGTTTGAAATTCTTACATATCACCATAGAAAGAACGTGACTAAAGACAACACTGACGATTCATTTATTCAATTATTTCAAACTTCACAAAACGAAGTGCAATTTTGTCTTTTTTCTTTTTTTTTTTTTTAATAGACATCACTATTTTCCCATTGGTTTATTCACTTATAATTTTTCCCTTTAGCTTATTCACTTGTATCTTTTTTCTTTTTTTCTTTTTTTTTTAACACACTTTTAAAAATTTCATTCAGATCATGTTCCTACGGACAAACAATTACGTATGATTGTGATTACTGCTCGACCATTTTGACCTGTGCTTCTATGCACACCATTCTTTTGTTCTCCAGTGTGACAGAAAATCTGCCAAAGTTTAGAACAATAGATTTGGTACGTCACTAAAATACAAAATATGAACGGAAAGAGTATTTTCAATCTTGCGTATTCCAAAATAAAAAAAAAGACAAATAATTTATGAATTCATTATTAAGGAAACGAATCTCGTAAAGGACCTATCCTAGGGGTGTGACCAGTCATATGAACCAGCTCATAGGGATAAGTCTCGGGATTTATAGTACCTTACTACGAAGACTTTTGTGATCACATAACATCGATAAGAAAAGGAGTCAGTCTTCGTAAAGTTTTCTTCAATGTATTTCAGCAGTTATATGATTGATTGATTGATTTTTTGTTTTACGTCACACCACGAATATTTCACGTACATGGTGACGGCATCTGCCTGATGCGGGGCATACAAATTTTGACCTTTGCAACGGACCCATCCGAAGCAGTGAGGAATCTTTAACGTGCCATGCATACCACGACACAGGGCCTCGGTTTTTACTGTCTCATCCGAAAGACATGACACCGGCATGACCAGAGCGGGACTCGAACCCCGGCCTCCCGATCAGGAGTCCGACGCGATACCACTAGGCCACGCCGGCTTCAGCTGTTATATGACTAATATAGCTATTGAGCTCATAAAGTAAATCCGCAAAGTTGCCTTAGGGACACCGAGTTTAACCGAAGGCCATCTTCGGACTGTTTCAAGGGAGTTTTTTCCGTTTAGAATTTGGTGTGATGTCACGGCTATTTCGAGAATTTGGTCATATTCGAGTTCAGTTTTACACGTAGATTTATATCCTTAGGTCAAGTCTGCATAAAGTATTGACAATTGACGAATTTATCTTAACGGTGGCAACAAGGGTTTACTGAGGAAACCGAAGGAGTGCCACGAGAAACCTCCGACCTCCGGCAGGCATACTGGATGGCCCTCTTCTTTCTCTCCACCAGGAGTCGAACAAGGCGAGAAAAAGGCGAGGGTCACAGCGGAACTCACTGGCCCACTCGGCGACAAAGCTCACCCTTCTTTTCTCTTGTCCGGTACATACTCTGTTTGTGATGAAACTAATGGAAATGTCATATGATTACACAGAGGAGGATTGGGGGGTTTACAACAAAGTCAACGTCTTGCATGCCATATTTATTAAAACTATAACTACGCTGCAAATAACTGAATCCTGCGCGGATCTTAAAAGATTTTGAAGAATGGGATAATAACCCTTTATAGGAGGACAATTTCGAATATGGCATTCTTTTCAATAAAATTCCCCCACATCGCTTTCGACAATTAGATCATATTATAGGTAGTAAATGCGTTCGTAAATCCTATCCACCCTTCATTTAACAATAGGCACGACATGAAAGCGCGCGAGGACAAACTGCTAGAATCGCAGCTCTTCATTGTCCCCTTTCCCTCCAAATAACAAGACAGATGTGAGGGGATGTTCACATTGTCTAGCTGGCCAATAAACCGGGGTCAATATGCACACAATACAAACTCGCCACAGGTATCCGACGCTGGTCAACTTGTTGATCACGCAAGGGAAAAAGAACAATGGACTTGGGACATGGTCGTTCGGTCTGGAGTGTTTGCTCTAACAGTTTTCTACTCGTATATGAGGGTTATATGAAGGTTATGACGTCCTCGCATGAAATAATAAGGGACCTTTATGTATTTACTTAATGAGTGAAGTAAATCGTGGAAATATTGATATATAAGTGCAGTAGATATCAATTAGTGCGTTATAAACCGCCATATTACACAGGCTACGTAACGGCGACGATAAAACCAATCTCTGTTTACAAACAATAAACTATAATATACACTACAAGCAGTGACAGATTCAAAGAGGGGTGTGACAGAATGCCCCCGACAGTGACCCTAATTTTAACCAAAATCTCGTGTATTTGACAATTTTCTCTCATAATTCAAAATCACAAAATACCAACCCACCCAACCCCGGACATTCAGCAAAGAGGGTACTGGATCCACGAGGAAAGCCTTGAACTAGAGAAAATATTTTAAAATAGTGACAAAGAGGGGTGTAGAAGAATGCCCCCGACAGTGACACTAAATTTGACCAAAATCTCGTGTTTTGGACAATTTTCTCTCATAATTCAAAATCACAAAATACCATTCCCGACGCTCAGCATAGAGGGTACTGGATCCAGGACCAAAGCCTTAAACTAGAGAAAATAATATAATTATATCACATCCTTAAAGTAACACTTCATACGGAATTTTTAAAATAGTGATACGCGGCAGCTGCAGCGGTCCTTGTAAAGGAATTTAACTTTTACCTGTAGCACAGACGTTTCAAATGCTCTGTAATATACACCTGTCGAGTTCTGCATGGCAGGCCGTGATTCGTAATTTACAAACTCCGGCAACAGCTGGTCGCGCTTACTAGATTGGACAAAGCTTAAAACGTCTGCACTTTAATTACAAAAAAGCGCACAGGCTTGTCGATTTTAATATTTCATTGCCATCGTTGACAAAGACCAACGACAGAATTTTCATTAGATGCCACGTTTGTTCCGGCATGCAATCTTAATGGAAACTTGACGCCAACATCTTGGGCGCTTCAGAATGTCAAACATGACTTCCGAAAGATTGCGTGAAGGGAAATGTTTATGTTTCTTTGGAAAATTTTGACAGAAATTCTAAGCCAATTACAACTGGTGCTGAATACAAGGTAAAAGGCGAGATATTCCGTCTATTCCCCATTTAATTGATTAATTCATATCCCCATCTATGAAGACTCTTGTCAAAGCAGTGAAATATGAACGAACACCGCAAAAATCCATAGAACGGATATAACTCGGTTGCTATTGCATAGGCGTTTGACCCCCCTTTTTCAATTCTTTAGGTGGATCATGAACTAGATATGTCGAAAATTCAACCTTCGCCCTGCTTACCGAAATATTACAAAGTATAGGTCAAGCAACATCTCCACTTTTCCTTTGCTTCAAGTGTACCGAAATAACCAAGGATTTCAGTGAACATGGACAACCTGTTTATGTAACACTGATGCCCAAGTCTACATGTCTGTAGGGAAAATTCAAACCTCAACAGTCACACGAATAACAAATATTTCAATAAATCATGATCATAAAATAAGACTTGTTTTTGTGCCTACACATATTTCAGATCCCGAAACGAGTTCCACAGCATGTCGTACTTGATCTAAATTATAATCTGGGTCGTACGTGAGGTATTAGCACACTTTTAAGTTTTTGATGAATTTCTATTTTACGAAGCATCATGATTCACCACCATGCGCTACTTTAGTCCTACGCTTTCACTTTTTATTTAATAATTGTACTTTGTGAAACGAAAATTCATCAAAACAAATAACTATGACCAAGTCCAAGCGTTCGTTTCTTCCTGAGACTTAACCCTCGACTACCAGCGCTACAGATGTCGCAGCTGCTTTGGGGTTTGAGGTCTCCAAATTTCTTTACGACCCTGGACGTCCAGCAGTCTAGATGTTAAGCACTTCTGCTGAATAAAACATATCCAAGTGCCTGATCGCAAGCTCTGATATTCCACGACCCACCATTTGCATCACAATGCATCCGTTCTGTCTCTATACACAAGGCTATATACGACACGGTAATCTAAACGGTGATAAAATGTCAACTCTTAAAGAACAATGCCACAAGATGGCACAGATAAAGTCTGCATTTAAATTCGTATTTCATCTGAAAAATATCAAGATCGTTAAACATCTTAAGTATCTGATTGCACGTAATTCTGCTTTGAAGTCGTGCACATCGGGAGGTTTACAAGTTGAAGCATATATGAAAAGTACATGATAAACTTCCCCTGGCGGGCTAACAACATCTACGATGGTAAAACAGGTTATACTCTGCATTTTACCTCCCCCTTGCTCTTAAAGTAAGGCTAGATAACACAACAAACTGATCTAAGCTGAAATGCTCAAAGCGACACCGCAGAGTCGAACACACCAATCGAGTGTTCGTCTATTGACATCCATCGTATAGTGTCAATACCCTAATTAAAATCGCGTAAAGCGAAAATATTAACATCCTATCTAAAAAAAAAATACCCAGATTTTCAGCATCCCGATTGGAATTCCCCCTGTTAGAAAGTGTGAGGAGAACACTCCATTCAATATTACAAAACCGTCCGACAATTAGGATATCTGAAGAGTCTGGGGATAACCGAAAAATTAAACATCTTAATTGTCCTCCGAAGGGAAGTGTCATAAAACAAAGAACAATTAACTCAGTAGTCACAATAATTCGGTCTCCTGACCTTCTTCTAGTGAATTTTATTGGTATTGGTATTAAGCAACCAATACCAATAAAATTCACAAGAAGGTGGTCAGGAGACCGAAATATTGTGAATACTGAGTTGATTGTTCTTCGAAAAATTAAAGTCTAAAACACTTATAGGTCGGTCAAATCATATCGCAACGTGGAAGCAGAGGACTACCAACCCCGAAGTCTGGAGGGTGGAACCCAATCACATGCACTGCAAGCCAACCACTGCACTAACCCTCCCCCTTTTAATCTTTCTGAAATAGCAAATTGTATTACATGTCGTAATATACTTAAAGATCAAATAATTATGCGATTTAGTAGTTTGCTAGAATCCATCATCACATTCATAGCGGCAAGATCGGGGCTTTTACTCGGTCAACCGAGTGTAATGAAGGAAGCTCTCATTTATAAACAAAATCTATTCTAAAACAATCCAGTACCGCCTCTGACCTCATTTACGATTTAGTTTGTACAATGGTGACGAAAGCTAGCTTTCCAGTGTTATTAACAAACGAATCGAATGCATCACCAATCCAATATAGGCCAAAATTCATAATACCTCTACAACAACCCACATAAACTGATTGAAAACTTATCAACGTAATGCCAGACGAACACTCGCACACATGTCAGCTTCGCTTTCCTCTGATCTCCGCTTTCGAGAGCTCAGCAGTCGTGACGGTGGTTTGAACGACTTCACTTTTTCAATTTCTCTCTAATCAAGTTTTCGAGTTTACATAGCACCTTATGAATAATCTTGATAACACACATAAATATATATAGGTGAGATGCTGTTCGGAGTGAATGGAGATACCACATGTGCGGCAGACGCCGAGTGCACACTGCACAGTAGCACACGATCAACATCTGAGAGCCACGGCAGATTTACATCTGCGAGAGTGCACATTCCACGCCACGCCGAATTCATACGCAATGATGCCCCCTTTTTTCCAGAAATTTAATGAACATGTCATGTATTAATAATTCAATTTTTAAAATTTGGTTTATACTCTATTGTTCATGATGCAGAATTGCAGGTCGGTGCTACATCATTAACGACAAGTCTGAAGGGACAACAGGAGGGGCATTAGAATTTTTTTTCCAGAAATACGGAATCAAAAATGAGGACAAACTGTCGAAAAATAGTACCAAAAAATCTGACTTGAGAGAGATGCATCCCCTAGTCCACAAAATATGTTTAAGAATTTCATGCATGAACATATGCTAACTTTGTGCTATATTCCAGCATAACGACCAAGTCACTATAATGTACATACCGGTATCGGCATATTTGTGTGCAATTCATAACCACGGGAGTAGGACGGCAGAGTACACATGCTTGCACGGACCCAGAGGGAGGGACCAGGGGTCTGCACAGACCCTGAGATTCGGCGAAAATTACTTTTCTAATTATTTTTCGATGTAAAATAGGTAATTTAACACAAATAAATATAGGTTGACCCCTTATCAAAAATTCACTGGAGGTGGACCATCTCTCGACAAAATTTCTGGACCTGCGCCTGGTACCTTTATGTTTCAAGCAGCTAAGGAAACTTATACTTTTAATGTGACAACAACTGTACTGGATGGTTGGGTGTAGACCCCAGTTCGGCAGCATGTCTACGGTGGGAATCTTTTGTGCCCCACCCCTATCCATGACCTGGATTTTCGTTTTATGTGCCAGCAATCTGGCACTACATGTACCCCGGCATGACCATGGACCAGACAAGGTTCGATCCTGTAACTATCTACAGTAACAGACAAATCTCATTAACCACTCCGAATGAGGGGTGGCCCTGTGTTTACCGACTGCAAAGGACGGTAGTCAGCCCTCTGAAATTTGGAAACCCTTGGAACTTATTCAGTATCATAGTTCGGTGGAGGTCCCAAAGAGGGGGACGGGGGTGTTCCATCAATTTGTAGTTAAAATTTACCATGGAAAGGTGAGTTGCAACTTCTGAAATAGTAAACATCTTTTTCGCAAAATGTTCATTGAAAGGACGGAGGGATTGCAACCAAAATAACCCTCCCATGGGTCCGTATAAACGACCTACTTGTATAACAAAGCACTATTTTCGTTTTAATTCTACATCTATTGTATATGTTATATAATACATCTAGTTAAACACTTTTCTCTGACGACTTGATTTAAAATTCTGTCTACCTAAACAATGGGACAGGTGTTCATGACTTTTGATATAGTCATTACAGACAAACATGCAGACGCGATACCCCTCATGATAAACGCTTTTTGAGACAAAAAATATTCCAACTCACTTCAGTTCAAGAACAATTTCCAGTAATTCAAAAGAAACGATCGTAAAAGACGTTCCAAATTCTAGGCAACAAAGATGTTAAGGGGAATTTTAAAGACATCCAGAGTACCACTAATCAACTTCATGTAAGCCATAACTGAAATATAGCATTAAGAGGGGCGCGAGCAATTATGAACCACTAAGAATGTGCATCAAACATTTTCTACAGGAATCAGAAGTAAACAACGGGCTTATGTCATACACCAGTGTGTACTGCCAATTCTTCTTCTAGTACGGCCATGCTTCACATTCATGATGTATTTTTAGATTTTAATTCATGTATCGCAGTCCACCTTTCACGTTCAAGTTGGTTTACTTTTGAAATTTATTTCAATGTACCATAGTCCACATTCCAGTTTCATGGTGATGTATTTTTAGAATTTTGATTTACTGAATAAGCAAGATGAGGTGGTATCAGAATTTATGAGTTTTGGAAAAAAGACAGGGTAAGAAAAAAGAGGAGTTACTGGCTCAGTTATGTGGCAGAAGTCAACATGGAGCTATACAATATACAGCTGTACAGCCTTTTTTGTTCATTGATGAACAAAAGAATATGAAATTACGACTTAAGTATATTTTCAGTCTATGGCGCCAGACCCTGGGATGGGATGAAAGAAAAAGGAAAGATATGAGTAGGTGGGAGGAAGGGGAGAAGGAGAGAAGAGAACAGGCTGGAATGGATGAATTAGAAGAGTAGGTGTAGGAGGAAAGAGATCTGGGTCCGGCGCCATAAACTGAGAATATACCTAAGTCAAATATTTCATTTTAATTTATTCCATTATGAAACGTTCACATAAATTCTCATACAGAATGATTTAATTCTATTTATCAAAAAGAATAAAACTAAATAAAATCCAAATCCCATTTATTAATTCATTGATGAACAAAAGAATATGAAATTATGACTTAAGTATATTTTCAGTTTATGGCGCCGGACCCTGGGATGGGATGAAGGAAAAAGGGAAAGATATGAGGAGGTGGGGGGAAGGGGAGGGGTCAAGGACAGAGGAGAGCACTATTTCCATCGACTATATTCACTTTGTACTGTTGTATTCAGCTATATCACATGAGTGAAGGTATACTGAACTTTGTTTACCACATTCATCTTCACTGAGTCACACCAAGGAAAACAATCTTGCATAAAATGAAATGATGATTTATCATGTATTTCAGTCTTTGTTTGTGAAACTTTACCCAACATGTAAAATTTGATGTATGATCAGTCCCTATTACCATGGTAACCAAAAAGTATAACAATGTTTCACAGCAATATGATCAGGACAAAGGTTTTTTTACAAATGACTAAATGACATAACTTGAAGGAGAATTCTTGAATCTCTATCTCACTTTACCATAAACAACCAGAAGGGAATGTGCAAAGTGACACATCAAGTGAAGATGTAGCCAATGAGATTTGGTTGGTTGATTGGTGTTTTATGTCGCTTTCAACAATATTTCAGTTATATGGTGACATGGAAGCAGGAGGTTACCAACCTCTTAAACATAGTGGCGCAACCCGGGAATCGAACCCGGATCGTCGGCGCGGCAAGCCAAGCACTTAACCACTACACCAAGCCTGTCCCTATCCAATGAGAATATTCTTCATAATCAATTAAGATTACTATTTTCCACCATAAATCATCATACATCAAGAGTAGCTATGGAAAAAGTGCCAAATAAAAATGGGGATGCATGAAATCACCAGGAGCTTATATTATAGATATATAAGTCCCTGAAATCACACACTCCTGATCCAAGGAGTTTCATTCCATTTTAACGAAAACTGAAGTCAAAATAATAAAATCAAATACGCAAGTATCATATGATTGTTGGTTTGCAGTATTATGCTTTCAAGGTACATCAATCATATATCTGTATGGAAGCAGGGAGCTAGCATTCCCTACATCATATTTCATATTCATAGTAATACAATACCGGAATCAAACTGAGATCACCCCCTTCCCCTTTTTGCACAAAGCATACACTAATCCACTAAACCAAGTCCGGTCCATAATGATGATAGACATGAGTCAAACTCTATCATAATTAGTTTATAAAAAATACCACAGACAAAATACAGGCCAATGCAGATTATAACATCAACAAATCCCATTTCTGTTCACCTTCCACAATTCAAACACAATAGAAGAGTACTATTTATTAGCTAAAGCTATCAGGAAAATCAGTACAAAGCTACAGTCTGATGGCTCATATGAACTTTGATGTGTAAGTCAGTATGTCTAGACTTGTACTAAAAATGAAGCAGGTTTTTTTTAATGTTCTTAAAATTCAGTATGGGTACCTATTACATCATTTGTTTTATTATTTTTAACATCTAACATAAATAACTTCATTGGGGCTTGAGTTTCCTTTCTCCTTTGACAAAAAATCATCATAGCAGTATTTGCACTGTTCCAAACCACAATAATTGGCGAATTGACATCAGATCAGAAACTCAGAAATAAATCAAGAGCACAAGGTATCATAATTTATGATTTATATTTAACGTTGATGTATTTACTTACATACAATACCCTGATCCGTTACTGCGCGTCTGACAAAGAGCTCCATGTTGACAGGGGTCTGGGTAGCACGACTGAAAAGCTGAAACGAGAAATTGTAGCGTAATTACTTTATGCAAATCTCTATGGTAATCAAATCACGACATTGAACATTTTACTGCATTTAGTAATTTTCTATTACTTTGATCATTTCCGACAATTCCCAGCAACATGCATGTGCAGACAGAGACATGAATTTCTGGGACTAGATCTACACCTTGAGTCATCAAAAATTACATGTACCAAAAAATATTATTCTGGACCATTTTTTAGGTGGATCATCCCCTCAGTCTTGGCAAAATTCTACTATCACAAACAAGAAAACTCAAGAGTCCCTTATCCTTTTCTTGACAAAAACTGTACCAGCATAGAGTACAACATCCTACAAAAATTGTTAGACTACCTCAATTTCTACGTACTTTAAAAAAAAAAAAACATTTCGATAAAGTAGACTGGGCAAGTAAGGATACTCTTGCCTATGGAAATTATTAGGAAATATGACCCTAGCCCGTATTGTACATTATAGTATACAAACTGGTTGCCACAGATGGACAAATTCACTCATTTACTCTAACCTTTTAATCATCTGGTAATCCTTACTGTCTGTACAAACAGACAGACACATATGTGAATCACTATGTGATGATAGTAAGGTGGGGAGTATATTAACTGGATAAATGCTATATTATTACCGCTGAAAGCTTGAATCATTACCAATGTACAGTGTAGATACATTTGGATCACATAAATCGTAGTGTACTATAATATGTCTTGGTCAGATCTACGTACACGATAACGACTATAGTCTGCTCAGCAGAATATGCCTTGGCTCAAGTATAGCGCATACGTGGCTGTACATATATATTATCGTTAACATGAGAAAGTAATTGTCTTTACAGTATGTAATGAGATATAGCTTACATCAATGGTGTTTCTCATTCTTATAATATACATGTATTTCTTTGGTTTTCTATTTATGATTCATACTGCCATAATCTGTGCGGGGGCTGACAAGGTACATGAGTGAGGAAGGTGAATGGAAGTGGGGATGGCGGGGAAGACAGAAGGGGATGAAATTGGGGAAAGGAGGAGGAAGAGGTTGGAGTGAAGAGTGTGGGAAAAAGAGGGAAGGTGTGGACTGGAGAAGATATGGGGTGCGAGGAGAAAGGAAGAAATGGGGGTTGCAGAGGAGATGTAGGGAGGTTTAAAGAGGAAATCATAAACCTGCCTCCTTTGTCTAACCTAATGTATCAAGGATTTGAGATACAAAGCCATTGAAACATATCATAAATGTAGCCACTGGCCATTTTCAGTGGGACTGGACAGGGAAAACCTGAATAATATCACCTTCTATTACTGGCAATATACATACATTTGTATGTACATGTACAAATGTATGCAAATAGTAGAAAGCAACCCATTCACCAAGGGCTCTTCTACATTAAACAACAGCTTCCCATAACCATATATCTATACACAATGCATATATCTACACACGATGCAAGATTTCATACAACATGAAAACTTTTTAAGAAGAGAACAGACAGGGTAAGCAGTGGGGTGGGTGGGGTGAATGGGGGAAGATATAGGTATATTAGTGTGGGAATATGGAAGATTCTGATACATTTGTTTTTCTGTACATTAAGAGGATGGGGGGGGGGCATGACAAAACAGTGAAGGGGTGGGAGGGTAAAAATATATGTATCCCTGTCAACCCCCTCTCTAAGGATACTATAAATTGGGTTTAGGATTCATATTGCATATACAAACATAACAAATGACAAGGAAATATTTTTAATCTGAATAAAATAAATATAACTACTGTTTGTTGTATTGGAAGTACACATAAATGTAATTACATGTATGTAATGCTCTGTAATTTAATTCAGTGGGTGATCCAGAACTTAGAAAAGGGCTCCTGGCAAAAAAAAAAACACAAAAAATCCAAGGAGTAGAGGATTTCAAGTTTTAATGTTTTCAGATTTAATGTTGTCTAATGATAATGCTTGGGGTGAAAAAATAGAGAATGAAGGGGGTTATTTTATAATACTATGTAAATGATACTTAATACCTGGTATGATGGAAAATCTACTTCAAAATGGAAAAAAAGGAAAGAGTGAAGGGGGGGGGGGGCAGTTCCACAATCTAAATTTTACTATTGTGATTATACATGCGCGGATCCAGAAATTTTTGTCAGAGGGGGTCCAACCAAAAAAGGTAAATTTTTCCCTTAGAACAGGGGGGGTCCAACCCCAAAAATGCCCAAATATTACCTTTTTTGGTAAAATTTTCGGATTCCAGGGGGGGGTCCAGACCCCCCTAACCCCCCCCCTCTGTATCCGCGCATGTTATACATATATGACGCAGGGTATATCTAATCTCATATTCATTACATTTTTTATGTATTTTTCCAAAGCTACTACTGTAATTTTTTTTTTAATTTGTTTAAATCTTGAATCATATTATACCAGACAGTATAACAATGTACATTGTACTGTGCACTCCCTTTCCTGAATCAATTTACTTTAGTTTTTACTCTTTTTAATTTAAATCATTCACATAGCAGGGTGGTCCTGGTTTAAACTTTCACTGGTTTTGAAACATGATACTCTGCATTATTTTATTCAATAAAATGAATAATGAAGTAAACTTTTATGTAATTTTTATAGAAATAAGTCTGAATACTGATAATTTTGTCTTACATGCAAGTCATATATCATAATTTTCAAACTACAATGTTTTCCCCTTTTGAATTTTGTTAGTACTAGTAATTTCAGTAGGTAGGTTCAACATTAAGATGCCTATAATTGTTTCAATTTACGAAACTCCCAAACTATAGACAAACTCCAGTAAATGATATTCTTTCACTTTTATTGCATGTATTGTTTTGCATAAAAAAGTGTCTCAGATGAATGCATTTTAATCTACGATGACTTTATTTACAGAGAAGTCAAACTATGATTCATTAACAAAGAAATACATTGTCCCTTTTGCATTTATCATGATATTCAAATGTACTTGTAAATGTACGTAAAATTACACTTTTTATGTACATAATATTTTCTTATATCGAAATTTACCAATAATTAGCAGAATGATGAACATTTTTCTTTAATTTCAATAATTGTATTATTTAAGCGTTTAGTTCGTAAATTTTGAGCAGACTTTACGCACAATTCCCATTATTTTAACACTGTAATAGTTGGACAAAAACAATATCGGTGACAGTCTAACAATTCCTAAAAGTCAACACAAACCACGAAAAGGAGCTAAAGTAACCCTACCCCCACGGCCCTTCACCCCTTTTCAACCGTGTAATTCACTATGAACAAGTGAGCGTATGTTTAAATGTACGACACACCCTTTCCAACCCGACCCTGACTTGTAATCTACGAGTAAGTCAATAGTAACCAGCAAACTCCAAGCAAAAGGGCTTACAAAGATATTTCTTCAGAGAGCGGCCCTCGCCGGGGGGGGGGGGGGGGCTCCTTCTACAACACCCCCCTTTTTTCATCTACCTTTGTCGTGTCGAATTTATTTGCCAATCATAATAATATTCGTATATTTAATACTATATAAATCTTTCATTCTATGTGAAAACCTTCCTTCCTCCTAGTTTTGTTAACCATAATGCTTCCCCTCTCTCGAACACGAACTTTTACCTGCACCGGAAACTGCATGGTACTAAAAACAAATGGGATACACATGACGAGAGATTTGCTGATAATAGCGGTAACCCCTGCTGTCTCTGTGTAGATAAAACTTATATTACTCTCTCCACATGTAATGCCAATAACAAACAATGTTATATTATGTATATTTTGTTGTCCTAATCTCCAAGCTTAAGACAGTAACGACATGTTACTTTGCATAAGAATACAAAAAGGGGGTTAATTTGCATACCTTTTGTGCCTAAAATCAGTGCAAGCGTAAACACCAAACCCTTCGAAAACTGGCTCATAACTCCCTTATAAATAAAATCCACACTAAATGAAAATCAAGACATTGCCTCATAATCCTATATTCCTAATCACGAATAAAAACAACACTTGTAAATCCACAGAAAAAGTTTAAAACAATGTTAAAATCGGATACCCAACTATCACACTCTCCGCGACATGATTTTTTCACAACTTTTGACTTGGATTGTGTCGCTTGCTGTGGATATTCATCCGCTGTGTATAGGTACGCTTCGCTGAATTCCGATAGATAAACAAGCAGTTTTCATATAAAATCGACCATGTTCTAGACTTAATTCCTATTATCGTATATGAAACAACGCTTCCGGTCAGTGTTATTCTAATTCTATGCTTTCTTTCTTATCATCTGTGCGCTGGAGTTTGCACTATGTTTTAGCTCGGAGGGATATTAAACTTTTCCATCTCCATAAATCACAAGAAGTGATTTCGCGCGAGTGGCAATAAACTTGAGATCACGCTTGATCAACCCTAACGTCTTGCCACACGACTGGGATGCCGTTTAAACATAGTGCCAGGGGCCTGCTTAAATATTTAACTATATTGTATGTTTGACTATAACGGCATGTCAACTCTATAAAGACCGTACGTCATTATATACCTGTTGCGCTGCGGATTAAAAATAGTGTATTTCTTCCGAACTTTACAACAAGGTTGTTTAAAGGTAAACAAAAGATGTAACAATTGATGCTCCTCTAGGACGTTTGGAATGCTTTTCAGTGAGCGTGTATAAGGACATTCGTAGTGCGAGTGGTAGTGATTTCTTGTCTTTCTTTTTATTTCTTTGTGTCATAATGGACGAAAGTTTTCCGTGACGTTAGAATAATATTATTATACTAAGTAAAGAACGCACGTATATATTTTTTTTTACTGCAAGAAAACTCTGTGTAAAATGAGGGCTGTGGAATAGTTTTGTTTACAATACTGATTTTCAACAATACTCCACTTTCATACATGAACCAATAGTTGTGAAATTATTAAATAGACAGTTATTAAAGCACAGACATATATATATATGTGTGTGTCTCTAATTAAAGTATGTAGTATTAAAATTTCGAAGTCTATTTTGAGTGGAGCACAATTTCTGGACATACGCCTTATTTCATTATATGTAGTATTATTTTCATTAATTTATTCATTCATTCATTTTTTATTATTTTAAGTTCTTTGGCTTTGACTTGAAAACTGTACAATTGCAAGTCTTCAAAGTACTTCTCTGGTTTTCGGAAGGGAAGGAGAGGGTGGACTGGGTAAATTTCCTATGGTTCTTTATATAATATTCCATCCTTATAAATGGCAGTGATCGGGTGGGGTGGGGGGTGTCCACTTGATAAGAGGTTCAGACTAGAATAATCTTAAATGGAAAAGTCGGGAAGCTACAATGAGTTACAGTGCTGAGCCTTGCCAGGTCAACGGTTATCAGGACCCCGTCCCCTACAATCTTTTGCTCAAAATTATATTGAAATTCGATATAAAAATTAAGTGAAACAAACTATGTTTATCATATATTAAACTTACCTAAAGTGCGTCGTGAATAAATCGCACATATTGTCAGTGCAATATTTGATTTTTGGTTGGAATATAAATTATAGAACAAAGAATAATTTTGATTTCATTACATTTAGCCTTCCGGTTAGTGCAAAAATATAAAGTACAAAAATATAAGGAACACATTCATAGTTGTATCAACGTGTAATCAAATTAATATCAGATTAAACATATGATAATATATATATATATATATATATATATATATATATATATATATATATATATATATATATATATATATATATATATATATATATATATATATATATATATATATATATATATATATATATATACATGTATATATATATATGCTAAAAACTGCATTTCATTTTCTACTACTGCATGCTGGTGATGTTTGCCAAGGCAAGTCCTCCTCCCTCCACAAATGAATTAATATATAAATAAATAAATAAATAAATAAATAAATAAATAAATAGATAGATAGATAGATAGATAGATAGATAGATAGATAGATAGATAGATAGATAGATAGATAGATAGATAGATAGATAGATAGATAGATAGATAGATAAATAAATAAATAAATAAATAATTAATAAATAAATAAACAACAATTAAGTGAACAAAATGAGAACTCGCTAAAACTGCGTTTGGCCTGCAGGGATCAATATCTGTTGCTGTCTCGTTTAAGACACAAAAACCTACGACTTTTGTTTTACCTTTCAAATGTCATTTTGGCAGGATGAACAGTTCGATAGACACGTAGTCGTTACGGATATACATTTTGGTTTGTTGGTGAAGACTTTAGATCTATCGCTGTCCGTGGCAAGCTTGTTTGTCAGGAAATCGAAGACCTGTGACTTACACAACTTTTTTTCTCTCCACGTAAGGAAGGAATTCTTACACAGTTCACCAAATACAATTTGAACGATTCTATATACATTATTGTTGTGATACTTCCTAGTCTATTGTCTTTTCCCCCACTTCCTCATTTACGGAATGTACACAAAATATTCATTATTAAGATCTTTCCAGGTAGGTCAGCAGGGGATGATTACTTGGCTATGGTACCAATCTCGTCTCTTGTTCTCCCAGGGTCACGTGGTCGTCCTTTCTTAAGATCTTTATTGGTGGGTCAGCAGGGTATGATTACGTTACCATGGCACCAATCCTGTCTCTTGTTCTCCCGGGGTCACGTGGTCGTCCTTTGTTAAGATCTGTACTAGTAGGTCAGCAGGGGATGATTAGGTCATCATGGTACCAATCTCGTCTCTTGTTCTCCCAGGGTCACGTGGTCGTTCTTTGTTAAGATCTTTACTGGTGGGTCAGCATGGGGATGATTACGTTACCATGGTACCAATCCTGTCTCTTGTTCTCCCAGGGTCACGTGTTCGTCCTTTCTTAAGATCTTTACTGGTGGGTCAGCATGGGGATGATTACGTCACCATGGTACCAATACTCTCTTGTTCTCCCAGGGTCACGTGGTCGTCCTTTGTTAAGATCTTTACTGGTAGGTCAGCAGGGGATGATTACGTTACCATGACACCAATCCTGTCTCTTGTTCTCCCAGGGTCACGTGGTCGTCCTTTGTTAAGATCTTTACTGGTAGGTCAGCAGGGGATGATTACGTTACCATGACACCAATCCTGTCTCTTGTTCTCCCAGGGTCACGTGGTCGTCCTTTGTTAAGATCTTTACTGGTAGGTCAGCAGTGGATGATTACTTCGCCATGGTACTAATCCTGTTCTCCTAGGGTCACTTGGTTATCCTTTGTTTCCTGGTTTGTATTGCCCTGTACAACAATTTAGTAACCTTTTACTTTTTAGTATCAGTGTACTATACATATTCGTATGAAACTATAAAACTGCCGAGTGTCGGTAAGTCATGCTCGGGTGTTCCAGCAATACATCTGTGTTGATTCTGAGGCTGATCTCCCAGGCCTCCCGAATGTGGAAAGCGCAAAGCTTTACACATTCGGAGAACATCGAGTACCAGGGGCGGATCCAGGAGCTGAAGTGGGGGAAGGGTAGGTCGAAGGAGGCCCGAAGGGCTGACCCGAGGCACGAAGTTCCGAGAGGGGAAGGGCACAGAAGGGGTGTAACCCTTCCTGTAAAGGGTTCGCGGGATTTTTTTTTTAAATTTCGAATAAAATGGTGAAATCTGATACATTTTCAGCCCTTTTTTTCAATAATGACACAGGATTTTGTTTTCGGTCTACTGAAGAACAAAGCCATAAAATCATATCTATTTGGTCACTTTATTTCTTCATTATTAACTTTGATATGGTGACGAAACTGCATATATTTCACATAGTTTCCCTTAAAGTAAATTTACAATGCAATCTCATTAAAACTCGATTTATCACGCTCCTTAGTTTTTTCGTTGTCGCGAAGGTAGCTTCGCGACAACGAAAAAACTAAGGTGCGTGATAGATCGAGTTTTAATGAATTTGATTTACAAAGCCAGAATAAATACGTATATATAGTAGTACTAATACTGCATGTAGATGAGTTCTAAAATCTATCTTGATCTAATGTAATAACAAGTATACTGATATAAACAATTACTGAACTTTAAACAAACATTTTAATCTAACAAAAAAAAAAATAAATAAATAAATAAATTAGAATAAAATTGATAACCACATTTTCGTGTATCAACAAAAATAATCATATTTAGAATAAACAAGTTCCTTTCAAAGTAAGCACCATGCAGTCATATATGTAGCAAAATACATTATGCACAAGCATGTGTAGGTAAGAAAAACTCCGAAAGGTAACAAAAGGTTGTTCAAAACATAAAAATAGAATATGATAGGACAAAAATTCGAAGGCTGACCTTCGTCGAGAGGAAAAGGTAAAAAAACCAAACAAACACCCCCCCCCCCAAACCCCAGTAATGATAAAAAGGGAAACCGGGGTCGGGGGTTGTTTCCCGAACCCCCCCTAAATCCGCCCTTGGGTACCAGGCTATGATGATATTTCTTACAGAGTGTTCGGTTCCTTATTTCTAGTGATAATTCAAGAAATCTTCTCCGTCTTTATTGATGTATCATGGTGTGATAAAAATGATACATCGAGAAAAAAAAACACCATCGTTGACACACTAGCAAATGTGGTCCTTCATTTAAACTGAAGAAGAAGAAGAAAAAGAAGCAGAAACCTTTTTCTCTAAATAATAATCGCAGTAAACACGAAATGCTTTTTTTTATTCAAATCAAAAATTATAAAGCGCGGGTTCGATGTTCAAATTAGTGTATATCCCGGATGAAAACAAACTACACGTGAAAATAAAAACATGGTTCGTAAACTAAAATTTCACGAGAAGAAACTTCTGAAGAAAGTTGACTTTATATCATGGGAGGTAGACAACAATCTTCACGAAGTTAAAGTTATGAGAAAATATCGGATTCAACGCAGAGAAGATTACACGAAGTAATTCTAAATTTCCTCTGACAAAAATAGGTTTAGAATTTAGAAATTAGTTACTATATTCAGTTTTCATTCGCCAAAATGAACACTAAAATGTATAAGGTCCTGATATTATGTTTATCCGTTACGTTTCCCTGGTGTCATAACATTGGTGTTTGCAAAGGTAGTGTAGTTGAGGCATCACAGGTTGACAGGTCGGTGCTCCTAAACATCAAAGTCTACCAAACTTTTACGTTTTTTCGCTTTTAAATGCAATTTCTATGTGTTTCAAACATGTTTTATAGTCCATACGGTCACTATCCATAGATTTTACCTGAAAATTTTACACTTTGAAGTCCCATTCATGAATGAAGAAGAATAAAGGAATTGCGCACGACAGCCCACCACCATTTTGAATCAGGAACGATAATGGCTTACATACAGGAATGCTGTAATGAACTTTAGCTTTTAAGAATTTTTTTTAAAAACTGTTATGTTATCTAGTACATTCTTCACTTATTACAGATTTAGAGGTTGTTGGCCATTGTTTCTAAATCAGAGTGGAATCTGACAAAACTAAAAGAAAAACTGTTAATTATATATTCTTTATTGAGTTAACCACTGCTGGCATACATTATTGGATGTAACTTGTACAAAGCCAGTGAATATGAAATTGTAGAATATTTTGCAGGACATTAGGTCTGGTAAACTAAGACAAATCACCAGACCGAAGAAACTTTTATCATACCGAAAATAAAATGTACATTTTTAGAATGATATTCACAAAAATCGTACAACGACTTCTCATTTTGATTTTTATTGATTTATTGTGAATCTCTGGCAAGTGGAAACACATCTCCCCAGTTTTCTTCAATAAAGTCAACACAATAATCATCATTGTCAACATCTTTTCCCCATATAAATGAAAGGGCCTTTAAACCTTCATTAATTTATTCATATATTATTCATCTGACAGTCAGTCTGGAAATCTAAGGTTATTTACGGGACCAACAGAATTTTTACCGGACTTGTCTGTCTGTCCGATGACATTTCATTTTCACAGCAAGGCATGTGTCCACCATAAAATGTATCTACATTGTAATTATGATAAGATACATATCTGTATTAAATACACGAATAATGTTATGTTTGAAAGTAAGTAAGAATGACACTGTATCAAAAGAATATCATGGTCTTGCAATATAAACAACGATATATATAATTCGTCTTCATTCCTGAATGGGACTGTAAAGTGTAAAATTTTGAGGTAAAATCTATGGACAGTGACTGTATGGACTATAAAACATGTTTGAAACACCTAGAAATTGTATTTAAAAGCGAAAAAAACCACAAAAGTAGAGTTTGGTATTTAGGAGCACCCTTGACAGGTTGTGGTCAACCTCTCATATGATAGGTAATCACTTAAATGTGTAACATTCTCTATCTAAAGTATACAAGTACTGAAAATAAAAAATTCACAATATTGACTTCAAGCTTAGAGCTTTCTTGCCACTTACCGCTTACTTTCTATAGCAGTAACATGAAACATTGTGTAATATTCAAGTAATTCACTTTGTTCCAAATTTAAATGCAATCACGAGCATTATTTACATTTTCTCCTGAAATTCCAACCCGTAAAAAGTACCATATTTACTTGTATATATAATACATGTTTACTAGAAAACAAAAGTAGGTAAGAATGAAGATAATATCTAACTACTTAGCTAAGAGACCCATGCTATGTAGGTCAAACTATATGTCCCTTTCATTGGAAGTTACATGTAGTTATACATTGTAATTTATGATTAGTGAAAGAATTAGTACAAGTTGAATTGAAGTCACAAACAAGGAGAAATTACTGAAATTTTAACAATTATTAAGAAATTTGACTCTGAATACCCTCTGGGTATCTAGTAAGGTAATGCAGACTAAGAACTAGAACACTGACTTAGTAACTTTTGTGGCTCATTCTTGTATCGCAGATAGGATTTGTGATAGTTATGTAGCTTCATTATCTGTACTGCATTAATTCAGCAAATTTATGTACATGTATAGAACAAAGTTTTTAATCATTTAAATGATGAAGAAAAACGGTTTTCCACCAAACTTACATAACATAATAGTGGAAAAAATCACATAACCTAACACAATTTGCAGTCATTTTCATGATCATTTTAATGCCTTTTTCAGTGCCTTAAGGCCAAAATATGCCTGCTAGAGTCTAGAGTTAAATTTCAAAAAGTTTCAGGGGAGCATGCTCCCAGACCCCACAAGCAAACTCACACCTTCGGTGCTTGCATATGTCACCCCCTACTTTTTTCATTTTCACCTGCTACTTTTGCACTTACTGAAAACCTAGCATAGTGAATATATAAGCCAATTAAAGAAATTGACCTTTTCAACTTATCATTTTGGAGCTTATTGCTGCACAAATGTTGCAGCTATAAACTCCAAAATGGAAAATCATAAATGTCAACTTTATTTTTTAGTAAAGATGTGCACACAAAATTTACTTTTTAGAACTTGAAATTGATCACTGATAACAGAGATGGTTACACATTTGAGTGATTGTCTCTAAAATGTTAGATTGTTCCCAACCTGGTTGAGTTACTGACCTACAAAATTTACCAACATTAGTACCTACACGATTATAGAATATCAAATGTTTATTGCATGTGGGAGGGTTACAATGCCATCTTATAACAGTGATAATTGGTATTGTGCAGGTTGATTCTGAATCATAATTACACTTCGTCAAGTGATTTATAGAAAATATTTCAAAGATAGTTTAATGTGTTTTCAATAAGCTACTGATATTTTTGAGCCAATACAATTACATGTACATACGAAAGAGAAGCATTTATGATTCACCATCAGCCTTAGCCACTGTTACACCACAGTCTGGATGGAACTTTGAATGCCCACTGTCCACAGTTGGCAGTCCACCTGAAACTTCAGTGGGCATTAGGAGTAGACATTTACCTGAGCTATCAAGCTATCCACTTACATCTATGTTAATTCCAACTGGCTCTTACAAGAATGGCCACTGTGTCCAGTGGACATTTTTAATGCCCACTCTAAAAATGCCCATTGTGACCAGTGGGCAAATAAAGTTCCACCCGGACTGTACTGTACATATGGGATGTCAGTGTAGCCCTACATGTATCACACACAATCAACAGCCAGTATTTCATAATAGTATTGGGTGAAGTTTTGAAGCTACATGCTCAGCTGAAAGCCTCTATCCTGTTTCAGTGTTGTGTGATATTCTCTGTACCTTAATCTGTTTTCATATCTGCTTGTATGATTCAGGGTCAGGATTCCTTCGTAAAAATGTGTGTGGTTTTCCATTCTCTTACCGAGGACTGGTTATTCAACCACTTTTGACAACTATATGCTTGCACCTTAAGACACATAAATCTATGAATTGATCATTTACCTACTTGATTAAATCTATAGTTTCCTCAAGATAAAACTCAAAAACTGCAAATTTGTTAAAAAATGGCAGAAATTCATACTTTCTTTTATGTCCTGAGGAGGCCTATGTTATGTTGAGTAAAAGTCATACAGTACCACTGACTAGAGTTCTCACCCATCAAACCTTGCCAAAACTTAGATTTCTGTAAGGCCCCAATTTTTTGAGGAAAATTTTGTTGTTATTTTGTGATTACAAAGTTTCATATGTAGTTGAGGATTCTTAAATATGTGAAAGTCAGTGATGTGATATGAAATGAATTTTTACGTAAACCAACTGGGGTCACACTGGGACACATTCTCGAATAAATTGCTGTCAATGTACGCAGGGATAATTTGCTGAGAAATTCAGAGAATCTCTCTTAGTATTTAGAATTCTCTCATAGAAATTCAAGATTTTGTTAGATTCTCTTTTTGAATTTTGTCAAAAACCTAAGTTTCTCTGAGTCTGATCATAAAAAATGAGCAGAATTATCCTGTTTAATGTAACAGATCTGATCTAAGGAAAGTATTGATATGTCTTAAAAAATTGGTAGGTAAATTGGTCCTTGAAATGTATGTTGTGAGTGTGATAGTGTTTAACTACTGTCAGAAGGTTGAATTTTGATTCCTTGGTGGTGTCAGGAGAAATCCAACTGGTGTTTTTTAATGGAAAACTCTCAGATACTATCACATATACATAAATATATATATATAAATATATAAATGTATATATATATATATATATATATATATATATATATATATATATATATATATATATATATATATATATATATACACAGCAATAATATAAAAGTGGGTTTTGGAACAGAGAATCTCAGATGAGATCTGATAAGGCCAGATATTTTTTGGTACTTTTACAGATTCAGGGATTTCATTAAGACTTGGTACCCGGGGTAATACCACTGCTTAAAGTGATGGAAATCGTCTGTTTTTACTGCTCAGTACGTGCATACGGCACTCAAAATGAAACGCCATAATTTTCTAAATCACCTTCTCAAATATTTTTCATTGAAAACCCTGCAGATTTGGTGCTTTTGCCTGTGCCCAACCATTTATATTGTTCTTTCAGTTTGTGAGCACTGTAGGTATACAAATATTGGGTTGTGGTGCTTGTTTTGGTTTCCATGGTTATAAACGTCTTGTAGGGTGAGGAGTGTGAGAGAGTCTGCCTTCTTTTTTCAGATTGTGCAATAGGTAGAGAGTCGGCAATATATGGAAAGTCCTGTATTGAAATCCCAGTCTAGCCACATCTTTTTATACCCCCTCAAACGAAGTTTGGGGAAGGGTATATTGGAATCACCTTGTCTGTCTGTCCGTCTCTCTGTCCAGAAAACTTTAACCTTGGCCATAACTTTTGAACCAAAAGAGATTGGGTCTTCATACTACACGTGTATTCGTTGTGGCAAGACCTTTTGGTCGGTACCAAAATTTTTGATTCATTGACCTTGATGTTTGACCTACTTTTGAAAAACTTTAACCTTGGCCATAACTTTTGAACCAAATGAGATGGGGTCTTCATGCTACACATATGTGTTCCTTGTGGCAAGACCTTTCTGTCGGTGAGTTTTGACTCAATGACCTTGACCTTGATGTTTGACCAACTTTTGAAAAACTTAACCTTAGCCGTAACTTTTGAAACAAAAGAGTTGGGGACTTCATGCTATAAATGTGTATTCTTTGTGGCAAGACCTGTCCATCAGTACTGAAATTTTTGACTTTGTGACCTTGATGTTTGAATTACTTTTGAAAAACTTTAACCGTAGCGATAACTTTTGAACAAAGATAGATTGGGCGTTCATACTGCACATGTGTATTCTTTATGGCAAGATCTGTCTATCGGTACTAAAATTTTTGATCCTGTGACCTTCACCTTGACATTTGACCTACTTTTGAAAACTTTAACCTTAGCCATAACTCTTGAACCAAAAGAGATGGGGGCCTTCATACTACACATGTATATTCCTTTTGGCAAGACCTGTCTGTCGGTACCAGAATTTTTGACCTTGTGACTTTTAACTTGGTCTTTCCCCTACTTCGAATTTTGTTGCAGTGGGGGGTATTTCTCCCATTTTCATTTCATTAGAAATCTTAAATTAAAGGAATAATCTTGTTTCTTTCATCTTATAAATCCCAGGTAAATAAATATTCAGACTTATCTGAAACAAGTTTGAATTTTTTTGGTGTGTTTGTGAAACTTTTCATGTTATGTGACATTTACACATTGTGGCAAATTGACATGTAAATTACACTTTAAAAACTGTTTGATGTTGAGTAAGATGGATATATTTTATCAATGTTTGGACTTTTTCAGCTCATTATGTTTAAAATTTCTTTTTCTTTTGTAGGTATAATAAACTTTCTAGACATGTAAGGGAACTTGCAAAGAAAATAAAAGAATTGGATCAAAAAGACCCATTCAGAGCTGAAGCTACAAGTCAACTCCTAGAGAAATTGTAAGTGAGGGTGGGGGGGGGGGGAGAATTATGTTTCTGGCCTCTTGACCAACCCTTATTTTTACCCCCTGACTCTAAAGTTTTTATGGTAAAAAAAAAAAATAACAGAGTCTGTTGAGTGCTTGAATTGATTGGCAGTACCGTATATTTTGAGTACAAAAGTTAAATCATGTTCACACATCAACACAAAATAGCATGTTGTCACTGGTTACTGTCAAATGTGCTGCAAACCTTCAGTATTGTAGCAATAGAATTTCAAAAAAAAAAAAAAGACAGAAAGGGAATCATTATTACCTCGGCAATATCCTGTTATTTTCCCCACCGGTGTTCAACAATGTCTCGTTTTATTCCCAGAATAAAGGAATTAAACAGCAATGAAAACACACAAGCATGTTATTTTTATCAATAATTACATCATGGGGACATTCACCCATTGTTGACTTCCTGGGAACTTATAAACCCCTTCAGAGCTCTAGCTTTTACAATTTGTTGTCAGTTGACAAAACAGATTAGAACAGATATGCAAGCTTCAATTAATGCCTTCTAAAATTTGAGTTGGTTGATTGGTGCGTTACGTTTTCAGTTATATCACAACATGGAAGCAGGAGGTAGCCAACCTTTTACATGTAGTGGCACAATCCGGGAATGGATTCCAGTTTATTGGTGCCACATGCCAAGTGTTTAACCACTACATCAAGTCTTCCCCTTCTAAAATTTGAGGGCTGATGTGGGTCGAGCATTGCCATCAGAAAAATCAAGCTGGTGTGGCACATAAAAGATCCCTCACTGCTTCGGACGTGTTCGTGGCAAAGGTGGAAATTTCTATGCGATGCATCAGGCAGATGCCGTCACCATATATATGAAATAATCATGGAGTGATGTAAAACAACATTCAATCAATCAATGGTATAGAAAATTTGTTTTCATATTAGAGTTCCTGATACATTTGTTTGCTGGTATCTACCATTTACACCCTCGATAGGGGCAGGTGTGGTACTTCTGAGTTGCTTATATATATATACATGTTTCCTGGTACATGTATCTACCATTTACACCTTCAAAAGTGGCAAGTTGGTTCAGTGGTACCACTCTAGATTTCTATTCTGACAACCAAAATATGAAACTGGTTGTCAGCTTGGTTTGTTATATGGTAATTTATTGTCTTCTGTCTGCATACCTGTCCTTGGGATGAGGCAGTATAACGGAGGCCCTGTGTCAATGAATACACCGGCAAGTACACGATTTCTCACCGCTTTAGGAAGGTTTGTTACATAGGACAGTGTCACGACATTCTATGGTGCACAGAAGATCCCTGAAGGCTTTGGTTTCAGTCAGTTTGGTTTTAAATTATGGTTTGGTCTTTAATTAATATGGTTTGTGTTCATAAATTGATATCACAGTCATGGTTTTGTCACTCAGTTGCAATAGTCTTTGGATGATTTAAATGTGATTTTTACACAGCATTATTAAAAGTTGGATATAACATGTCTTA
This sequence comes from Pteria penguin, assembly GCA_035048485.1. Lineage (NCBI taxonomy): Eukaryota > Metazoa > Mollusca > Bivalvia > Pterioida > Pteriidae > Pteria > Pteria penguin. The sequence goes on along the minus strand of CM068586.1, from coordinate 53,894,298 downwards.
TTACAGATTATGTTTGTGCAAGAAAACAAGTTATTTATAGTAAGTGGAATGCTCTATGAATGAATTATGTTATGTAAGTTATTATTACAAGTACCATTTAAATGCTTTATGCTAGTTTTACAGAATTCTGATCTTTGCTCCAGGACCTATAGCTATATATATAGACAGCAGTTGGTATTTAATTCATAAATGCTTGATATTTTTTTCTTTTTATTCTTTGAAGTGACAGTTTCAATAATGATTAAACTTTTTCGGCATTTAAACTTAAGACTAACTATGAATACATTTAAATTCTTACTATTCATAGCCTCAGTATATTTCAAGAATTTGAGCTAAGTTTTAAGGTCAAGGTCACAGTACATGTATCTACATGTATATGGTTTAAACCTTTTCACATAATATAACTCCAAAAAGACATCAGGGATTTGTGGGATATTGCTGCGGTCATCATTAATTGTGACTTCTTTTCTCTCCTAGTGGTGTTTTAAGGGTATTTCAACACTGACTTCTGACCTTACCTCCAAGATCAAGGTCACACTGACAGTGTATACCTGACCAAAGACCCAAGACTTTATATGGCATTAATAGAAGAAATATATTTTATGAGATTGTTCTTCATGCCTTTAAGGTGTGCTTTCGAATGGAGCTGTATGCAATCTTTCATTTCAGGCAACCTATGGTTCCACATCTCAGTACTGACTGCATGCAACTGACTATTCTGTACTTTACATTTCAAACTTTGGTGACATATCCCAGATTTCATTGTGTACTTCACCACTACAATTCGTCCGTCTCAGTAATTAGGAGGGGGTGTTTAGTTAGACGAAAAGCAATAATAATAAAATTGCTATAAATGATCAAAACACCGAAGCTTCCGCGAAACCCATCCGTTACAGAACGATGAAATATTATTTAACGAATATCAAATATTGGCATTATATTTGTAACCTATAAATGTTTTATTCATTTAATTTGCTGTGATACGAAATAGCGGTTGCGGACATTGAATGAAATCTGTCAGTATTGACTCAAGGATGTTTTAGGGAATTAAAGCGATGTTTGTGTTTCTGTGACCTCTGACCTCGCTGCTCCTGCTCGCTGACGACGTCAGGCCATAGCTTACAATGAAGATCCTCACCTTTGTCTGTTGAAGACATTAATTGTCAAATTTCATTTGCTTTTTCCTTTGTAGGTCATGTAGCTCATCCGATTTTGACGGCTTGATGGAATTGGCCCCAGCTTTTATTGTTTGGACCTTTGCGGATTCGGAGTTCCCCGCGTTCATTCGTAATATTTATTCGACAGAATGAGTCACAATGACTAGTTGTGTAATGCTATTTATTTTCAAGAGTGACACAAATGAATTAGAAATATTTAGCTTCTTCTTTATAATACATGTACCGAAATGTTTCAGCATTTCCGATTAAGTCCAATTTGAAAAGTGGTTACCGCATGGGAGGCACGATGGCCAGGCCGTGGGCTCGATTTCCACTGAACGCTTTGTTAGTGATGGATTCAGTAATTCAGCTGAAAAATTAAGTCTTTCCGGGTAGTGATTTAATAATTTTCTTCACAGTCCAATATCTCCGCCAATAGAACATGCAAAGGTCTTTCAATGTTGGGAAACCCTTCTATAAAACGTCTATAATATCCCACAAAGCCTATATATGGATAAAACACCCACTAGGGGAGCTCGTTGTGTAACAACAGAAAAATATAATGCGTTTATTGTATTACTGTGAATTTTACAAATTGTTTCTTGAGCCGGGTGGCTCAAACGGTAGAGTGTTTGGCTCCCGACCGAGAGGTCCCGGGAGCGAATCCTACCGGCGACTGGGTGGTGTCCTGTGTTTTAGATGAAACAACGAAAACCGAGGTCCGACGTCATAGTTTACGCTGATACGGAAATGAGCACTCACTACTTTGGATGGGTCCGTTTTATGGATAAAACGTTCTGGGCGATGCACCAGACAGATGCCGCCATCATATTTAAGTGAAATAATTTTGGCGAGAAACGAACCAAATTACCGAACAGCGTGAATGTTACAGTTTTTAACAAGATAAGCAGCCCCCTTTTCTTCGTTAGATATTTTGAACTCGACATACGACAATGAACGGTAAAGTCCTTTTTCTTTGTTTGGAGACACTGTCGCTTTCCTTGATGTAATGCGTCTCGTGACTTCGTATAGACTTCAAGGATTAAAGGGACAAAAAAGTTTAGAAAAAAAAGAAGACATTGAGAAGTTGGTATGAAATATATTGAAGATAAGAGAAACGAAGAAGTCAGCAGGCGCAGGTCCAGAAATTTTGTCGAGAAGGGGGGGGGGGGTCCACCTCCAATGAATTTTGTGAGAGGGGGTCCACCCATGTTTTTGTGTAGAAAATAACTTATGTTACATTGAAAAATAACGAGAAAAGTCATTTTCGCGGAATCTCAAGGTGGGTTGGGACCCCCGTCCACCCCTCAGGATCCGCGCAAAGTCAGTGTGAAATATCATTATTGAAGAGAAAGGGAGGAGTATGAAAGTTTATTGCGATGTGAAATTAATACCTTTTAAACGAAATAAAAAACATACTACGCTTTAATCCTGACATCAAGCATGTCAAAAGTATGTCCATACATCAGAACCCTCTTCATTAACGTGTAGCATACGAGAAAATGGGGAATTGGCTGTAAAGGACAAATCTGCAAATTACAAAATAAATGAATTCCTATCAGAATTGCAGAACATTTAAATTTATGGATTTTGTATCTGATGAGGATGAATGGCGGTCGACGAAGCGTCATTTGATTGAATATGGAACTGCATTACACGGGAGCGTCCCCACAGACGTGGCAAATATTCTCAAACTATCAACCCCCAAAATTAAAGTTTATCACTAAAGCAGTGGATTTGGTCTCTAATTCGACGTATACAAGTCGAATCTGCCACACTCCACGTGGTGCGGAAAAATGAAGAAATCTGAGTGCTCTCCCTCGGGAGGGAAGTTACATGACTGCAAGAGTTGATTAGATCTCTATTGTCATTTTAATTGAATAAAAAAGAAGTTTGCCGAACAAAATGAGAGATATGGGCATGGAAGGGGTTCATTATGTCTTTAAACACATTTATATCTTGTAAAATAGACGGTGTCTATTACAGACGGCAATCCAGCACTCGGCCACGTCCGTATTCGCTTTGTATTTTATTGTGATGCAACGTGATACTACGCTCGACACTTGCTAATAACTTCTTTATGATCAGATTATCTCATAAGCGTCTGTCAGGAGCTGTATGTCCACTGATAGGGTTGGATAACATTCGGAAGTCCTCGAGTACATTGTGACCATCAAGTTCATGTGCACACGTACCCGTACATATACTTCGGTACACTCGATAAAAGATCAATGTTTGGGATCATTTTAGACAAATTTTGGGAAAAATCAATGAAATTTCCAGTAATGCCTCGCCTACATTCATTGTTTACTGTTTCTAGTATGATACCGCGAAATTTACTTCGTACTTACATTGTAGCAATTAAGTACCAAGCCTTGGTTGCATTTATAAAATCGAACAATGAGCAATTAAAACATATGTATGTATTGTGGGTCAGTATTTTTGACCTGAAATAAAGTTTATCTGACATTGGGCCAACTCGTTATGTCAGTTGAATGAAAGGTCCTGTTGGGTGAACGTGTTATAATGTAAAGGTTAATTGAAACCTTATAAAATATTAACTTGCAGTACTAGTTAGGGGGGGGGGGGTCAAAATCTTCTCCATGGACTGTGCTATCGTTGAACAGTGTCGATAAGTGCCAGAACCGGCGTGCCTTAATCGGTAGCGTGTCTGGCTCGTGGTTAAAAGGTCCCGTGTCTAAATCCCACATCCTGTCATTCAGGCGGGACTATAGAAACCGAACTGCCTTGTCACTGTAGACTTCGGTATGTGAAAAGTTCCGTTCTGCTTCGGGTGGGTCATGTTTCATGGGCAAAATGTTGTGCATTGCGTCAGGCAGATGTCGTCGCCGTATAAGTGAGATCATCTTGGCGTGACGTAAAAAGAAACAAACAAATAAACATACATATATACGAAAATTCAAACACTCCTTTAGTGCCCGCGAGAGATTCGAACACACCCGTTAACTTTTGGCAATGGCATAGTACGACTGTGTAGTAGTTGAGCGGTGTCAGTGCAACACAGGGATTCTGGGTCCGATACATGTATTAGCTGTAGTAAAGTGCTTGGTTACCTTCCGCTTTCATGTTGCAATATAATAAGCTTGGGATGGCATACAACAAGATACACACGCTACGAAGAGGAGACATGGTCACATGTATATCCTTGATGTTTGTACTACGTATAACGACACCTAGTCTACCATATGCCTGTGTGTTGCATAGGATATACATTGTAACATATCATCTCTGTCAGCGATATGGAACCACCTGACACATAAGGACAGGTTTCATCCCGCGTGGTGTCAGTCGACAGGTGCGTTAAGAAATTAAAAGTGAAAGTTTTGGTTTTTGCAGAATAAATTACGATATGATATGACGATAAAATGATGTTGCAATACTAGACACTAGATCTAACGGGTACCGTTAGAGTTTACTTCGGTCCTGTAACTGTAAGGATAAACTGATATCGTGGCGGGTACCACCTAACTTTGTTTTGGCAGAGTAAGCGTGGTGATTCGATACCATCTTCGTGGACGTCACCGTATTTTCGTTGACAATGTAGCGATATAGCACTAGATTTGTGTGTATCACTAGACTTTGTTTTGGCAGAATATAAATAACACTAGGATTGTATGTACTGTATCCCAAAACTTTCGTTCGGTATATTATAAATGAGACCGGTACTGTGTGTATCACCAGACCTTGATTTGGTAGAGTGTTAATGTGACTGGCTCTGTGTGTATCACCAGACCTTGTTTTGGTAGAGTATAAATGTGACTGGCTCTTTGTGTATCACCAGACCTTGTTTTGGTAGAGTATAAATGTGACTGGCTCTGTGTGTATCACCAGACCTTGTTTTGGTAGAGTATAAATGTGACTGGCTCTGTGTGTATCACCAGACCTTGTTTTGGTAGAGTATAAATGTGACTGGCTCTTTGTGTATCACCAGACCTTGTTTTGGTAGAGTATAAATGTGACCGCTACGGTGTGTATCACCAGACCTTGTTTTGGTAGAGTATAAATGTGACTGGCTCTTTGTGTATCACCAGATCTTGTTTTGGTAGAGTATAAATGTGACCGCTACGGTGTGTATCACCAGACCTTGTTTTGGTAGAGTATAAATGTGACTGGCTCTTTGTGTATCACCAGACCTTGTTTTGGTAGAATATAAATGTGACCGGTACTGTGTGTATCACCAGACCTTGTTTTGGTAGAATATAAATGTGACCGGTACTGTGTGTATCACCAGACCTTGTTTTGGTTTTGTTTGTTTGTTTGATTATTGTTTTACGTCACTCCACGATGATTTCACGTATATGGTGACGGCATCTGCCTGATGCATTGCATACAAATTTAGACCTTTGCAACGGACCCACCCGAAGCAGTGAGGGGTTTTGGTAGAATATAAATGTGACCGGTTCTGTGTGTATCACCAGACCTTGTTTTGGTAGAATATAAATGTGACTGGCTCTGTGTGTATCACCAGACCTTGTTTTGGTAGAATATAAATGTGACTGGCTCTGTGTGTATCACCAGACCTTGTTTTGGTAGAATATAAATGTGACCGGTTCTGTGTGTATCACCAGACCTTGTTTTGGTAGAATATAAATGTGACTGGCTCTGTGTGTATCACCAGACCTTGTTTTGATAGAGTATAAATGTGACTGGTACTGTGTGTATCACCAGACCTTGTTTTGGTAGAGTATAAATGTGACTGGTTCTGTGTGTATCACCGGACCTTGTTTTGGTAGAGTGTAAATGTGACTGGCTCTTTGTGTACCACCAGACCTTGTTTTGGTAGAATATAAATGTGACCGGTTCTGTGTGTATCACCAGACCTTGTTTTGGTAGAGTATGAATATGACCGGTTCTGTGTGTATCACCAGACCTTGTTTTGGTAGAGTGTAAATGTGACTGGCTCTTTGTGTATCACCAGACCTTGTTTTGGCAGAGTATAAATGTGACTGGCGCTGTGTGTATCACCAGACCTTGTTTTGGTAGAGTATAAATGTGACCGGCTCGTGTCTTCTAACCACAATTTCTCCTCATTTAAGTAATTCAATCTAAATCTGTGCTATTACACAATTTGCTGTCACTAATTACATTCTCCGTGACACAAGGCAAGAGATAAAGGAACATTATAGATGGTATTGCCATGTTTCTCTTGGGAATTTCTTCTGTGTTTCGAGGATGGAGAGATTTTCTGATTTTTATATGAATTTACATCGTGTTCGAGATGTTGTATCACAGGATGAAGATGGTACAGTCGTGTTTGAGTGCGAGTCTTTTAAAGGCAGTTAGATTTGTTTTTGATCCAGAGCTGTAGGAAACATTTCTTAAGTGTTGGAAGAGGGCAAACTCTGAAGTTAGTTTCATTTCGTGACATGATGAAACATTGGCTCAAGATTGTCAAAAGAGGGACCGTCCCTTGTCCCCTCCCAATCCGTAGGTTCTTAGGGGCATTTGATCAGTGTGATAAAGTACCTATGTACTATATATGAAGAATCAGTGTTTGTGTGCCAGTCGTTTAGTCCATATAAGCTCCATTGAAAAATGATACAATTTCTCCGAAACGACCCTTTCGATTGTAATCCATACGGTATTATTCTACAATCTAAGGGACAGTCTCAAAGTAATCATGTGATTTATGAACGAAGTCTGGTTTTTGGTTGACAGACTTGTTGGTTGGAAACCATTGAATTCTCAATACCAATATTAAACGTGCCCTTTGCAATAGTGTTTGTTTGAATATCTCTGTCTAACTTTATAGGGGGAGGGGGTGTTCGGTCCAGTGGAATCGTACTGGACTTCAGATCGAAGGACCCGGGTTCGATGCCGGCTGTCGGTTGGGAGTGTTCTAGGGTGATTTATCATTTTAACACCTGCTTCCCTATCTGTCCAAGCCGCAATCTGATTAAAACCATATCTTTTTTCCACTTCTCTATTTGTCACATTGCGCACGCAATGGGACAAATCGAGAAGCGGAATAAAGATATGGTTTTAATTAAATTGTCCAAGCGTCATCGGGTAAGGTGATCGACTCGTGACCGAAAGATCCCGGGTTCGAATAAGGCTATGGGTGCACCAGTGTCCTGTCATCGAATGGGACCGTAAAAACCGAAGCCCCGTGCCATGGTAGGCGTGACACGTAAAAGATCCTTCACTGCTTCAGGTAGGTGCGTAGCATTAGTAAAAATGATGAGGGATCGCATTAGGCAAGTGCCTGCGCCGTACAAGTGCAATAGTCGTGGAACAGCGTTATAAGAAAACAAACTTCATTTTGAGAATACTTGTACTCACTAGTAAAAAAAATCTACCTCGGTAGTTAACCGTTGTTCTAAAGCTCATTGTATACATCACCAGAAATTTAATATGTGTGAAACGCGGACATGACGATAACCAACACAATGCAAGACATGTGGTAATAATGAATTAAAAGCACCCGCCCCGTCTATCAATGATAAAAGTTAATCTAAAAAAATTCAAGAATGCACTAGTGTCCTCATGAAAATAAAAATTTTCCCATGGATATTGAAAGTTCCTAAATCTTGTCATTCCATGTCACACCTCTCGGAGATCGGACGGCGATCAGAGGCAATTCAGTATAGAAAATGGATTAGTTGCATAAAAGGTGTTAAAATGACCATATTCCAAATCAGAGACAATTACAGCTATCGGCCGTCACTGATTCGAATAATTCGGTTATAATACTTCATTAATACGAGACCTTTGTTGAAAGACCAACTTTAACAATGGATGTGTGCTGTAGATTGTGCTGAGGTGACAGTCAGTGACGGTGATGGGTCAAGAACTTCTGTCTAAGGTCAAAAAGGTCACAGGACAGGAGGGAGGGTGTTCATATTCAATGAAGTTTAACTTGTGTGCGATTGTTATCTTTTCGTTTCAACTTGGAAAACAGTACGACACCTCCGGATCATATGTCCGTTATCGGTCTACTGTATATCTTTGTTTTTATTATTAAATTGTATTTGACTCGTGTGTTGTTCTTGGAACAAGACACGTTCTCGCTCTCTGATCATTTGGTCAGTAATATTTTTTTTCAGTGGAATGAGACAATTAATAATTGATTTTAAAGCCAGTAGCAAGGAAAGATTTAGGGATTTGTAAGTTCCATAACTGAATGAATCATTTCTCTTGAAGTGTGAGAACCTCAGTTGGCAAATGGATAGAACTCTTTACGGGAAACTCTCCTGTGATCCCTTAGATCTTATAAAAGTTCAATAACCACAATGTGTTAAAATATTTTGTACATACTCGTAGGGAGAAAGGGTCATACACTGTGTATTAGCACTGCATTGTGTGTAACAGGTTCAATATTTACTAATTGAATTCCTCTATTTGCACACAAATCTCAAAAAGAATCGCAGAGATTAATTACGCCCATCTTTGTTTACAAATTTCATTTACGGAGATTTTCACTTTTGAGGGAAAAATTTAATAGAACTCTTTTGACGATGTTTCTCTTTCATGTTTCTTTTTGTCGTGTGTTTAATTGAAAAAAAAATGAAGTGCATGAAATACGGCGACTTCGCTTTTGTGATGTTTCTCTTTCCACATGTAGACTAACACCTTTGCGCTATAACTAGTATATATGTGCGTTATAAAGGATTATTCCGACCGGCGATATATCAGTCCACGTGTTGATCGTCAGTCTCTGATGTTTACAGAAACATATGTTTTACGTGTTGTCAAACAAACAAATGTTCTGACATGCATTACACTTCAGCTTACAACCATGAAACACACCAAATCTGACACATAGCAGGCAACATTAATATTAGGCATACTATGCCGTATAGCATATAGCAGTGGTATTCCCCAGACATACTATGCCGCATAGCATACAGTAATGACACACCAGGCATACTATGCCGCGAAGTATATAGTTATGTCATACACAAGGCATATTATGCCGCATAGCATACAGTAATGACATATACCAGGCATTCTATGCCGCATAGCATACAGTAATGGCATACACTAGGCATATTATGCCGCATAGCATACAGTAATGACATACTGTGTCGCGTAGCATACAGTAATGACATACGCTAGGCATACTATGCTGTCTTTCGGACGAGACAGTAAACACGGTACACGTGATACGTAAAAGATCCCTCGTTGCTTATGGGGAGTGCGTTGCATAAATCTCAATGTCTGTACATTACATCAGGCAGATGCCGTCACCATACAAAGGCAATAATCTGGGTGTGACGTATAACAAACTATCAAACAGTCGGACGTATCTGTGTAGCGGACGTAGCTTAATAGGTAGTATGTTAAGCTTGTGACTAAGAGGTTACGGGTTCCGCCGGTGTCACTGCAGGCGCTGACAAGTAAACGATCCCTCTGCTTTAGGTGGGACAGTTGCATAGATTTAGATAAGTGAATTTTCTATTCATACTTTTAAATATACATTTTCAATACAACAGTGCATAAATATTTAGTAGCTCATTTGGTCGCGTGATTTTATCATGGTCGTGTTCGAGTCCCTTTCGTAGCGCATCGGTGTCCTGTCTTTGGGATGAGACTGTCAAACCCAAGGTCCCGTGTTACGTAAAAATTTCCTCGTTTCCTTTGCTTAGGTATGTATTTCTGTACATTGCACCGAGCAGATACCGTGACCGTATAAATAGTATCTCCCAGGCGTGAAGTTAAACAAGAAACAAACAAATATACATATCTGCGAAAATTCGAACACTCTTTTGTGCTCGCGAACAATTTCAAACGCCAGTTAACTTATTGCAATGGCATGATACGTCACACTTCGAATACAAGGGCAGACTGTGTAGTGATTGAGTGTTGGCAGTACAATACAGGGATTCTGGGTCCGATCCATGTGTTAGTTTTATTGAAGAGCTTGATTAACTCCCACTTCCACGTCGCGGTATGACTGAGAAACCTCAACAAATTAATCAGACCTTGAAATAGTGTAAAACAACAAACTGAATTAGAATAGAAAAATATTTCACTTCAGAATAATACTAATGAGGTGTATTTTGAGACATGGATATGTAATCTTTCAGCATTATTTATATGATAACTCGCTTACCATAAGGTAAACGATACGGCGCATACTGCTTTTGAAATATCCATTTATGTGTCCGTCATTTTGTTCTGCTTTTAAAAAGTTTAACAGATTGGACGGGATCGGACGAGGTCATACTTAAAAGAAATATGAAAACTCTGTGTAAATAATTGATTTGATTAATGGGTAATTCTCAGTATCGTTATTATTACACATTTATTACTTATTGTTTCATGTCGTGTTTTTTTTCTATAGCTCTTTGTTTTTATGACGATGTGAATGTTTGTTTGATTGTTATTTTACGACACACCAAGGTATATGGTTACAGCATCTGCCTGATGCAACGCAGAGAGATTAAGACATATGCAACGGACCATTCTAAGCATTGTGGGAAATTTGACGTGCCATGTCTACCGTGACACGTGACCTTGGTATTCACCATATCACCCTAAAGACAGGACATTGGCGCGACTCGAACCCTGGACATTTCGGTCGTTAGTCAAGCGCATTACCGTTTGTGCTATGCCGACTCTAGCTAAATGAGTAAGAAAAGGGCTTAGGTACTACATTGCAGTCATTGTGGCATCTTAGTTTTGACCTAGAGTCGGATCCGTATTAGAGCAAGTAGGAAGATCTGCCAGTACATCTGACAATATTAGGCGGTTTACTCCGGTTGCCATCTTTCTCTGGTTACCATGGTATCCCTCACTAAACACAAGGATCCGTATGGTTTTCGGTTACCTTGGTATCTTCCACTCAAAACTAGCGCTATCTTTTCTGGTTACCATTGTATCCTTTGCTAAAAACTAGGGACTATCTTTCTCATGTTACCATAATATTCTATACTAAACACAAGCGGCCACCTTTTTTCTGGTTACCAAGGTATCCTTCGCTAAACACTAGCGTCCGTCTTTCTCTGGTTACGTGGTATCTTTACCAAACCCTATCCGCCATTTTTCTCCGATAACCATGGTATCTGGTGCTAAACACAAGCCGCCATCTTTCTCCAGGTTGGCATAGTATCCTCCACTAAAAACTTGTCGCCACATTTCTCCATGCTGCCATGGTATCCTCCATTCAACACTAGCCGCCACCTTTCTCCGGGATTACCATATTCTATCCATCACCAATCAACTTATAGATGAAACGTTCTTTTGTTACGTTTAACAATAAATAATAAATTCTGTTTGTGAAGAAAAACAGACTGAAAATTATATTCGTCAGTAAGTATATGTGTTCCTTATATGGAGAGGCTGGGGAAGGGAGGAAACTCTTGTTTCGGTATAGATCGGTAATAAAGTTAATTGCAGGTGAATCACTGAATCATTGAGTCATCGTGTGGCAGTGTAAGTAATTCATATTCGTCTGTTAAGGGGCTGTGTCGGTGTTGTTGCACGTGAAGATGGTTTAGTTATCATTGCATCGTCAATCTCCGATCAGAAAGCAATTACTCGCGAGTTTGCGCATGCCGGAGCCGTGATGCATGGCTCCCCCCTCCCACGTATCCTCTCACCTGTTTACCCCCCTAGTTTCTAGAGAAGAAACTTTTGTATGATGTAATAATGTTTTTGGGTCTCAAATGAGCTTTCTGTAGAAATAAAGATAAATTGGGATTAAAGTGGGATATGCGAGACGAGAAAAGATGTCTGACTCAACTGTATGACAAAAAGCCTCACGGACACGCGTTCAATTGCCATCTTTTTCTGTTTAGTAATCTGCGAATCTTCTTTCATCGCTGAAAATGTTTCATGTTTTATTTATTCCAAATACACGATGTTGATGATGTTCTGTTTGAACATTATAAACAAATGTCGACAGGCAAACGTGTGTGACTAACTTCAAGTACAAGGATAAATAAATATTACTATTCCCGTGAAGTTCATCCGCGCTGGGCCCTCAACCCACTCATGATGTTTGCATTATATGTTTTCATTCTTGTTTGTTTTTAAAGGAGGGTAAAACTCTACATGGTACATAATGCAGAAGCAGTTTTTGTTGTGTAAGACAATTTTTTCGGCACTTCAGTAATATCTTCTATGAGACAATATGTTGTTTCCATTAAGGCCTGCATTCTACCACCTAAGGTTCCATGTCCTACGAGCACTAAACCTGGTTCAACGCTTTTTAGCTCACCTGAGCGTAGCTCAAGTGAGCTATTGTCATAGTGCAGCGTCCGTCGTTAACTTTTCTACATTTTCGACTTCTTCTCCAGAACCGCTGCACAGAATTTCACCAAACTCCATAGGAAGTAAGTACTGAAGGTCCTCTACAAAGTTTGTGTTTTTTATGCCGATCCGTGATCCAAGATGGCCGCCATTGGCTCTGATAGGTTGACACATTTTCGATTTCTCCTCCAGAACTGCTGCACAGAATTTCACCAAATTTCATAGGAAGTAAGTACTCAAGGTCCTCTACAAAGTTTGTGTTTTTTATGCCGATCCTTGATCCAAGATGGCCGTCATTGGCTCTGATTGGTTGACACATTTTCGACTTCTTCTCCAGAACTGCTGCACAGAATTTCACCAAACTTCATAGGAAGTAAGTACTCAAGGTCCTCTACCAAGTTTGTGTTTTTTTTGCCGATCCGTATTCCAAGATGGCCGCCATTGGCTCTGATTGATTGACACATTATCGACTTCTTCTCCAGAACTGCTGCACAGAATTTCACCAAACTTCATAGGAAGTAAGTACTCAAAGTCCTCTACCAAGTTTGTGTTTTTTATGCCGATCCGTGATCCAAGATGGCCGCCATTGACTCTGATTGGTTGACACATTTTCAACTTCTTCTCCAGAACCACTGCACAAAATTTCACCAAACTTCATAGAAAGTAAGTACTCAAGGTCCTCTACCAAGTATAGGTTTTTCATGCCGATCCGTAATCCAAGATGGCCGCCATTGGCTCTGTTTGATTGACACATTTTCATCTTCCTCTCCAGAACCCCTGCACAGAATTTCTTGCTTGCTTGTAAATATGCACTTTGTGTTCAGGTGAGCGATATAGGCCCACTTGGGCCTCTTGTATTTAAATCTAGGGGAAAATCCAAAATCCATTGTTCGCACTGAAAACAAAATATTTGATCGTATTATGATATATTTTGAATCAAGTGGATTTTATTTTTTCTAATTCATCTTAAATCGTTGTTTCATAAACTTGAACTCAGAACTATTTCGTGTGATATGCGTATTAATCTAGGTTGTACTAAATGTAAACATGAAATCGAAAAAGGAACAAGCATTAAAAATATGATAATTCTCTAAAATTACGAGAAAAACAACTGGAGGCTGTGAAGATTCTTTTAAATCGCAGAGATGTGCTTCTAAATTTGTAAGATCCATGTGCAATGCAGTAATGCGATATATAGGATCAATCGCAACTGACATGAAGCACTTTGATCATTATAGGTACCATGTATGCATACAGAGTTGTATGTGATCATCATAGATACCATGTATGTATACAGAGTTGTATGTAATCATCATAGATACCATGTATGCATACAGAGTTGTATGTGATCATCATAGATACCATGTATGCATACAGAGTTGTATGTGATCATCATAGATACCATGTATGCATACAGAGTTGTATATGATCATCATAGGTACCATGTATGCATACAGAGTTGTATGTGATCATCATAGATACCATGTATGCATACAGAGTTGTATGTGATCATCATAGGTACCATGTATGCATACAGAGTTGTATGTGATCATCATAGATACCATGTATGCATACAGAGTTGTATGTGATCATCATAGGTACCATGTACGTATACAGAGTTGTATGTGATCATCATAGATACCATGTATGCATACAGAGTTGTATGTGATCATCATAGATACCATGTATGCATACAGAGTTGTATGTGATCATCATAGATACCATGTATGCATACAGAGGTGTATGTGATCATCATAGGTACCATGTACGTATACAGAGTTGTATGTGATCATCATAGATACCATGTATGCATACAGAGTTGTATATGATCATCATAGGTACCATGTATGCATACAGAGTTGTATATGATCATCATAGGTACCATGTATGCATACAGAGTTGTATGTGATCATCATAGATACCATGTATGCATACAGAGTTGTATGTGATCATCATAGATACCATGTATGCATACAGAGTTGTATATGATCATCATAGGTACCATGTATGCATACAGAGTTGTATATGATCATCATAGGTACCATGTATGCATACAGAGTTGTATGTGATCATCATAGGTACCAAGAGGGTCAGGCTTGTACTTGGATTGCGGTGCAGACGATTCAGGGTTTGATTCCCGAATTGCGCCATGCACTGTGTTCGAGATGTTGCAGTTACCTCCTGCTTCCTGTGCCTTTTTAATTGATAAAACGAAATGGGAGAGAATAAGGTGTCAGAAACAAGCAAGAGGAAGAGCTTAGCGTCATGCTGGGATGCAATGCACACGAGAGTAAAGGTCACAATACAGTATAGATAATGGGAATCACAGCTCATATAGTCGTTGTTTGACACCTTTTAAGATGTTTTATGACTCTGACACTCGGGTTCTTTGAAGTGAATTAATGGAAATACCAAAAATTGATAACAAAGACAGCATTTCTTCTCTCTTGGAAATGATCAGGACGTGCACTTCACGTTCACGATTTACGGCGCATGAAATCGTCAGTGTTGTCACGTTTAATCTTGCATATCGATTAGGCTGGCGTAACTTTGACGTTGTATACGTATCAATATGTAATGGTTTTTTTTTTTTGTAAATTACACATGTTCTTCTATTTCCTGATTTACCTTTCTACATACGAATTCAACAGGACACGCTAATGTTACCGATATTTAGAGACAGATCTTATGTGAGCCAGCGTAGCGCAATCGGTAAACATTGGCGGATCAAGGCTTTCCGAAAATGAGGGGGGGGGGCACATGTGAACGTCAAGTATTGGCCAAAATACTCAGTCATTTTGGTTGCCAAATCTGGAGTTTTATTTTAGTGTTTTCAACCTATTCTATATATGTCTTGTAAATTTGTGGTGAACAGAATGGGGGAGGGGGCCTTCTCTAAATTCGCCACTGGTAAAGTGCTGGAGACGTAATCATTTAATGATTGCGTGTTTATTATTGAAGAAGAAGACTTTTAACCGAAAGGTGCCTGGTTCGAGTGCCGTCGGTGCTTTGTCGGCATCATGTCCCTCGAATTATCTCTGAAGTACAAACCGAAGTCCCGTGCCACGGTAGATGTGGCACAAACAAGATCACTCATTGCTTCGGGTATGTACGTGGTATAGATCGTTTCTGTGTATTGCATCAGTCAGATGCCGTCACAAAATGAGTGCATTTTATGGATGTGGCGTAAAATAGAAATTAAACAAATCGTAGTTTTAAAAGTGTGTGTATGACGGTATAAAGGCAGTGGAAGGAATATAATAATGTCCTTTTGATTTACATGTATTTATCTAATGTTTTACGCCACTTCAAACTTATTTTCTTACATAATGGCGGCACCTGTCTGATGCATGTTTTCATGGTCTTGTCCTTTGTACAGGATCTGCCGGAATCAGTGGGAAATCTTTTACTTGCCGACGTTCCCCGTGATATGCATTTTCTTGAGACAAAGTCTTACGTAAAATACGCGCGACGCACCTTGACTTAAAAAGATTAGTGCCACCAGTGGCGCATCCAGGATTTCCGAATAAGGGGGGGGGGCAACAAAAGGACAGACCGGGGATGGGGGTAGGGTATGAGAAAATTATCAATCACCGTAGAAAATTCCGAACCGACAGTCGTCCATCCACGTGGTTTGTCAAATCTAGTCAATCTAGTGCATTATCACTGGACAAGTATGGCCCTTGATCTTTATTTGAATGATTACGATATTTTGTACGAAATTTGGAGTTGACTAAAGGTGATGGAGTACAGCTGGCAATCGGGAATCGTACTGCCGAATATCGCCTTACTTTTTATTTGTGTGTCGAGTGTACAATGTAAAAAATCTTTGAAAAAATAACCATGGTTTTCTGTATGGAAAAAAAACCCCGACGAGTTCGTCATTTTTTCTACAACACACTGTGAAATGATGTATCGTGTAACCTTTAATGTTGTATTTTATCTTTCTCGTAGACACAACATGGGATTAATTCCAACAAGGCGAAGTTTGGAGCTAGCAGACAAAGTGTCCGCCTCGTCTTTCTGTCGGTAAGCAATGTGAAGTAGTGGGCGATTAGATTATAACAAGAAAGATAACTCTTACTTCAAATTGTAATTCACATCAGAATCGACAAATCACAAATCTGGCGTTATACCGGGATACCATTTTACATATGCAGTGTTCGTGTAAAACATGCAATTTTAGACCAGTACTGGTAAGTACGAATGTCGTCGAGCCAGTGTCTCTATGGCACAGGTACCATATTAGACATTAGTGGTCCCCAGAGAGGTGAAATCAAGTTCCCGGGAAGAACAAGCATCTTCTGTTTGACCAGTCACGCCCGCCATGAATGCGTAAAACCTACAGAGGTCACAGGAAATTGTTCAACATTCGACACGCATGGGGTGTGTCATAACCTCACAATATCAAAAGATGGGGTACAATAACACTTCAGTCATACTACATGTACTGTATAGTCGACTTATTACTTAGTCTAGTCTTATACACAAAACTATTAAATTCTTCCACAGGGTAGTCGTTATCAGATACATAAAAGACACCTATTTCACAAAAGTTTCCTACCACATTCAATAAGTACTTTTCTTCAGTCTTGTTTTAGTAAAACGGGTCTCTAGATATATATAGAAACAAACCTAGTACTAATTTCATCTTATGTCTTTCATCTCATTTCCAACACATTGTGACATAAAATTATGAACATGGATATAATTACTGAAATACATGTAGTAGAAATTTGTATTTATTATAATCATTATTTTCAATTGTTTTCTTTACTACTCCATCTCTCTAAGTAAAATTTTTGATCCACAGGAGGCGTTTACCAGTGGTGATGGTAAGGAATCATATGGCAGAGAATCTGAAGGCTGCTATAACATTCATAGAGCAAGGACGTATCCTTCCCAAAAAGTGGGTCCAAAAGAGGGAACGTCTTAAATAAAATAAATAAATGAAAAATGATAAATAATCATAAAAATTTTCTATGCCCCCCGTTCGATAGATCGGGGGCATATTGTTTTCGTCTTGTCTGTCTGTCTGTTGTCAACTTTAACCTTGGCTATAACTTTTGAACGGTGAGGGATAGACACCTCATATTTGACATGCGATCTCAACTAATGAAGACCTTTCAAATGACAACAAGGTCGATGACCTTTTTGATCTTGACAATGACCCTCACGCTAAAAATAACTTTTTGGACTTTGGTGCCGCCGGGGGCATTAGTGTTTCACAAATACAGCTTGTCTAAATGTCTAGTCCCACTTTGAAAGAGATGCCAAGATCATCTGTGTGATGTCGGTTTTGTTTCCATATGATGAATTAAAAAGTCATTTAATATAAAAAAAAATCAAAACAGATTTTGCATTGAAGTGTGTGTGCAAACTTTAATTGCTTTGATGTTAAGAGTTTTTGATTGGATTTACGATGTAAAAAAATGCAATTTGCAACTGAAATATTATTATTGAGCCTGTGTATTATGTCAGGGAATTATGTAGATGCGAAAACTGATTCCTTGGCATGCTGCAGTTGGTTTGAATGTATTTTGAATGTTCTTTGACTTACGCAGACATCCGTGTTGGCCCCGAGTTGATATTAGATCCAGCATTCCTAGTAACCAGGTATTTCATTTTATCTCACATTTGAAAAGTAAAAGTTAATATCGATGTGTTAATGCTCTATCTTTTGATCAGTCCCGTTACTTTCGCTTTCGTAACTAAGCCTTGAATAATCTACAAACATCTATTGGATTCAAGTTCTATGCAGTGGGACAAATAATTCCCCCTTGAGATCAGACTTGCCTTGTTGAAGGTTTTTCACCGTCTCGTGTGACTTGATAAGAAGTTCATATACCAGGAATGCGTAGTGGCTAGCCACGTCGCTAGGTATACATTGTACATCGCTTTACCTGATAGCTACGCTTATGGGTAAGCAGCTAAGTAAAATGTTGGTTATATTGAAACATCATTACATCTACACGTAGTATTTATTGGCCAGTGCCCTCTCTAAATCAAAATGTGAAAGGGAAAGGGAAAGACATCTGGCAAAAGTCACCATGGAGATGTACAGTAAAACCAACACGGTATTTATTTTCTTTACGCAAAAGCAGCCGAATTTAACACTCCATGAAAAGGTTGAACTTCCCAGGAAAAAATATTTTGTCCGCCAGTTTGAAATGCAAATCTAGCGGAATATGCAAAATAACGCTACGTAACGGAAACCTAGCGGCCCGTTCAGCTACGTATGGTATGGTTTATTGTCCCCCGCTTTTCGTGAAAGCATGGGGACATTAAATCTCATTCGTCTGTCCGTCCATCTGTCACAAAATCCTTGGTCATAACTTTTTAACCGTAAGGGCCTTCATATTTGGCATGTGTCCCTAATTACAATACTTTCCCGTTGGTACCAAAATTTTTATCAAGAGACCATAACCTTTGACCTACTTCAATGTAACTTTTTAACCGTAAGACGTAAGGCCTTCGTGTTTGGCATGTGTGTCCCTAATTGCAATACCTTTCCTGCTGGTACCAGAATATTTTATCATGTGACCTTGACTCTGACCTACTTCAATGTATTTCTTACCGCAAGACGTAAGGCCTTCATACTTCGCACTTGTGACTGTAGACATGCACATCCATGACAGTATGTCATAGATCACTGCACCCTTACTGATAGAAACCCGAAAGCGGGGGACCACAGTTCTCTTAATTTGCTTGTTTGCCTTTAGCTTTACGACAAATCAGCTCAAACCAGTTACTGCTACGATTTCAAATGCATTCCTGGTAATCCGCCATACAGGGTTGTGAACTCCCCATGCATTGTGTATTAAGTTTTAAGAATGCGTATAAAACTACTTATTGGATTCCAGTATATTGAGAATATTCTGTTATGGTTAAAATTGTAGCTTTTCTTAGACGAGTTCTTGTACTTTGTAGAAACATGGAAGATTTCATCACATGGACGGATACATCCAAGATCCGAAAACATGTCTTAGATTACAATGAAATGGTAGGTTGCTATGGTTACGTACGCCGAATCAGACGTTTATTGAGTGCATCCAAAGCAAAAATGTTTGTTTTAAATAAAACCAATACTAGTACATGGATATGTAGTTTCATCACAAAACAGAGAAAAAATGCATTGAAGTCGAGTGTGAAAATGTTGACGAGCACAACTTGCAATTCTCACTTGAATAGCGAAAAATAAATCTTACAACAGTTCTCAACTGAAACTTGACAAGCAATAACAAAAAAGGAGGGGGCTCAGAGCATTTGGCAATTTTTATGATAAAATTATACTTATTTGTGAGTACGATTCGTACCCCTTGTCTTATGTCCTTGGTATGTGCTTGTGTATGTGTGTGTCCAAGTTAGTAATTGTTTGTCTTCCTTACATGCTCAGATCACATTTGTATATTGAGTATAAATTGATTATGATCATACAGCTATTTCATTACTGAAAGACCAAAACCCTGGTACGGTAGCACTAATGCACACTTTGATAAATGTGTTTAGTACACCAACTCATTCAAAATGTACACAAGTAAATGACAGTACTAAAAATCAATATTAGAACGAGCAAGTTTTTCTGAAAATGTAAGTTCATATGTCATGCATATTTAGAACTATATACCCTTCAAAGCCTTTTACCGGTAAGAACAATTAATGTAAAATAATTATTACTTTAGTAATAGTGTTATTTTACTGTTGATATTTACTTATTCAAGAATGTATTTGTGTGAACAAATGTATTTTCTTTTTTTTTTCTTTTGTATTAGCTGTTCAATGTTTCTCTATGAATTTCCTTTTATTTTTCAGAGGGATGATTTCGACATCATGAGCTGACACCGGTCCCTGTTGTAGATCATATTATTGTATCATATTGTATCATATGTAAATAAATCCTGTCTCATCAACAATATTTTTATTTCAAAAATTTCAACTTCTTCTGAAACAGTAACATGAATTGAGAAACATCATGTCACTTCAAAAATGAATGCCGATAGTTTCTAAAATACACATATATTCATATTTCATATTCGAATAACAATATTAATTCTCTGTTTGTAAATAAAAAACAAAGTTTCAACATAATTTTAGAATTTCAAGAAATAGAGCAACATCATATAATCATGAACCTTAGTATTTGTCAACATGTAACATGAAAACAGTGTTTCACTGGTTCAAAGCGCCACAAGCTTTTGCTTTTTGCTGTCGAATCTGTTGTCTTTGCTTTCGTTTTTCATTCTCGTACTCCCTCTTGTGTTTCAATATCATCATGCTACAAAGGAAAAGAGTTATCAAATTGATGAATTTATGTAATAAATGATTTCAATGTAAAACTGAACGTAAGATAAACGTCAGATATGGCTTATGTGTAAATGGCACTGTATTTGAAGTTCATCAGAATGTCAGATTTTGGAATGATTTTGAGGAATTTAAATTTGGCAAAGCCGTTTAACTTTTACAGTGTTGTTCCAAGAGATAATGGAAGAGAACCGGCTTAATTACGTAACAGTTTTATAATTAACAAAATTACCAACGCACTTTGAACATACACTAGGTCTCTGATGCCGAATAGCAAATGCCGAGTTTTTGTTGATCTACGGGGCCAGTTGTTCGAAACTTAACCACTAGTTAAGCAAACCAATGGTTCATTTTCGTCTGACTATATCTTTGAAATGAGAAGACTTTAAGCCATAGTCTTTGTACTAATTTGTAGAGTGTGAAACAAGTTTTGTATTGTAATTTATTTTTTTTTTTTAGAAATCTTGTAAATTCATTTAGATGTTTCTCAAACTTTAACCACTGGTTAGCTTAACGAATGGTTAAAATTTTGAACAACTGGCCCAGATGACAAAGTTAACCAACAACTTAAAAAGTTTATACACCTATCCATCAATGTAATTCAGCTAATTTCATCACGAGGATAGGATTTTACTTACTTCAGAGAGGAGAGTTCTTTTGTAAGACTCCTCACAATGTTGGTAGCATCTCCCATCGCCGGTTTGGTCTTCTCAGATTCTAGCAGACTGTTAAAGACAAATAGCAGCAGTAAGGATTAACTACCAGGGAGTTCCTTAGTATTGCGGTAGTGAATGATTGTTGTGTAACTTTACAGTGAATACATTCGTCATAGCTCAGTCGGTAGTGTGCTCTACTCGGGGCCGAGAAGTCTTGGGTTAGAATTCAATCAGTGTCGTTAAGGTCTTGTCATTACTCGGGACCGAGAGATCCTTGGTTAGAATTCAATCAATGTCAAGGTCCTCGTCTTTACTTGGAACCGAGAGGTTCTGGGTGGTTAGAATTCAGTCGGTGTTGTTAAGGCACTGTCTTTACTCGGAACCCAGAGGTCCTGGATTAAAATTCAATCGGTGTCTTTACTCGGGGACGAGAAGTCTTGGATTTGAATTCAATCAATAACAAGGTCTTGTCTTCACTCGGGACGGAGAGGTCCTGGGTTACAATTCAGTCAGTGTCAAGGGCCTGTCTTCACGAGGGACTGAGAGGTTCTGGGTTTGAATTCAACAATGTTTCATTAAGGCTGTGTCTTTACTCGGGAACAAGAGGTTAGAAATCAACCGGTGTTCGTCAATGTCCTGTCTTGCGGATGAGACCGTAGAAATCCAAACTCCGAATCAGTGTAGAGCACAACACATACTAAGTCCCTCATTGCTCATATGACGCTGCTCGTATGACAATGAGACTATTTCTCAAACGCTTAGATGATTCAAACTGCGGGTGACTTGTTATGAGTTTTACTCCTCGAGATTTATCTTCAATTTCTAAGTAAAATCTTATTTCTTTATCTTTTGTTTTACCATGATTATTTATAATTTATGAAATAATTAAATATGAATAATTTATGTAAACTTCTTCATTGAATTCAAATGTGGATTTCAAAACATTTATAATAGTATTTGTAAAACTTTACTAAAAAATTGCTTTATGGCCTAGGATAAAACCAAAATCATAACCCTTCATGCATTCGGAATATTTCGCGCCTCTACGCATAAAAGAATAGTGCAATATGTAAAACTCGAAACGGATACGTACAGTGAAATATCCCCATTTCTTGGCACTACATCCCATAGATGCCGTCTCTTTATAAGTAAGATAATCTTCACGTAACGTCAGGTATATTACAGATTGCATCATCTAATTTATGGACGTCATTTCTATGAGGAATATGATGTTTCTTATACTGACCTTTGCGTATTGTAGTCGTCCCAGTCAAGCGCGCATAACTGTGAGTCGGTTATATCCGCAATAACTTTTTGTTCGTCTATGAAAAGAAGAAAAAATGACATTTTTTTTTAAATATGTCGCTCATACTTTGTCGGAAGCCCTTAATAAATCAGTTTTACTGCCGAAAAAAAAACACTTGAGTAAAATTCGTAATTGAGAGATCCTTTACTTATTAGTAAGAACGAAAGTTCAAAACTAAGTACTAGTGTTCGAAGGAACATTTGCTGATTCCAAAAGTGTGACAATCGCTCAGAAAATTTCAGGGGAAGTCGCCTCGCCCCCTCTAAAAACCAAAATAAATCTCAAACAAAAAAGGGGCTCGAAACAGTGTTTAATGGATTTGATTATCTTCCTAACAAATGTGTTCTTTACCTTGAAAGATAACACGATAAACACTTCACTTTCTTATTTCCTTTGACCGTGATCATTCAAACATAATTTACAATCATCTGATAGTTATAACATTATTTCTTTCTCTTGTGTAGTTCCGTGAAATGACACTGAATTAATGGGTTTCTTCAACTACCATTGTACTTTATTATTTCAATTTATTGAAAAATAGACAGGTATATATTTCGGTACACGAGAACAAAATCAAAATTAAACAGAAGGGAAGACTGGATTTGATCCACAATTTTGCTGACTGGGGACTGTAACAATGATAAATGATAGGAAATATACTTGATATACAAAAACGTGTCGTAATTGAAAAGGGAGGCTCATGAAGATGTGTAACTAAAGTCATTATAATGACTTACTTTGTGCCCCTTGTGACTCACTTCCGTTATTTGGCCGCTGGGTGTCAGCACTAGGTTGTTGGTCCGATTCCATCTGTACATCTGTACCAACTCTCGCGTCTTCTCCGCCAATCATAACGTCTGATACAAAGTTCCCACCATCATCTTGGCCAGTCAGAGCTATATGTCTCATATCATCTTCTCTGCCAACCACAGCACCGCTTACATCCATTTCATTAACTTCTTGGCGAATCGTTATGTCTGATTCATTCTTATCATCTCCGCCATCAATCTTAACATTTGACACACCCTCCTTATCATAGTCATCAATCGTAACACCTCTTTTCTCGTCTCCACCAATCACAGTTATTGATACTTCTGATGTATTAATTTCGCCATTACCTTCTTCATTTCTATGTGTTTCATCAGAAATTATACTGTCGGTGTCGAGCCATGTTGGAGAATTTTCTCTCATTCCAATTACCATCTCTGCGTTATCATTATCTTTTCCAGTCCCTGTCTTATACCTTTCATTTTCCCTTTTGATTGTTCCTTTCATCATACTTTCGTCTACATCATCTTGAGAAACCATTACATCTGCAATATCTGAACATCTTTCCACATCATCTGGCACTTCTGTTTCTTCCTTATCAGTAATTTCTTTTGATGGTGGTACTTCCTCTTTCTTTATGTCATCTTCCGCTGGACTGACTGGTCCTCTTTCAGATGAAGTCACGACATATTGTCTAGACTTGAATAATTCCCGACTTGGTAACTGTTTTACAAGTACAGGATCTATGCTCTTCTGAACATTTTCCTCATGCCCCACATCAGCGTTTTCCTGATCAGAATTACCAACTGGCCGTGATTCGTGCTGCGAGTTTTGGGTGACATCATCTTGTTCTCTGTCTATGCAAATTTCTACCTCATTTACCGATCCGTATGTAGTCTTAGAAACTGTGCACTTTTCAATCAAAAGAACTTTTCCGTCTATAAGTTTTTTCCTATCAATATTTGCTGTTTGATTTGAGGTACCAGTCACGCAGTCTGAGTGTCTTATACCGTCCACAACTTTATTCACTTCAGTAAAATTTTGGGCGGAGAAATTCCCTTTTAACTCCTTTGTTTTATATACAGTTTGCTCCTCTACTTTGAAATTCCCAGTAGAATCTTCACAGTTGACAATAGAATCCCTCCCAGCATCTTCCATATAATGAACCCCATCAAAATGGCCATCAGGTACCCGTTGCTTCACCATAATGGAGTCCAGATCACCCGGGTTACTGCCATTTTCATAGACTTGAGAAGATGTAATTGTGTACACACTATCAGTGTTCTCCCTGCAATGTGAAACTACTTCCTCGTCTACTTTTTCTGTAGGATTATCCACGAAACTCAAAAACTTAGTTTTTCCGGTTTCTACGTTTGCATTATTATCAATTGTCGTAGTTTCTACAGTCCGATTTTCTATATATTCCGTGGTTACGTCAGTTCTGTTTGACGGTCCATTATCATCATTCTCAGATCCCAGAACACCAGTTTCTGAATGTTCCGTGCTTTTGTCAATTTTCTTTGCATCCTCGGGTGCTGGAAGTTCTGTGTTTACATCAGTCCTATTGGGCAGATAGCTATCATTACTTCCAGACCCCAAAACATCAGCTTTTGAATGACTCTTGTTTTTGGCAGTCATTTTTGACATGATGCCATGTACATTCTCGGTTACTGTATGGTCCATAGTTATACCAATTTTGCTTGGCAGTTGGTCTTTCTGCTTAGATTCCATACTATGACTTTCTGTATGTCGTTTGTTGTTGACATTGCTGTCATAAGAATCCCCTGTTGACATTTGGTCCATGTTTACTTTATTGATAGCAAGCTCTTCTTCGTCTTCCATTATTCGAATGTCTACATCTTTTTTGCAGATCCTTTGTGACATACTGCCATATGCCTCACCTTCAACAGGTTCTTTAGCATATTCTGATGAATCTCCGGGATACTGGCTAATTCTCTGAACATTTCGCTCTTCAATAGTCCCCTTCTCAAAAGCATAACCTAATTCATGTTCACTAGATCGTTGATACTCAACATCATTGTCTAACTGTACTTTTGTAATCCCCTGTACTCCTTGACAATCTATTGAATTTTGAATATTTTCAACAACTATTGCCCTACCACTTACTTCAGCCTGAACACTTTCAGCACTGCTTTGTATCTGTAGACTATCAACATCACTGCTACAGTTGTTAGCAAATTCTTCTTCATCTATACCTTCTTCAGAATTACATGTGATTGAACTAGTCCCTTTTGACAACACCAATACGCTTTCATTATATTCCAATGGACTTTCAAGTTTTGCTGAAGCTTGAATATCAGATTTACAAGCGTACGGCAAATGTGGTTTTATGTTATCATTGCTGATAGTTCCAAGGAAGGTCAAATCCTCTTTGGAGTTTTTGCATTCAGCTGAATCTTCAAGCTTTTCCGTAACGATAGTACATCCGGAAGAATTGATCATTTCTGTTCTTGGAAATTCTTCCGGAATTCGGGATGATGTTGATTTGCTTCTGACATCTTTCTTCCTGATGTCAATACAAATAAATATAGAACATATATACCTTTTAATTTTGTGCACCATATGTGCATTTCAACAAGTCATGTCTCTTCAGTGATGCTCATGGCCAAATGATTGGAATTCTCAAAATATACAAAAAATATGAAGAGCAGTGTTGAAGCCAAAATGACCGAAAAGTGAACCAAAGAATCTATCTAAGGACAGAGCTATGCATCAGGGAGATACTCCTTAGTTTTGGAGTGATTTACTTAATTTAATGACTGAAAATTTGAAGTGTATATATTTAATGTCAGTACAAAAGCACTGATAACTAGACTTATGATGCCCTCGGGGACTATCAGTTCACCAGCAGTGACACCGGCCTAGTTGTTATAATAAAAATAGAATATATATACCTTTTAATTTTGTGCACCAAAGATACAATTGTTTGAAACAGATTAAATATTACATGTTTAATTAATATTTTCTCTACATGTCAAACAACCTTTGCATTTCCGGTTTGTGTATTATTTCTTATCTTAAAACTATAAAGTTATTATTTGAAATTGGTTGCACGTGGCTCTGTTCCGAGGTGGGGATATCACATATTTTAGGGTTGTCTCCGTGGCGTGACGTTATATGCGGCATGCTTTGTAGGCTAGGCGAAGCCGCCGCACGGTTTAAATTTACTACATATATAAAGTTATTGTTTTGTTCAGCAGTGTGGAATCCTTCATAATCACACAATTTTTATGCCCTCGGATCCATAGATCAGGGGCATATTGTTTTTGTCCTGTCTGTCTGTTTGTCTGTTGTCGACTTTAAACTTGGCCATAACTTTTGAATTTTGAGGGATAGAAATTTCATATTTGACATGCGTACTTAATTAATGAAGTCCTTTCAAATGACACCAAGGTCGATGAGCTTTTGACTTTGACAATGACCTTCACGCAAAAAATAACTATTCGGACTTTGTTGCCGCCGGGGGCATTAGTGTTTCATAAACACAGCTTGCTTAGAGGGTATCTATTTACATATGAAAGATAATATATACTCTGTTCGAATCCGACTGTTGAAGTACCGACGGGTTAACCACATCTCGAAGTCCATGGAATAAAACGACAATATCGTGTACAATGTCATATTCAAAGAAAAGCGAACCCCAATTAAACTGAAGTGACACCAGCTTCCCGAGAGGAATAAGCATCCCCTGCTAACATACAACACCTGTTGCTAAAGTCCTCCAATAACTCTTCAAGTTCAGGAAAGATATATATATATTTTATACATATATATATATATATATATATATATATATATATATATATATATATATATATATATATATATATATATATATATATATAATGTAGCAACATTGTTACTTCACCTGAAGATTGTCAATAGACATGAAAACGTTAGTGAAATACAAAATTTTATTATTATTAAATAGCGCAAATTCGAGGTATGTTGGAATTCATTTAGACTTATATATATTTCTGTACGGTATAAACCGGAGCGATGCCCATTGCCACGGAACGCGAGATATTTCAGTACCTTGAGTGTGTCCGTTGTAGAGGTATAAATACAATGAACCCATACACCAGATTGGTGCCGCCACCATATACCTAACGCCATCTTGGTGTGGTGTAAATACAAATTCGGTAAACTGAACCATATATCCTTTTAACTCTGCGTTTGGTGTGAGCATCGCTCAACTCAGATTGCGAGATTCCGGTACACATTAACTTTCTTTAAAAATCCATTTTAATAAACTGAATATTTTCGAGACAAGATTTTATTCATCAACTTGACATATCATTCAGATTTGATATACTACCTGATCTTCATTGGCTTAGTGCTTGAAATGTATGCGGTACGTTTGGTCGTCAACTCTGGATAGTCGCTCTCTTTCATCTCGTTCGTCTTGTCACTGAAAAGACACAAAAACTGAATTTCACAACGATTTATCGACATATAGAAAAACAGTAAAACTATGGAAACAGAATTATCAATAATACACTTTTTATAGGAATGTTATTTATAATTAAGTCAGATCTGCCTTGACGCCTACAGTGATGTTCAAAAGTGTCGGTCCGAATTTTCCGACTTACAAAATTTCATTCCGACTGAAAAATATTCTGAAATTGTTTCTATATATTTCATTCTCCTGTCTGACAAATTTTTTCAAATTACTGAAAATGCCTGACATGTTTGAAAATTTTTCAACGTCTCTGCACCTATCTTTAGTAAGGGGCCACCTGTCGTACTTAAGAATATCTGTATTATGTAGGCAAAACTTGCCTTTATATGTGGTTACACTTGTGTATTATATTCTGAGAAGATCTACTCGTTATTTGTTTGTAAGACTTGTACGGTTTTCATATTTACATGTTATAATTACTGTATGTAGGTATAGCTTATCTGTTATATGTACATGTATGTAAGACTTACTTATGGACATCTTTATTTTCAGGTGTTGCTGTAAATCCTGAATTTGGTTCTGGACCTTCTCCATCTCTATGCTTTTCTAGCGTAAATGACACTGTTAAATTGGTATCGTTTTCTACCGCAAATTTTCTATCCCCGCCCTTGTCCTGTTCACTTTCTTTCTCTCTCTTTCCTTTAAAGGTCAACTGAAAAAGAAAACCATTTTTTCCTACTTATCCCGTTTATCGAAAGATTAATGTTTATATTTTACTCTGCAAAAATCGTTTTGGTCTTACAAGTCACGGTTCTGTAGTTATTTACCTGTTAAATATTTAACTTAAAAAAAAAAAGGTTTTCGTGCAAGAGTTATCGTTCTTATAGCGAACCGCCATATTGGATTTCGCAATAAAAGTCGTACGATCGTCGTCTACATTCAATTGAAATCATGGTGTTATGTGCCGCTCCAAACTGCAATGTGCGTTATGGACAAGGAGTTAGGATGTTTTTTTTCCCAAAGGACTATCATCTGTGTAAGATTTGGGTAAAAAAACTGAAAACAGATAAAGATTATTGGCCGTCTCAACACACCAAGTTATGTGAGCGTCACTTTTCTACGGATTGTTTTCCGATGGACCCATCTGTGGCTCGTTCACTTGGGTATACGAGGATTAATCTTAAGAAAGATGCAATCCCTACGATTTTTAATTACCAACCGGTGCAAAACAACAAGAAGGCGCCCAAGAGAAAGAGTTCGGATCCCATAACAGGTTTCACACCCGGTCCCGCAAAAGCTCCAAGGCAAGCTGTTGAGAAAAGAAAAACTCTTGAAGCAAAACGGGTAAGAAAATAAAAAAGTTTAATTATCTATTATTATATACAAGAAATGTCATGTAAGAGGAAAGGGAAAAACTATAATCATATAAAAATATATGTTTGTCAAATTGTGTGTGTGTGTGTGTGTGTTGTAGATCGACATAGTAGGTACATGTACCATATGTTTTCTGAGAAGACTCGGTAGTGTGTGTAAAAAAAAGGGGGGGGGGTTGGGGTTGAGGGGCATTTTATTTTATTCTCTTGAAGTCCTATACATTATTATTACAAATACTCATATAGATATACATTGCTGTACATTAATGAAATGTCAATTTGTGTGTAAAATTACATTTGTATAATTTAATGAATAGAATTCAAATTATATATCTATATCATAATCATATGTCATATGTGTGTATACATGTAAATTGTAATTCATGAACTGACTTACTAACATGCTTATCACTATCCTCAACATTGTTAAGAATATAAAAACACAGATAGTAATGTCCCCTATAGGCTATTGGAATTAGAGTTTGTTTTCTTATTAGTTTTGAATGCATTTTAAGAATGAAATGTAAATAATTTTCATGGGGCAGTGTAACTGAATTTACTTCTTTGCTTTTATAGAGATTGACAGTACTCCAGTCAAAAGAAAATGTGATTGTTGTGGCGATGCCACCATGCAGTCCTCCTCCAATAGGGGAACTGCTACCACTAACAGAGAATGACGGTCGAGAGTTTGATCAGCCCTGCCCTGATGTTGAGCTCCCTGAGAGTGAGACAGAGAAAGGAACATCAACATCCATGGACACCATATCATTTGGAGTTGGAACCCAAACATCGTATTCTCTGATTGTAAGTACATACTCTACACAAAAAGCTGATTCTTTCAATTATTTTCCTTATTTTAAAGTGATGATTTTACCTAAATAGTAATGTGCATGCTACATAATGGTGAGTGGACATCAGTGAAGAGGTTAAAGGTTATATTTATGTATGCTAATGATAATGATTGTCACTATATGTACTTTATATAAACAATGACAAATTGTGACAAGTTTGTTTTCAGTCATCACATTTGTGTGACAGAAAAAATGTTGTCAGATATATGAAATATCAACTTTGTTTTAGTGAAATTAAAAATATGTGTTTAAAATCGTGTCGCCTGCATCATAAGAGTCTCTGTCTAGCATCTGCCTATCTATTGTAGTCACTGCCTGACTAGGTGAAGTCACCATGACTTATATATTGATTGATTGATTTTTGTTTAACGTCACACCACGAATATTTCACGTAAATGGTGACGGCATCTGCCTGATGCGGGGCATGACCAAAGTGGGACTCGAACCCTGGCCTCCCGATCAGGAGTCCAGCGCAATACCACTAGGCCACGCCGGCTTCTATGACTTATATAATTAATTGCCATAATTATGTAAACAACACTCACATAGTCATAACACTGTATAGAAATATTAATCATCATAATGAGATAAGACACACACATAGATTGAAGATCAAAGCCATAGGTCATGTCATGGAAGAATGTAGAAATCACTTCCAAAGCAAAGGCAAGAAACATGACATACATGTACTTGAATGGTTTTGAATGCTAGAATTATTTGTCTACTAGTACATTTATGTGTTGTTATTCCAGAAACGAAGACATGCTGGGATACAAACTGTAGTGAAGACTGCAACCACTACATCTGCAACACAGACTGAGAAACAAATGCAGGGTGCATGTTGCTGTGGATACCCAACCTCAGAATCGCCACTGAATACTAGTTTTATTAGCCACAGTAGTGACAGTAGCCTGGAAAACAACAGTAGTGTTCCCTCAGAATGGCTTCCTTCAGATGTCCTGACACCAACTGAGGATGGCCCCGTATCAGAATTCGGTTCAAGGGACACTGCCGACCACTATGATAGGAAATTTATTGTTTTCGAAAAGTGCCTTGATAAACTTTTGTCAACATGTAACATTTGTGGCCGGTTTTGTCATGTAAACAAACAAGTGTCTGGAACATACCTCAATGTTGTGAGGCATTGCACATGTGGTGAAGTGTTTCAGTGGGGATCCCAGCCATTATCAAGATCCCTTCCTTTAGGAAACCTTATTCTCAGTGGTGCCATTCTGTTTTCTGGTGGGAGCATCATGCAGTCCCTGAATTTACTACAGCATGCAAATATTGCCTGTTTTACGGAAAGGACATTCCACAATTTGCAACAGTACTATTTAGTGCCTGCTGTGGAAAGAGTTTGGCAGTCTCATCAGAATGCCCTACTGGCCAGAATAAAGGAGGATGGACGGAAAGTTTATTTGGGTGGTGATGCGAGATGCTGTTCGCCTGGTCACACTGCCAAGTATGGGTCATACAGCTTGATGGACCTGGAGACCAATCAGATCTTGGATATCCAACTTGTGCAGGTAAAATAGAATAACTATGCTTTAAAATTGTAGAATACACATTTAAATTAAGAAATTATTTGTGACTGGCAGACCCTAGTTTTTTTTTCCAGTATGATTGATTTTTGTTTTACGTCACACCACAAATATTTCATGTATATGGTGACGGCATCTGCCTGATGCGGGGCATACAAATTTTGACCTTTGCAACGGACCCACCCGAAGCAGTGAGGGATATTTAAGGTGCCATGCATACCACGACACGGGGCCTTGGTTTTTACTGTCCCATCTGAAAGAAAGAACGCCGGCATGACCAGAGCGGGACTCGAACCCCGGCCTCCCGATCAGGAGTCCGACACGATACCACTAGGCCATGCTGGCCTTTTTTTCCAGTATGAGACAGTGATTTAATACATGTATTTTTTGGGACTAAAATGCACTTGTGGCACATTGATGAGATATTTCAATATGTTGTGATGAATGATTACCAAGTCAGGTGTGGATATAGATCAATCTCCAATGCATTTTCCTAGAGGGTGTCCAACCATGTCTTTGTGTGTAAAATTACTTACGGTATTTTACATGCAAAAATACCAAGAAGTAGTTTTTGCAGAATCTCAGGGTGGGTCCAAATCCCGGTCCACCTCTTTGGATCTGCGTATATAAGTGACACAAGGGGAGCATTATTGTAATATTATATTTTATAGTTGTTGGTTAAAAATCTGCAAGCTGATTTCTCTCTTGAATGCACATGTTTCAAGTAAATACCCATAACACATAGTAATAAAATATTAACATGTTTCAACACTGTATAAATGTACAAGTTTGTATGTATATACATGTATGTACAGTTTTGTTTATATTTTTTTAGAGCAATGAAGTGAGGAATTCGTATTGGATGGAGTTAGAGGGACTGAAAAGATGTCTTAGGAAACTGGATGAGGAACAAGTACAGGTGTCTGATTTAGTGACTGATCGCCATGTTCAAGTCAAGGCATTCATTCGTGATGAGAGAAAAGAAATTAATCATTGGTTTGACGTTTGGCATGTGGCTAAAGGTAAATTTTTCAAAATAATACAATACTTTTTATGTTGCAGAAAAAAAATCAGTGACTGAGTCAGTTTCAGTTATAAAATGTAATAAATAGAAATTCAATTTCATGTATCAGTATATTTATCTCATCATAGTATAGGTATATTTATTGACAAGTAAATTCTTTTATGTCATTTCAAATTACAGGCATTTATAAGAAATTGGAATCAGTGGGCAAGAAGAAGAAGTGTGCATTGGTTGGCGAATGGGCAAGGTCAATCAGCAACCATATCTACTGGTGTGCAGCAAGTAGTAAAGGGGTCGGAGAGGAAGTCCAACATAAATGGCTGTCAGTGTTGAACCACATTAGTGATGTGCACGAGGGTCATGGAAGTGTCTTTCCCAAATGCCTCCATGGACCTTTAGATGACAGGGCATGGATCAAGAAAGGTATTTTAGAAATATTCCATACATATATCAAATCATCTTCATGTCTAATCATTACAGACAAGATTTATTTCTTCTCTTGGCTATAAACATGTGACTTTTGGAATAGATACTCAAACTAAATACAACAGAAATATTCCTCAGAAATCCTAAATGCATGTACATGTATGGCCTGAGGACAAGCAAGCTACCTCACAGTTATTGCACAGAAACTGGTGAAGCTCTGGTCCATAAGTTGGTCACACTATGATAGACCTGGACTAAATCTAATATTTATACTCCACATGTCATAAATGTGATTTATATTTGTGATCAAGGATCAAACTCATTCTAGGGTAGGAGATAGAGAATTAGGTGGGGTTTTTCTCAGTCCTTTGTGTTGACAATTCTAATTTGTTTACAGTTTACAAATCAAGTTATTATTTTTATTGATTTCAGACAGTCTTCCCTACATGGAACTGGAGAAGGTGGTCAAAGGGCATCTTCTTCTGAAAGACATCCAGAGACTCTCTCCAGCAGAACAGACCTCATCTTTGGAAGCCTTCCACAAAGTAGTCTGCAATTTCGCACCAAAATATTTACATTTCTTTCACACTCAGATGCGTGCCAGGTTAGTTTACAAAAATGTCACACATCATAATTGCTCACTTCCAGTCCAGTCCCCTACCAGCAAAGTCTTACAAAAATCTTACAAAATTTCCTCATGTACTGTCAGTTTGTAAGTCTGTTTCAGTTTGTGTCAATCTGTCATTTAGTTTCAATTTTCCATATGTTTTTCTGCAATAGATTAAAATAATGAGCTGAAAATTGTTATATAGCTTGTTGTCGTATGGAAAAGATACAGATCAAGTCTGACTATGTAAATGGTTGACCCAATTTTGACGAAGTTACGTCTTTCGATGACAAGCACCTTCCAGTGTTGTGTACAATACAAACAAAATCTAATTTCTGTTGTTGCTGTCACTTGCATATGTTGAATGTTTATTTCTCATTCCTTTGAAAGTTTTACATTTATGAAGCACACAAAGGTTTGCAACTAGCATTTTGCATATTTATATCTCTGATGAAAGATAAAAGCACCGAGACTATTATGTGTCTACTGTATATATGAAAAGGTATTTCTTTTTGTAGGTTATACATAGCAGCCTTGCACTTCAACGAGAACAGCATGAGGAAACAGGCTACCAACCGTGCAGGGGAGAGGATTTTTGCTGTATCTTATCCGAAGGCAAGAAAGGGATGTGGTGTTCCGAAAGAAGTGAAAATCAAGCAGACATTTGGTAAAGAAACTCTCTGTTTGTTTGTTTGTTTACTTTGTCTTTATGTCTCAAATGAGAATTGCTTCAAGTTGGTCCACAGCAAAGGATTAAATTTCTATACTGTCACCATAAACATGCATATGAAATATATGAATAACACGAAATGAGTATCAATACATGTACATCATGAATTCATGTTACCTTCTGTTACACAAACAGAATTTAAGATTCAATAGTATTCAGTCATGTATATCATCTTGATGTTACAAAAATGTTGATTGCAAAACTGTTTTATCTTTTTCAGATTATGTGACCGAGTTACTGGATGAAGTAATAAGTCAGCGTGAGAAACATCATTCGTACAGTGCAGCTAAAGAAAACTTGATGAAGACACCAAGGAACGTGCCTGTACCAATATCACAGACGTACCCACGCCAGAACAAAGAACAGTTGGTGGCAAACCATACCAGCCGGTTCAAAACAAAGAACTAAAATATGTTGTGTGAAGACACTGATAGTTTAATCTTGTCATATTTAATTTGTAGTTTTCCTTGTTTTACCATCATTTTCTTGCCAAGTTTTTCATAGTTTTATATAATGACAAAAAGATATCCATGTTCTTGAGAAAAGGAAATTTTATTTGTGAATATGGAATTGTACATATAATGACATCATTGATGTAAAATATACAGTATGAAAAATTATATACTTATCAAAATGTACAATCTGCGTGGAAGAAAGTTAAAAGAAATTGCAATATTAATATTTATGTACATGTCTTTTCTCATGAATGCATTTGTTTTTATCCATTATTTACATTTATGTACATTACATATAAAACAATCGTGTACAAAGTAACCCATGTCTTGTTGTTTATGATGGATAATGGAACCCACAGTACTCTTGAGAGGGGAATGCCGACCTGATTTTGTTCACCACACAGGCTGGTAGGATCTTCCGGTTTTTTCTTCCCAAGCGTCTCCATATCCACCTAGCAAATCTTCGATAGGCCAGATATCTGTAAAGCCTGAAAAAATGGAATGTGTAAATATAGGTCTGATTATTTGAAACCAAACTATGTGATACAGTTACCTAAGAATGAAATTTCAGTTTCACTGAGGCATTCATTCTTCAATACATCCAATCTTACTTTTCATGGTGATCAACTTTAGCAATTTCCACCCTGAAATTTACTGAATGTTCATGTATCTAAATAGCCTCTTACATGTATTATTGCTGAAATCAACAACTTTGGAAATTCAAGTTTGGATCTGTGTCTCTGTACCTTTGTGCATGTGTGTGATAAAGAACCTCAAGGCAAGACCTCATCTGAGAAAAGAATATAATGAGAATTTGACTTGGTGGTCAAGGCATTCATCTCTCTTGCTGACAGAAAGTTCTGGGTTCGATTCCCAAGTCTAGCAACATTTTTTTCTTCTGCTTGTTATATTTAGTATTGTGGCCGGCCCTTATGAATGGCATCTTTGTTTGTGCACTGTGAGGGTTACAACCTTTGGATTGTTGTTCGTTTTGGTTTCCAGGATTGGAAACCTCTGGCAGGGGAGGAGTGTCATGGATGGGTATAAACCTCAATAGTTCAATGGTGTTAGTGTCAAACTTGACAATACAAGGTTCTCAGTTTGATTCCCAGGTATGACCACATTTTCTCCTGCCAATTATAATAGCATGATATTTGTTTTACCATATTACTTACTCATGCACAAGTTGACCATCATCTAGGGGTCCATTATCTTGTAAAAATTCATAGTAAGAGGCCTCTAAAACCCATCTGTTTAGACAATTGCCTTCGAAGCCAGGGTGTTCTGTGATGCAGTTTACTTGATCAGCTTCGAGACGACCATCTATAAGGTTGAATGAGGTACAACACCTGCACTCTGAAGATGTTGGCATCAAGGCGCAGTTGCTGCATGTGCACCTGAAAATAAAACACAACAATTTAATATATATGATAGAACCCAATTGCATTCAGCTATTTTCTGGGCTGGTTAAGAGCAGGTTACAATAAAAAAAAATCCTGTGCATGATTTAATTTGAAAAGGGGGTACTATAATATAAGGTACATTATTACTACTACTACTAGTTATTTACCTGTGAGGTATAAATAAAAATTCATGAAGATGGAATATACAAGTACTATATAATTTTTAGTGAGGATATGGTAGTTGTTAAAACTTAAAATAAGAAATGTACGTTTTGGTCCGAGGCCACCTGACGTAAAAACAGAATGTGCAAGATTCAAAGCTGAGGAAATTCAGAGTTTATGCCGTATAGAAAATTCCTCTCGATCATAGATTTACATAATTACCCAGTTGTCAGTAAAATAAAGTATTTCAAAAAACCGTACAGATATCAAACTCGAAATATTACATACGAATCCAGCAATTATTCCGTGAATACATACCAGTTCATGTCGGTAGGAAGATCCTCAGACTCTTCTTCTACATCGCTGGCAGATTCTTCTGAGCTGTCATCAGTTTCTTCTGTGTGAAGTTGACTTCTTCTCGGTTCAAACTGATAAGGCTCAATATCTATATTAAAATCTATGTCAATTTCTGGAATGCTTTCCTCAGAATCACTTTCATACCCACGCGACGCCATTTTCACGAAGTTCGCTATAAGAACGATAACTCTTGCGCGATCACGCTACCTGGCGAAATTTACAGGTAAATTACAGAGCGTAGCGAGCTAAAAAAAAATCATTGAAATGTGATATGAAGTTGGTATAACACATTTTCTCAGAGGGTTATATTTTTTTCAAGAAATAAAATCTTTTCAGTTGACCTTTAAGTACAGTTTCAGTTAAGATTTTAATCATACTTGTCAAGACAAAGTAAACGTTATTTGTATATAATATCAATATTCTGTGAAAATTAAACTATTGGGTAAATAATTGCTGAATAGAACTTTTTTCTGTTGATCTTAATCTTATATTTCGTTCCATGCCACACATGATAATTTGCCGTAAAACTTTGTGTCATTTTTACTCTGACATCAGTTTGCTAGCATTTACGTCATAATGCAAATTCCGGCAGAAAGTAGTATGTCTGGCATAAGGCCCCATACATCATCTTGTTAAATGGGAAAAACATCTGTTTATTTCACAAAGATTTCACTAAGAATGACATCGCCGTCGCATCCCCAGCCCCAGGCCAGTCACGATCTGAGGCTTAGCCCTAGGCCTAACCAAATGCAAATGACGTCAACATTAAACGGCATTATAGCTAATATAAATGTGTAAAATGAGTAAAAATGTATCAATACTTGCCGGTTTTCTCATCACGTTTCCGTTTATGTCCTTTCATTGTGTTATCAGCCCAGCGTTTTATCGAGAAATTTGTTTATTCCGCCAAC
The DNA here is from genome assembly GCA_035048485.1 of Pteria penguin. Lineage (NCBI taxonomy): Eukaryota > Metazoa > Mollusca > Bivalvia > Pterioida > Pteriidae > Pteria > Pteria penguin. Next base: position 53,856,630 of record CM068586.1, on the reverse strand, counting down.
AGATTTTTTGTTAACAATGCATCTCCTTACGTAAAGATTTCCACTGAACATTGCAAGTTAGAGTTGTCGTTCTTTTCAAACAGACAATAAACTTGCCACATTACTCTGTCGTGCTTAAATGAAAATTCTGTGTGAACTGAGAGGATCCGTTATGTTTGCTGAAGTTAAATAATACCGACTGCTGTACATAGCTGCACCGAAAGACTTACAGGTTCTTTAAAAGAGGGGGGACAGGTGGGTGTATTGTTCCCCTTCCATCCCTTTCAGTCATACCTCTCCCTCCTTCTCTCTCCCCCCTCCCCCTTTTACCCCGGCCTCCTACCCCTTCTGTACTATCATAAAAGTCTATACAATGTATTTAAAAGTCAGTCAACAGATCTATATTAACTAACATTTTATAATAAATAGATAAATAAATAAATAAATAAATAAATAAATAAATAAATAAATAAATAAATAAATAAATAAATAAACTACAAAAATATTTATAAGAATATATCTACGTCCTTGTTACTACATTTAAGTTTGAGAAATTTTGTAGGACCCCCTTCTTTCCCCAAATACATATATGTGATAAATAATAATAAGCCAGTCGAATAAAAAAAATTAAAAAAAAGGAAGAAAAAGAAAAAAACCCGAAGTGACTGTATGTTCACTAAGTCTTAGGACAAAGTGTCTAGCAACTGATTTTAAACCAATCGAATGTGAGAAATTCATTTGCTTCCTGTAATGTTCCAATATGGCTTCAACAATGCTAGTAGAACCACCGACCGGTGGATTTTCATTCGAGAACTGTCATAGGTACGGCTGTTACGGCTATAAAAATGAAAGTTTTAGTGTCTTCTAGTTTGAAACGAACACTTGCCATGTTCGTGTATAATATTACTATCCCTGATTTCATTTTAAACCTTCCACCTTTGAAAGTTGTGAAGTGACTCTGCAAAAATGTTATCGAATTTCCTCCAAATATGAATATTGAAAGAAGGCGAAGTTATGAGTTTGGAGGGAAAGACGCTCACAGTATGAAAGAAAAGTGAAAAGAGAACATAATAAAGAGATTAAAATAGTTTCTCAATTAAAAAAAGGGGGAAAATGGGGTTATGGAAGTAGGGTGCATGGAAATGCCGAAAACACCAGGTAATTACCAAAAACACCAATGGAAGTAAGGTACAGATGTTATAGTGTATACCCTCACCAAATATTATGCCAGTAGGTTGCATTTTGAGGAAGGTATCGCAATATTTCTCAAAGGTATCCAGCGATCCCACGTTTGGACGCCATTTTTATTTTACTGTGTACTCAAATTAATCTATTTAAATTCAAAATTTTACAGGAAAAGTAGTATTAATAAACTACAAATAAGACAATACATTTTAAAATTTTAATATGTATCACTTTCAATTTTGTTCAAATGACCATATACATTATAATATAAAAAAGAATAGTTAGCGATACGTTGGTTGGTTGGTTGGTTGATTAGTGTTTTACGTTGCTTTCAACAATATTTCAGTTATATCGCGACATGGAAGCAGGAGGTTACCAACCTCTTAAACATAGTGGCGCAACCCGGGAATCGAACCCGGATCGTCGGCGCCGCAAGCCAAGCGCTTAACCACTACACCACGCCTGCCCCTAGCGATACGTCATTGACATATACTATACAGTACTGGCCGCTGTCCACACAGACAGTTTATCTGTGAAATAAAAAGGATTTATCATAACTCCGTCAAATATCGTCCAGTACAATGGAAACTTGGAATATAAGTGTAAAATTGTCCGATCTTTCAGAAAATCTAAGTTAATTTAAAATTCATTAGTGTTTTTGGTACATTTCATGGTGTTTTTCGGTAATTATCTGGTGTTCTCAGCATTTCCATGGACCGTATGGAAGTACAGTTGATAAACATGTAAAAAATGATGTATATTAAAAGTCTGAGTGGTCAACCTCCAAGGTTGATATGATACAGTTACCACACAATACGATATGTATCGTGTTACCAATGCCACAATACGATATGTATCACAATACACCTTTTATAATGCAGAAAGAAAGAGAATAAATCTAGCTTGTAACCGTTTTATTATCAATTTCTATTTGGCAATTTGCACCAGAAAATGATGATGATCTTCAAGAAAATCAAAATACTAACATTTTCTGGAGATAAAGCAGTCATAGTGTCCCCAGCTGTAGAAAACACCCTTTCGCTAGTCAGTTAAATAGATTAACTAATAAGTTAAATAAATGTTTCCTGAATGTCCAGTTATGTTTCAGCACTCTGTTATGCCCCACTAAATTTATGTCTAGTTGGTGTATTCATATGTGCGTCGCCATATTAGACATGTTTCGGGCTTTGTATGACACATCAGAGAAAGAATGCTTCATGTAGTGCTGTCTTTGATTAGACTTTTAGTCCCAGCAATCACTAATGACACTTGCTTTGAAACTGAAATGCTCCCAGATTTTTAATTTAAAGGAGGCCAGTGGAGCCTCCAACTCTGTCTCATTGGCCACTACAGTGTACATGTATTTATGAACAACCTTCAGCGGACACGGAAGAGATCAGAAGGAAAATTTTTGACCAAACAAACACGGAGACAAACTGTTGCGGTACTGTTGCTTCACTCCCCATATCGTGAACCAAAGTGTGATCTTAAATACTGCGATATACTGTAAAACGGTTTATTGTTTCACCCTTATCAGCCCCCTAAAACTTTTGGGTTAGGGGTTTCACTGACTTGTACATATAAGTAAAAAGTTGCGGAAAAAATGAAAAAAAACTAAAGTCCATGCAAAATCTACCAAAAAGTCTTTCCCTGTTTCGTCCAACCCTATTTTGTAAAGTCGCTATGGTCCCTTTGCTAAAAAAGTCCTAATATGGCTAGATTTCATGTTCTTTCCTCTGTGTTTGATTCCGACCCCATTCAAGTCGGCTGCCGTAGCTCATATGCATTCAGCCAATCAGATTGCTCAGTAATCTCCAAGGGCACATGACGGCATTTCTTGTGACTTGTGTTCATGGTCAAGAATCAAACAGAGAGGAAAGAACATATAATCTAGCCATATAAGTGCTTTTATAGCAAAAGGACCATAATGGTAATACATGTACTTACAAGGGTTGGACGAAACAGGGGAAGATGTTTTTTGTAGGTTTTGCATGGACTGTAGTTTTTGATTTTCTGCAACTTTTTGCTCAGAAGTCTGTCATACATTGTACCTAAAAGGTTAATGGTGCTGACCAGTCGGACTATGACTCTATAACAGGGAACAATGTATATTCGAGAAGCAATTTTGGTACTAACGAACAGATTGGTGAAACTTTCCGGCCTGCTGGTAATTTCTGGTAAATTTTGCCGATGGCCAGCAAATATTAGAACATATCATACATATCGTCCGGTGAATTTCCAGTGCTGTAATTCCATGTATATCTATACATGCACTGCATACATATATGGTTTATCTTTTATTTGAATCATGTTAACAAAACATAACTTTTTCTGAACAAAAAAAAAACCAAAAAGATGCAAGTCTGAAAAAACAAAGTGGAAAAAATCACCTGAAAGTGTCGGACCATTTTGCTTGACTACAAGTTTATGTAATTGTACATATTAGAGGGGTTCATCATTCACTTGATTAAGAGGATTGCTTGTAATTTGGATACCCAGTGGATGTAAGACACAACCTAAGTAATCTCAGTAAACTTACTTGAGGACACCTGAGTGTATTTAGCTCATAAAATGAATGTATTATCCGTGCTAGCGGTAGTATAAATTGTTCAATAGCCATGTGGCTAATACTAGCACAAATTAATAAGCCTAATGTGTAAAAAAACTGATAACACAATAAAATTCATCATTTTTTTCTTTTAACCCTCCAAACACTGTAAACCAAGTTGATTTGTTATGTTTGTTAGCATTTTTCTTTTTCATATTTGGTGGTTCATCTTGTTCATCTGTTGTCACAGGGTTCATGTATCAATGTTTGTTGACACGCATCTGATATTAATTTATAATAAGGTACATGTAGAATGATGCTTGTCAACAAACATCGATACCTGAACTCTTTATCTGTTATCACAGATTGATGGGGTGCCACTCGGCGATTTATATTAACCCTTGAAATGATTTCAAAGAACTTTGTTTAGCCATGTTCACTGTTCAGAATGTTTAGAGATGGTTTACTTTGCGATCACTTTGAAGTTATATAAAGTTGATATCAGTAGTAACTAAATTGAAATGTGTTGTGATGACCATGATTTATGCTGACGATACATGTATAAACAGAAAAACTTAAAAAAAAACAGACTTTTTTAACTTACGAAATGTATTCGCCAACTTGATACTCATGTATTTATAAACGTTTAGCCATTTCAATTTTGAATTCACATTTGGAGAATTGGTGATCGGGTAGCGCTAAGACAGATTATGAGTGAAATATCTCAGTGAGTACAATACTAAAATTATCAAATGCAAACACATTAAAATGCAAACACTATAAAGAGTAAAGACATATACAAGTAGACCCCTTGGATCTCTTCCTCTTTTCGATTAAGAGTCCCAACATGAGGTAATGCAGTTACTGAGTTATCAAAATGGGTTGATTATTTTAGGATAATTATTGTCATTAGTTGTTGGTTTTGAATGTTGTATTTTTGAGGTGTAAGATTAAACTTTTTGTTTTGTATTTCTAGGAATAGATTGTTAGAGAAGAAAGGCATTACAGCACCAACAGCATACAAAACTGGTACTACTATATGTGGATTGGTGTACAAGGTATGTCCAGTATCTCCTACTAATTCTTTGTGCAGCAGTATAGCTCTAATGTGTGCTAGGGTAATCAGTATGCACATTATCTCATTTTGGAGAGAATTCAAAGAAGAAAATGTATTGAAGGTAAACCTAAGCGTCATGTGGTACAGATTTGGCACTGAGTGTTGTATTTTGTATTTTCATTTTCAAAGGAAATTTTTGAGGAGAGCTGTGGTTACCTTTCCACACTTACCCCATCTCAGTGCTTCTCATCTTTTTTGGCATAATTTTATTCTACATTTTGATTTTGGCATGTACATGAAGTCAAGCTGAACTAAGCTGTTGTTGTATATAGTAGTTACAATGCAGAATTTAATGGAAGTGGCTATAAAATGGATATCCATTGAGATCAGAATCTAAACATCAACATTAAAAACAAATTACAGTTTGCATACATGTATAATGATGTATTCATTTGATTGATTATATAACGAATGTAATGTTTATTGAATGATCACCTTTTGTAGGGACTTATTACATGTATTGGATGCAGAATCTCTCAATCAGTATCAATCTGATTAAAACCGTATCTTAATTCCGCTTGTCTATTTGTCCCATTGCGGATAAAGATCTGGCGAAACCCCATAAGAGGTCTTGTTCTGGTGAACTCTGAGGAAGTTTCAGTCACCGAAACCGTTATTTCCCATAGCCAATCAATGACTCAGCTAGGCGCGTGATAGTGATGCATTATGTAACAAACACTGTTCAAAAACTACCTTGTGGGTCACGCACGATGTGGATGTTAATTTCATTCCAAGGAATATGTAGCTGATCCACTGATTAGCTGGAAATCATAGTTCACCAGAACATGACCCCCTACAGAGTTTCGCCAGATCTTCATCCGCAATGGGACAAATAGAGAAGCATAATAAAGACATCGTTTTAATCAGATTGCATCAGTATGTTCCTTAACTTTATCCTGCCCACAGACTTGTGTCAAAATTAGAAATATTTCATCAATAAGCAACCTGAGTTTTTAAAGTGCCTTGGGGTTTTGCATAATAGTAAGTGAATATCTTATATAAAAGTAAATATTAAAGAGAAAATTTTATTTTCAGGATGGAGTTGTATTGGGAGCCGATACAAGAGCTACAGAGGACACTGTTGTAGCAGACAAAAACTGCAGTAAAATTCATTATATCTCCAACAATATTTAGTAAGTCACTAATTATGCTGGTAACAACATTGTAAATCTTTATTATAGTCTAAACTAGGAGAATTTTAATATGGTACATACATGTATAAACATAAATGAGCATATTTTTTTATGTATGTCCGTTTTCTCCACACTGTTGAAATCATAGAGTCTAAACAGCATAAAATTTTGATGTTGATTGCAGTTTTGTTGTTATGGTGGTGTTATTTATTAGGGCTCTGCTTTATAAGTGGGTGCCCTATAGTAATCACTTTGTCTGTCCGTCTGTCAGAAAAAACTTTAACATTGGCCACATCTAATACACTGTCACAGGTAGAGCTTTCATATTGGGCATGTGTGTTCCTTATGACTATTCCTTTGTGTTGGTACCAAAATATTTGATCATGTGGCCTTGACGGTGACCTTTGACCTCCATTTGAAAAACTTTAACATTGACCATAACTATTGAACTGTTAGAAGTAGGGCTTCCATATTTGGCATCTGTGTTCCTTATGACAAGATCTTTCTGCTGGTACCAAATTAAGGTCAGGGCCATGGGCATCCTGCGGGCCCTTCTGACTGTCAGGTTTTTTTTTGAGTGTTTCCTTTTTTTTTTGTTTGTAACATTAGATGTCATTTGTATTTGATATAATATTGTTTATAGTTGATTGACATTGTTTGTAGTTGTTGTGGTGCTGGTACTGCAGCTGATACGGAGATGACTACACAGATGATCTCTTCCCAGCTAGAGCTTCACCGCCTCAACACAGACAGACCACCACGTGTCTGTACAGCAAACCGTCTGTTAAAACAGATGCTCTTCAGGTATGTGTCTTAACACTTAGAACAAAAGAAATTTTCTCGCAAATTTATTGGAAGTGATTTTGCTGAAAAAGCTTGTTTAGTAACAGGGATTTTTCACCATCCAACTGAAATTATCTTTGCTTGATTTTAAATGAGACACTTACCTTTGTACCTCAAGGGCCAGTTGTTTGAAACTTTAACTACTGGTTAAGCTAACCATTGGTTTAAGTTTGAGGGACAGTCAATTTTATTTATAAAATTTTTGTTTAAATTCCTAAATTACATAACAGTGCTGGTTTCATATGCTATTAATCAGTGTATAGACTATGACTTTAACCAATGGTTAAAGTTTCGAACAACTGGCCTCAGGGAGCCAAATTCATTCCTTACCTATTCACGAAATCCCCTTCTTTTTCTGAAACCTGACTTCAAAATACCCTACTCCAATGAACTATGTTAGGAAAACAACTCAAGATTGCTGAAAGTTAAAAAAACCCCAAAAAACAAACAAACAAAAACACTTTAAAATGAGATGTTTAATATAGGACTTGGGATTGTGGGAAACGAGGATTATTGTTAATTCCCCAAAAATACTACTATAGTGCAAGTTTACCAGTATTTGTCATTGTTGAATTCAGATCGACATTTCAAATAGGTGTTAAATGTAGCTTATGATGTACATCAGATTTGTTACTTCTTATTTTCAAAATGCGGCAAAGCCGGCGTGGCCTAGTGGTATCGCGTCGGACTCCTGATCTGGAGGCCGGGGTTCGAGTCCCGCTCTGGTCATGCCGGTGTTCTGTCTTTCGGATGAGACATTAAAAACCGAGGCCCCGTGTCATGGTATGCATGGCATGTTAAAGATCCCTCGCTGCTTCGGGTGGGTCTGTTGCAAAGGTCAAAATTTGTATGCCCCGCATCAGGCAGATGCCGTCACCATATACGTGAAATATTCGTGGTGTGATGTAAAACAAAAATCAATCAATCAATCAAAATGCGACATATTTTAGATATGCAACCCATGCTCAAATGTTTAAAGTTAGTAAAAATCAAGTTTTTATGTAATGTATCTGTATTTATGATTAGATATATAAGGGAAATTATTACCCTTCTGTTTTACTTGTACACCCTTAGTACACATTGTACACATCAGACTTCGCAAAAAGCGTCAGTCCAACGGTCATTTCCGGTAAAACTCAAGTCGGACCAGTATAATTTTAGCCCTGGACGGTCCAAATGTCAGGTAATGAATTTCAGGTCATTCTCCGATATGGTGGACAATTCTCCGTGCCTAGCTCCTCGTCACGCCGGAATTCAGTTGTAACTACTTTTAGTACGCCGTTCCTGCTTCCTAGTAATAGTCAGTTTCATATTTTGTTTTTTGCGGGTTTTTTTATAAAATATTTTAAGGAAGAATTGTCATGTCTTTTTCACAAAATTATTGTATACTTGTACTAAAGTGTCTCGCAGGAAACATTTCAACTTTTGTAGTACTGAAATGGGAAGTGGAAACAGGTCCCGTTTTTTGAAAAATAGTGTTTTATTTGGTCCTGTAAAATTTGAGTCGGTCCTGTAAATCTTCGCCCTTTACAGAACCGAATGTCCTGAAAAAATTTGAGTTTTTCGTGAAGTCTGACACATAGTGTGATTATCCAGAGAAGTTTACAGTTATATATATGTAAAGCATTTCTGTGTTCTCTTAACATATTCTGAAATTTGTCTTATAGAAATTAGCTGCTTTTTCTGTTTAGGTACCATGGCTATATAAGTGCTGCTCTAGTGTTAGGTGGTGTGGATTGTACTGGACCTCATCTCTATAGCATCTATCCACATGGATCCACAGATAAACTGCCATATGTTACCATGGGTAAGACTGCACTCATTGTCATAATTATATTATCATATGTTGCCATGGGTAAGACTGTACTCATTGTCATAGATATATTATCAAAATCATATGTTGCCATGGGGAAGACTGCACTCATTGTCATAATTATATTATCAATATCATATGTTGCCAGGGGTAAGACAGTACTCATTGTCATAGATATACTATCAAAATCATATGTTGCCATGGGGAAGACTGCACTCATTGTCATAATTATATTATCATATGTTGCCATGGGTAAGACTGTACTCATTGTCATAGATATATTATCAAAATCATATTCTGCCATGGGGAAGACTGCACTCATGATTGCCATAGATATACAGTGAATACATTGAATATAGCAGTAATGGTATTTCATTTTATTGAATAAGATGCCGAAATCGAAAACTATTTTCTATCAAATCCATAGAAAGTCTGCCACTCATTACACAAGAATAAAGAAGGGACTTCGTTTATTTGAATAATGCGATAATCTCACCAACATACCTTCGCAAAACTTAACTGTGTCGCACCTGATGTCATGTTGTTTACTGTGGTTTTGAGCAACCTCTCAATTAGAGATAAATGGTTTCACACCTGTCCAGGTGAAAGTTATTGACCAGATCACACATTAATTGTGTAATAGGCTGTAGCAGTAGGGATGAAAGAATTAATTAATTACCAAGTGACGAAGCCAGGTCATACGCAGGATCATCGGAGACATCGACAAGATGGCGCTGTCAGCCAACGGCATTCAATGCAGACCAACCTTACTAGATGCCGTCCAACTACTCCATAAGGCCAGATGCACCATCAACTGCTTCCGCAAGGCTGGCGATGCAATTGAACCTGACGTCTGGTTGCTAGAGGATGTTGTTAGCTAGACAAGTACACAGCTGTCTGGACTGGCGAGAAAATATACGTAAGTTTCCCCTTGAAGATGAAACCCGACCATGCGGCGCCAGTGACGAGGAGGAGGCTGAAAAAACGGCACAAGTAACGTACGGCAAATGTACAGATGCAATGGCCACAATTCGACAATTCCTTGAGAAAACTAAAACGACGTCTTCAACCTGTTCTATGTGATGGAAAATTGAAATTTCACTCGTTTGAACATGCATTTTAATTTTCCTTTGTTAAAATAAATTGTTGAACCTGGCTAATGTCTTTGATCACTCTGGTTACACGACTGAGATACAATTACATGTACATGTATTTCAATAGACGGCAGTTTTATCTTTACGATCAGTTGAGCAGGTGTAATGTGGCTGTTTAATAACATTAGGTTACTGTACTTAAAAAGACATATACAAAATTACTGAAAATGTAGTCTGTTGACTTATAGATGTACAGGGATTCCATTACAGATAGCGTGAAAGTTACACACCTATGGAATTCTTGCACATACAGTCGATTTTCTGGTCTTTGAAAATGATTTCGTTTGTCATTCCGTGTAATTGAATATTTGTTTATTTGAATAATAAAGTCCTGACAAATAGCCTATTCAGTTAAGCGGCTTGCACTGTATAACTGTATGTTACCATAGGTAAGACTGCATTCATATGATTGTTGTAGTCAGATTATCATATGTGACCATGGTTAAATATGCACTCATATGATTGTTAAAAATCTGTTTGTTGTATGTTACCATTGGTAAAACTGCACTCATATGATTATCATATATATATTACCATATGTTATCATGAGTAAAACTGCAGTTGTACTGCATGATTGTCACAAACCTGTTGTCATATGTTGTTATGAGTAAAACTCATATGATTGTCATAGATAATACATGTACCATATGATGTGATTGGTAAGATTGCATTCACATAATAATATAATTGTCATAGAGAAATTTTCATATGATACCATGTGAAAAACTGCACTCATATGATTATCATAGATAAATTACCTTATGATACCATTAGTAAGATTGCATCCATATGACAGTTAGAAATCTATAGTCATACATTACAATTAGTAAGATTGCATATGCTTTTAATATCATGCGCTAGCTGTAGTTTTGCAATGGTGACAGTAACCATCTGGCTTTGACGGTGTATGTTCCAGTATATGAATTTACCAGTATATTGATGATTTAATAAAGAATTGTTCAATATAATTAGCTGCCCCAGTATGTATATATCACATTAGCTGCCCCAGTATGTATATATCACATTAGCTGCCCCAGTATGTATATATCACATTAGCTGCCCCAGTATGTATATATCACATTGGCTGACCCAGTATGTATATGTTAGATGTTATATTTGATTTCGATCTCGGGTCATTGTATACACATACAGATTTACATGACTTACACTTTACATTGTTAATTAACAGGTTCTGGATCCTTAGCAGCCATGGCTGTATTTGAAGATGGTTTTAAACCAGATATGGAGGTATGCAGTGTCAAAATAATTACTGGTAGATATATAGCTAGAAAGACAAATGTTAAAGCAATCATCTGCTAATGTATTTTTATGCCCCATGATGGATAGATTGGGAGCATATTTTTTTTTTGTCCCCTCTGTTTGTTTGTTTGTCAATCTGTTGTCAACTTAAAGGGGGGCTGTGAGTATAAATAGAAGCAGGCGTGGAAAAGATTTGAAAATGGACGTTTTCTGTGTACGTTCATCCGACAAGAAGAAAATTCTTTTATCAAGAAGTCTAAAATTTTTTAAACCTTGAAATTTGTCATGGGTGTTCATTCTGGTTTCATTTCTTATGTACCAAAATATTGTTCAAATTAAAACTTTGATTTTAGTGAAATTCTGTACTGAACAATCTAAGCCAACGAAATTCAAACTAGACCTCCTTCTGCTTATGGTAAATCTTACCTTACAAGGGTCAGAACAAAGAATGCAAATAAAACAAAAGCACATGCTTGTTTAAAGAAATAGGAAATAACCAAACTTACTGTAACATGTATGATTTATATTCCGAATTGCTTTGAAAGTAAATGAATGCGAGGAAATTTTTGCATTATTCCACTTCGAAATTGCTTACAACACATTATGTATGAATGTTTCACATAAATCACAGTATTTACAGAATATTTCATAGATATTTGTCATACCTATCGATGTCCCATGTATTCCCTGTCATCTGGATTAGGATACAGATCCCTAACAAGTCCCAATACACAGTCAGGCATTATTTCTCTCAGTGTGTAAACTTCTCTGCTGTCACGGGGTTGGAATTGTCGGAGGAGATACGTCTTTTTTACAATATAATGTGGATGAGTGTGAAATTAGTGACTAGAATTTTCGATACTTTGTTTTTCTAATACCCCCATTGCGTTAATCAGGTGGAGCATCATTCCCAACTGTCTGTGCAATGTTATACATGGATTACGAATACAGAATTCACGGACACTATGGTCATTCACATTCCCATTTTCTGGTTCAGGGTTATCATTTCCATTGTCGTGATTATCGTTATCATTGCAAATATCATCCTGCTGATTATTACTTTTAGGGTCTGTTATTATGGTACCAACTGTAAATTCTTCAGGTACTGATACTGTAGTACTTTCATTTGGAATCTTTGACCCATTCATTGCCAATCAAAGATGCACTAAAATCCCACGTATTGAAGTTGATGAAATATTATTAATAATTTACTTGAAAGGAAAATTCTAAGGTTAGAATAAACAACCATCAGTATATATTCTGTTGTTTTATTTCTTCTCAATTTCCTTATGGTGATAGACCAAATAATATGTAGAAAAATGAAAAAATGAGAGATGTATATCTGACCGTATATAGTTTATGTTTACAGTTTACATTGTAGTCATTCAGTCTCCTTCACTAGGCCGGTAGATTCTACCGGAAATCCCCTTTTTACCTTCACCATAACTTTTGAACCACTAGAGATAGAGACTTTATATTTGGCATGCATACTCCACTAAGCCCCTTCAAATTACACCAAGGTCAGTGGCTTTGTGACCTTGACCATGACTTTTATACTAAATTCATGTTGCCATTAGGGACGTAATATTTCATACACATTTGGTTTCTAAAAGGCTTTAATGGTTGATTGGTCCAAGGGGCTGAAATGGAACTTCCTGTAGTCTCTCTCACCTTCATCCATTCTAGGTTCGAATTTCAGTAGGGCTAATTGGAATGTGCTCCAGGGTACCTGCCAAAGTTGATGGCTTTCTTTTGGCACTCTACATGTAGATGATAATTTCGAAACTTTATTTTGCTTGACATTTCGATTTATAATCGACCTAAAATGCAACAAGTCTATTTAGATATTGTCACTGAATATCAACTGTGACCTTCACTGTTAATGATGGAAAAAATTAATTTCTACAGTGGTTGGGTGTTGGTAAGCGACTGAATTGTGACAGGAACATACAAGTGTGAAAAACAGAGAGACTGATTAATATGCAATAAAAGATGTTTCATTAAAAGAGTTTTTGTTGCAGAAAGAGGATGCTATGAAGCTAGTGAGGAATGCCATTGCTGCTGGTATATTTAATGACTTGGGATCAGGTAGCAATGTAGATCTGTGTATAATCACCAAAGACAAAGTGGAATATATCCGACCTTATGATGAAGCTAATCTCAAAGGTCAAAGGTTAGTAAATCAGTCTACACAAAAAATTAGTGCTTTGAGGTGTTAAGCCAGTAACTTCATTTAAGTTTTTCACATACCGAGCTCAGTCAAGTAAGACTGGTCTCGGGATGCAAAGGCTTTCTGATATTTTGAGATTATATCAGTGTGTATCTCTTACTGTCTCAGTAGTCCAATGGGTCATGAACTTGATAAAAATTGGACAAAGAATAAAAAATTTGTTAAATGTGTTTCACTGGTGTATATGAAAAGCTGCACACTCGGTGCAGTATTTAAGCGCTTGGCTTGCAGTACAGATGGTCAGGGTTCAATTCCTGAATTGTAAGGGATTGGTTACCTCCTGCATCTTTGTCACATGACTGAAAATTTGTTGAAAGCTAATTAAAACACATATTACCTTACCAGGTAAATACGAGTGAATATGAACATTTTTATTAATAGCACCTATCCTGCACATACCTTTGTGTGATGACAATACAGTATATACTTTTCCTTGTTTCAGACAAGGTTCATATCGTTATAAGAGGGGTACAACAGCAGTTTTGAAGAAGGAAGTAAAGAAAGTTCCATTTGAAATTGTTAAGACACAAGTGAGAGCTGAGCAGGCGATGGACACCGCATAGAAATTAACAAGTAGTGCAGAAATATTACAAAATTCCTTGACATGAACACCCATAGTGCTGTTATTCATTTTCTGTGTATGATGAAATTGTGATCATTCTCAAGTTTGTTAACTATTTACATGCACTTTCTACACGTTCTTGAAACTCGTATGATCAACACTAAATAAAATATATTGAAAAAAGTATTTTACTTATTATTCATTTTATTTAGCGCAAGTCATTTAAATGACTTTTTTTTTTGAGACATTCTTTTAGGAACTGTTTCTCATGATTATAGCCTTACCTAGAGATCAAGATTCTTTGAAATTCTTGTCAAGTGTATTTACTAGAAAAAAGAAAGAAAATTTTCTAGAATTATTTTGTATGACCAAAGTGTCATGATTACAGCTCGGTCAAAGTTCAAGAGTTTGCAACAAATTCATCAACATTCTTGTCTATAAAACAAAGCACAATTAACTCAGTATTCACAATATTTCGGTCTCCTGACCTTCTAGTGAATACCAATATCCAATTCTTCATTGGAGTTATCTTTATCAAACATCTTAATAGTCCTCTGAAGGGAAGTGTCATAAAACAAGGAAGAATTAACTCGGTATTCACAATATTTCGGTCTCCTGACCTTCTTCTTCATTCACTAGAAGAAGATCAGGAGACTGAAATATTGTGAATACTGAGTTAATTGTTCTTTGTTTTATGACACTTCCCTTCGGAGGACTATTAAGATTCTTGTCTATAGTTTCTTTAGGGACAAAAGCAAGGGAAGATTTCTAATTTGTCCAGAAATTTTGCTTATGACCTGGTATTACATAATGTTTCTAACTAGGGCAAGTAGTGCTTTTGACACATGGTCGTAAATCATGCACTTATGATCATGCTGGGGGATATAATCATTTGTCAATGTCATGACATCATTGCTAATTAGCTTCAAGGTTTTGAAAAGTATCATAAAATGAGACCTTTGTTGAAACTGTTTCTTCTAAAAGTCAGAGAGGTCATGGGAATTTATCGTTTCCAACATCCAGGCTCAGACACTGGTCATTGAGCTAAAAAATTCCATCAAACCAACCTGCCGTTGGAGTTTGAACATTAAGGTAATTACACGGTATATAGATACTAGCAAGATAATTACATAACACACCAACTCGGCTAAGCCAGATCTTGTTTGTTTTACTCTTGTTTTACTATATATATATATATATCACAATTATATGGTAGTGGCGTCTGCCTGATGCTGAGGCAGTGCACTGAAATTCATATCTATGCAATGGACCATCTGGGGCAGTGAGGGATCTTTAGTCTTCCTTGACAAGGATCCTTGGTTTTTATGGTCTCATCTGAATGATAGGACACCCAAGAGTCATCAGAGGGACTTGAACCCTGGACATCTTTGTCACTAGCCCAATCAGTTGAGTTATGCTGACTCCAACTTAAGAATTATACAAAAACATTGAAGTTTATAAAAATTTATTGGCATACATGTAACAAGTCTTAACAACATTCAACATGTATTGAGATAAATATGTATCAAAGGCAATATTAAATCATGTGAAAGACCTGTGTCTTAATAAACATTTAATATGTCTATTCCATGTAATTCATTTAGAAATATATATATATATATATATATATATACTAATTATGTAGATATAAAAGAAATCTTGTAAAAATGTTTCAAACCGTAAAAAATTGATATAATTCTGAGAAAATTCTATGAAATGTAATACCCAACTTCCTTCCTTCTACTTCAAGCTAAAAAAAAAAACCCCAAAAACCAAAAAAAAATCCAACTTGGTGCTAAAAAATTCAAACACACAAAGAAAGGGGAAAAAAAGACACACCTCCCACAAAGAAAAAAAGGAGAATCCAACCCATATTTATAATATCTTGAAACCTGTACTTTTTACAGTATGAAATGCATAAAAATTTGCAAGTAAATCATCTTGATGCTGCGTTTAAATTATCACATGTATATATATGTGTGGTATATTTAAAATGTATTTGCAGTCTTCTCCAACAAAAATATATGATAAAGACCTTTGTGTTTTAACATACGATGTAAAAAATTTACAGATTGCACAAAGTTTTGTCAAATTTGACAACTTGTTCCTCTATGGTTTTGTCTTTCTTCCATACGGATTGGATGATTTCAATAGGGTCACCCTGCCTTGGTCTCCAGATTAACATTTGAGCACTGTTGGCATTGGGTGGCATCAGAGCACAGCGAGGGATAGGTATTGTGTTCTCCAATACATCAGGTTGTTTTGGAATAGGGTTGCTGATCAGTTGAGCTCGCTGTCCAAGAGGTTTTCTGGGATTCACCTCAATTTCTAGAAACATATTCCATCGCACGGTTTTCAAGATGTAAGCTTTGTGAGATGTCATGTTCCAAGCTACCAGCCAGACATAGAAGGACTGATCTCTACAGATGTGTGTCAAGTTGGGTACTGTTTGCTGTCGATTGGCTGGATTTCGCCATGTGACATGTGGATGAAAGTTATCATTCATGCTGATAGTGGCAGATTGGTACATTTTACATGGACCTTCAAAGATGACAGTTTCATTGCGTGAACCATACCAGGGATAGTGATGACCATCACAGTCACTGATCATTTTTTGCTGACCGCTGGTCAGTTCTGGAAATTCCCAACTTGTGCTGAAAATTAAAAAGAACAAAAAGATGAATTTAAGGAATTTGAAAGTAATTTTATGCATAATTCATATTTAAAAAAATAATACATTGTACATGTATTATATTTTGGAGGCTTATTACGGCCAAACTGTATTTTCATAATTTAAATTTTAAATAAGAATTTCTAAATTACAAATTACTGGTATTCAGTATACTTCAATGTCAAATTTTTAATTCGTAATTTCAAGTTATCCTTCTGTAACTTCAACTAAGAATAAAGACACTGATGTTTAGCCCTGTCATATATATAAATCGTTGAAATCGTTTCGGATAACTTAAATTGTATTGAAATTAGAGAGAAATAAGAATGGTATACATTGTACTTTGCAGTACTTTTTGACATGTTTGATGGAATGTGAAAAGATGTGAGTTTAGTTGATATACATCAATATATGTACTTACTATCCTTCATTTCCGTAAGTATTATGAAACATCATGTCAGTACATGCCTGGATCCATCCCACTTTCCACATTTGAGTTTCTTGCATTGGCGACAACTCAACTGTTGTGGTAACTCTAGAAAATGATTCACAAAATATAACATTCACCAAGATAACAGTATGTCAGTAATACACAGTGGCGGATCTAGGATTTCCGAAAAGGGGGTACCCACATATGTATTGGTCAAACTACTCTGCCATTTCTTGTGTCTAATCTGGGTTTTTACTTGTAAATGTGGCGAAAAGGGGATGGGGGGGGGGCGCCCTCTAAATCCGCCACTGATACTACACTCTGGTTAAGATATGCTACTCAATGTATGTGTAAATCTTTAAAATTAATGAGAAATTGATAACTAAATTAAAATCGAGGATGACAGCAAATGCATCAGCGGATCCAGGAAGGGGTGTTTGAAACAGGGGTCTGGGCCCACCCTGAAATAAATGCGAAAATGACTTTCATTTTATTTTTCCTTGTAAAATACCAATGTACGACAGAGACATATGTCGATATGATATGTAAAATACAAATATACGATGAGTAATTTCACAGGCAAAAGCATGGATCAATTCCTACTCGACAAGTTTTCCGCAGCTGAAATACTTTGATGTACCTGAAATTTGGTGTTCTGTACTTTAGTACGGAACCAGATGATTCATCAATAGCTGTTGGCTGCCTGTCGATCTTAGCATTGAAATTCAGCACTCGTATTTTTCCATGAATATCTTGAGTGTTGCCAAAATTTATGGCCGTCTGGTTGTACCAATTAGATGTAGACGAAGCAGTTTGTCCCATCACAGAGCCTTTACCTTCCATCTGTGTATACTTAGATAAGCAACGCCTGATGAAAGAGAGCTTTATTTGTCATCTAAGAAGGGAATACATCAAGTTGTATCTCCCGCTCTGTAAAGTAGTGAACTTCTGTGACGTCACATAGACACCACGAAACCCTCTAACAAATGCAAAAAATATGAATGCATTCAAAGTAAGAAAAAATGCATGAGTGAGTACATTTTATATTTTAATTCATGTATCTGACAGATATATTAGGTTAAGTAAATCCTGAATTGTAATTTGTAACTTTAAAGCTTCCCTTGTTATTTTTAGATAATTCCCATAATTCTACTTGTTTCCGGAATTCCCTTCGGAGAGAACATGTAAGGAACTCATTTCAAAGTACGAAATTAAACCGCTTATATTCAAGTCCGAAAGCAAAACCATATGCAGACATGTCGGCTATTCAAAGACGCAAACGAAGAGGGAATGGAGGAGGGAAGAAGGATGCACCTGACGTACGATTGATGAAATCCATAGATTCTTTCGTGCGATCGATTTCAGCAATCGATCTACGCCTTACTTTAAAATGTAGTGTATGTGCAAAACCTACCTCACCTCTAGGCAACCTGAGACCTCTGATGAAGGCACTTGAAATATCATGTCATGGAATTCCATGGCTTCTAGGAACGTTTGGTCTTCTCTTGTCTCTCCATAAACCAGAACATATAGAAATACTTATGAATCTATTCGTTGGTAAGTCTAATTAATAATTTAATGAATTATTAATCATTGTTATGTATTTTGATTTCTTACTATGATATGTTGATTGGTGATACTCAAATACAGTCCTATGCAACAGGCCCACCCATATTATCGAGGGCATTTAATTTACGAACATCTATTGTAACATCATTGAAACTTGGTATTAAAGACTCCTTCGACTAAGTTTAAGGACAATCCAGTCCTGAGCTTAACACCTTGACCACTAAGTCAGCAGACAGATATGGTGTAGTGGATAAAGTGTTGGGCTTGAAATCTGAGGGGCCCCACTAGATATGGGTTCATTCCCCGCTTTCAAATTTTTCAATTTAGATTTTTATCCAAAATACCAGCTCTGCTCTCTCTGGCCTTGGGAGAGTAATGGCCAGGATGAGGATCTCTGATGCTGTTGCAGATGGCACCTGTAATAAAAATGGTTGGAATACGGACCATCCAAGCAGTACTACTTATTAAGCATAACCCTTCAGCACTGTATACACAAGAGGAGGGTGGGCAATAACTAGGAGCTGCACTCTCCTCCTTAAAAAAAATGAAGGGGCTATGAGGCATTCCTAAAGGGAATGGCCTGGCAATGGTACTCTGTAATAGACAGTTGGTCAATGAATTCCCAATACCACCAAGATTAATACAGCCAATTGATCTAATAGAGTCCTGCCGGGTGCCCAAACAAGTAGAAGAAGAAGAACCTCAATATTTACTGCCACATCCAGAGAACTGGAGATCAATATTAAAGACTCCTTCAGGATTGGACAAAGGGTGGTCCAGTCCTGAGCTTAACATCTTGACCACTAAGTCAGGAGACAGCTAGCCAAACTGGTACCTCTTATTTCTACTTAGCACCAAGTATCACTTATACATGTAATGTACTGGGTCATGAATGTCCACTGTGGTAGATTGTATTGAGAACTATTGGTACTGGTAATTCATACCTCAGACTCAGAAAATTTGTCCACTTTCCCTTCAAGAGCGGGAATAATATGTTTTAATAACTAAGGTTTGAATTCAGATAGGGAATTTATGCAAAGTAATTTGACAATACTACATGTATTGTTGTATTATATCAAAGGTTGAAGTTTTATTTCGTTGGATTCTAGTTCCACATCACACTAAAGGTTTAGCATTTATGATAAGTGTTAAACTTGTAAGGTGAGGGAAGCCGGCGTGGCCTAGAGGTATCGTGCCGGACTTCTGATCGGGAGGCCGGGGTTCGATTCCCGCTCTGGCCATGCCGGTGTCCTGTCTTTCGGATGAGACAGTAAAAACCGAGGCCCCGTGTCGTGGTATGCATGGCACGTAAAAGATCCCTCACTGCTTCGGGTGGGTCCGTTGCAAAGGTCAAAATTTGTATGCCCCGCATCAGGCAGATGCCGTCACCATATACGTGAAATATTCGTGGTGTGACGTAAAACAAAAAAAATCAATCAATGTAAGGTGAGGGCAACTCCCAGAATCCAGAGAAATTTAGATTTATTATGTGCCAAATCTTCTCTAACTGAGGCCTCAGTTTTTAATGTCTTATCTGAAAAACAAGATACCGATAAGCCAGGAACAGCTTTTTTTGGAGAGACAGACACCTAACTGCTCGAGGTATGCCGGCACTTGAAGTATTATGAGGTTGAACCTCTGTACATGTAATTCTACATTGACTTTTACCTGCAAGTCACTGTTTTATGTGCCGTCTTACTAAAAAACATTTTCATCTTTTCACAGGTTTAGTTTGTGACCTCATTATTATAGCTGTCCTGAAAGTCATCACCCAGAGGGAGCGTCCCAACATCAACAAACATGACATGTTTGCCACTGTATCCATAGACAATTACTCTTTTCCATCAGGTCATACTACTAGGGCAGTGTTTCTTGCTTTCTTTTTCGCCGAGAAAGTCAACCTAGAAGCACCCATTATTGGACTTATTAGTTTATGGGCGGTATTTGTGACGCTGTCGAGAGTTATGTTAGGTCGGCATCATCTCACTGATGTGTTGTTCGGAATTTTTATAGGTATAATAGAGTTCAAACTACTTGCTCGCTACTGGCTTTCACAAGATGTTTGTATGGCAATACTCGAACCATTTTTTGCACATTTTCATTTGTAAAATGTGATAATTGTATCATACTTTGTAAATTTATACTTAATCAGATTACCTTCAAGACATTTTTGTTTATTAACTTCAAGAATTGAGAATGAAACCAGTCTAGTTTTACATTAACCAGTCATTTGTCCAGCATATAGCTGTCCATGAACTATATATTTTAGATATAGCTTGCACAGCTAATTCCCCTTGAATTCATGACAGGAGTATTATTAATTAATTTTATAGTAATATAATTATAATTGTGTGTAATAATACTAATACTAGAAGTTAGTATTTTCTAAATGTAGATCTATATGTATATACATATGGCATTAGATGGGGTGCTTCACCTCTGACCTAGTAAAGAAGCATTGAAATTGACTGATTGATTGGTTTTTGTTTTATGTCACTCCACGATTATTTCACACATATAGAGATGGTATCTGCTTGATGCATTGGCACCTGAGCTACACTGGCTCTTCCACCGAGTTGCTACTTTCAGTATTGATATCATTCACTCATATATTAAATGAAGGCCCAACCCCTTTTCATTCCATTTTTAACCATTTCTTTTTATTAATTGGCGCTAATGTGAAATAATAATTGAAAAGAACAAGTTGGTTTTTATTAAGAAATTTTTTATCACATGATCCAAATAAATAAGCATTGCTTATCCTTTCACAGATAATAATAGATAAATTTCTTCACTCCTTATGATAAATTTCTGTACTAGATATGATGTAGAGGAACCTTGAATGAAAGGCCATTTTCAGATTTTCCTTTTCATTCCAAGTCCCAAAATAACAAGCCAGAGGAAGGAATATAGTGTAATTTTAATTGAAGATACTAAACACAAATATGCATTAAAGTAAATGACAACAGAAAATATGACCAGTAGATTTACTGACTCAAAAGACATTTATATGCAGCATGTTAACGAGTGTCTAATTGTTCATGTTCCATCTTGAAATATTCTCAATCTGTACAATGGAGTCCAAAGCGAGCATGTTTTACTTATGTGATACATTGTTTTGAAAAAGCCATGCAGTTTTTACATCATATATATATATATATGTCACAATATTGTCGTTTCTTTTTTATCAGAAATATGTGTTTTTTTCTTCACAAGTCCTTGTTTATATGTGTTAGATTTCGTACAAAGATTGAATATAAAACCCATTACTGGTTTGTGCTTGCTTCAGGAAAAAATTATTTCCACCAAAGTGAAAGTATACTTGTTTCTTGGTGTTCATCTGAATTATATTGATCTCGACACATTTCACCATATTGTGATTACAAAAAATGTTTTTCGTGTATTCAGCTGTACTTTTCTACTGTTTTGTATTTAGAAATTTTGTCGTGATATTTATCATTTATATAGCCAACCCATTCTGAATTCAGAAGGTATTTTTCTGTGTATGTTAACCTGTTTGTTTTTTGAAGATGAATTTCAAATACTTTTTAAAAATTCAATCATGAACAAATATTCAAACAAACCATTAGATTTCTAAATATTTCTAGAAATTTTACTCGAAGAATGAACAACCATGATATACATGCCCGAGATAAGATTTTCATACTTATGCAAAGTTTCGAAAGGGAGATTGCTGTTGAAAACTTGATTATTTGAAATCGGACCCATTTCACCTTTAGAACCCTCACTCATATCTTCCTCTAAAACTTTAAATGTTTGCATTGTATATGTTTAAACACATTAAAAATGTATCGTTTTCAATATGATATTATCATATATCGTTTTTCATTACCTACAAATTTTTGTTGCCTGCAAAGCAAACTAACATAGGGTGATGACTTTGTCCATCATTTGTTGTCAATTTGATCTTTTGAATGTTTGTATTAATTATCTTTGCAGGCAGCACATATTCATTGTATAAACATTACTTGTATATTCCAGGTAATTACTTGATATATATGGTTCAGCTCTCCTGTTAGATTTGAACCCCAAACCAGGTACTTTGAGATCTTACCATGTGTTCCATTTATTTCATTGGAGGATGTTCCGTACTTCATTGTGTTGTTGTTTCATAAATAATTGCCCATTAAATTTTTATCAAGTGATGATTGAATATCTAGATACATGTATATGGACTGAAACCCTAAATTCTTAATTACATGTAGTGCTGAAAATCTAGTTTTAGCCCTGGAGATCCCCACATATTCTAATTTAGGACTGAAGACTGACCTTAGATTCTTGTATATGGTCATGCAGTTCTACAGTACATGTACCTCTTTTTAATTGAAATATCACAAAATTTATTATAATAAGCTGCTGCCAAAAATAAAGTGCCAGAGTTGAAACTATTTGATTTGGGACTGTATTCCCTCCCCCCCCCCCAAAAAAAAAAATAATCAGTATGTGCATATAAGAAGAAAGTTGACCCATATGGCCTATATATCATCCTGGGAAGGCTGCGTGTCTCAGAATCTACATTTTCTTGCCCTAAGTCAACAATACTTATTGTTACTGATACTTGTTAGAAACAACTTTTAGAACAGAGAATAGCGAAGTCCTTCACAAGTTTAAGATATTCTTCTTGATTGATCATTTTGTTACAAGGAGAAGGGAGACTACCCGGTACTTCATTTTTGTTTGAAATACATACTAAAAGAAACAATGAGTGACTGAAATATGTGCAACATTGATGGCATTAAATTTGAAAGTGATTCTTTTGTGTTTTTGTATGTGCAATTGATTAACTTATGACATGTAGTGATTGTAATCAGGCTTGGAGTAGTGGTTAAGCGCTTGGCTTGCGGTGCCAACGATCTGGGTTCAATTCCCGGGTTGTGCCACTATGTTTAAGATGTTGGTTACCTCCTGCCTCCATATCGCAATATAACTGAAAAATTGTTGAAAGCAACGTAAAACACAAATTAACCAACCATAACACATCAGTCATTTATTTGCTCATTTTTTTGTGTTTCATTCAAACTCGGAGAAAAATAATTCTGCACATTTGTGTAAGTTGGCTGAACTCCTGCCCCTTGATTTCTTGAGGGGTTAGTGCTCTTGGGATTTAGGAAAATTATATTCATGAATAATTTGTCCTCAATCATGTTCATTTTATAAGAACAAGTATGGTCCAGGAGGTCCTAGATTTGAGCCCTGTTGGTCACTCAGCAGTGACCGGTCTTGCAAATGAGATGATAAAAACTGAAGTCTTTATTTCTTTTCCATGTCAGCACATTGTATTGGTGCTTGAAAGTGGACCAAATTTTAAAATTTATGCATCTATTGAAACATTTAAGTTATCCATCAATTTTTCATTCCGTCCTATTAGGTTTCCAACAATTTTTCAGTTATATTGCGACATGGAAGCAGGAGGTAACCAACTTCTCAAACATAGTGGTGCAATCGGGTAATCGAACCTGGATCATTGACGCCACATACCAAGCATTTAAATGCAACACCAAGCCTGCCCCTTTATTGTTTTCAAAAGCTAAAATATACCCAAAGAAGAGGTTTGTCTAATGTTACACTAGTATTAGTGTTTAATTCTGGAGTAAACTGGGATGTTCTGGTAAAATACCCAACATTTGCAGATGTAGTGATGAATATTCCTTATTCAGGAACTGCACCCTGACGAAAGAGGTCCATATTCTACTGTTACATTTTGCTGTTAGGGCCTTATTTGATGTCCTTTACCTTGCCACTCACAAGTTTCCATTGAAGTGAAGCCTGGCATGGCAGTGTATAGAAATGTCTAGATAAACAAATATTTTATTCAGAATTCTTGAAATAATGACAACACAGAGATAGGTAACTATGTGCAGAAATCTTGTCTGACACACTTTTACACATGTGAAGGTGTCCGTCCAGTGAATGGTGGTGGAGGAGTTACCATAATAAATAAACCACTGACCTTCGGTAGGTATATTGGTATCGATGCTTTGATCAAACCACTAACTTTGCTTATCGCAGCCTAAATTAAATGATATCCACCCCCTCAACTTGGCTAATGAGGCCCAAAAAAAATGAAATCGACTCTACATGAAGATGCATAAAATTTTTATTATGTGCCAAAGATGAAACACATATTTCACAGGATTTCATGAACATCACAGATCTGTCAGAGACGGTCTCTCTCGTCCCTTCGTACAGTCAAAACATGAATTATAATTATCATACAAATTACACATTATTTTGATGTACATGTCTATATTCATATAGATAAACATTGTAATTTTCTCGACATCATTGATAATTTTATGTATTTTTTCACATTAACACAGATTGTCTTTTTTTTTTCTTTCTTTTATTATTATTTTATTATTATTTTTTCTCATAACTGACCATTACTGTTCAAATTCAAGGGTAACAGTGCTGCATGTACTGACTTTTGAAATACCGGTAGATTCTGATAATGAATTTGATATTCTGTTTTTTATGTTTAGAAAACGAAGTTAGGTCAAACCAAATAACGTTTTGAAATCTCCGAATAGTTACCGCTATCTTTGTAACTAATCTATTTTGCTAAATCCTACTAAGTAAATATCTTTGAATAAACTTCTATCAACTTTTGAAATCAATATTCTTCTTGAATATTAAAAAATATCTCAAACAACAGTAAGTATGACAACAATATAATAATTTACAACTCTGTCCAATTTTAACACACAATAAATTATGAAAACATGATTATAAATACTCTCTGAACAACTCCTAAGACAACTCATCATTATCAACATCATCATCATCATAACCTTCATCATCATTATCATCACAACAATACTAACACATCTACAAAATAATGCAATGCATGGATTCCATGCTGATGAATTTCCAAACACTTAAAACAATGAAGGGTATAAGTTTGGTAAAGGCTGATGCCTTGAGATAAGAATGACTGGCATGTCAAAAGTCACAAGCTGCTCTTGGTATAAATGCTTAGGTTAAAATCTGGAACTTGAATAGCTAATTCTACAATCATACTGTTGAAATTCACTAGTGTATTACAATTAGTAAAGAGTATTTATTGGTTTATTAAAATATATTATGATAATGAAATAATATGATAATGACATGTTTAAAGAAAATATAAGATAGATTTAAATGGAAATTGTACTTACAATTTCTTTACATTTGTTATTTCCCATACCAATGGCATCGTGATAATTTTCCCATTACTACGTAATTAGAATTTATAAAACAAAAGTTTGTAATTTCTAAATTATAATTCAACATTAAACATTTTTAACTGCCTCCAATAGGAATGTTGCAGAATATACTAGTAAATAATACAATGCTATGCAATGAAATTGAGGACAAAATTCTCTTGAACAACAGACTGAGGAAAACCCATTTATTCTAGACCTACATCTCTTCTACAGAGCTGGGAATCTGCATACCAGTAATTCATTGAATTCATGGAATAGAATAAAGTTTTGACAATTCTAGAGACTACATGTTAAACAAACAAAACAAAACAGTTTGGTTATTGAAATAAAGCTACATGTACATGTATATTAATCAATAACTGGGATCAACTTCAAGTTATGAGCAATTATAGCTATTTGAAAGTAAAATCACTGTAAATACTTCTTCAAAATCTTCAATAGCAAAACCGTAATTCTGTCATATCTACCATTAATTTTATAGATTCTGTATTATGATAGTTCTGAAGTTCATATTAAGAACTAAGGAACTGTAATCTAGGGAAAAAAAACCCAATCAAAACAAATTCATAAAAAAAAAAAACCAAACTAAATGAGAAGTGCAGTAGTCAATTACTACCAATATACTATAAATAATTCTACAATCATTGTTGATCTCTCAGACATGATACACACATCTAATGATATATATATACACAGCAACTCCTTGTTAATTACTTTCAAGATGATTTTTGTGCATGTATATCACTTGATTTTGATCACTCTTATTACAAAAGTTCTAAAAATGACACCATGGACCGTATATATCAACACACTGAAACCTTGATGATGGTTTCAGAATTCACAACGGGACGGATACTTATTTACTGTAAAATATGTCAAAAACTCAAAAATATATTATAAAAATGTAAAACAATCTGAAACTAAAAATCTTGAAGATGAAGTGATTTTTTTTCAAGTTGAAATGAAATTGCACATTTATATGCTATGAATGATTGGTATTTGCATAAGTGAAACAAATTGTGCTTGGGGTAGTGTAAATGACATCTCAAACAAATAATGAGATATGAGAATATGATGATGTCAAGAATTCGGTGGGGGTATCTCGTCAAATTAAGCAAATGATTGTATCATTTTTTTCCTAAAGAGGAAAAGACCATTCATATATTGAGACAATGTGATGAAAAATTTGAGATGCAAATTTGATAATAAAAACAAATGCCCTACAAATGTGGAATATGATGGTATAATAAATAATACAGAGATTTCTTGTAAAAAAAAAATGTACAAAGATCAACACTTCGTTTTGAACACATAAAAAAAAATTTTGAATATGTTATCAATCTACATAAATTTAAAGGAGTATAATTATGCATCTGTAAGGCATGATTAATGAATCAATACCAGATCTAGGGTATCCCACATCCACCATGCAGAATACTGAGAAAATTAGTAAGTTTTCTTAAACTGTCCAGTTTCACCATAGCAAGTTGTTTTAACATAAACTGTATAATAATATAATAAGGTTGAAAAGTATTAATAATATTTGCATATTTACCAAAAAAAAAAACCTATTGGAAGTAGGTATACCATAAACAAAAGATCTGTGATGGGAATGGATGACACTCTACAATTTACTATTATTTACTGTAAAATGGTAAAGGTTTATAAAGTAAGATTTACTCACTCTGTAAAATAAAATGAAAGGCAATACAAATTGCCTTGTGTGTTTTTGAAGTTGATTTTTATTTTCGAGTAATTTCAAATCCTAAATTGTAAGACACAAAAACCAATTTGTATCACGTGTATCTTTCACTTTATTTCACAGGGTGTTTCTGATATACTGACTACAAAGTGTGTGTAGATGTTCTACAACACAAAAATTTTAACACACTAAGTCTTAACCTCTTCGATTAGTTGGGGCAAAATTAAATCAAAGCCACTTCATTTAATATGCATAAACTGTCAAAATTTCAATGAAACTGAACAGAAACAAGGCAGACAAATCTGATCTGGAAGGACATAAAATTGTTAGACAAACCAAAAACTGCCTGCAAAACAGACTTAAGATGAGGGGGTAGGGGCTAACAATGGGTACAAACTTCTTATTTTACTAAGATCAAATTCTGGAATCCCTAACTGGCGATTATCTTCTACTGGAAGGCTTAGTCTATTACTGCTGTTGTTGTTGCTGTTGTGAGTACTGCTGCTCAGGGGGCACCTGCTGGCTGAGTATGATTTGTTCTTGTGAATTAGGAATGCCTTGTTGTGCCATCTGTTGTTGCTGTTGAGCCTGTAGAATGTGTCTCTGTTGCTCTAATAGCTGCTGTTGTTGAATTTGTTGTTCAAGAAGCTGCTGTTGTTGCTGGGCTTGAAATTGTTGTTGGGCCTGGAATAAGAATGACTTTAAATTAGAGAGAATGTTACCTTAAAGACAGATACTATCTTGTAATTCAGTTACTCTATCCAAGGAAAAAATAAATCCTTAATAACCATTTTAGAAACCACTAAAAACAGCTGAATTTGAAAGCTGCATGAAATCACACAAAACAAGGGCAAGGCAGCTTTGGCCAAGTGTGGCATCCCCTTGCCGGCAGCAAAATCCATGGTTCTCTAAATTGACCTTGACTTCTTGACCCCATAATCAATAGGGATCTTCCTCTCATTACACTAAAACTATATGCGAAGTATGAACCCAATAGGGCTAGAATTGTGACTTCTAGAGTGTCCACAACATTTTGTTACAGACACATGCTCCCTTGCACACATCCACACAGGAATGGTACCATTATTATATCCCTCCTGCAATGCCGTTGCAAAGGGATAATAACTCAAGTATGAAAAGACTCAGTACCACCTGAAATCAAAAGTGAATGATAATGTATTCCCACATGCAAAATATGAAGTCTGCATAACTTCCCAATGCTGAGACTTTGCAGAAATCTGATTAAATTGGATAACGAAAAAGTTGACTGGCAAACAGACAGACATAGTCCATGTAAAAACAGGAGGTACTTTGACATAGGATCTACTATAGCTCAAGAGGTTTCGACAAATGTTATGAAATGCAAAAAATTATCAATGTAAATTCTAACTATTGAAACCAATCATATCTAGTATGCATTAATGAAAATAAGCTTATAAGGAAGAAGAGTATGAGCAAGTTTGATTATTGTGATGCGACAATTATTTCATCAAATCACCCACATCTACATGAAACAAATGCTTATCACCTCAATTTACCATACTCTCTAATATAACCCTCTTTCTTTTAACTGCGGAGCTGTAACACTGGACGGTTAAATCATTTATGTTCCCTCCAAATCGATCAGAATGGCGTCAAGTTACATTATGACGTAATGAAATAGGAGGGAAGGTTTATAAATTTACCATCCAACGTTACAGCTCTGCAGTTAAAGGAAAGAGGTCTATTGGAAGTTCAAAATAAAATCTTGTGACCTTTTTATACACTAGCTGTTAATAAAATTCCTTGCCTTTTTCCTGAAATAATTATTTACACTACCAATATTTCAGAGAGGAGAATTCTGTAAATTTACTATTACATCAAAATATACTGGGGTATGAGGCTGATGGTTGAGGAGGAAGCAGGGAAGCTGGACTTAATTGCTGCATTATGTACACAATAGGGATAGAAGGCAAAGCATCATCAAACTGAATTCACATAAAAGTACAATGCACATGTGTGCACATAGTGGCTGTTACCATGGAGATAAAATATTTTGTGCAAGCAGTATACACATGGGAAAAATAAAAGCGTTTATGGTAAATATGCCAGTAAATTTCATTAAGAAAATTAAATACATGACTTTAGAATACAACTAAATTTTAAAATCTCATTGAATCACTGAACTAAAGAAAAATGAGTGAAAATGCAGCTGATTAAATTCATTATTCACTTTTTTCCAATATAAAGGCTTAATATGAGTTTAAGCAAATGGAAAATGGGGGTAGCTTTCACAGAAACAAAATAAGTACAGTATGTAACCAAAACTATCTATAGTTGAATTGCTGTGTTTTTGTACTCACAAATGAAACTTCTTCAGATAACTATCCATTTAATGATGATAAAGATACAAAGATAACAAATATTTTAAAACTTGAAAATATACATAATAATTTACATGTAATATTGTATACGTAGGACCCATCTTCATGAGTCAAGGGGATGCACTACAGAAACTTCTCTCTCCCCTTGACTGATTGCATTCAAAGATCGCGGGTTTACTACTAAGCAAATTGACCAATGAGATAAAGCCTTACTTGGCCAACTTGGTTACGAAGATAAACAATAATGGCGACACTCATCTGCTCTATGTTTCATAAAATTCGTGAAACGGAAAATGGAAATGCACAGAAGCTTTAATAAAAAGGAAAGACGCTTTGATTCTGTCAATCACATTCACTAGATCTATTATTATTCCGTCAATCACATTCACTAGATCCATTATTTTCATTTTGTCACCAAGTTTGTTTCAAGGCTTTGATTCATTCAGGTGTAGAGCAAGTGAACCAATCATGAACTGGCCCACAACCTTTGAATGCAATCCGTCAAGGGGAGAGAGAAGTTTACGTAGCACATCCCCTTGACATGTGAAGATGGGTAGAACCATGTCTGCTTTTAAATTCATAATGCAAGCGGTTAAAACTCTGACCCTAGTAATATTGATGAGCACAACGTTGACTAAAAAATTATTTATGACAAGTCGCTAATTAACAATGGTATAAAAAAATCAAACTTCCATTCCTCTAATCAGACTTCCCGACTTCTATGATTTATGTCTATCAAACCCATGCAAAGTTCCACATTCGAGTCTGTTATTCTAAACTTGTTCATCTGCTGTTTATATGGCACTTTCAGTGCACTTTTTTCAGCACTTTTTTCCTAAAATGTCTTCAATCACTATGACAATCTTGATACTGTGACCATTACATATTTAATCAGTAATAGTAAGTAACGTCAAAAACCATGGATAAGATCAGTAACATCAAAAACCATGGATATGATCAACATTGTTATTAACTAGAATTTAATTATGTAAAGTAAAAAGACATAAATAAAACATATGTAAGAAATAAGTAATAATAACCCATTTTAATGATTAAAAGATACTGCAAAAATTTTACCGATTTTGTATCAAAGTTTGACAGAGAAAAAATTGCACATCTGAGTTATGTAATCTCCAAAGCAAAAAGGTAACAATGAGGGTAAAATATTGATTCACTGATATGATAAAAACCATATCTAATATAACCAGGCACCTTTATCAACGGGTATGTAAACACTCCAATTTGTTGTGTTCATTTCATAATGCAACTTTTCCTCTGTCAAACTATGAATAACAGAAAATGAGATATATATATATAGTATAGTATAGATAGATATTGTGAAGCAAATTTGATAAACTTCATCAATCATCATATCAACCTCCCAAAAAGGGGGGGGGGAGGAAAGCAGTTTGATATCTATTTTGGTACAATAATATATATATATAACAAAAATTTAAAATGATAAATCAGTACAATTATAGTCGAGTACTTAAAATAAATTTAAAACTTTAATGTCGATAAAAATAATAAGGATATAAGCTGGAGTGCATGAGTACTTACAGACAGTAACTCCTCTGGTGTCTTTGTATGGACAAGAACAAACATCAATACGAAGATTGACAAATTCATGCATAATTAACAAGAAATAATAGTGAACACCCCCCCTTTCCAATCCCTTCCAGGGGACTTGACAGTCTATGTCATATTGTCCACTTTGGTACACCTGATTTCGATATGTATAACCTGAATCCAATACATCTTTTTCACATGAATATTATTTCTACACTAATTACATGTCAAGCATACACCGTTTTGTCATAGAAGTTTGGGATATTTTACAATGACTTAGGACATCAAGAAATTCTAAGCAAGACAAAGATTTTCTGGCGTTAACGTCTTACATCAATATGTTTTTGATATTGGAAAAGATTATTTTTAGGCATTGATTGATTGATTTTTGTTTAACGTCACACCACAAATATTTCATGTGATGGTGGTGACGGCATCTGCCTGATGTGGGGCATATAAATTTTTACCTTTGCAATGGACTCACCTGAAGCAGTGAGGGATCTTTAACGTGCCATGTATACCACGACACAGGGCCTCGATTTTTACTGTCTCAGCCGAAAGACAGGACTCCGGCTTGACCAGAGCGGGACTCAAACATCGGCCTCCCAACCAGGAGGCCAGTGCAATACCACTAGGTCACGCTGGCTTCTTATTTTTAGGGATAACTGCACATTCTAATTATAAACATTATGAATGAAAAGTAATAAAATTTCATTCAATGCATCTTTTTTCCAAAACTTATTTCTAAAATGAGTGTGTTCATGTGTGTATTACAATTATACATAGCAAGTCATCACGAATCTGATAATTCTTTATGGCTAATGAGTAAAAACGATGACATTCAAATTTTAATTTATGCTTAGAATGTCTCACATTTTATCACAGAAATCGCATGAAATGATGAATATCCACCATGCTTAATATGATTTACGACTTTTTGAAATTTCGGATTTTCATATAAAAGAAACGAAACCTGGAAATGATCTACTTGCTTTACAGTATGTGATATCCAGTTTGTACCACATGTGTGACACTTACCATCTGCTGTGCCTGGGCTGCCTGTTGATTACGTGCATGCATGATCTGAGCTACATTGTACACATACGTGATATCAGGTCTCTGCTCTGGGATTGGATTAATACATAAAGCCACCAGGTTCCTTAACTGTCAAATGCAAAAGTTTAGACTTATACATAAAGTCACCTGGTTCCTCGACTGTTAACGTTGAAAATAAATTGTATGTTAAATATTTCATACTGTATTCAGTCATTTTTCCACTAGTTAAAGCATAGCATTCTTCTATACCAAACCAGTGTTAGATTACACTTATAAAAATACCATTGATTTAATAACATAACAGAGATTTTAAAAACTGTCCATTTTGTCGATCAGAGAGGCAAATTTCTGGCAGCTAGCAAACCTCAGAACAATGTTTAACAGAGAATTTCAAGGTAAAAGTAGCAGAATAAGGGAAGCAAAACCACTCAAATATCATGTGTTAATTAACCACACCAAATGAGTGGTGTCTGTCACTTTAATTGACATCTTAGGTCAGTACCATAATAGCAACCGCCATTACAATTGCCCCGTCCATTTATGCTCGAAAAATTGTTAAATCAGATGACATCATGATACTTTGCACTTCGGTCATACCTTGGACAAACACTGAAAATGTATTGTGACATTCCGAAATCCAATAAATATTCTGCGAAAGCAAAGGGTCAATTGAATGTTTTTGTTATGTGCTTTTATTTTGCTTATTCCTGCATGCATGTCTGTGGCAACTTTTCTCATACAACTGAGTCAAGAGTCTTCTCTCCTTTTATTACGACCTATGTACAAACATGTACCATATATTATGACCTATATACATACTATATATTATGACCTATATACATATACTATGTATTAAGACCTATATACTTACTATATATTATGACCTATATACATACTATATTTTATGACCTATATACATACTATATATTACAAACTATATACATAATATATATTATGACCTATATACATACCATGTATTATGACCTATATACATAATATATATTCCGAACTATATAAATGTTATTTATTATGACCTATATACTTACTATTTATTATGACTCATACATATATATACTATGTATTATGACCTGAATACATACTATATATTATGACCTATAAATATACAATATATTATGACCTTGATCTATATGCATACTATGCATTATGACCTATATACATACTTTATATCATGACCTATATACATACTACTTATTATGACCTATATATATACAGTGCCCGCCACTTAATTGAATGTCGCATTATTGAATATTTCGTTTTATTGAATAAGATGCTGAAATCCAAAACCATTTTCTATTAAATCTATTGAAAATCCGCCACGTATTACACTAGAATAAAGGAGCAACTTCGTTTATTTGAATACCGCGATTATCCTACCAAGCATACCTTTGTTAAAACTTCACTGTATCACGCCCAATGTCATGTTGTTTACTACGGTGCGAGCGACCTATCAATTAGAGATAAATGGATGAAAGGATTAATTAATTACCAACTGCCGAAGCCAGACCGTGCGCAAGATTACCGAAAACATCGATGACGCTGTTAGCCAACGGCATTGCGCGAAGTCTGACCCTACTAGATACCGTCCACTTACTCAGTAAGGCCTGGCGCACAGTCAAGCACACAACTATCGCCAACTGCTTCCGAAAGGCTGGCTTTGTCTCGTCAGACAACGACGCAACCGAAGCTAACAATATCCGGCCGCCAGAGGATGTTGATAGCTAGACGTTTGATGCCTTCATGACAAACGATGGCAACTTGGAGAGATAAGTTGCCCGGACTGAGGAGAAAATATGCGCCAGTTTCCCTGAAGACGAGACCTGACCATGCGACACCAGTGACGACGAGGAGGCTAAAGAAACGGCACCAGTAATGCACGGCGAACGTAAAGATGCAATAGCCATACTTTGACAATTCCTTGAGAAAAAGTAAAGCGATGACTTCAACCTGTTCTATTAGATGGAAAATTGAAATTTTACTCGCTTAAATATGCCTTTTAATTTGCCTTTGTTGAACCCGTCTTGTGTCTTTGATCACCCTGGCTACGCCACTGAGATACAATTACATATGTTTCAATAGACAGCCGATTTATCTTTACGATCAGACGAGCAGGTGTAATGTAACTATTTAATAACATTTGGTCAATGTACTTAAAAAGACAGTTGCAAAATTATCGAAAATGTAGTCTGTTGACTTTCATGTAGCTCTAGCAAACAAGAAGAGGTTCTAAGAGAGGTAACTCTAGTGTATCTATATATAGATACATGCACAATGATTCCATTACAGATACCGCCAAAGTTATTCACGTATGCAATTCTTGCACAATCTGTCGATCTTCTGGTCTTTGAAACTGCATTCGTTCGTCACGCCGTGTAATTGAATATTCGTTTATTTGAATAATAAAGTCCTGACAAATAGCTTATTCAATTAAGCGGCTTGCACTGTACTGTATATTATGACCTATATACATACTATATATTATGACCTATATACATACTGTATATTATGACCTATATACATACTATATATTATGACCTATATACATACTGTATATTATGACCTATATACATACTATATATTATGACCTATATACATAATATACATTTTGAACTATATACATACTCTACTTCATCTCTTTACCATGTGCAAAAGCTAATGAGGGAATTTTTAATCTTAAGACAAAGATATGCAATGAAAGTATTACTTTTTTTCAGTTACAGTGTATGAAGTAATTTTTCATGAGATCTAATTTGGGTACTTACCTCCTCGGAGTAACAATCGGCAGGTAAAGGGGGATAATCACACTGATCTATCTTCTTACATAGGGAATACAAATTCATCTTGTCACCATAAAATGGTGATTGTAATGCAGCCATCTGTGAAAGAGAAAAAGAATTATCAAAAACTGCAAATCATACAACATTTAGAATAGTTTCACTTATCACTAGGGCCTCCAGTTTAAAGTCGATAACCCAGCTCAACTCACCGACCTTTATTAATTACATTGCCATAGATCTCATCTAGCCTGACCAGGGACCAAAGCAAGGATTGTTATGAGGTATTTCAACTACAGTATCTTCATAAGTTTGTTCACCAACGCATCCAAGAAATTCTTTAGATGACTATATTTTAATGTTTCACAATTAACAAACTTTCCTATAACTAAATATAAGATCTTCCCTCATCAAAATCTGTATGTATATCATGCAGGGATTTCAGTAAGATCCAGTATCCGTTGAAATACTGTCGTTTAAAATGATGGAAATCCCGACTGGAATTTCCTTTGACCTCAAATTTCCTACTCACATTCATGCATACAGTGCTCAAAATGGTATGCCTCAAATTTCTACATCACCTCCTCATATAATTCTTATTGAAAACCCTGATCATGACCAAAAAAAAAAAATATATATATAATAAACTGTATCTCCGTATCATTAAGGTTTGACTTTGATTCATGATAAAAACTAAAACAAAAAACAATACGTTTGCTGTAACTTATTTCAAACCTTATGTTTGTTCTGAATATCTGATAATTTCAGTATACCTACCTCATACAGTAGACATCCAAGTGACCACATGTCTGACTTGAAGTTGTATCCTGTTTCATGTATTCTCTCAGGAGACATATAGTATGGCGTTCCAACTGCAAGCATTATAAGCATATGAAATACAGTTGAGCTCTGATAGCTCGAACATCAAAAACCCACAGAAACTTAAGTACATGAAATCATGTGGTCCCAAAAACCTTTCTATCTATTTCATTAAAAACATAGAAACTTTGACAACTCAAATCTATTTAAAGTGATTTAAATGCTTCACAGCGAAACTCAATTTCTGACAGGGTATTCGCCGATACCCTGTCAGTTTTTGTATAACACAAGTATGGTAACCCTATTCTAATGTTTTGACCTGAAAAGAAGCTTACACACGTAAGTTTTGAATGATGTTGTCAATGATGTTGTCAAGGGGCGTGTGACATCAATGCAAAAACTGCAGCGAAACATGAATAACCTTGCAGTTTTTGAAGAAACATTTAACCAATCAGAATGCATGTTGCAAACAGATTGCATTCCACTTACCAAAGTTTGAGTGTACATGTAACAGGCTAAGTAGACAAAAGATTGTTTACTTCTGACAATCAGCATTAAATATGAAGAACAATCTTCCTTCACTCACATCTACATTCATCCTGCATTTTTAATAAATATTGATAACATTAAGTATCAGGACATGTTGATAGAGATTTTATTTTTGTTTTGGCAAGAATTCAATATATTCCTCTTTTTTACAATCCAATGAACACAACATGTTCGTCATGACCAAAGTTATTGACCTTCCTTTCATATAGATGAAAACTGAATGATATCCATTTAAAAATGATAGGGAAGAAATCAAACAAAGTTATGGTGTATAATCGTTGACGAGGAATTTTGTGATTGTACCTAGTGAATGAGCTGCCGTTGTTTTTGAACTAAAGAATCTTCCTAGACCTAGATCTCCTAGCTTGACAATACCCTCGGCTGTTATAAACACATTCGCTGGCTTTATATCTGAAATAAAACAGTACAGATGATTGGAATGTCTCTCAATCTACGAGGAATAATGCCGTATATATACATATTCGGTCTTTTCATTACACAGAGTTACTTCCCATTTAGGACAGTATCTGACGTAAAACAATTGTGATGTCATGAAATTCTTCGGAAACCAATCTGAAATTTGGGGAAATGATAAGTCTACAAATGACATTTTCATAGGAAATTGATGACGTCATTAATGGTTTTACATCAGAAACCGTCTTAAATGAGAAATAACTCTGTTTAACTAATAGACTCAGTATGTGCTACTCCAGTTTCAAACAGTTTTTGAATACCTGTGACAGTGCTACCATGTTTTCTTTTGTGAAAATTTCATGAAAAGATTCCAATCTTTGAAAATTTTATTTTAAAGAGTATTACTAGGTAATTGAATCAAGTGTGAATTACTAATTAAAATGCTTCAATGTCAAAGAACTCATAAATAGTCTGGTTTTCCTATGAAGTAAGGAAACAGCTCAATCAATCACATGTTCTACAATGAGAATGACTCCACACTAGGTCTGTCTGAATGAAATGACTCAATTCAATTCAGTATTTCCAACGTAAACCATAGATTACTTCTGACAAATCATTATAATTTATGATTTATTATTGTTTTACTTCACTCAATAATTATCTCATGTATATGGTGACAGCATCTGTCTTATATGTTGCATAGAAATTTATACCATTGCAACATACCAGACCGAAGCAGTGAGAAATCTTCTACATGCCACGCCTACCATTACACAGGACCTTGGTATTTACTGTCTCATTAAAAACAGGATATCGGTTTGAGTCAAACCTAAGACCTCTCTGTCACAAGCCGAGCACTTCATACATTGGCTTCATCAAAAATTTAGGACTCCACCAATAAATCATTAAGTATTTACAACTCTTTTGATAAATTGTTAGGAGTTTATGTCTATGAAAATAAATACTAGAAAAAAAGATGAAAAGCATTTAAGATTTCTGGTCGTTAATGATTCCCTGGGGGATTAGTAATCAAAGAAATCTTCAAAAGAACAACTAATCCACAAAGACCACAATTCAAGCTCAATTCCAGTCAATTCATAAATCTCCATTCAGAATTATTCATGAACATGACCCACCACGTCACCATTAAGTAAGCTGGTGTGGCCTAGTAAATAAGGTGCTAGGCTCGTGATCGAGAGGTCCCGGGTTCAACTCCCGCCCTGGGCACACCAGTGTTCTGTCTTTCGGTTGAGACAAGAAAAAAACCGAGGTCCTCTGTCACGGTAGGCGTAGCACATAAAAGATTCTTCACTGCTTCAGGTGGGTCCGTTGCAAAGGTCTAAAATTGTATGCAATGCATCAGGCAGATGCCGTCACCATATACGTGAAATAATCGTGGAGTGACGTAAAACAATGATCAATCAATCAATCACCATTAAGAATGTACAACATGAAAGGGAGATCATATTTTATTTTAAGATATTGATAGGAAACAGGGAATGGATCATAACAAACCTGTAACGTCAAATGGAAACTAACCTCTATGCATGATCCTCCGGGAATGCATGTGCTCTAATGCACTACAGATCTGAATGAAATATTTCCATATTGTCTTTTCTGGAATGAGTCTCTTCTGCTTCTTGAAATGCTGGAATTACAATACAATACTAAATATATACATTAATGGTAAAGTCCCTACTTTAAACACATAATAGGAAAAGGGTTTCATTATGTGATAATTCTAGTTGGACGATACCACTTAAGGGAGCCCACAAGGGGCAGCACTTACATGTATAACAAATTGCATTGCCTTATTCTAGAACTGACCACACTGTAAAACTCAAAAAAGTGATTCTCTTAAAAAAACATATCTAATCAAGAGCAACCTTCCACCAGTCTGCAACAATCACAAGTGGACTTTCTCACTAGCCCCAACCCGGATTAGCGCCCAAACCTTAATAGACATAATAGGCTAAATTGAGTTCCAGCATGGCACCTTAGTCCATATGGCCTATAAGTAAGACTTAGGAGATCATCTGAGATACATGTACAACTTCATGTTCAACCTCCCACCTTAATCATCCTAGATAAGTCTCCAGCATCTGCCAGCTCTAATACGATGTTTAACTCGTTATTCTCAATGAAAGACGATAGGTACTTGATCACATTTGGATGGTTCAATTGCTGTAAAATCAAAAGAAAT
The DNA here is from genome assembly GCA_035048485.1 of Pteria penguin. Lineage (NCBI taxonomy): Eukaryota > Metazoa > Mollusca > Bivalvia > Pterioida > Pteriidae > Pteria > Pteria penguin. The sequence goes on along the minus strand of CM068586.1, from coordinate 53,817,443 downwards.
AAATTTTGATCAAATATGGACAGCTATAGTTTTGTGTTAACCTTTAATATATGTAGCGTGCATATCATGTTTTTAAATGTATAACAGTACTGTAGAGAATGAATTAAATTCTACATGTATTTCTCCTGCCATTTCTTGAAGTGTCTTGTTATCTCCTCATATTGTGACATTAACTGACATATATTACAGCATACCTTACTTTTATACCATAATATTTCCATTCATTATTTTTTGTAATTAATTCAAGTTTAATGCGGAAAGAATTTTGTTAACATTCAGATATGTCCATGCTCATGTTCATTAAATACACTTGCAAAACTACGCACAAATGGGTATCAACACCTTAAATAGCAAAGGTGAGAAGCTACAGCAGGTATGAAAAAAAAAGGTCTCGACCACTGAAACTTTCTCCCCATTTTGAATTACTTTGGTTTCGGTATTGTATTATTTCATAAAATTAAAAGACTTTATCCACCATAAAACGGTTCAAATTTTGTAAAATAGACTATTAGCTAAATCAATAAATAAAGAAAAGAACATACACTATCATTACCTTCAATAAATCAATTTCTTTTATACAGTCTTGTCGAGCCTTTGCATCCATCATCTCAAAGATCTGCAAAAAAAAAAAAAGACATCCCATTGAAAACCACTATCAAAAACAGGATAAAAAAATACAAATAAGATGAGTTCTGAGAAACTAAAACCACACTGTATGGCTCTGATTTAAAGAAGAATTCCATATCAGTGTTATTTTCCTGACTCTAAAGACTTTGATCAATACCCTTCAATGACGTAAAAATGCCAGACACCCTACTAATGTAGTTTGTGAAGTAATGTGATCAGTATCAAAATGATAAAAGTACCATTTGCAATTACACTTTATCTACTTCTTCAAGATTTCATTTTAGAATTACCTGGACTTTTTTTAAGGCAACAACACTGTTGTCTACTTTACACTTGGCACGAAACACTTCAGAAAACTGTCCCTTTCCTATTTTCTTGTCAATTTCAAAATGTGAGAGTCGACCATAGATGTTATCTCGTTCCTGTATCTGTTGTGCTGTAGCTTCCATATCCATAGTTTCTACGGCTACTGCCATGGTTGCCTACTAAAAAAAACCAAAAAACTGCAGGTATTAAAATAGGTATACGTCAGATGAGATTAATTAACAGGGAGTCAATACATGTAAAAAGAAGGCAAGAAACAGCAAGGCTCAGCTGGTAAGATGTTTAGTTCAAGATCAGAAGGCAATGGGTTGGAATCCTGCTCTAGTCTTCATCAAATTTCAAGTCCCTGGGATTAAACAGTAAAAACTATGATCCATGCCACAGAAGACTTTGACATATAAAAGAAAGCTCACTATTTTGGGAGGGTCAATTTCCATGGTCAAACTTTATTAAGTAATGCACCAGGCAGATGCAGTCACCATGAATCAATGTTAAATAATCATGGTGCAGCCTTGAGAGTTAAATGATAATCAATCCATAAAACAAATCACAATTGCTTTTAAATGAAATAGTTTTGGGATCAATGCATTAAAGTTAAAACCATGGTTGTCAAATTTGTTCAAGTGGAATAACCTCCCTGCAGGACTTAGAAATGGAATGACAGTATTCACCAGAATGACTAGGAAAAAATTGTAAATCCACATAAATGAAACAGAATAACATCTGAATTGATCAAATGTGATATGATACTGAAAACTGTAAGCAAAATATTCCTTAATTCAATGTATTATCAATACCATCATATTTAAATCACATCAAAATCTTTCATTATTTCAGACTACCAGTAATACAGATATAATGGGATCTAATTACACTCAAGTCAAATTCTTAATTTTTTAACAAAAAATTCTTAAAAGTATGCCACTAAAAGTGTCATTCTGAAGGGATTTTGGTAGATATGGGTGTCATTCTGGATTTCTCCTTGTTACTATATTTACATTCTAAGCCACCTCAAAATGAAAATCAGCATACACATAAATATAATGGATGTTTCAACATTCTGCAAAATCGTTGTTTTATATTCTCAAAATTTGGTCAACTATTGGTCTTTAAGTTAGCTAAGTGCTACTAAACAGACTATACTAAAGTATGCACAGTTTTATTCAACTTTCAAACAACCTTTATGAATACTTTTGACTTTTGTGATAAATGCAATAGGCCCTTTCAGTATTACTGCAAGACTGACATTTTGGTTGGCAAATTCGTAACTGTTCCCATACAATGACGTCAGAGACAATCTACTTATTATTATGACAACAAATTTTTTTATAGGAAACGTTTTCATTTGCCAACCAAAACATCAGTCACGCAGTAATTGGTGAACGGGTTTAAAAATAAAATTAAAGTATGAAAACAAGTAATTTCTATTGAAACGGTCGGCTTATACCTTGGTGAAGGTATGAGCCGACCGTTTCAATAGAAATTAGAAAACAAGTAGGAGTGAATCAGCAGACCCTGAATTTTCCACACAAGGTAACATAAATTTTCACAACTTTTTCTACCTTATTGTCATAAATTATAAATTTAATTGGTTTTTATTTTTCATGAGGAACATTGTAGTTGTAACATGTTTTTGTCTATTGATGACAAAAATCTTTCAGTATGCATGAACAGAAAAACAATGACACAGTACGACCCAAGACCGTTTCGTTTCATTCTGACTTTTGCTACTCATGTCCAAGCTAAGAACTTTTATTCGTAAACAGTCACTGTACATTTTAGAATTGTAAAATAATCTCGAATTTACTCCATACAACGTCCCATTCGAAAAAAAATCAATATTCTAAGACTTTCATTTCATATTTAACTACTTACATACAAACGATATTTCTGCAATAATCTTAGCGACTCCCACGTTCAGGCGATCATATTTCAAAGGACTTTGTCAGCTGTTTTGTCTGGATTCGTTAAAAATATAATTCAGGAAATGACAGGTGCGCATGAGTGAATTTTTCTTAACAACGTTTATCGGAAGTCCTCTGTCGGTTGAATAAACCTAGAGAGAATATTGATAATCAGGCATAAAAGTCGGAGGTCCGTGGTAATAGCAGTGAATGATAAAACGTGTACTACTGATTGATTGATTATTGTTTCACGTCACTCCACGATTATTTCACGTATATATGCTGACGGTATCTGCCTGATGCATTGCATACAAATTTAGACTTCACACTGATATGACGTACAGAAGTTCTGTAGCAACCGATGTATTATTACGGTAAAAGAAAGTGACATAATTGTCACTTCCATAAAGATTGTATGATGTCATAATGGATTTGACGTCAGACACATGCTCAAAGGGAAATAACTCTGTACTATGAAAAGATCCAATATATTTTGATAAGGTATGTAGGAACCCGGTGCAGAAAGGGAGGGGGGGGGGGGCGCTTATGAGTAAACATAGTCACGCCCGCTGTATATGATAATATACAAATAAAACTTTTTCCTATTAATCTTATATTTCATTCCATGCCAGACATACTATAATTTGTTCTAAAACTTTACTTTGACTTCATTGTGCTAGCCAACCGTAACAACTCGTCCATTTCGGTACCCAAATAAGATTTTTGTATAAAATGGCGCGGATGGTGTTCCGATTGTATGCTAGCACAAGGATGTGATATTGAAAATCCCGGCAAAAAGTAGCAAGGCCCCTTACATGATGTTAAATTGGGCGGGAAAAGTCTATTCATCCGGAAACAGATATAGTTTTTGATACAAAAAGATGATTGACGGATCTATTGACAGATTTTTACATCATTTTTAATAAAAAAAATTAAAATTTATATTGTAAATATTAACAATCAAGAAATTGACAACCACCTGTTGCTTGACCTTAATATTTTACCTATACCAAAAAGTAATCAATGAGTAATATTTACTCGACAACGCCCATCATGGCACGTGACCTCCCGGTGTTTTCTCCCATTAATCGGATGGAAAGATAGGAAGACAGTTTCATAATGTTAAGAGTTATCGATTCCATTGTCTCTCGCACATTATTCCGCTCCTTCACGGCAATGTGAAGGTCGTAGCCCGGAGAGAGAGGTGATATATCAAAATAGACAAATTCTTTCCGACATCAAATTTCAACCACGGCCATCAAAATATATAATTCCATTAGGATAGGTCATAACCAACCTATTCAGATTTGAAAAGTCCATATATTCCTTCAATATTCTCCTCGTAGACATTTTACCCCTCTGCAAATGATTTCAATAAAATACTGATCTAAAAGATCGTTTACCCTAGAATCTCCCCCTTCGTTAATCGTCTATTTAACACTGCTGTGTGCCATACAGAACATCGAGTATCGGACCTTGCAATGCATATTCCCACAGACATATAATATATATACACATGTGTATCTATGTCTCTGATATTCCTGAGAAAATTTTGGCACAAAAGAATGTTTGATATATTTTGTCTTTCAAATCAGTAAAATATGAGTACATGTTTCACACGTCTGCAGTCATATTTTATGAGCAAAATTACACTGAAATAATGCAGAAGAATTTAAATTTGTAAAAAAAAAAAAATAAAAAAAAAAATAAATAAAAATAAAAAATAAATATGTCGCTTAGAACAAACTTACAGTTTAATCTAAACTTCAATACCAGGCACTCCGGGTACCTATAATAACAATAAAAGCAGGGCCGACTTTGGGCCGTATCAGTAAAGTAGGGAGAGTAGGACTCGGAGATTTTTACAGTCATGGGACATCCCCCTCTCACATCCACAAAGTAACAAAGTGGAGCTGACCGTTGAAATATTTCAGGATACATGACTTATTGCTTTAAGCAAGGACTTATACACGAGTTTGTTTACAATTCTTTGCTTTAAGTTAACTGATTATTATAAAAAAAATTGGGGGACATTCTGTTTATTTTGAGAGTAGTTGTAATTTTATAAAATGTGAGGCAGAGGCCACTTCGATATGCTAAACGACGTAAACCGGTATGCAATGGCTATTTACACAACGGTTGTGTACCACTTAAAGTGATGTGGCTATTTACACGACCTGTCGTGGTGTAGCTATACTCCTGTCGAGGCCCCGCCTTGTGTCCAAACCACAGGGCTTTCCCTGCGCCCAAACGAATGCTGGGGAAGTTTGATACAGAAACTTTGTGTCATATATATATATATATATATATATATATATATATATATATATATGCGAAAATTGTGATATAAACTTAGAAAAGATTGTATTTCGACGTATCAAATGTTAAGTTGGCAAACAAAATAATTGTTTATTTGTCTATTTATAAGAAATTACACCCGCCGTGTACATAGCCTAGGAGGATCTAGAAATTTTTGAAAGGGGGAGGGGTGGCAGTCTCCCATGACAAATGTTTTGTACTATCGGTCGAGAAAGAGGGGGGTTGCAGCACTAAAAACATGGTCGAAAAAGACCTCTTTTTTTGGTTAAATTTTCCGATCAAAAGGGGGTGGGGGTTGCAACCTCCCTTCCCCCTCTAAATCCGCCAATGGTGTACCTAAAATGATTTGCTAAATAAGAGATATTGCAAATGGGGGTAGGGGTGTTATTCAAGCTCCCTGTTCTGTTTCTGGGTGTTAATTGTGTCAAATACTTTCATCTTACTTTATTATCTAGCTATTACTTTATTTAAGTATTTATATACTGAGCACTCTTCCTATAAAGAAAATTTGTATTCAAAATGATAAAATCTCCGTCTGAAGAGATTTGGTTGTGTATAAAACAATCAAATGAAATAACTGATCGCAGGCATTGTTAACAAAATGTTTTCTTTCCACATTCGGGCATCCTCTGCCTTTTACTCTCTAAATCGTTAAGTTTGCGAGAAAAGGGCGCCTCACAGGTACGGGCGGTATACCCGTCGTCTACTTAGGCAATGCACATAAGTAACACAACGATCATGTAAATAGCCATATCACGGGAACATATCTCTTTAAGTACACGACCGTCGTGTAAATAGCCGTTTCATTTAGGTACACGACCGTCGTGTAAATAGCCACTACCAAACCTTTTTGAGACTTCGCGTGCTAAAATTAACTCTTAGAAAGCGGATTTATTTCATAATTTTGCGCTTATAATAGAGGTCTTTATGTGATAAGGATGGCTACAGGCGAGCCTCCAGAGCGTGAAATAAAGGTAATATAATAAAATATTTGTCGGATGTTTTAAATGTCAGTGGCATAGTAGTTGTGATTCTTCTTCCCCCTATTTCTACTTTCAGTTTCGAATTCCTAGTTTATTATCAGAATCAGAGATTTGTACTAAAAATTGTAGACAATCTAATTTGGCATATCTATTGCTTATTTGTAATAAGCAATAAGCAAACTTTTCAGACACATGTTTTTATGAGACCAATCCCGCATAGATCTAATCCCTGTTGAAAATGCCCTTTTGAGCACAGCCACAGAACATAAAATCTACGACCCAGCCATTGTGGCAAATTGCTAACAGGTTAGAATACAGCCAGTGTAGTTTAGTCCATAAAATTCTCGAATTTGGATCGGTCATTTCACCCTATTTGTGCCATATTTGTTGGGGGATAATTCTTGGTGTTCATCATTACTTTTCTACAAAGAATCTGATATTTTGAAATTATTATATATGATATTATATATAGTTCTATATGATTTAAAGAAGAAAAGGGTGTCAGTCTTGGTAAGGTTTTTCAATTAATTTCAGCAGTCTTATAACTTATTTAGCTCTTATATTTGAAACACCGAGTGTATCCCCAAGGTCACCCTCGGAATGTTTTGGGAATTATCTATATTTATATCTAAGGATGATGTCATGCCAACTTCGAGAATGCTCAGCTTGTAACCAAGACAAGAAATGGGAGTCCCATTTGGATGTACAAGGCATTAAAAACAGTAGTCCTCTGACATCCGAATGAGACGTCAGACTATAAAAGCTGAAGTTCCATATCACCTTAGATCTGTATATGCCAGCATGCAAAAACAAAAGATTCCTGACACTGATTTGGGTGGGTCTGTTGCACAGGTGTAAATTTCTGTGAACACAATGCATGTCAGATGGCGTTGAAAATAAGTTTTTGGTGTAAAGTAAAACAAGAAACAGACATAATTTCATCCTTACAATTTACATGTCATTCAACTCACTTTACATGGAAGTTATATCTGACTGGGATGTAGGGTGTTGTTCCTTAATCCGGATTAATTCTGATCCAATGAAAGAAGGTGCCTCTCGTAATTTGATACAGAAATCCTATTTCCTAGAGTGTTATTTATCTGGGCCAGGTTGTTCAAAAGTTTGACTACTGGTTAATCTAAGCAGTGGTTAACATGTGATAGATAATAAGTTCAATTTGTTAACTCCCTGTATAAATATATAGATTACATTCATTTCATTTTACAAATTTTACAAATTAGTAATCAAACTATTACTAAAAAATATTTCATTTCAATGAAAAAGTTAGACAAAATTTAGCCACTAATTGGCTTAAAGAACTGGTCCTTGTAGGATGTTGGTAATCTTCTAGATGAAGGGCATATCTAAATGAAGACCTATGGGTAATTGAAGACCTACAGAAGACTTGCATTTATCTAAACTGAGAATATACTTAAGTAAAAAATTTCATTCTAATTTATTCCATTATCAAACGTTCAAATAAATTTTAATGCAGAGTGGTTTAATTCTATTTATCAGTAGAAGAAAACTAAGTAAAATCCAAATCCCAGTTATTTCTTCATTGATGAACAGAAGAATATGAATTTTTGACTTAAGTATATTCTTAGTTTATGGCGCTGGACCCTGGTCCTTGTAGGATATTGGCAATCTTCTAAATGCAGGGCGTATTCAGAAATTACAATAATGGAGGGGGGGGGCATAGAGAAATCTGTTATTTTATTCAGATATTGTGTAATTAGAGATGTTGCCCTTTGAATTTACAATTGTCATGCAAATGTCGTGAATAATAAAACTTGCTTGTTTGATAATTCTGTATTTATATTGTGATGCCATACATAAATGTATACACTAAAATATATCTATGGTAAAGATCTATTTTGCACAGAAATGATCTTACATTAGCCTGAATAAGAGTTAAATAGTCGTACTTATTATGATTAGTATGTACTGTTATTAAAACTGAATGATCTTTGTATTCATTTTATCATGAAGCAGTTTAATGTTGATTGATTGATTGATTTTTGTTTTACGTCACACCATGAATATTTCACGTATATGGTGACGGCATCTGCCTGATGCGGGGCATACAAATTTTGACCTTGCAACGGACCCACCCGTAGCAGTAAGGGATCTTTAACGTGCCATGCATACCACGACACTGGGCCTCGGTTTTTACTGTCTCATCCGAAAGACAGGACACCGGCATGGGCAGAGCGGGCCTCGAACCCCGGCCTCCCTATCAGGAGTCTGACGCGATACCACAAGGCCACGCCCGCTTCAGTTTAATGTTGAGTTGATAGTTTGGTAATATGTTGGTACAACAGAACAAAAATATGGGTTTGCTTTATCTACTTATTTCAATCATTTCTGTAAATTGGTTTCAAATTAATTGAACGATCCATAACCGCAGACGATTCGAAAGTCACCAGACTACCAGACAAAATCCGGTAAAATTACCTTTGGTCAGGTAAAATTTTTCAACTTTTCCCCATTATTTACATGTAAATTTCAACAAAATTAGAAAAATGTCTGGTGAGTTTTCAAAACTTTCGCAAAGGCTGCATAACCTGTATATATAGTGAAGCCATGCAAGCCATATGCATTAATTACGAATACACCCAAAAAGTTAATTGGTTAATAATGTCATTTCCAGCGGCAATATGTCTTTTGTAAACAATGCAGTCAAGCATGTCATCAGCTGGCGATTGATATGTCAGGTATTGTCATTTCTAATTAAAAGATTCTAGAAAAAACAGACCAGAAATTGTGCCCAGTTCCCAATTTAGATAGCGTTGATTATTCAGAGAGTTTAGGTTCAATGAAAATAACAAGAGAGAATGATGTTCCAAAACTAAAAAATGTGTCAGATTTTCGTAGGATTTCGGTTTGGACAGTTACGCTTTGGACAGTTTTCACTTTGTCTTACATTAAATAATATATTGTAGGACTTCAAGTTTACTCAGCTTTGTCGGATTAGAATATCAGACAGTCCTGAGGACAATGTACCAACCTACAAGTCTCAGTTATTGGCGTCATCGTCGAAATATGGATTTACCTTTGTTGGAGCAAAGAATGGTACGTGATTCATGATACGAGGCACTAAATTTTTCTTATCAATCTATGCTTATGAAGTTTCGACAGCACAAGCTTGTGTAAATATAATTTTCACAAAATGTGTTCTTTCACAGTATATATTGTAGATTTACAAGCCTTCTCTGGAGACCAAAATTAAAGAATGCAAACTTCAGACTGGGCATTTTGCATTAAAATTGACCAATTTAGGAAAATGAATGGATTTCATGATGTCATGGACTAATTTTGCTCAAGATGAAACTTTGTATTAAAAAAGTAAAAAAGTTCATCTAGATTCTGTAATACTATGAAAATGATTTATAATAAAAGACAAATATAGAATTTTTTTTTTCAATTTACACTTCTAAGGTTCCTGACTTGTAACTTACATAGTTAAAGCATTAGAGAGCCAGTTAACTTGTATTGGCAATAATAGAATAATTCTGGTATTCATTCATAGTTGTTGAAGTGTTTATTTAAAAATTTCCAAAAAGGCTGTTCTTTCTGACTTTTTACCATATCCATCTAAGGGTTCATTTCCTTAAAAACTAAAAACTGCTGTGATCTGCAGTAGGTTATTGCTGCCCTACTGATATGTTAATAGTAACCAAACATTTTTCCTTTATTTTACAATGTGCTTAATGTTTCCAATTTATTTCATCATGTGCTTAATGTTGCCAATTTATTTCATCATGTGCAAAATGTTGCCAATTTATTTCTTCATGTGCAAAATGTTTCGAATTTATTTCATCTTGTGCATAATGTTGCCAATTCATTTCATCATGTGCAAAATGTTGCCAATTTATTTCATCATGTGCAAAATGTTGCCAATTTATTTCATTATGTGCAAAATAATGCCACTTTATTTCATCATGTGCAAAAATATTTTATATCACAGGATTCAAGGTCATCAGGACGGCAGATTTGACTGAAGTAGATAACCAGCATGCATCAGATCGTATGAATGTGGTAGTCGATGACTTCCAATTCTGGTCGTACATTCAGATATCATACCCGATATCTTTCCTCGCCCTAAGTTGTGACGAGTTGATCCTCACGGTAACAGTCAATGAGAATGGCAATCATCAGGCTTACATGTATGATACCAGAGGATTTGCAGAGAAGGTCAGAACACTGCTTTTAAGACTTTTGAATATCTTGTGATTTCACCATCATGACCAAGAAAAATAGAATAATTAGGTCAGAAATTATTGAATTATTTTTTATAGAAAATAATCTTGTTGATTAGTGTAGACATTTCATTACAGCCTTGGTCATTTTTGGTTGATGTTCATTGGAAACAGGGTTTGACCCAAAATTTTACAGCATAGTGGACAGTAGGTCCACCTAGAGGAAAACTTTTTCAAACTTGTACAAAGTATGATGGACCATCAAATTTCAAGTTTCTTCATATAAAAGAGCCCCAAAGGGTTATTAAGCTTGACATAAATGAAAAGGGACAGAAAGTTCTTAGTGCTTAAGTCAATGGGCCATGAATGTCCCACCTGGACACAGGTAATATCAAAGTACTGAAATCAAGGTTTTAGTGTTGAAATCTCACAGTTTCAGCGCTGGCCTTTTGGCGCAGACAATCTGGGTTCAGTTCCTGGATTGTGCAACTATGTTTAGAGGTTAGTTACCTCCTGCTTCCATGTCACGATACTAAAAAAAATACCTTGAAAACTGTTGAAAGTGACATAAAATTCCTATTAATTAACCTACCAACCAATTTTAAAGTAATTCTTTTATTAATGTTTTTACAGGGTAAATCGTTTGGTCCATTTCTGAAGGTGCGTTTAGCAGCTGAGGTCAATAGTTTGGCTTGGAATCCTGTACAACCGTCCATGATCGTTTTCTGCCTGGAAAATGGCAAAGTGGAACTATTTGAAATCGGAGACAACTTGAAAATAGTAGCGACTGTACAAAATAATGAAGGAGTTAAAAGTGGTGGGTAGTTCCTTTGTTCTAATAAATTTGGTTTTGAAACCATAAATGCTTAAAAGTAAGGATCTGTTATTAAAGAATAATATATATAGTAGTTATATAATGAGCCTTTCTCTGTATTCAGTTTTCATTCTTTTATTTGTCCTCACCTTTTTTTTAACAGGAATTCCCTTTTAAATTTGCATGTTTTGATATTTTGAATTTCAAACTTAATAGACTTTTTTCCCTATTTTGCATGATGTAGGGGACAATACCGGACAAGTTTTGCTGCTCAGATTTGCATTATGTAACTGTGACGTCACAATCCAAGCATTAACGGTCATAATGAAAATTTTGTCAGAAAGTGTGTTGTCCAATATTAGGCCCCTTAGATCATTTAAAATCTTGAGGGGCAGGCTTGGTGTAGTGGCTAAAGTGCTTAGCTTGCGGCGCCGACAATCCGGGTTGAATTCCCGGACTGTGCCACTGCGTTTAAGAGGTTGGTTACCTCTTGCTTCCATGTTGCAATATAACTGAAAATTTGTTGAAAGTGATGAAAAACAAGAATCAACCAACTTTAAAATCGTAACATTAGGTCTATTTTGCAGTAGATAAAGATCCCTTATTGTTTCAGGTTGGTTAACTGCATCGATATGAATTTGTTTTATGGTATATTTGCAGTATGTTGGAGTCCCAAAGGAAAGCAGCTTGTTGTCGGTACAGGTAATGGAAAGTTGGTCCAATATGACCAGGTGCTTGCCAAAAAACGGGAATGGGCATGTCCAGCTCTGCTTACTCAAACTCCACAGTATGAAGGTATGTTCCACAGTATGAAGGTATGCTGGTTGTTTTATCATTTTTATTGAGGTAAGAACTAACAAAATCATAATAAATAACATTTTAACATTTTCAGCCTCATTGTTTGGTAATGATATTATGAATTATAATTTGATATTATTGTTTTATTAATTAATCATATGAATGATGTAGCACTTCATTTAATTGTTTCAGAAACTTAAGTGGTTTAGGTTTTACAAGCTGATGTTATAGTGTGTCATTCTTAATTTGTGATTCATCCTCTGTTAATTTTTGTACATCATCCATTGTCAATGCTTTTTGCCTTCTTTGATGCTAAGTGAGTTAGTGGTTTACTTGATCTTGATAACATTTCATACCAGATTATCCAATATTCAAGTAACTCACTCTTAAAAAAAAATTCCTATTACCTTACTTATTTCCCATCATCCAGGGTAACATATCAAAATATATGTGCAGCTGATTTAATGGACATTACCAGATTTTATGTAGGTCATGCCCCCATTGCCCATTTAAAAATGATGTTCATTTCACTTCACACTCTGTGGTTTTAATAATCCCTTTCCACAAAATCTGTTCATTTTTACAAAATTCAGTTAACAATAGTTGCCATTATAGCATACCTAGAGAGCATTTACTGGCAAATTTTATGTATTTCGTCACATGCTTTCTCCATCACTTATTATTTGCTTCTTTTAAAAAATTTACCATTTTCTGGTAAGTCATAATTTACATGTACATACAATGCACCAATATATGTATAGAAAAATGTATAAATGTGGGTGTGTTTTTTAGTCATATCACATGATTGGTTTTCCTTTCAGTGATTGGATTAACATGGTTGTCGACCTACATGTTCTTGGTATCATACATGCCAGTAGGGGGAGACACAAGTGATCAGCCAACAGTTATTTTAATATCAGGATCAGTAAGTTCTACATAGATCATATCTTTTTCTCCAAGAAAATTCAATGAAATATACATCTATTCAAAGCATAATATTTGTTTTTGTTTTATTACAATGGAATTTGGAAAATTTCTTTTAAGGTAATACATCTATCTAATAAGAAAGATAAATCTTACTTTCATAAAATAATTTACCATAATTATCATATCATACTATTATACTAGGTACAATTTCCTTCTGAAATTTGATTTGAAAGTTACAATAAACGGCAAGATATTTGATAATGAACCGTATGTTATTTGATAATTCTTCGTCAGAGAGTTTCTGTAACCAGTATATTTCAATATAACTGGGCATACTTGTACTCTGTGTAGTGGTCAAGTTATAGACTTGCAGTGCAGGTGAACTGAGATCAATTCCTGAATTCTACCACTATGTTAGAGGCATCCGTGTGAGGAATTGAATGAAAAATTATTGAAACAACATAAAACTTTACCAACTATATATTGATATGAAGAGGGAAATAATACTGTAATCAAAAGAGTAAAGATTATGAAAGTTTTGACGGAGTATCTTGCAGAATCAGAAATATGAAATCTGTATCATTGTTTGTTTACAGAAAGATGGACAGCCCAAGTACATTTCTTTTGAAGACCCTTGCTATGGGAACGGAGATGATAGACAAAAACTCTTCACCTTCAAATACATCCAGGACTGGTCAGTATTCTTCATGATATAAAATGTATAAATCGTTCATATTGATTCACACATAGTTATAAATAGTAAATGATATGACAGACCACAGTTTGATTCACACATAGTTATATATAGTAAATAATATGACAGCCACAGTATCCTGTGTAGCTCATTGCCTAGTGGTCCCAGGTTCGAATCCAACCAGAGGTTTATCCATGTCCTGTCTTTCAAAGAAGACAGTAAAACTGATGGCCCCATGTCAAGGTAAATGTTGGCACATAAGAGATTCCTTATTGCTTCAGATGGGTCTGTTGCATAGGTTGAAACCTTTGTGCAATGCATCAGATAAATGCCCTCACCTTATACATGTTAGTGAAGTTTGTTTTGGCTTGATGAAAAACAAGAAACAAAAGCAATATGACACACAGATATGACAACAAGGTTAAGCTAATGTCTGCTCATGTCTCATAATTATGAAGTTTTCCTAGTGATTTATGTATCATTTTATCATGGCTGTCATAGCTGCATGCATGACCATCTTTGGTAAAATTTTGAAAGTGTTACCAGTGAAGGTATTTGATGTTTCTTGTCAACTTTCAATCTCACAAACAAAACTGTCAGCTCTTCACTATTTTAATACAATATATAAATATCAAATGTCACACATGTTTCAGTCTAGATTTATTCTTATATTATAATATTGATGTTTTATTCGTTTTAGGGAAATGATCGTCATAACATCCACGTCTGCATGTGAAACTGCCATTATCGGAAAGCATCTTGATAACAAGGTACCTATTCGGTCTTTTCATTATACAGAGTTACCTCCCATTTTGGACAGTATCTGACGTAAAACACTTATGACATCATCAAATCCTATTGAAACTGATCTAAACCTCAGGGAAATGATAGCCCACATATGACATTTTCATAGGAAGTTGATGACGTCATAATTGTTTTACGTCAGATACTGTCTCAAATGGGAAATAACTCTGTTTAACAAAAAGACCCAATAATGATTGATCTGTTTATATAGTCTTCAAGCCGTTCTTTCTCAAACTGTGGTAGCATAATCTTTGTCTAGGGTAGATGTGGCATGTAGGAGGTTTATATCTAGGGATTTTATATTTTGCCACTTCTTGGGGCTGTTATTTGGCTACACATTACCAATCAAGAATAGCATCTTTTTTTCCCAGTTTCATCCTTTAAAATTCCCAATCTGATGAAGTTTACATTTTGGATAGTTGTTAACAATTTACTTTGGTAGTTTATTTCGTATTTTCGATTTTTCAACGTTTTCTTGTAAAGCACCTAAGGTATATTGACATAGTTGTGCATGAATTTCAAAACAACAAATAACAATATTTTTCTCCTATCCCAACTGATACCTTCCTCTACAGCTAGCGTGGAATGATTGTTTTCAATGATAAATAATATTTGTACCCAAGACAGAAAATAGGCTTAGGCAGTGCACCTTCGATGCTGTTATTAGAGTGTGTTCTCTCAAATTGCCTCTTACAGAACTTGTACTTGAAAAATTGTTAAGTGGTGCAGCAAGGAGAAATTGGGACTTTACTCTTTTTAAAAGTCACAATACTTTACACTTCTGTCATACGTCAGACAAGTATTGAAAATGTCTGATGACATCACGAAATTCATTAAATATTCTGCGAAAGTGATGGGTCAATTAAAGCATTATGAAAACAGTATTCTTTTCTGTATTGCTGTTTTTCTGTCCAAACTGGCAATATAATTATGTAATTCTAAAATTTCCAAAAATAAACCTATAATGCCTCAGATGTCCCAATGAAAAGGGTTCTGTGTTATATGTTTTCCACATTCCACAGTGGGCCACATCCAGGTGTAAATTAAAAAATTACACAATATATTGTGTATTTCACAGAGGTTGTGAATTGGCACAGCTAGATTTTCACCTTGATTCCCATTGTGATTTCAGTGTTTTTCCCACTGTGCAATTTCTCCAATACACTTGGACTGTGCTGTACTGTATTATTTTACGGTACATAGAATCACCGGAATTACTGCTATTCACCAGAATTACCACATAAATGACGGGAATTACCGTTTAATGGACTGGAATTACCATTGCGTTCGTCGATAATAACCCAATGTACCTAGAAAAATTGTTAAGTGGTGCAGCAAGGAGAAATTGGGACTTTACTCTTTTTAAAAGTCACAATACTTTACACTTCTGTCATACCTCAGACAAGTATTGAAAATGTCTGATGACATCACGAAATTCATTAAATATTCTGCGAAAGTGATGGGTCAATTAAAGCATTATGAAAACAGTATTCTTTTCTGTATTGCTGTTTTTCTGTCCAAACTGGCAATATAATTATGTAATTCTAAAATTTCCAAAAATAAACCTATAATGCCTCAGATGTCCCAATGAAAAGGGTTCTGGCCCCATTACCTAAACCCGGGTAGCTAACTATAGTGAAAATGGTCTTCAGCCAGTCAAACTCTTTATCAGGCACCAATAAAACAAAATAGCCTATTGGAGTAGTCAAAGTCATCACAGTGTCTGTATTGCTTTATGTAGCTGTGGAGCATGTCAGAAGTTTGGGGTTTATTCTCTATATCAATTCTTAAGTGTTCTGCTAATAAAATACGATCAGAAATGTGTAAAGTTTGTATTTAAATTGCACTAGTTTGAATGACAAAACATTTTGATTGGGTCTTTTTTCCAAAATGACTCCAGAAATTTTATATTGCTGTCTATGATACAGTCTGATGATTTACTTCCAAATGAATGCCTGTTATCAAATACTCAGATGTCCAACTTCGAAAATGAACAAACAATCTATTAGACATGATCTTGGTGTACATCTTTCATTGTGATGTAAAATTTTTCGTAAGGAAATAACTTTTATATAAGATTACCGGTATATCTTCTTGTCAGATCCTTCATTTAAAATGTACAGTACAGTCCAGGTGTGTTATATGTTTTCCACATTCCACAGTGGGCCACATCCAGGTGTAAATTAAAAAATTACACAATATATTGTGTATTTCACAGAGGTTGTGAATTGGCACAGCTAGATTTTCACCTTGATTCCCATTGTGATTTCAGTGTTTTTCCCACTGTGCAATTTCTCCAATACACTTGGACTGTACTGTACTGTATTATTTTACGGTACATAGAATCACCGGAATTACTGCTATTCACCAGAATTACCACATAAATGACCGGAATTACCGTTTAATGGACTGGAATTACCATTGCGTTCGTCGATAATAACCCAATGTACCTAGAAAATATAATCTTTTGTAAATTTTATATTAGCAAAGAACAACGAGATATTGTCATTTTTCTCACCGTGTTGAAATGTATTTACAAACAGAACGAGTTCGGTGTTCGAAGTGTGAACTACTACACGAGATTTATGACTCTGTTATATTTCATTCACCTTTATATTGATCTGTTGGTAAATTTACATTCCAGTTTATGATTTTCTGAAAGAACAGATGAAATTTAATGTAAAAGTTTATATGTAAGAATTAAATTTTATCAGTGGTTAGGTAGACGAGATCGATATGACTTTAACCCAAACCTGACCCCAAACTGAAATTGCCCAAATGCAGAAGAAGGACATTTATTGTCATTTTTCATCAGAAACAGATTTTAGGTGTTATAAAATTATATTTTCTATGTGTATTGGTTCATTATCTACTCACACAACGGTAATTCTAGTTCCTTTAACAGTAATTCTGGTCATTTATGTGGTAATTCCGGTGAAAAGCGGTAATTCCGGTGATTCTATGTACCTTATTTTGATACTGTAATTCACATATTATTGAATAAATATTTTTTTAAACAAAATTTTTCATAGGCTGTATTTCTTCCTCTTATGAAATGTTATTCATCTTTTGCTTTTTCATTAGGATGAATATGAACGTTGGAACTTGGATGACTCTGCAAGGGCAGAATTGCCTCTGACTGAAAACTATGTAGACACATTTCCCATGGGTGTGGCTATAGATTTTTCCTCTCAGTATGCATTACCAAAAGGTAAAAATGTTACAAAAGTTAATGTTGAAAATAAAAATATGTGATAAATATTTAACTCCGCAAACACTAATTTAGATATTCAATGTTGGCTTTATTTAGAACTTGTATTCAGTATTTACCTTAGTCATGCTATATAAAATACACAGAAATAGTGCTGTGGGCTGAATATTTTTCTATGTATTTTAAAAAATAGAAGCATGTTTTTGTATGCTGTTTTATGAAGGCTGTTTGCGTAATAATATAGACATATCATATACCAAAATGTTAAGGAATGTTTGAAGTTTATGAATATTGTAAAAGTTTGACCACAATTTATGCACAATAAAGGTAAACTGCAGGTAAATACAGGTAGAATGACAAAAAGCTAGATTTAGCAATAAACATATGAATTTATTTTAAAAATACAATAAATGAGATTGAAAATATTGAAATATGAAATAATAATTTAATAAAAGTCACACATCTGTAGGCCAGTAGTTACTTTTCAGGTAAAACTCAGGTAACATTTATTAGTGTATGAAACAAATCTAATGACAGATGCTGATTGGTGTATATACTGCTCCAAAATGATGCCCAGTGTTGTTATATAACTGAACTAGTTTGAATAACCGATTAGAATTACGGTTTCCTCATCGTACCTGTAAGGTAGTATCGGCCAAGTGAAAAATAATTAAAAGTGCCTGAGTCGATATCTAGTGATCCCTGATAGAGAGAATGGATTCACATTTAATAAACAGTAGGCCCATGGCATTACTATAATTAGTCTGTAAACACCTTCATTCCCCCCTTCATTTTCGTGAAAATTCAATTACGAAAAATGAGGTATACTTTAAGTTGCCGGTATTTTCCATAGATACTGGTCTACACACCGATAAGTTTCATGTGCCATTGTAATCATTGTCATTGATAAACAAATTGAGGAAATCCAAAAAAGATCAATGGTCTTCAGTCATGTTTACAAACACCTGTAAAATCCCAGGTCAACACATGGCCAGCCGCTGTCACATGCGTGTCAACTATTGATGAAATCTACCACATCGTATACTTTTTGGGAATCATTGTCTTCACCAATATCTGTGACATTAAATGCATCAATTTCCACATCACTATCATCGTTTCCAAAGACTAATATTTGAAGAAAGAATCAAGTTGTGGTTATAAATCTGCCATCTTGAAATACAGCATCTTCACGAGTCAAGGGGATGCTTTACGTAAACTCCTCTATCTCCCCTTGACTAATTGCATTCAAAGGTCGCGATTTTGTTGGCGCCGCCTAGCGAAAAGTATTCAATATACTACTAACCAATTGACCAATGAGATTATGCCTGACTTTGCGAACTTGGTTACGAAGAAAAACAATAATGGCAACACTCGTCTGCTCTGTGTATCGTCAAATTTCTGAAATGCTTTCTGTCGACAGCTTTAAAGATTTTCAGTCGAAAGGCACAGAGGGTTGAATGAAAGGGAAAGACACTTTCATTCCGTCGATCACATGCACTGGATCCATTATTCTCGTTTTGTCATACGATTTGCTTCTGATTCGTTCATGTGCAGAGCAAGGGAACCAATCACGAATTAGCCTACGACCTTTGAATGTAATGAGTCAAGGGGAGAGAGAAGTTTACACATGGGAAATACAGATTTTCATCTCACCTTTTCCCGCATCTTAATATACAAACCAATCAAATTTAAGGTGACGTCATGGAATTTTTTTAAGATAGGAATTCTATCTCCATATATGGAAAGTCTTTTTATACGCTTACAATGATTGAAAGGCTGTGAATACGATCGAAAAAATAAGCTATAGTCGACGTAGTTGTTTCCCAGAATATTCCAGGGTCAGCTCACAGCGCGTGTATTTAATTCGCGGAATATTCCGGGTTCAGCATGACTAGGGTTATATGCCATAAGAGAAAAGTTGAGCAGTCATGTAAATTTTCATGATAGTGATCAAGATTATCAGCAAAAAAATGTTTGAAATGTTATCGTTGCACAAAAAAATTTCCTTTCAACATAAATAATTTTGTTTCTAAAGGTCACTATTGACTACATGTATATTATCAATTTAAATGATTTAAAAGTTATTTTCCATTGTATGTCTTAGAAATTTATGTATAAATCATCATGTAATGCTATGAGTGGGTTAAACATGTGATAAAACAGTATATGATGTGTATTAGAAACAAATATTTTTAATTCTAGGAGAAAGCAGTACATACTCTCCTTGCCCTCTTTTGTATATATGCTGTGTATTATATGTATCATACTTTTCATTCTAGGAGAAAGCAGTACCTATCCTCCTTGCCCTCTTTTGCTTCTGCTTTCAACTGATGGAGTTCTGGTTCCATATTACATGGTGTATTATCACAACAAGGCTGTGACCTTGACCCGACCTCCACAAACATTATCTTCAGCAGGAGCCAGATATGGTCAAGGTACTTTTTATAAGTTTCTTATTTACCCATACCCATGTACCGTAATTTTCGATATATAGGTCGATATCTTTTTTTTCGGTCGGGGGAGCCCGCGACCTATACAATGCTTAGACCTATCTGAGGCTTGGCTAAGAGTTATAGATGGCTATTTTGTCCATGTTTGACATTAATGGCCTTTTAACTGCCAGGTACCGCTGACAATAGAAACACGAATTCAAAGGATAAGTTGCGAAATTTAGATGTCTCCTGATCGAAGATTTATTTAATTGTATTTTCTGTACCCGCAGCATATTAAATTACATACATGTCGTCATGCGTGTTGATTGCTAATTTAATCATTATGGGAACTCGTCTTACATGTAAAAAAAAAAACTTTTAGATTGAAACGTGTGCTACTGGTATTGTAACTCGAACGATAGTTCTAATATCTGTACGACGATTCTGGTACAATATTTTATATCTTAACTATAGCAGTATCGCTCCGGCGCTGAGTTTAAATTATCCGCCGTATTTAAACTTAGAGTGCTTTCTCTAAAGTGTATATATCACTGTGCGGCTGTGTAATCAAATTATCACATCTTTTATCACACCTGTTCCATGCTTCACCGCACACTAATCCCCAAGTGACCCAGTTCTCACTGCATGGCACACGCCGTGTTGATCATTAAACAAACAAACGGGATGTGATGTCTAGGTAAATGTCACGTACACGTATTCAAAATTACTTTGACTGCTATGTATGGGAACGGAATGTATCGTATTCACATAATACTAAAAGATAACAAATGCGCATCGTTTGCATTTGCATTCAAAACTGACCAGTGTTCAAATTGAGATAATCAATCTTTCTATACCTGCAAAACTGGTTCGTTATAGCGTTACTTCTTTGACCTATCCAACGCTTCGACCTATTTACGGACGAACTTATGAAAATACCCAATTTTGGGTACCCTCAACCTATAGTCCGCATCGACCTATAGTCCAGAAATTATGGTAATTGTTTTCTATAAATTTTCAAGAGGTATTTCAGTTTGATATAAGGGTCTTCATTTGCTGAGATGCTGGAACTCTATTATGCTCTTACTTCTTTCTTGCTTTGATTTTAATGCTATCCTGGGTAAGTGGGAAAGCTTTTTGGTTTACCAGATCGAGATGTGCTATTATAGAATGAGTATGAGTATATGTTAATTCCCTTCCTCTTTATGCTGAGTTTTTGATCAAGAGTTATTTGATCACCCTGTTACTTTCGCTTCTGTTCATATATTAATGAGAAGTAAAGCTCGTCTTATATCTTACAGTGAACATCCAGACAGATGTGGTGCCACTCACCACCAAGAGTCAGCCTATCACCGGCCCTGTGACTGGCCCTAGCTTTCAGTTCCTGAAATCTACTACAGAAACTATTAAACCTGTCCCTTCAACAACTGCAGCGACACCATTTTCTTTCACAACTAAGCCAGCAGATGTTACTACCCCTGGGGAATCTAAGAGCGGTTCTAAACCAGGTTTCACATTTGGAGCTGGAAATTCTGGAGCTCCTGCCTTTGCTGGATTTTCCTTCAGTGATAGCTCCTCAGCTGGATTAGGTGGAACAACGTTTTCTGCAATATCTGCTGCTTCAACCCCTATTCCCACATTTGGTTCTGCCGCAAAGTCTGAGCCCCCAGCCTCAAAACCTACTGCATTTGCTAGCATTAGTTCGAAGTCCAGTACCACTGGAACATTTGCCTTTGGACAGGCAAATGCCAGCACCTCTAATGTATTTTCCTTTTCCAAACAATCTACAGCAGATGCAACCCAAACATCAAGTCAAGGAGGGTTAACTTCTTTTGGAGCCGGCACTGGAGGAGGGTCAGGGATCCTAGGGGTAAAACCGCAAGGCTCCCCATCTCAACCCGGTATGGGTACAAATATATTCACCAAACCCGCACAGGAAGTTGCAAAGACTCAACCTAATGCTGGCGCTAGTCTGTTTACGAAGCCTGCACAGGAAATTTCGAAGGCTCAGCCTGGCAGTGGTACAAGTTTGTTCACGAAGCCAACACAGGATTCTGCAAAGACACAGTCCAGTAGTAGTGGTACTAATCTGTTTTTGAAACCTTCTCAAGAGGCTGTTCCGTCCTCTGCTTTCACAGGGTTTTCCAGCTCTCCTAAAGTATCACCAGGGGATGGCAATAACTCAGCTGGTGGGTTCCTGCAGAAGTCCTTTACTCCTGCAACAGGTATATACCATTATTTTTTCTGAAGCTCAGCTGCACAATTATTTTGTAGCATAACAATATTGGTGTCATTTCTCACATATTCTGGTTCTTCAATATTGTAAGATGCCATTCATAATTTGTCAAAAAGGAAATAACATTTGAAAAATATTGAGTCTAAACAGATATGAAAAAATATTGGGAAATGTATTTGGAACTGAAGTATATGGCTATTTCTTCTATATTGGTAAATGTTATTGTAGTTTAGTACATAATTTTTGCCCTTTATAGAAACTTGCTCACTTGAGAAAGATTTTGCAACGATAGCTTACTCCTTGTTTACAGAAAAGTTCATTTTAAAACTTCCACATTCTCATTACAGTAAGTGCTGTATCCCAGCCACCTAAATCAGATACACAGCCTTCTGTTGCTGTACCTGCCATTAGCCAACCTACATCTATGACTCCAGGTACTGTTGGCATGCCTGGAGCTCTGAAGAGACAAGTGGAACCTGCTGTTAGCAAGCAGTCACCTGGTAGGAATTTATGGTATATTCTGGGTGCAGAGGGGAGCTGAGTGTGCTTAAGTACCGACCTGGAACTTTCTTCAGTCTTTCTAGTCTGTATTAGACCTCCAAACTAAAAAAAAGATGCCAGCAGGTAGACTTGTGAAAAGTCTGTTTAGATTTCTGGAGTACTTCAGAGTATTGTGGAGTAATTCTTGTTCAAGGTCTATGTAGATTTTTGGAGTACTCCAGGGTACTCTGGAGTAATTGTTGTGTAAGGTCTATGTAGATTTCTGGAGTACTCCAGGGAACTGTGGAGTAATTCTTGTGAAAAGGTCTATGTAGTTTCCTAGGGTACTTCAGAGTACTGTGGAGTAATTCTTGTGAGAGGTCTATGTACATTTCTGGAGTACTCCAGGGTACTGTGGAGTAGTTCTTGTAGAAGGTCTATGTAGATTTCTGGAATACTCCAGGGTGTTCTGGAGTAATTTTTCTGAAAGGTCTATATACATTTCTGGAGTACGGTGAGGTAATTCTTTCCATTATTAATATAAAGCTGCTTCCATATAGATGATAAAACCCTAATGTAACATCAAGCAATACCGCACAAAACTCACAAAACTCACAAAACTCACAAAGTTATTAGTATACTCAGACCTTCAGTAATCTTGTATGTATATATAGAAGTCATATACAGAGGGCCAGGCGGCGGGTTAAGAGGTCCTGGGTATAAACCTGACATGTCTCATGTTGGTACACTATCTTTCAGGTAAGACATTATAAGATATGAAAGTTACACGTCAAGATAGATGTTTGAACTTAAGAGATCCCTCATTGCTTGGATAGGTCATAGGTCATAGTGAGATGATGCCACACATGCGTTGTTGACTGGAAGAATTTTTACAAGGCAAAGCAAAATGTACATCATGATGACATTAGAAATAAGTTTTAAACTGAAATTGCTTCTGGAAAACACCAGATTATTGGTCCAGAAATTTAAGATTATATACCGGACCAGCGTCAGTATAACCGGAATTGTCCGTCGGTCCAACGATATTTCATTTTCAGTGTTGTAGTGCATCACTATAAAATTGAAATGAATTTGATGTGATGTAAAATAACAAACAATCAACAAGGCAGAAAGCTGAGATGAAAGCTGAGGGTGAATTAATTTGATGCACCTTTGTTTCATGATTTTCAGCAATGCCGCAGGATGCTAATACCCAGTCTGTTGGAAGGAGTGTGGCTCCCACTCAGGTGGTGGCACGTACTGTGGCCACACAGCCTGCAGGGAAGGGCGGTTCCCCGACACAGTCAGTGGGGAGACTTAAAACAGATTTGGACAGTACCTTTAGTAACAGCATTATGGAGGAGGTAGGCTAAATGTGGATCAAGTAAGATCTGAAAAATCAGTACATGTAAATCTGAATGCAATATTCGTTCTTTTTCATTATACAGAGTTACTTCCCATTTGGGACGGCATCTGATGTAAAACGCTTATGAAGTCGTCAAATTCAAAAACGAAAAGACTCAATATATAATAAATGACAAATTTCGTTTCATTTTATATTGGAAACGTAATAAAACTCATCAATCAATAGTAATATAGCACTTATTAAGTTAAAACTAGGTTCAATTTTCAGGTCGCAGGAAAATGAATTTAACCTTGTCTTCACAAAATGTTACACTCTTTTAAAGAAAAACGTTGACAAAAAAGCTTAAATTCATTTTCTTAATAAAGGTCTGTTGGAGAAAATTTAAGAGTAGCAAATTACATACTTTCATTATTATACCCCCTGCAAACAAAGTTTGGGAAGTATATAGGAATCGCCGTCTGTCCATATGTTAGTCTGTCCGTCTGTTCACATTTGTCCCGGCCATAACTTGTTACCCCCTTGTCGGATCTGGATAATATTTCACACAATTGTTGTACATGACACAAGAATGTGTTATGACCTTGACCAATGGTCATATCTTCAAGGTCAAGGTCACAGTGCACACGTAGAAATTTTTTTTCTCTGGGCCATAACTTCTTATCCCCTCATCTGATCTGGATAATATTTCACACAATTGTTGTCCATGGCCCAAGGGTATGTAATAACCTTGACTCAAGATCATATCTCCAAGGTCAAGGTCACAGCACAGTCCACAATTGGTCGAAATCCTTGTCTGGGCCATAACTCCTTACTGCTATGTTGGATCTGGATAACATTTCACACAATTGTTGTTCATATCCAAGGATGTGTCATGACCTCCACTGAAGGTCATATCTTCAATTTCAAGGTCACATTGCACACATAGCTGAAATCCTTGTACATGCCATAATTTCTTCTTTCCAGGTTGGATCTGGATAATATTTCACACAGTTTTTTGTTCATGACCCAAGGGTGTGTCATTACCTAGACTCAAGATCATATCTCCAAGGACAAGGTCACAGTGTACGCATTGTCAAAATCCTTGTACGGGTCATAGCTCCTTACTGCTATCTAGGATCTGGATATATTTCACACCATTGTTTTCCATGATCCAAAGGTGTGTATCACATTGTACGGAAAGTGTTGTCCGTCTGTGTGTCTGTCCGTCTGTCTGTCCATGAAACTTGTCCGGGCCATAACTTCTTCCTTTTACTTTGGAGGGAGATAAAATTTTAGACAATTGCTGTTCATGACCCATGGATGTGTCATGACCTTGAACCAAGGTCATATCTACAAGGTCAAGGTCATGGTGCATACAAATCAGATTGTTTTCATTCATTATACCTCAAAATGTACTTGTGGGACATCCATTACACTAATACCAGTAATGTATCTTGGGATGAATTATTGCATGTTTCAACTTTGTTGCTGCGGGGGGTATTTGTCCTGTTAGCACAGCTCTAGTTTTTTCTCTGACATAATTCTTTTTTATGCCTCCAGATCGATCGATCGGGGTATATTGTTTTTGTCCTGTCTTTCTGTCTGTTTGTTTGTTTGCACTGTCTGATTACATTTGCACGTCAATGTTCCCTTAGAAACTACCTTTATGTGGTTTTCATTTTTGAGTCAATAATTAATAATTTAAGAACGATAATCTGGCTCCAAGGTTATAAAACTTTTATCATGCTCAATTCAAATTCTGTGCTCAAACACTGAGAAAGTGCTCCAGTAGAGATAGCTACTAGGGTTTGAGATTGATAGAGGTTACAGAAGTTTTGAGCATGGATCTGAGCAAAGCATTTACCAATCTTAAAATATTTGAGCATATGCTCAAGCTTTATGAGGTTCTATAAACTCAGTTGTTTTAGATGATCACATATTTGAGCATGGGATCAGAGTCAGAGCACAGAGAACGTTCTCAAACCATTTTATAAGCTCAAGCCCTGCTCATATGTCTTGCAGATAAACCACTTTGAGAAGGAGATGCAGGAATTTAAACTCAAAGCTCGACAAAATACGAAGGAAGTAGGCAGTAAGGCAGATATGGCCCAGCTACGTAAGCAGACAGACCAAATGCAGACATTCTATCAAGAAGTGAAAAAAACAACAAAGGTTTGTGGATGATTCCTTTATATGATTGGTTATAATATGGCTGATTCTCATGTTCTCAAACAATGGTAGCTCAATCTTTTGATGACGTAAAATTAAATCTAAAATGAATGTTTTGATTCGGAGCGTTAATTAAAGTTTTAATAGTAATTCCCGTTTACTCATACTATTTCTTTTGTCATCATTATGTCTTGGTAAACTGAAATAAATATTTACCTTTTTTTAATCTACCTTATCATATAATCTTCTCTGTTGAATTTTGTCATAGGAAAGGCCCTATCCGAATGCATTTTTGTTTGAAATTAACAAAAGATAACTTGATGTGTCAAGTAAATTAATTCTTAGTTATAAGTCGACTGTTTTGATTTTCCATGGTAGTGTCTTCAGAAATACATTGTATTCAAATTTTTTAAGCGCAGAAATTAAGTGGGGAGGTCAGTAAGTGATAAGTACATGTAATAATGAAATACTCTTTGGCAAAATTGAACTGACAGGCAATCTGACAATAATAAAGCTATGGTAAGATTAAACCTCCCTCCCCACTTCCCCCCATAAAATCGAGGATAATCTTGCAATCTTATTTAATTGACATGACTTCAGAAGATTGTTATGAAAATCTGCAGCATTTAGTTTCTAAATTAGAAACCTTGAATAGTGTATTTCTGACTATTTGATGTAGAAGGAAAAGGTCAAACAGCTGCGTTCTCAGGAACTCTATGCAAGTTTGTAATAAACAAAACACTCTTTTTGCTCTGATTTTTGGCCACCTGACCTTTATTTACCGGTTCATAGAAAATTACCATATTTTTTGCATAACCCATATCTGTTCTTATAAGCGTTAATCATCGATAACAAAGTGCAAAAGTATGATGTCACAATAAACAATGTAAGTAAGTACCAATTAAGAGTCCACAAAATAAACGTCATAATATATGAAGAATAATATAAAGTCTTACAAATAAATATAAGTGTTTTATTATAACACATGTAATTTATAAACATCAGAGACTCGATCTCAATTTGGATATTATCATATAATTATATTGTTATTATATGCATTCAGCTTCCCTTATGGAGGATTTTAGAGAATATTATTTGCAAGTAGTCCACGATATACCTCAATCAAATAGCAGAAATGATAGATTTTTGTAGGGGTCTTAGGACAGTGTAAGCTTAATTGCTGAGGTGGTACTCTCTGCAGCATCTAAGCTGTATTAGGTCATTGTTTGATCACGGGTTTGGATAAATAGGAAGGTGTGGCACTATGATAGCCTACCTGGGAAGGTTGGTGGTGTTCCATCACCAAGTACCGGTATGGCTGCCACATTAGGATAAAAAATCCTAGTAAACATATGTATTGTTGTATGGAGTGAATTGGAAGTGAACAATCTTACCTGAGTGAAAATCTGTCTTTTAAACTAGATTATGTATACATGTATAGATAGGTATGAATAGGACAAATTCCTTGAAGGTATATCAATTTTAATATCATAATAGGAGCAAAGTAAGGAGGTGTCTGACGAGAAATCACTGTGCCTTGATTTGTTTGCAATGGTCGAGGACTGTCGATCCAGGAGGCAGTGTGACACTGATTCACACTACACCCATCTTCAGCGATCGCGAGCCCTGGATCCAGCCAGTGCGGAGAAACTGAGAAGCTTGCAGCAGCAGTACCAACTACTGGAGCAAGGTATACATGATGTTAACACAATCCTTGACCAACAATGGGACGACTACCAGGATAGAAAGAAGAACAAAAACAGGTTTACATTTTAACATATATATTAAAGCATTGTTTTTAAGGTGGGACATCCCTTTGACAAGATAAATAACTTATCAGTTTAATTTTTTACATTTATTTTTTCAATTATCATGTCTGAGAGTGATTTCTTTGTCATATTCAAAGTCAGTATAGATCAGAAGTTGTGGATCCAAATTAAATTTGTCATCAACAACGATCTTTATAAAACTTCATTTCTAAATATATAATTTTTTTTAATCTTTTTTGAATTATAGTAAAAATCTTAGTAATCACAGTACTCATGGAAAATGACCCTGTCCTCTCTATTACCATAACATTTCTTAAAATACTTTCCATCCACTGAGATTATTCATATTAGCTCGAACTCAGACTCCTATGAGTGCAGTATTAATTTTCATGCTTATAAAACCAGTTGGAGTATCTATTCAGCTCAGATATTCAAACTAACTCAAAATAATGAACTGATTTGGAGTCTGTTGGAAATTTCAATCCAAATCTTGAGTCAGAACTCAAATCAATTTCAGCAAACGCAAAATATCTCCAGTATATACTCAAAACTTTATTTTTTCAGTTTAAATACAATTTGGAGCTAGAGCCAATACTTATATCATTCAAACCAGGTATCAGAATGTGTTTAATATATAAAGCACAAATATATGCTAGAATCAGCAAGGTTTAACCAGGGATTTGAACCCATAATCTACTGTACATAATCATATGGTCGGGTACGCCTAAATGAAGAACACTAAAGAAAACTAGTTATACACAAAAGAAAACAAGATTTCATTTCGATATGGGTGGTAGAAATTGAAAAATAATTTAATATTTTGATAAAGGGGGATCATACAATTCCCAAAATATATAGTTTATAAGGATTTAGTCCTTAATAATTAAATTATTTTTCAATTTTGACCTTTCCTATCTAAATAAAATCTTGTTTTCTTTTGTGTATAACTAGTTTTCTTTAGTGTTCTTCATTTAGGCACACCACATATGGTCACCTGATGCTGTAAGAACTCCACTGCCTTAGCTTCTCATGTAAAATAAAGGTGTGGAGCCTTGATAATCAGCATATCGATGCACATTATTCAATGTGATATAACTGCTCACACCATTATGTTATACAGAATCAGGGCTCCTGGAACAGACATGATATATCGCTCTGTGAAGAGTAACAGGAACTTGATTCTCGGCAAGAAAGGGCAACTTGATCAACTGGAGAGCCAACTAAAAGAGCTCCGACTCTATAATCGAAACTCGTCGTGGCACCAGTCAAACTCGACTGTCACAAGGTAACGTCTTTAAAATCCATCATAAGGGAGGTCGATCGCATATTATATTGTTTAAAATCCTCCAGTAGTGAGGTCTATCACATACAGCAACAAGATAATTACATCCATGTGAAAATTCAGTCTCTAATACATATAGATTATATGTGTTAGAATTGAATACACTTACATTTATTTGTAAGATTATTTATTATTAGGTGCATATTTTGACGTTAATTTCGTGGACTCTTATTTGATGCTTACTTATGTTGTTTATTGTGATGTTATACTTCTGTACTTTATCTATAATTAATGTTTATAAGAGCAGGTATGGAATCTGCTTAAAATATTTTCATTTTCTGTGAACCACTAGATAAAGGCCAAGTGGCCAAAAATTTGTACAGAATGGGGGTTTTGTTTATAATGTATTTGCACAAGGAAAAGTCTGCTTCAAGATATTTGATCTGAGGACTTCGATTCAAGTTATACTTTTGGTTACAAATTCAAGTGAATTCAAATGATAATTATTCTTATACCTGGTTGAAGCCGGTGTAGCCCAGTGGATGATGAACTCGGCTCATGACTGGGAGGCTGAGGTTCGACTCCTGCCATGGGTGCACTGGTGTCCTGTCTTTCGGATGAGACAGCAAAATCTGAGGTCCCTGCTTGGAGGGCTCGGTCACAAAGGTATAAATTATTATGGAAGGTATCAGGCAGATGCTGTCACAATACATGGGAAATAATCATGGTGTGACATAAAACAATAATCAGTTAATCAGTCAATGTACCTGGTTGAAATTAAGCACATTTAAGTACTGTTACTATAGTTACTTTGCTACAGTATTGCCTTCACTGTGTGATTATAATACATGTATAATGGAAGAATTAACCATTATGATGTGTTTATGTTTTTATACGCCCTTCGAAAGACAGGACGTATTATGGTATGGTGATGTTCATCCATCTGTCCGCTATGGAACAAATAACTTCAGTAAACGTCATTTGATTTTCTTTATGAAACTCATACATAATACTTAAAAAGATACTAGGGAACGCGATAACTTAAGTAAACATCAGCTGTTTTCATGAAACTCATACAGAATACTTAATTAGGGTAGGGAAAGCTGCCTTTTGATTTTGAGCAAATTCCATTTGGTCGTTATGAAGTTATGGGACTTGGATTTTATTTTTGCTATAGTAAGATGCTGTGGAACGCAATAACTTTAGTAAAGATCAGCTGTTTTTCATGAAACAAATTCTGTTTTGTCGTTATGGAGTTATTGAACTTGGATTTTATTTTTTGCTATAGTAAGATGCTATGGAACGCAATAACTTTAGTAAACATCAGCTGTTTTTCATGAAACAAATTCTGTTTTGTCGTTAGGGAGTTATAGAACTTGGATTTTAGTTTTACTGTGATAAGGTGCTATGGAGATGCTATGTAACGCAATAACTTAAGTAAATGTCAGTTGTTTTTCATGAAACTTATACAGAATGCTTGGATAGTGTAGGGTAAGCCACCTTTTGTTGTCATTACAGAGTTATTGGACTTGGATCCCTCTTTTTGGATTTCAATATTTCATTAAAGTATTACCAAAGAGACCCAAGTTTGGGGGTAATAAAACCATATGTTTACATTGATCCCATCCAAAGTAAGCGATGGGTGTTTTAAGCCACTCTAGGCATTACTGTTGTTTAGTAATGATTTTATGTATTTTGTAGCAGAGATGCAGAATTATCGACGTTAGCAGATTCTCTTCTGGAAAATTCACAAACTAATCAAAGCTCCAATCCAGATAACTCCTCCATGAAGATAAGTCCAAAGAAGCAGGCACAATTACGTCACTTCCTGTCACGTCGTAATGTGCCTCGTATTAGATCTACCAAACCAGGTGTGTAACAAAATGTTTTGATATTGTGATCAGTGAAATAGAAATCATGGTTTTTTTGCTCAAGTGATCAAAAGCAACAATTTTTGGGGTTTTTTTTTTGTTTCTATGGTAATGGTATCTACCAGATTCATTGCATAGAAATTTAAACCTATGCAAATTATTCATCTGAGGCATCGAGGGATCTTTTATGCGCCTTTTCTACCATGACATGGGACCTGGTTTTTCTGTCTCATCCCAGGGAAACGGATGCCATCTACATGCTGGTATGACTTGAACTTTAGACCTCCTGACAAGCTCCCTTCAGTCTTGGATAATGAAAGAAAAATGTTTCATTTTTTAAGGCTAGTGAAAGAATTGTAAAAATCTTTTTTTTTTCTTAAGGATATCTCATTTCATCTATGCCTTATGATATTCCAGAAAATTTATCCATGTCGAAGATTGCCTCTGCAGAAAAGCTCCGGCAAAGATTGAGTTCTTCGTCGAGTAACCCAAAGACCCCCGAGGCCACTCCCTCTCAAGGTACAGTACTGTATATTGTTGGTAAACCAACTTCAGTGTATAGATATAAAATTTCTGTCTGTCTGTCCATTAGCATTCAGATAAGGGGAATTGGGAAATGAAAAAAGAACTGTCATTTGTACAAGAGATTTAATATATGAGTGAAAAAGTACATAACACTTAAAATTAATACATGTAAATAAAATTTAATGTACTACAGATTGGTCTTGTATGGTGTTGTTCCCATTGATTGATTTTGGTAGATCATCACTTGATTATTGAATTTTTAGCTGCAATTGGTAATGTCCTAAAATAATTGGTCATCAAGGTTAGAACATATATTAGAAAAATCATGAACATATGTCCGTTTCTAGTCAGAATTCTGTTGTTTATGCTGAGCTGTGAAAGTGGAAGGATCCGTATGTTGAATATGTTTGATTAAGCATTGAATAAAGCTACATCTATAAAGAGTTAGAAACTACACAGAAATCAATGAATGCAATTTATTTTCTCTATACATTATAAATGTTAACTCAGTTTACTGTAGAATTCTCAGAGCTCAATAGTTCATGTATAAAGAATAATTGAATATTTGATTTTACTGGAATTGGAAGGACGATACGATTATTGCAATAATAATTTTCAGATGATACCCTAATCTTGTAACTTATACCTCCATTCACAATTTTCTGTAGTGCGTCCCAAAGCTAAGCCAACCCTTCGCCATTCTAATGGTCAAGTTTTTACTAATCAGCCTCGGCCCACTGTTGTTGCCATGGGTACCAGACCTGGGTTTCCAGGGATGTCTGCCTTGCCCCCAGTGGTTCAGGCATATAGACCCACTCATCCTGGATCCTTACAGTTAGCACCAAGGGCTGGAACGGTAGGCGTTAACCAAAGATAATCTTCCGAATTTGTCATAAGTGATTTTGATAAAATCATTCTGTAAAGTTGTAAAAGTGACATAGAATATAATGGTTACGAAGTGAAAATGAAAATCCTTAATAATTTCACATGTTTTTAAGGCATGACTTTTGTATTTAAAAGGCAGTTTCCTCAATGAACTATTTGTTGTATCTAATACCTCATATCAATTGGTTTAACCTTGAATTAAGGTCAAGATTATAAATACAGGAGAAAAGCATCATTATTGAATATTGTTTATAAATTCTTAGAAACCTTGTGAGATCTGCTGTCTTTTTACAACTTTTGTTTATATTTTGTTTTAAAAATGTAATTGTTGATTATTGATTTTAGCCGAGCATTACAATGGGAACAGGAGTTGGTCAACCTTCAGTTAGCGGTGTAAATACCAAGAAAGGTCTGTATAGTGGATAAGGGTGAAATGTTTACAGATATTCGTAAATGTTTACATATTAGGTTATAAATGAAATGTTACTATATAAATGTTGCAGTGAATGAATTGATCAAAAGATGGCAACTGGCAATTGAGTGGTATCAGTAACCGCTGGCTTATTTCTCTGTATTGAACAGACGACACACAGAGCATGTTAGAGTACAAGTGAACAGATAAGGGCACAACATGCAAGAGACTTTATACTTTTATACGGAAGATTTTTCCTATCCATACTATATTTATGCATATACAATACATTGAATCATAAGGCATGGGATTACGACATTGAACTTTCATTTTCAAGGATAATGATATGTATGTGCAAAATTGAGAATTAAGATATATGTACAAAATATGAAAATGGACTGAACAAAGTCTTTGCTTTTCAAGAAAAGCAGGGCATTGTTTGTATGAGTTTTCTTACAGTGTATGTCCATTACTCGTGATCTGGAAGCATAGGCAGAGTTGGAGGAATATTTAGTGATAATTCTATGATCAGACTGTCACATTTCTCTAGTTTTTCCTCCTGTTTTTGATCAGTCAGGGTCAAAGGCTTTCAGTTTGGTTATCGTGCCACTGTCTAGAGAACACATGGGCCGAACAAGAAGTTTGGCTCTGTGTACACCCTCTGTGGGCACACATATTAACTCCCTTGCTAAAAGTCACTATGATGAACACTCCACCACTTGAAAGGATTGATAGACGTTGGAACAACCTAGTACAGACAAGATTGGGGAACATGATATTTTGTTAGGTTTTGTGCAGTATTTCAATTACATGTTTAGTTTTTTTTATTGATTGATTGATTTTTGTTTAATGTGGCACCACGAATATTTCATGTATATGGCGACGGCATCTGCCTGATGTGGGGCATACAAATTTTGACCTTTGCAACAGACCCACCTGAAGTGGTGAGGGATCTGTAACATGCCATGTATACCACGACAGGCCTCGGTTTTTACTGTCTCATCGGAAAGACAGGACACCGGCATGTTTAGAGCAGGAATCGAACCCCAGCCTCCCGATCAGGAGGCGAGCGTGATACCACTAGGCCAAGCCGGCTTCATTTACATGTTTAGAATTTTCGTAAATGTATACTGGCAATTAACACACTGTTTACAAGTGTGATCGTTTCACCTTTAATGGTGTATATTCTTTAGGGGTTACCATGCGAGTGTTTTACAAAAACTGACAGGGTATTGGCGAATACCCTGTCAGAAATTGAGTTTCACTGCGAGGCGTTAGCCGAGCTGTGAAACGGACATTTCTGACAGGGTATTCCAACGTTAAAATAATTACAACTAGAAAGCACAGAGTTATGGTTTTCTAAGCCAATTCGCTAATCATAGTCATATCAGAAACTGCAGGGTATCGTGGCGTCATATCAAAATCTACAGGGGTATCGTGAATACCCTTGCAGTTTTTAAATCGGACAGCCAATGAGATCGCGTGTTACAAACAAAGTGCATTTATGTTTTTACTAACTCATTCAAAAAACAGACACTGATGAGCTGCAGTTGGGACTCAAACTTGGGATCTTTTGGTCATGTACTGAGCATGTAACAGAGTAAGGTATGTTCACTCCAGAAAAGTATATTGTCTTGACAGTATGATATATATATATATATATATATAAATATACATACATACAATATATTTGATATTAAAGGTGTGACACGTCTTGGCCACATTGAAGTTGAAGACATTACTCCTTCCTCTACTGACTATACAGAGGATGACGAAGATGATGATGAAGATGATGAGGAAGAGGATGACGATGATGATGACAGTGAAGGTTTAGGCTTGGGCAGCAACATGTCCACTGAAAATTTGAGTAGGAAGAAAGGTAATTTTAAAAAGATTTCTCAAACTGGACTAAAGCGTTATACAGAAATTTGTTCCCATCCATGAGTAGCCTGGATTCAATTTCCAGTTAAGGAATGTCGCAAAATCTGAAATTGTACCTGCCAAAATAATTTTCAACATATCAGATTTTTTAATTAATGTCCTTGCCACCATGAGCATGAAAATTAGCAATTATTTATTTTCATATTTCTAAATTTATCTCCAAGAAGCGTATTAATTTCAGTCAGATTCCTTTTGTTGTAAGCTATGATACAAAATGTGTTAGAATTGATAAGAAAGTAAAAGTACTGTGACAAGTACAAAATTTGACACGAGGATTAGCATGGCAAAGAATGATAACTCTGTGGGTAAAATAGTTTTTAAAATGTCATATCTCTCAGAAATTTCATATCTATTTTTTTTTTTCAATTTCTATTATAATTAACCCTTCCCTTTATGCTAAAAAAATTGTTAAATTGGATGACGTCACTATACTTCACACCTCCTTCATACCTTGAACAAACATCGAAAATATATTGTGATGTCAATAACGATGAAATTCAATGAATATTCCGCAGAAGCTATGGGTCAATTATGAATATATTCATGACAAAACTTTTATCCTCCTTTAAAATTGAATCTTTTTGTCATATTTTTCCACTGCTGAATTGTATATTTTTGAAATCCCCATTACCATTGATCTTTGGCTAAAACCAAATCTGTTGTGTCACGTAATGATATTTTCATCAGACTAGACTGTCCAGATTATTAAGACAAGTGTTTATGCCAGGGTCTTCAGAAATATTGAAATTAACTCAACTTTTTGATCACAGATTTGGTAGCGAGAAAATTGGTTTTAATTTCCTGTAGTCTAAAATTGGTGCCAGAGTACTACCTTTTAAACTGATGGCAAAGCATTTTGGTTTGGTTTACAGATTGTCTGTCCACCCACATTTTTAGTAGTTTCTGGTTGAAACAGACTTTTAAGACAGATAATTGGTGTGAGATAACATTGATATGTACTTTAAGTTTCAGAGACAACTAGGTCCTGTTGACCTACATAGTTACATTTCATGATTGAATGTTTATTCTCTAAATTCAATGTTAAGGCAGACTTAGTACTCTGGTAGAATAAGTCGAATTTTGTCACAGTATATTTTTAATGTTTGTCTGAGGAATGACCAAGGTATCGGGTATTATGACTGATAAGATGAAAAGAATTTGCTATGATCGAGAGCAAGTTAAATGTTCATTTCTTGGATTATAGGTTGCAAGTTCACTGGGCAAGCCTTTATTTGTCGTCAGAGGCTTGTACATCCTGATACCGATTTTGATGAACAAAGTCTCTCTGACCCTCTCCCACAATAGAAGGAGAAGGGCACAAAATCTCTGACTACTCTAGTGCATGTCAAGACTAACAATATTATAATATAAATAATCCAGAAGACGGCTTTGATATGTATATAACTATATATCATATATATTTATGTTCATACATGAATTACAGCGGAGAGAAAACCAATGAGTGTTATATCATCGACGCCAATCACATTTGGTACTAAGGTGACTGCTCCCGGTCCTCAGTTTGGCGCAAGCTCTCCTGTTCTTAGCCGTAACTTGTTTGGTTCTGGTACCAACATATCCCAGACAAGTGTCTCAAGTGATATCACAGGTAAGTTTAATTATATGAAGAATATTTATTGCTCTGTGTCTGTGAAATCTATACAGTAAATGATTTTTTTTTCTAATTAAGTAAGCAGGTGTGGCCCATTGGATGAGATACTTGACTTATGACCAAAAGGTACGGGGTTCGATTCCCTCTGTGGGAACACTGGTGCTCTGTTTTTCAAATGAGACAGTAAAAACCGAGGTCCCGTGTTATGGTAGGCATGGCACATGAAAGATTCCTCACTGCTTTGGTTGAGTCCGTTGCAAAGATAAAAAAGTTCTGTGCAATGCATCAGACAGATGCCGTCACCATACTAGTATACGTTAAATAATCATGGAGTGACATAAAACAATAATCAATTAATCAATCAATCTAATTAAGCATTGCTTTCACATCCAGAACACAGAACATGAGCAAGTGTAAAAGCATTATACCTACTTCATATTGTTCTCATTTCTCATGATATGTGCAACATACATGTATATTTTTTTTTGTCATAGAAATTTTCATCATTCTACAGTAACAACACATTAAAAACATTCATCATCCAGAGTAAAGCGATGCAGATAGTAGTTTTGTCTGGCATGATGTCATTCTTGTTATATGATATTGAAAGAAGGTCTGTTCTTTTCTGGGCACACATTTTTCATGATTTTTGGTTGGAATTGCATAGCAATTCCAGACCCTAGTCGTTACAATATGCTGTGGTGAACGCGTGGAACGCAGAAAATACCTCCTCGTGTATAAATAGTGTGTCAATATTTAGAAAAAGCTTGATTAGATTACTTTTAGTACTTATAATTCAAATTGTATGAGTCAATACAAGATAAGTTTGATCAGATGAGAAAATAGATGTGCCGTTATTCCATCGATTTAGTCGAGTTATATTCATGTGCTAGAGGACATGCAGTGTTTCCGAATACTCGATGGAAAGTTCCGAAAAAGTACGATTGTCATTATTGTTGAGCTGTGCCATAATTTAAGAAGTACACTACTAGTCCGTACTAGTATCCGTTGTATTATAATTAATAAAACTTGAGAATATCGCTTCTTTTTATAACAGTGGAATTCAAAGTACTCTACAATCTTCTCGTTACAACGATAAACAAACGTCTTGGTAGTTGTTGATGTGTAATGCTACTAAAAATAGCCAGTTATTTATAGATCTCCATCCCACATGTACATGTACAGCGGGAGGCTGTCCAGATTGCTAATTTCACACTACTGTCACATCAAAAGTGATAAGAGAGAATGAGATAAATATATAGTACGAGACGGAGATGTACAGGGGTGTACAGGGCAGAGCCGTTGTTTATATGAAAACGAGCACCTGTGCGCAGACCGTGTTTTTGTCAATACTGATCCTAAATGTTACACGCTTGATGTGTGATCTCTTGGTGGATCACGACTTTATTACCTTTGATGTACTTGACCATGCAATACCGACCTTGAGGACTTTCAAGTCCTTTCATATAGATTTAAGAATCTCCTTATTTTCAAGAAGAAAGTTCTGTTTTGACCTGAATTCATCGTAGTAGTCTAAAGTTTGCTACTTACTGGAATTCTGGCTTTCCCATTTCTATGGATGGAATTATTATACTGGGTGTATACCTGATAGCCCGGATGTAAAACAGGAGTTATATATCAGAGAGAGGCTGTTGAAGAGGGATGTCAAAGATTCCTTACCTTAGCTTGAGTAATGTTGAGAAGTAAATCATGTAGTTGTAGCGCTGTAACAGTAGAGATGAAAATGTTTTGAAAGTGGATTAAACAAATGAAAAAATAAACTGAATCTTGTCTGTTACCCCTTTTTTCCACTTTGGACTTGTGAGCTGCTATCAGTGACATTCATTGTTAAGGTACACTTTCGTTTCTCTCTAAACAAATAAAATGGAAATAATGACAATGATGGAAAGGAAGTATGATATTGTAACAGTCATGGTATCTTTTGAAAAAATTTTGTCAGTCATATCATCTTGAGACTCCATTTGGAAATTTTTGACTCTTACAATCTCAAAATGGTCACCATTTTGTCCTGTTAATTTTTAAGATATTGGAAAAGTACAGTGGTGCTAGTCCAGTCATTAAGATTCTGTGATCTTAAGTTCCCCAAGATAATGACATGAACAATGTTAACAAAATATATCAGGTTTTAACGGACTTACCCATGGTTTATTAATAAATGGACTTCATGTGTTCTAATTTTCTAATTTTTATGCCCACGGATCAATAGATCAGGGGCATATTGTTTTTGTCCTGTCTGTTTGTCTGTCTTTCTGTCTGTCAGTCTGTTGTCAACTTTAACCTTGGCCATAACTTTTGAACCGTGAGGGATAGAGACTTCATATTTCACATGAGTACTCAACTAATGAAGCCCTTTCAAATGACACCTAGGTCAGTGACCTTTTGACCTTGACAATGACCTCGCTAAAAATAACTTTTTGTACTTTGTTGCTATGGGGGCACTAGTGTTTCACATACACAACTTGTTCTACATATTTCATGTATATTTGTTTATAATGTTTAAAATAACATTTGGAATATATTTACAGCCTCTAAATCTCATCCTGCGATCAGCAATACACTGAAGGGATTTGGCCTGAGTCAGACCAGCCAGCCTAGTGTTGCACCACCATCTGCCACCACAGGTACCAACCACATGCTTATCTTATAACTGTAAATACTGCAAGTGTGAGTTATGGTAAATGGTCCCAGTGGGCTAAAGCACTGAAATCACTGGAGCTTTGTACGACTATCATGTGTAAGTAGGAGGGTCGGGCAACAGACTTCCTGAAGGTCAGTGGTTCTCTATGCTTCCCATCTCCACTAAACACTGGTCGCCACCACCATAAATAGGTGAAATATTCTTGGTGTGGTGACAAGACAAGTATTGCAACTTTTAGTTATTGAATATATTGTTATGTCCCAGGATTTATGGATTGTTATATCTGACATATAATTGTCTGCTCATCTGTCTTTGTGTTTATTATCCATCTGTCCATCCATCCATCCATCTGTCAAGTTAGAATTGCACTTTAAAAAAATGGATAGCAGGTGACATGCTCCTTTGAACATGTATATTTGAGAACCCATTTTGATTGTTAATTCTATTTCATCATATTTACATGGGTCTAGCTGTTGTTACTTTATAGTGAAACTTCAAATTGTTTTCAATACAATTGTTATGTTTATGTACGTTTTCAGCTTTCAGCTTTGGAGCGCCATCTGGAAAAGGAACGTCTACTTTTATGTTTAGTGGGAAGACAAGCTTTGGTGGCATCACAAGTGTTGCTAGCACGACCAGTTCATTAACTGCTACTACAAGCTCTACTACTTCAACCACTAAATCAACAACTAACCTGACTGATTCATTGTTAGCAAAAGGTACTACACAAATCATGATATTCATAAATTAATACAAAAACTAGTTTCAAAAGAAAACTATTAACATCACAGATTAGTTTCATGACTATATAATTCCCAAATTTCATATCAGTGAATTAACTTTATATAGCTTTTCAGACACCAATCTCATTCAAATTTGATCTTTCATGCTCCATTGTAAGTTACTGTGGAAGATCTCAACACTCCCTGTAAGGGGTCATCTCAGATTGACCTCTCTAATGGTAAATTTTATTATTATTATTGTTCTACACTTTTGTTATGAGGAGTTGTTGAATGCTCAAATTAAAGTCTACAAATTATACGTTTCCTAAAGAATGAGACATTTTCTTAGCATAAGAGCATCAATTTTTGTTAACATTCTTTATATAGTAAAATCTACAACTCTGTCAAACTAGCCCAGCCGATACCCCGATTGGTTAGTCAGAGATGAATACTTATGGGCAGTGATGAGATCGTCCATCACGATTTAGTCTATAGTAGGAGCTTGAAAGATCAAATTTAATGAGATTGTTCAATCACATACCTAGAAATGACAGAGACGTTACAACTATCATTTGGGTAGTTTAAATTATTCAGATTTGAATGATTCATGATTTTAACAGAAAAGGAATCATTTTGTACCATTTAAGAATTATAAAGATGTTCTTGGTCCAGGGGTCATAGAAGTTGCATGCCTCATTTTAGCAGTTTAACTTTGAGTACATTGTATATTTTCAGCACTAGTAGAGTCTGATACAGAAGATGAAGATGTAAAGGCCAAATCTGAAGGTGTCGAGAAGAAATCCAATGACCCTGTTATATCAAAGGAAGTACAGATGTTGCCTCCAAACACTACTGTATTCAAAATGCCAACTGGCAGCACACCTTCATCTGTGGCTGATAAACCAACCTTCTCTTCACCAACTGGATTGTTTGGACAGAAGAGTATGACACCGAAAAACCTGTTTGGAGGAAAATCCACTACTACAAGTGGCACAGATAATACTGACCTGAAATCCACAGAGGCTGCTGCAGCTAGTGGTGTACAGCCTGCAGCTAGCGGTGTACAGCCTGCAGTTTCAGTACAGGCAGATCCACAACCGTCTGTATCAGTACAGGCAGGGGTTCAACTTACATCATCAGTACAGTCTGTTCCACAGCCGACCGCACTTGCGCAGTCATCTCCACAGCTGTCAGTGCCGTCGCAGTCTGTTCCTCAGGTGACAGTGTCAGCGCAGTCAGGTCTTGCTTCTTTATTACAAGCAGCAGATGATGACGATGAAAGCTCGACTTCAACTACAATCATTGCACAACCATCAGATGCTGATCAGGGACAAAAGGAAGTAGTCAGTGAGGGAAGTGTGGTTGGACAAACGTCAACTCCTGTTGGTGTTTTTGGACAGTCTTCTCTTTCCACTGCTGGCACTGGTTTATTTGGTCAGAAACCAGTAACCGGCCTATTTGGGAAAGAGGTATTGGTAGCTAGTGCACTTAGCACTTCATCCTCTACGCCTGCCAGTTCCAGTGGTGGATTATTCAGTTCCTCTTCATCTAGTGGGGGATTATTTGGTGCCAAACCAA
This sequence comes from Pteria penguin, assembly GCA_035048485.1. Classification (NCBI taxonomy): domain Eukaryota; kingdom Metazoa; phylum Mollusca; class Bivalvia; order Pterioida; family Pteriidae; genus Pteria; species Pteria penguin. Next base: position 53,775,918 of record CM068586.1, on the reverse strand, counting down.
CAACCACCACTAGCTCTATATTTGGTGGATCAATTACATCGGCATCATCAATATTTGCAGTATCGTCTGCTGGCTCATCTGAATTTACATTTGGTCAACAGAAACCGGAAACCACATCCTCAGTTTTTGGAGATAAAACAAGCACCACCAGTGCACCAAATATCTTTGGTAGCCAGTCTGAAACAACTAGTGCAGCAGCACCATTATTCAGCAAACCAACCGAGACTAAACCTTTATTTGGTGGACAGACTACATCAGCCGCTACCCCTGCCTTTGGTGGCACAAGTACAAGTGCTGCCCCTTTGTTTGGAAGTTCAACCAGCACTACTCCTCTATTTGGTGGTCAGTCAAGTGCAAGCACTACACCCTTGTTTGGAAGCCAAGCAAAAACAACTGTATCAACATTGTTTGGAGGCTCTACAAGTAGTACTTCAGCCCCTGTCTTTGGTAGTACACAAGTATCGTCTGCCTCCCCATTTGGAAAGTCCACTAGCACTGGGACTCCAGCATTTGGCCAGAGTTCTGCTTTTCCTAAACCAGCATTTGGAGCTCCAGCTTTTGGACAGGCATCAAGGTGGGTAGATAAACAAGACACTGAAGTTTTACATGTATTATCTTCTAACAACACAGTTCCAGGGTGATAAAATAAAGTCACCATTTATGTTTGTGTGTTTTGGGTGAAGTCAAAGGTGTGTTTGAGGGTGGTCAAAGGTCACTGTTACTTAACAAAAGGAAGCTTCAGTTTTTTACAAATACATTAAGTTTAATTTTATGAGAGAAGACTCCAGAATATAGTGCACAATTTAAATCTGATCTGCACTATGGGCAATACATGCATATTTCGGGTAAGGAACCCTTACCAGTTATCATATTTCAGGTAAGAAACCCTTATCAGTGATAATATTTTGGGTAAGGAACCCTTATCAGTGATCTGAAAGCCAAACAATGTATAAAGCATAAAGTGAAGTTGTAAGCTAGTGATAACTTGAACAAAACAAAAGTTATGTAGGATGGTGCATATCAAACTCAGTAGTTGGTGAAAGGTATATTAAACTTTTATTATGCCTCGCAATTGATAATGGTTGGGGCATATAGTGTTACCTATTTCCTTCCTTCCTTCATTCTGTCATTCCATCATCATTTCGTTTCCATGCTCTATCTCTGCAATGGGTGTACATATTGAATTGAAATTTGGTATATTGATACATCACAAGATAATCTATCTCAAGTTCTGATTTGGTTTTGATCGAATATTATTTGACGGAATTATAATACCCAATGGACTTAAAATATTTCCAATAACAACAGTTACTGTACCTTATTTTTGTAAAGAATGCATATATTGAATTGAAGTTTTGTATATAGATACATCTTGAGAATATCTAGGTCAAGATTTAATTCGGTGATGATCAAATAATTTTGAAAGGTGTTATGCCCCTTGGACTTAGATAATTTCCAGTAATTACAGTTTCCATGCTATATATATCTTTGCAATGAATGCACATATTGACTTGAAATTTGGTATACAGATACACCATGAAATTATCTAAGTCAAGTAATATTTTGGTGCCGGTTGAATAATTTTTGTTGGAGTTATGCCCCTTGGACTTAGATGTCTATGCATATATTGTAAAGTTACCTTGTCTTTGCAACTCCTCCTTTACTCTTAGAAGGATTTCAATAAAAGTAAGTTCTGCCAAAGATCTAAATATGTAGATGTACATATTGCAAAGGGAATGCTGTTCAAACTTTTCTGGAGTTGTGGTCCTTGGACCACCACATGTACTGTCAAAAAAATGTCATATTTCACTTTTGCTGCTGATGGGGCTGTCATTATGTACCAACATATCTAGTTATATTTTTTTTTACAATCATTTCATTTGTATGAAATTTATATTCTTATAAAACTGAAAGTCATCAGAATTTGAAAATATTTTGAATTCTGTATATTTGATGTTATACATGTATTTCAATTATTTTCTAACAGCCCATTTGGACAAACTACTACTACCACTAGTTCTTCTGCTTTTGGAGGAGGATCTGGCAGTGGTTCCTTTGGAGGAGGTTTTGGTAGTGGCGGAGGCCTATTTTCTGGTCTGGGAGGTCAGCCATCGGCAGAAAAGGCCAATACTAATCCATTCGGAGCAGTGCCTTCCTTTGGAGCAGCCACATCAAGTGCAGGTATTAAATCAGAGCGTATATTACTTTTTATATTTCAAAATACTAATTTTTGTGTCAACTTATGTTGAATGTTAATATCTGGGCAGATCAGATTTTCTGCATTATTCAGTTTTGTAAAATTTCATAAGCAATTGCATGCAAGTCTATTCATATTCAGTGTGTTAAATTTATAATGTACATACATTAATTGTGTATTTGTATGAAGCAAACTAAAATGTAAATAGTTTTACTGTATCAGGAAAATACATTAATGTACAATGTATAATTGTGCAATAAATTATTCAGTGATAATAGAAACTGATTAAAATGATGTTATTGATAAAGAATGCTGATTTATGAGCCAACATTCCTGTTGTATATCAAATAAATATATGTATCATGAAAACTTTGTTGAACTATGCTCTTAGGACTTTTGGTTCTTTGATTACATTTTTAGCTTGCTTGGACAAATGTCCAGAGAGCTATTGTCATACCCCTGGCATCATTGTTGTCGTCCATAGACTAAAACTTTAACCTGGATCATAACTTTAAAGCTTTAGAGACAGGCTTAATATTTGACATGAGGATTTCTTGTGCCAAGACATTTCATTGGGTACCAAAAGTTTTTACCTTGATCTTGAAGTTTGACCTACTTTTAAAAAACTTTAACCTTGGTCATAACTTATGAACAGTAAGAGATAGATATTTCATGTGTGTATTCCTTGTGACAAGACCTTTCATTATGTATTAAAAATTTTTCATTTTGACCTTGACCTTCAAGATTGACCTACTTACAAAAAAAATTGCTATTTGAATTTGGTTGCCACCTGTGAGCTCTGTTGTCTTCTGACAACTCTTGGTGAGTAATTGCTAAACATTTGGTCTGTTAACAAGATTCTGTTGTCTTCTGACAACTCTTGGTGAGTAATTGCTAAATATTTGGTCTGTTAACAAGATTCTGTTGCTTTCAGCGAGTTTGTTTGGAAATAGTAGTACGTCTGCCAGCTTTGGATCATCTGGAACATCAACAAGTGGAACTGGAGCATTTTCTGGATTCAGTGGGGGAGGTAGTAGCATAGCTGCATCTGGATTTGGGGTTCAGAAACAGGCTACTCCAGGTAGGATAAATTGAAAGGGCTCTAAAAACATCATCGTTTTTAATTCTTGGAAATAAAAAGATGGCTTTCTGGAAGAAAATACTTGCGTAATCTGTTTTAGCCAGGCAACATATAACACAAAAATATTTCTCAAAATGATCAGTCACGTGTAGATGATCAACATAAGAAGTCATACTTCCAAATTAGAAAGTTTTGCTTTCATTTTACTTAGTGCATGGAATAATGGATTTTGAACCATCTAACTTCATTGTTTAATTAATGGAAATACATATAATGCTGAAGGTATGTAAAAATAGTGATCTTATTTTGTAGATGTCCAAAATTCTCATTGATACAAAAAAGGAAAGCAGGAATGAAATTAAAACTGATGCAAAAAGATAAATACCTGCCCAAAAAGAGCATGTAACAATTAAATATTGCAATGTGTTTTGTAACCTCATATTTGCATTTTATCTAAACTTGAGAGAAATGCATATGTCTGAAAATGGTTTCAATATTTGATATTTCTTTCTCTTCCTAGCATTTGGTGGTACACCTGCATTTGGTGGTAGCCCAGCCTTTGGAAACAGTCCAACATTTGGTGGCACCCAAACCAGTTTTGGTTCACCAGCTTCATTTGGTGGTGGTGCAGCATTTGGAGGAGGAGCAACATTTGGGTCACCTGTCGGGGGAGCCACCTTTGGTTCTCAGGCCAGTTCTGGTGGTGCTGGATTCTCAAAGTAAGTTTTAGTTGAAAATTTGATGCTAGCTTAAGGCACATAAATGCATATAGAAGACTTTAAGAAAGGTAACACAGAGTACACAGAATAATTTTGACACCTATGGGACAACGGTGCATTCAGTAGTTTTTTGGTTTTTGGTTTTATTTTTTTTACTGGGTCAAGTTGTGTTTTAGTGACAAGTAAAGTGTTCTCAAGTTATTTCTGTGATCCTCAAAACTCTTGCCAGACATTGATCCAGCTAAAGTAGACTACAACTTTAAATTGTCTATCTGGGGCCTGTTGTTCGAAACTTTATCCACTGCTTAAGCTAACCAATGGTTAAATTTCATCCAACTTCATCTTTGAAACGAGAAGACTTTAAGATAAAGAAGACTTTAAGATAAAGAAGACTTTAAGTTTTAGTGTGTGTACTGATTTGTAGCGTATGTAACCAGCATTACAATGTAATTTAGATCTTTATACAGATATCTTATAAATTAAATTAATTGTCTCTCAGCCTTTAACCAGTGGTTAGCTTGACCAGTGGTTAAAGTTTCAAACAACTGGCCCCAGAACTGACGATTCCATATAGGAAGAATCTTTTGTTGAACTCTGGAATAAAAAATCTAATTATACCCAAGCAAAATCCACTTTAGCAAGTACATGTAATAATGATGGCTTTTCATTCCAGTTTTGCGAGCTCTAACAGTCCAACATTTGGAAGCCTTGCACAGAATACTGATGCACCAAGCTTTGGTACTCTGGCACAAGGAGGGGGAACTGGTTTTGATGGACAGAGCCCTGGAGGAGGATTTGGTGCACAGGGTGGAGGAGGTTTTGGTTCCTCCCCAGTATTTGGAGGAGGTACCGGAGGATTTGGTTCAAGTCCAGGTAGGATGGCTCAGATTAATTTCTTCTTTAACTTGAACTCGAAGGGCCCTTGTAAAAAATGTTTGATTTAAGTGGAGTTTTGAATTAGGAATGTATCGTTATATGAAGAAATTAGAATCGGGACTTTCAGTGCGGTTTGAGCTAATTGGGAGTTCCAGCTAGCAGTGCTTGACTAAACAAGAATCAGCTGTACATGAATTTATCATTATAGCATTTCTTTTTGCTACAATACACAAAAGGCTATATTGGTTTAACTATACAAGAGGCCATCAATCCAACTTCCTGTCAGCACTCCAGGAATTATCATTTTTTTAAGCATATAATAATAATAGTCAAATTTCATTCTTGTTCTCTTTGAACCTTGTTCATCCTCTTCGAAGCAAGATTTATGGATGAAATAATATGATGCATGTGTTTACAGTTTCAAACTCGTTTTCTTCATTGGTTTTAATTTCATTCATTAATTTATTCATTTCTGCCTACCTTGTGAACACTCCATAATTATTGCTTATGATTTGTATAAGATTCCAATTAATGTTAAATTTCAAAGGTCAGAAGTCAAGGTCAAATGAGGGGTTGCTTTCTGCAGTTTGCTTGTTACATGTACCCATTGTTCCTGGCAAATTTACTGTAACATGAAACTGTTATTAATTTATGTTATAGCAGTGTAAGATAATGTATTGGGGTCTTTGTTTTACTTTTCAAACTTGTATGTTTACGACTTTATTTTTTTCTTATTCAGGATTTGGATCAAATCCTTCCATGGGGTAAGTTTGTAGTACCTGAATAGTCACAAGGTATAGTGTGATAGTGTAATGATTTAGATGTTAAAACAATATATGTACTCGTAAAAATTATATGCTAATGAAGCACACCAGATTCAATATCTTTTTTTGTATTAAACTCCAATTCATTGGTGTTCAAACCAAAGTACACTCAGTCATGCTTTAAAGGACACCCTGCATTAGCAGTTACCTGTCGTAAACAATCACCTTCTCTGTTTCTTTCCTGCCAGTTGTCTGTACAAAATTTACCAGTATTAAGAGACTGTCTGAAGTGACTACTTTCCCACTTCCCTTTGGTGGCTACTTTCCCATCTACCCTTTTGATGGCCATTTCCCCCCTTCTCTTTGGTGGCCTGTATCTCACCTTCCCTTTGGTAACCATTTTCCCACCTTTCCTTTGGTGATCACCTTTCCGACCTTGGTGGCCACTTTCCCATCTTCCCATTGATGGCCACTTTCCCACCTTCCCTTCAGTAGCCACTATCCAAACTTGCCTTTAGTGGCTACTTTCCCACCTTTCCTTTGGTGGCTACTTTCCCACCTTTCCTTTGGTGGCCACTTTCCCACCCTTCTTTTAGTGCAACTTTCCCACCTTCCCTTTTGTGGCCACTTTCTCACCTTTGTGGCCACTTTCCCTTTGGTGGCAACTTAAAACAAGTCTCACTGTAGTTAGGAACAATAATAATGACTTTGAAAAACACACCAATTCAATTTGATCATAAAGGAAAGTCATTCTCAGTAATTGTTAACTTTAGTTTGTTTTGGTTTTTAATTTTATCGTATAGAATATAAAAGATATAAATGTAAGTATATAAAAGCATATACTTTTGTCAGTGCCAGCATAAAGAATTTTATACTTGGGCCACACACTATTTACACCTGCAAAATGCGAGTAAAAAATCAGTTTTGCAAGTTTAAAACAAAAAGTCAAAATTCATTTAAAAATTTTATAACCAACCTTAGTCTCCATGTTCTTTTGAAAACAATTAAATATTCAAAACTGCATAGAAGACACTGACCCTTGGTCATAAACATATATTTGGTTTAGAGGGTGATATTGGAGAAATTGAGAATCTTACTTCTTAGATTGCAATACAGCATTGTTATTATGGTAGAATAATTTTAATGTTCATTATGACGTCATCAACATCAGTTCCAAGATCTGTATGGCTAAAACTGACAACTAAATGACATACATAGATGGAAACATGATAACTATACTAGAAGTGCTGAATTTATTTCGAGGGGTCTGAAATTTCGGACAAGGACAGAGAATCCTTCTTATCTGGCCAAGCAAAGGAAATAAAGCTAATTCATTGATATTAAAGAAAAGGAGTTCAGTAACCTAGGAAGCAATGATGACAGCGATATAGTTACCGATATATAACTAATTCTTCTCACCACTGTCATTATAACATTAACATTTACCGTATTTGTAAGACTGTTTCTGCAGTTTGCAAGCTTAAATTAAGCAAAAGTTTATGTTTTGCTTTAAAGATAAGTTTTGAACCCTATTATACTCATTACTTCAGATGAAGTGGTAGATTGTAATTTATATTATATTTGAAGACTACAGACTCATCTACATATAATAAAATTATATTGTTATTGTAATTTTCAGATCCAGTCCATCCTTCACTGGATACAGAGGTTGAGCAAGGGAATGAACTTTTTTGTGGGGATATTGAAAACAGGACAGATGTGTTGAAAACAACAATTTGAAGATTGTGAAGATTTGAGAAATAAAAGTGTTGCAGACTAGTTTTTCTTTATGGGTGTTCTCTAGTGGTTTCTAAACAGAACTTTGCCTTCCACCATATAAGTGAAGTTGTTGAATAAACCTTATGTCTAGTTACAAGTCCTGGATGTCTCTCAGCTCGGAATGGGATAGGCGTTTCTTTACCACGTGATCCAGATTATCTACTCTCATACTTTCTGTGTCTCTTAGCAGTCTCTGGAGTCTTTGTTCTTAGTGAGTTCAACTCATTGAGGGGTTCAGATCTTGACAGAACCTTTGCTAAGTATGTCAAAGCTGGCCAACTCAGTCCAAGGGGTACAGAAAAAGAGTCTACCAATGTCTTTTATATTTTCATCATTTTGCAAGGCTTTGTTAATTTACTGGTACAAAATCATCCTCACAGTAAAAAAAAACTTCTCCAAATGGACTTCTAAACTGGCTCGTGTGTCGGAAACCCAAGAATTAAATCTTTAGCCCTGAATCGAGACAGGTGCGACATGTCGAAGATTCCGGTCAACAAGGTTGCTTGACAACAATTCAATATACGAACTGTGAAATAGCAATGTTGCCTTGATATTTGCCATGATAATGTAGGAATTCAGCTTAAAGCAAACATATACTTTCTCTTTTAATGAATGTCAACTATATATTACAAGTAATTCATAGATATGATCAAATATAGCAGATATTATCAGTGTCATATACCAAATTTCGATGTACATTCAGTAAGATTAGGTTGCTTTTAAAACTCTCATGGTGTTAAATCCTTCTGTCTCGACTTCGTAAATGTTTTGTGTGGGTTACCTGGCCCACACATCGCGGTCAAAAATACAATAGACGAAACATAGATATAGAAATGTCTAGTGATAAATGGAGTCCTTTATAAACTGTAACCACAATTACAAGATGTTTTCAGTTTCTTATTTAGTACAACGGACCCTTTCACTACGGGAGTGACGTTTTTGGTTGGGAAAATCGCTGTTCCCGCATAACTTCTAGACATTTTCTTCATTCTGACGTCAAAAGTTGCTAGAGAAAAGTTACCATTTGCCAACCAAACCATCTGTCCCACGGTCATCATGAAAAGGTCTATTGACCGATCGCCAAAGGCCTGACTTCGCATCAGTTGCCTAATGAATTTGGCGAGTTCTTGTATACTGCCCTTCATCAAAATGAAAAATTGATGTAAATCGAACACACATATATATCTATGTATTATTTTCAAGTTAGGGAGGCAGTACAAGTTCACTATTATCCGCTGACGTCAGCTCCGCCCTCTGCTGACGTCATCGAAATCGTCGTCTTCGTCATTCCATGATTCCGTGATGATGGACTGCAGGTTGTGGTTGTCAATTGACAATGTGTCGTGACTCCGTTCTCTGTCGTCCTCGCTGTCGGTATCGCTGGGGGATCGGTTGAGAGAATCCTTGTCGGCGATATAGTTGTCACTGTCGAACTGCGCCTCCTCATTGAAATCCCTCTGTTCGTCTTCCAGCTCCTTCTCCGAGTCTGTGTATTCTGAAGATAATATAAATATTAAACGCTTCATCACTTTAATGTTAACTGTAGAGGTAACTAGTGTGACATTCAATAAACCACATTAGGCATGCATGAACTCGTGGAAAGCGGGGTAAGCATTCCCTGCTTGTATAGCCACAACCATCATAAATGTTCGAAGTAAACAACCGACACAAAAATATTTCAAAACTGCAAATATACACTTAAAGTAGATTACCACTACTACTACTGTACGTATAATTGTGTATGATGACTTGCATAATTCCTCCTTAATAACCGCCTTCATTAGTTACAGTTAACCCCCTTTACACCGACACGCTACATACCGCCATATTCGTTATAAGGGCTAAGTCGCTCGAAACTGATTTCAACGAGAGTTGACTCACCCTACATGCGAGCGATATCGATCTACTTGCATGAAATATTAATGATTCACAACCCAGCAATACATTCATAACAACAAGATAAGGCTATAAGCCCCTCTAAGAGACATGACTCTTACATTCAGTACAAAAACTTATTTCTCTATAAATTTGACTAAATTCTATTGTATTTGATATTTGTTGGTTTATCTTCTGAAAAATAAACATAACTATTAGTGAAAATATTATACATATATGCAGTCTAGTTTACCCGAATACCGATAAATCAAATTTCCTGCTAGCTCGAACTGCTTTTTTTTAAAGTCCCAATACTGTTTTCTATACATGATTATGTATTCCTAATTCGCATAGATCGAAGTCTGCTTTACTCGAACTGTTTCACATTAATCAAAATATCATATCAAGGTATCAACTGTCGACAGTTGCTTCAATCGGAACTCTATTGTTGCCAGATCTGTATGTCGGTTCGTGAAAATTAATCGTGCTAAATTTGCTTGTATGCATTTACGTGACAAACGATATCTTCCCGTTTAGTAGATCTTCGAGTTTAAAAAAGCACAAAAAGAACTTTTAACCCATAAAGAAGAAGATTCCAGTGGCGGATTCAGAATTTTAGAAAAAGGGGGGAGTCCACAATGGTATTACAAGAAATTAATCCAAGATATCGAAAAAATGTGAAAGTGAAAAAAGACAAGTTTTATTTTTGTTATATGAAAGACTCTGTAAAAATGGTACTATATAAATTAACTTTTATTTATGAGTACTTTTTCTTAAATTAACGCCAATAATAGGCCACCCTTGACCTTTGATGATAAAATTTAAATGCATACATGTTTGTTTTCTGAGAATATATCTTTTCATATTAAGATCTCCAAGGAAATAGAAAAACGCGAAATAAAAGGGATTTTATTTGTTCAGATCGCTGTCCATTTTAAACGAGCCACCGGACTCTTTCATTTCACAATATAAACAGAGAAGTGCCTCGATTTGAGTTTCTACCTTGCTCTATAGTAAATTCCTCCAGGTCACTCGTCTGTACCTCACAGTCGACACACTGTACCTTCTCCCTGTAACCCGTTATCTCATACAGAGTCTCCGGGTCCCTTTTCAATCCCCGGATGATCCTTTTCAACTCTCGCGTTGCGTCTTTCATCGACTTCATATTCCAGTGTTCTAATAAATTCAACTTGTTTAAGAAAAATGCCGGTGCACAGTTCGCTTTTAATTGAGACAGCAAAATATCCAGCACACCCATAAACCATTCTTCTCCTTTCGTGAAAGTTCCCAAATGTTTCCGATGCGCATGAAAAATGGCGTTGAGAATAACTCGGTTCGATATAGGATACAAGCCTACTTTGTGTTTAGCTTTTATTTGTCCCATCAGAAGTATTATGTTATCTAAGAAAACCTTATTCGTAACCATGGTGATTTCTTTGTATGCTCTGTCTTCGAGATTTGTCGAACCAACCCCCCAGGAGACGGACACACTCTGTTGATAACCGGATGCCAGCGTCCAATGAAAAAGGCGGGCTTCAAGATAAAAGAGTTCCGTTCCGTTGTCAATATCCTTAGTAACGTTCCTCGTGAATTCACTTCTACTCATGACGTAGGGTCGTCTGTTTGGAATCGGAACAGGCATACGGAGCTGTTTAGGGATTTCCTGGAGGGGTATACTCGGCACAAAATTGATTTTGAACAGTTTTGCCGATTTGCTGTTCTCGCCCATACGTATGTATGTCCACATGGTTCCGTCACGTGATTTTTCCAGAAACATTTCAAAGAAATCTTCTTCGCGTTTTCTTCTCGGATCGAGGTTCTTAAATACTTCTGCGTGTTGAAATATATCGCAAGTGTTCTTGAGACCTGAAATAGAAAAAAATATCCCTTTTTGACATAATTAAGCTAATTACATGGACAATATAATTAATTAGTTTAGTTTAGTTTAAACATATTTTATTTCCATAAGAGAAATTGGAATTGGGCACAAGTTGTCAAACTTATGAAACGCCCTTTCCATACAAAGCTAAACAAACATGATGGCAAAGTTGATAACACATTTCATATATAAATAATCATATAACATTCAGAAAATAAATAAGAGAGAGAGATTTAGTCGAATCTCTTAGAGTGTTTTATGTACGAGTACACTGCATTCATGAGACGCTCGTTTTCCTGCTCTGGACGTGTCAAGTCTCCAAATAAGACTGTTTCTATAGTTAGGGGAAGGAAATTTGCTAGTGATACGTAAAGTAAAACTCTTTGTTGATTATACAACGTGCATTCGAAAAAGAAATGAAAAGAATTTTCATTTGGAATACCACATCGACAGGAAGGGGAGTTTATTAGATTAACGCGATAGAGGTCAGCGTTTAAAATACTACAGGATGATCGCAATCTTGTATGAATGATATTTAGTTTTCGTTCGCCGTTTAGAAGATAATCAGGTAAACAAAACGAATCACTTTCAGACTTAAGACATGTTTTAAATTGGTCATATGATGGAATGTTCCTGATGCCAGGGTGTAGATTGTTCCAGCTATTAATTACTGAAGGAAAGAAAGAGTTGCGAGTCGACTGTAGTCTATAGTTAAGTAGATAAATGTCTGTATCAATGCGTAAGTTGTATCTGTTATGTCTTCTATATGTGTCAAGTATGTCGGTCAAATAGTCAGGTGATTTATTATAGTATATTTTATGAAACATATTAAGTTTTCTTCGTATGCGGCGTTCAGAAAGCTTTTCCCATCCGGTTTCAAAATATAAAGATTCTCTTGATGAAAATAAAGGTAAGCCCGTAACCAATCTGGCAGCTTCTAACTGTACCCTCTCCAGCCTGTCTTCATCAGATTTTAAACATCCATCCCATACTTCACACCCATATTCCAAAATTGGCAAGATAAACGAATTATAAATTTTGTTTAGTGTTTTTCTAGTTAAAGTATACTTTAACCTTTTCAAAACATTTATTCTGGCAAGTGCAGATTTACAAATTATTTCAATATGACTTGACCATTTTAAGTTACTGTCGAACGTTATGCCTAGATGTTTATGGCTATTGACAGGTTTCACTGATACATTGTCAAAATTGATTACAAAATTATCAGGACAGTTGCCAAAATAAAGAATTTCCGTTTTACCTGGATTAAAATTTACTTTCCAGACATTTGACCATTCACTGATTTCCCTTAAATCATTTTCGAGATTTATTAATTCTGCAGGGTTGTTTGATGAAGCTGACAGGGATGTATCATCAGCAAATAATCTAGATATATTTATAAGGTTATCTGAAATGTCATTAACAAAAATTAGAAACATCAGAGGTCCAAGGACTGAGCCCTGGGGTACGCCAGCGTTTATGGATTTTATGGGTGATAAAGCTTTATTTATAAACACAGATTGTTTCCTGTCGCAAAGATAGTTTTCAAAAAAATTTAGAAGTTCGCCTTTAATGCCATGAGATTTCATTTTTTCAATTAGACCTTTATGCCAAACTCTATCAAATGCTTTAGAAATGTCACAAAAAATAAAACATGTCATTTTTTTTTATTTTCCATGTTCATCAAAATGGAATGATAAATTTCTAAAAGTTGATAGACAGTAGAGTTATTTGCTAAAAACCCACTTTGATACTTGTAAAACAGTTTATTATCAAGCAAAAAATTATAAATGTATTTGTGAATTACACGTTCAAAGAGCTTACCAACGGTACTGAGAAGAGAGATAGGTCGATAGTTTGACGGTAGATTGGGGTCCCCTTATTTATAGATGGGTATAACGCGCGCATGTTTCCACATAGATGGGTACTTACATAATCTTAGGGACATTTGAAACAAACAGAGAAGAGGCTTCGCTACTGTAATAGCTGTTGATTTTAGCATATTGTGACTGATTTCATCATGTCCTGAAGCTTTATTTAATTTCAAGGATTGGATTGCGTCAACTATCTCTTTTTCAGTTATATTTATGGATTGAATTGCGTTATCTGTTCTGAGTGGGATGGTTGGGACAAAATCATCGGGGTCATCAAGTGTAGAAATATTTGCAAAATAATTATTAAGTAGAATAGCCTTTTCTGTATCTTCAATTGCTACATCTCCATTTTCTGCGTTTACAAGAGGGGGTATTGATCGAGAAGCACTGTTTTTTGTTATTTTACGTACGAGTTTCCAAAAATCTTGTTTGTTATTAGAACAGTAATTATCAATTATTCCGTAAAGATCAGCATAATAATTTTGTTTTGCCACTTTACTATGATTATTAAAAAGATTACGAAGTTTTTTTGTATTTTTGAAGTAAGATTGGCGAGCCGGTTTCTAAAGCTTTTTTCCGTAATCTTTCCTTAGTTCGCAATTCTTTGCGGAGCTCAGAATTGAACCAGGGTTTGTCTTTTGGCCTAATTGTAACTGTTCGTTTTGGGTTATGTAAATTCATAAGTTCTAAAAATTTTGTAGTAAATAATTCACAAGCAGTATCAACATCGTTGTTTGTATCAAGTATATCCCCCCAGTTTGTATCATTTATAACATTATTTAAAAGATCAACGTTTCCATGTTTATAGTCCCATATTTCCCTTGTGAATATATGCTTAAACTTTTTATTAGTTTTTATTTCTAATAGTATTCCGTCATGATCAGAAATTGTTCTATCAACGTTAATGATCTCAGAGCTATTAACCGAACACTCCCTTGTCAAAATTAGGTCAAGTAATGAGTGTCGCGTAGGATCAAAGCGTGTAGGGGCATTTATGTGATTTTGTAGGTCAGCAGAGTCAATAATATCGAGGAGTCTGTGGTTATTTTCGGTGAGGAGATCTACATTTAAGTCGCCAATGATAATTACACGGTTATTATGTGAGATGGCATTTTCAATGGAAATGTGCAGGTTATCCCAAAAATGATTTGGGCTATTCGGGGGGCGATAAACACAGCATAAAAGGAAAATTTCTTTGGGAAATTTGACTTCAAGCCATATTGATTCTAGGCCGTCTATTTCTAGTTGATATTGACGTTTGACTAGAAGTTTGTCGGATATATAGATTAGGAGCCCCCCATCGTGCACGTTTCTATCCTTTCTTATTGGATCAGGATAAAAACCATCAAGGACAAGATCATTAGTGCTGAAATTTTCGTCAAGGTGAGTTTCCGAAACACATACTATGTCGTACTCAGAGGCCAGATTTTCAAGGTAAGAAAGCTTATTACGGAGACTGCGTATGTTTACATGGAAAATGGAAAGCGAGTCAGAATCATCCGGACCTGGATTAGGGTGAACATCCATACTAAGCAATAGAAGAAGACATATATAATAAGCTAAATTAACATTTCCCTTAAATTGAGACACTAAAAATAGGAGGGAAATTATTGCTATATTATATTTAATCTGTGGACTAAATGAATTCAAAATATCCTTAATCGAGACTTTGGCTGCGATCTTGGTATATTTACAATGTATATAATATAATTAATGTAATGGTAGTGTTGGACTACTCTAATATCAATGGCAGGTCTGACTCCCTTTGCCGAAAGTTGCGTTGGCGGAAGGGGGGTGTAATTCGTTTTCAACCGAATTGTCCAAAAAGAGGAATATGAGTAATATTTTGGGACACTACCAATATATGCCGATCCGCTCCCCAAAATTTGTCACCGAGTATCACACTTCTGTTGAGGCTAAATCTGTATAAGTACATTTGATATTTGAAAAGCTCTTATGCCGGATGCGAAGTATACAGACAGGTGTGGAAACTGACAGCGTACGTTTCTTTGTCTGTCATTAATTATTGTTATAAGCGAAAAAAATATTTTATTTAGAATGCTACTTCTAATCATGGTTTTCTAGTAAATATTACACCTATTGTTATACATAAAGATGATTGATTTACTTCTTTAATAAAGAAATATAAGTAAATAAAAAGAAAGAACGAAATTTAGGAAGGAAAGAGAAAAAGAACGAAAAAAAAAAGAAAATAATTACATAAAGTATTAACAAAACACATTTGAAGAAATAAATAAGGAAATGTAATGCATAATTAACTAGCATTATGTAGCTGAGCTCAATGCAGAATACTGCGGTAGTCACTAAAGGGACCAAGGAAATTAGAAGTGACTTCAGGTGTCTCCTGTCAGAGGTGAGTCAGGTGTCCTGGAGGAGTAATCTTTTCCTGTCAAGGTGAGTCCAAGTGCCCGGGAGGAATAAGCGTCTCCTGTCAGAGGTGAGACCAGGTGCCCGGGAGGAATAAGCATCTCCTCTCAGATATGAGAGTAGTTGCCCGGGATAAGTAAGTGTCTCCTGTCAGAAGTGAGACCAAGTGCTTGGGAAGAGTGTCTCCTGCCAGAGGTGAGACCAGGTGCCCAGGAGGAATAAGCATCTCCTGTAAGAGGTGAGACCAGATGCTCGGGAAGAGTAAGCATCTCCTGTCAGAGGTGAGACCAGGTGCCCAGGAGGAATAAGCATCTCCTGTCAGAGGTGAGACCAGATGCTCGGGAGGAATAAGCATCTCCTCTCAGATATGAGACCAGGTGCTTGGGAAGAGTAAGTGTCTCCTGCCAGAGGTGAGACCAGGTGCCCAGGAGGAGTAAATGTCTCCTGTCAGAGGTGAGACCAGGTGCCCAGGAGGAATAAGCATCTCCTGTCAGAGGTGAGACCAGATGCTCGGGAGGAGTAAGCATCTCCTGTCAGAGGTGAGACCAGGTGCCCAGAAGGAATAAACGTCTCCTGTCAGAGGTGAGACCAGGTGCCCAGGAGGAGTAAGTGTCTCCTGTCAGAGGTGAGACCAGGTGCCCAGGAGGAGTAAGCATCTCCTGTCAGAGGTGAGACCAGATGCTCGGGAGGAGTAAGCATCTCCTGTCAGAGGTGAGACCAGGTGCCCAGGAGGAATAAGCATCTCCTGTCAGAGGTGAGACCAGATGCTCGGGAGGAATAAGCATCTCCTCTCAGATATGAGACCAGGTGCTTGGGAAGAGTAAGTGTCTCCTGCCAGAGGTGAGACCAGGTGCCCAGGAGGAGTAAATGTCTCCTGTCAGAGGTGAGACCAGGTGCCCAGGAGGAATAAGCATCTCCTGTCAGAGGTGAGACCAGATGCTCGGGAGGAGTAAGCATCTCCTGTCAGAGGTGAGACCAGGTGCCCAGAAGGAATAAACGTCTCCTGTCAGAGGTGAGACCAGGTGCCCAGGAGGAGTAAGTGTCTCCTGTCAGAGGTGAGACCAGGTGCCCAGGAGGAATAAGCATCTCCTGTCAGAGGTGAGACCAGATGCTCGGGAAGAGTAAGCATCTCCTGTCAGAGGTGAGACCAGGTGCCCAGGAGGAATAAGCATCTCCTGTCAGAGGTGAGACCAGATGCTCGGGAGGAATAAGCATCTCCTCTCAGATATGAGACCAGGTGCTTGGGAAGAGTAAGTGTCTCCTGCCAGAGGTGAGACCAGGTGCCCAGGAGGAGTAAATGTCTCCTGTCAGAGGTGAGACCAGGTGCCCAGGAGGAATAAGCATCTCCTGTCAGAGGTGAGACCAGATGCTCGGGAGGAGTAAGCATCTCCTGTCAGAGGTGAGACCAGGTGCCCAGAAGGAATAAACGTCTCCTGTCAGAGGTGAGACCAGGTGCCCAGGAGGAGTAAGTGTCTCCTGTCAGAGGTGAGACCAGGTGCCCAGGAGGAGTAAGCATCTCCTGTCAGAGGTGAGACCAGATGCTCGGGAGGAGTAAGCATCTCCTGTCAGAGGTGAGACCAGGTGCCCAGGAGGAATAAGCATCTCCTGTCAGAGGTGAGACCAGATGCTCGGGAGGAATAAGCATCTCCTCTCAGATATGAGACCAGGTGCTTGGGAAGAGTAAGTGTCTCCTGCCAGAGGTGAGACCAGGTGCCCAGGAGGAGTAAATGTCTCCTGTCAGAGGTGAGACCAGGTGCCCAGGAGGAATAAGCATCTCCTGTCAGAGGTGAGACCAGATGCTCGGGAGGAGTAAGCATCTCCTGTCAGAGGTGAGACCAGGTGCCCAGAAGGAATAAACGTCTCCTGTCAGAGGTGAGACCAGGTGCCCAGGAGGAGTAAGTGTCTCCTGTCAGAGGTGAGACCAGGTGCCCAGGAGGAATAAGCATCTCCTGTCAGAGGTGAGACCAGATGCTCGGGAAGAGTAAGCATCTCCTGTCAGAGGTGAGACCAGGTGCCCAGGAGGAATAAGCATCTCCTGTCAGAGGTGAGACCAGATGCTCGGGAGGAATAAGCATCTCCTCTCAGATATGAGACCAGGTGCTTGGGAAGAGTAAGTGTCTCCTGCCAGAGGTGAGACCAGGTGCCCAGGAGGAGTAAATGTCTCCTGTCAGAGGTGAGACCAGGTGCCCAGGAGGAATAAGCATCTCCTGTCAGAGGTGAGACCAGATGCTCGGGAGGAGTAAGCATCTCCTGTCAGAGGTGAGACCAGGTGCCCAGAAGGAATAAACGTCTCCTGTCAGAGGTGAGACCAGGTGCCCAGGAGGAGTAAGTGTCTCCTGTCAGAGGTGAGACCAGGTGCCCAGGAGGAGTAAGCATCTCCTGTCAGAGGTGAGACCAGATGCTCGGGAGGAGTAAGCATCTCCTGTCAGAGGTGAGACCAGGTGCCCAGGAGGAATAAGCATCTCCTGTCAGAGGTGAGACCAGATGCTCGGGAGGAATAAGCATCTCCTCTCAGATATGAGACCAGGTGCCCAGGAGGAATAAGCATCTACTGCCAGAGGTGAGACCAGGTGCCCGGGAAGAGTAAGCATCTCTTGTCAGTGGTGAGATCAGGTGCCCGGGAGAAGTAAGCGCCTTCCGTCAGAAGTGAGAACAGGTGTCTGGGAGGAATAAGCCTGTCCTGTCAGATACGAGTCCAGTGCCCAGGAATAGTAAGCGTATCCTGTCAGAGGTGAGTCCAATGCCCGGGAGGAGTTATTGTCTCCTGTTTGGCAAGTCCCACCTGTCATGAATTTCTCAGCACATGAAAGGCATAGGATGAAAGAAATTCAACCCTGTAAGATTAATTGGAACCAAACTTAATACTCTACGGGGCGTGCCAAAACACATTATCATAACAGACGCAAGCCTACAGTACACCGATATTACCTTTGTTGAACCACCTCAGCACGAGGTCCGGACGAACTATTCCTCTCTTGTCAACGCAATGTCCCCATTCTTGCTTTAACGCTATCATCTCTCCCCTTGGTATACTTTCATTGAGGCTCAGATACATGCGATGAGGCGGAAACTCTTGTGGCCGTTTATGATGGAACTGCAGAAGAGGAATAAGAATTATTTTTGCTTAATTTTTGTTTTAATGAAAGAGGAGCTGAACAAGGTAAATCTCTCCAGTCCCACTTCCTACTCATTCTTTCCTTTTGTGTGTCTCCTCCCTGCATCTCTTCACTAATTCCCTATCTTATATTTTCCCAGTTTCTTTCCCTCCCACCCTTTTCTCTCCTCCTTCCCCCTTTTTTACTTCATCTTCCCCTCCTACCTTGTCCGCCCCTTGCTTAAGGAAGTACGACTCTAAAGATTAAACTGACGTTATAAATCATTTAAATGGTCACAAGAGCATTATTGAGTACATGGATAAAGCATTTCAAATTCAATTTCAATAATAAACATGTTCCTTTTGCTTCAATAATCTTCGTCAATCTGCAATAAAAAATATCGATTTATTCAGTTAGGAATATGGTATTAAACTTCCATGGAGTCAATGTAGCTTAATGGGTAACGTGTTTGGCTTGAGGCCAAGAAACCATGAGTTCGAAACCTACCCATAAAAAGTCGGGTTTCCTTTTCCTCGGGACCATAGTCACGTGTCCCGGAAGATATCGGAACGTACACGATCCCTCGGTGCTCCAGGAAGGGCCGTTGTAACGGTAAAACTCTCTGTCCATTGGCTAGATTTTGTCACTATCTGGGTGAAATTATCTTACGTGACGTAAAACCACAAATAAAATGATTTTATTGTGCATGTACATCCACAAGTACTGTATTAATTGCACGACGTTGTACTATCATCAAACTAGGACCACACCTAATTTCTATTGAAACGGTTTGGCTCATACTTGTTGAAGTATGGGCCGAGCCGTTTCAATAGAAATTAGACCACACCTTGCTGCTTGCACAGCATATTACTTTATTGCTTGTAGTTTATATGAAAACAAAGCTAAATAGATTAAAATGCTACATTTGTACATGTTGTATTCTGCTTATTAATATTCTGCATATGAAATGGAAGTTTGTCGATTGTTTCTACTTCAACGTTCGACTTTCCGATCTCTTCCAATATTGGCCTTGTTAATTTTTGAATTTTTGCTTACGGTGGGGCAATCTGAACAACACGAGCAGTGTTCCTGCATTTATTTGATTTAAAAAATAAAATCGGGTGCCAATTGTAATCGTTTATTTTTAAATCTGTGAAGAAAAATAAACTGGGCAATTTCGGTAGATCGTGCACAAATTCCATTTCAGCTTGCAGTTGCGTAGCTTGTCCCAAAAGATCTGAAGTTTTATAAATACACGGGGTCTAAAGCCGCTTTGAGATCCCTGACAAAGCGAAGGTATTGTCCTGGATGGAGTCCTAGGAAAAAAGTTCTAGAAACTCTTTTATTGGGGTTCGCATTTATCTGAATATGACACTAAACACGATATTGTCCCCTTTATTCCATGGACTATGAGATATGGTTTACCCTTCGGTATTTCTTCGTTTTTTACCTGTAAACGTTACCCTGATGGAACACATCAGTTTACCGCGACGGAATATATCTGTTTATTAACAAGGAACGCATCAGGTTAACGCGAAGGAACGCATTAGCTTACGGTGAAGGAACGCTTCAACTTATCGCAGATGATTACATCAGCCTGTCGTAACGGAATATACATCTGCTTAACAACAAAGAACGCATCAGGTAACCGTGAAGGAACGTATTTGCTTACCGTGAAGGAACGCATCAGCTTACCGTAAAGGAACGTACATGTATTAACTTACCGTGAAGGAACGCAACAGCTTACCGTAAAGGAACGTACATGTATTAACTTACTGTGAAGAAACGCATCAGCTTACCGTGAAGGAACGTACATGTATTAACTTACCGTGAAGGAACGCATCAGCTTACCGTGAAGGAACGTACATGTATTAACTTACCGTGAAGGAACGCAACAGCTTACCGTAAAGGAACGTACATGTATTAACTTACCGTGAAGGAATAAGGACGGATTGGTCGCTTTAATGGTACAACACAAAGAAAGACATCGGAATCTATAGCCCGGAAGTTTAGGATCTCTATTTTCCCTGACTTCTGAACCCGGATGTACTTCTGGTAGAGGGGGTGTATAGAGTATGTGTATTGCAGAAGGCTTTCTGCGACTCTGCGTGCATTTTTAAACGCCTTCTGTCTCTTCTCATGGTATTCTGTTCTCTTGTGGGACTGAAAGGAAATTAGAAAAAATGATTGAATAATACACAGAGACCGTCTTTTATTGGCACGCGTTAAAATTTTGCCATTTCTGTTCAGTAAAATTGGTGTAAGAGAGCATACAGGCAGATAAAGGAAAGTGAGTCAATACCATCAAGATTTTAACCTTTTCTCTATAAGCTCAATCTATCATATGAAGATTGATAGAAATGTCTACCTTAGCAATGGACCCACCCCAAGCAGTGAGGGATCTTTTACGTGCCACGCCGACCGTGACACGGGACCTCGGTTTTTACTATCTCAGCCGAAAGACAGAATACCGGTGTGTCAGGGCGGGAATCGAACCCGGGACCTCTTTGTCACGAGCCCAGCACCTCATCCACTAGGCCACACTGGCTTTCTATCATATCAAGCTAGACATGGTCAGTGTAAGCATGCGCAGTGGTTGATCTTCCATGTACATCGGCTAGTTCGAGATTCTCTGCCCTTTTCCCTCTTCTGATATCGGCGGTTTGTGAGAGAGGCCGATATCAAACCGCCGATATCAAAAGTGGGAGAAGGGCAGAGGACCTCAGACGATACATGGACGTGGGAACGAATCTAGATTCACCACACTCGTCCTTTGACTTGTATATTAATATAATGCTATGCTCTAACCTTGACCTATCCATTATCAACTTACCATGACTTGTTTTATACAAAAATCCAGCGGTGGAGAACGCGCATTGGTGGAGCTGCTGTCTGAATCTATAGACGAATTGTCGGATTCTTCTTCTTCCATCACTGATCCCAGGGATGATATAAAAGAAGAGGAATTTAATCTCCGCTCCCGGACCTGTCAAAATCACCACAAATTCTACTAAGACGGTTGTGAATATAATCATACTGCACCAAATTGTTGCAATTTTGCTAAGATATATTTTTGTTTGGTGATGGTAATAATTATTATTAATTGTTTTGGGGGTAATATAATAAAACAACCATCGATCTCTTGAAATGAGGTATGTGTCTATCAAAAAGTGTTTAAAATGATCATCGTTTCCTGATCTGTTAATGGTTAATACCTTTAGTTGGAATTCATTGTAGTCTCATACGTTTGCCAAATCTGGGTTCAAACCCCTGTTAGCCTTAACAGCAACAACAACAATAACAAAAAAAAAAATAAAACAAAAAACCCCAAACAAAATACCCCCCCCGAAAAAAAAACCAACCAAACAAACAAAAAACACCAAAAAACAAAAACAAAACAAACCTGTTTCAAATCACCATAATCTGCACCAAGATACCAAATAAGATTTTAAAAACCGCTTCATCTGAAATTTCGATTTCAAGAGCCTGTGATGCGCGTTTGTTTCTTAGCAATCTGCCTCTATCGATCCTTCGTAATATCTTTCCGTAGTGTCTTTTAATTATTTCACTTACCATCATGCTAGTGACGTACGTATATTAAATCCTATTTTCTATGCAATTTGTCTTCATCAACAAAAAAAAATCGATTTTCATTTCTTTACATTCTTTGATTTGTAAGAATAAATTTACAATCCCTCGTCACGATTACATTGAATAAAGGGCACAAGCCTGCATATCAAAGTATATACAGAAACGGTTAAAGGGCATGATTATATCTTCCCTGGCCGCGTCTCCTGTGCGTTTGTTTAATTGATAAAGATATTGGAGCTCCATTAATCTTCTTATGCCGACACACTTGTAAATATATCGTTGACGGATATTTAAGTAATTTTAAATCAGAATATGTATTTAACAAAGCACATTATATATGTATAACCTTTAGTCGTAGGAAAACACGATTAAGAGTTTTTGCACCTGTAGCGTCTGAAATATTTGGACCATGTTGGGCCGCAGGTGTAGCTAGCACTTTCACTTTACAACACTATATAGACGACATTCGACTAAAATATTTTAAAAATTAAATAAATTCAATTAATATATCCCGTGTGAATATGAAATTGGTTACATATGTACTTATATGAATCATTTATATCTCGGGCTCTTAGTGAATATAAAGTATTAGCCAAAATACTTGGCCATCTTGGGTGTCAATTGTCAAATCTGGAGCTGTACTCATATTATTTGAGTGTTTTCAATCTTATCGGCTAGGCCTTGTAAAATTGTGGCGAAAAAGCCGTCACTGTCTGTAGACAACAATGCTATAGAATTTATGTCATTACCATTTCACAAAGTGAACCTTTTTAGAAATTACGGGATATTTGTGCAATTAATGCAGTCACTAGGTATCACAGAGCCCATCCCTAAAAAAAACTTGCTTAAAACTGCACCAAGCGCTCTGGTGTAATTCTGAAAACGGTCCGATAAATATACTTGTGTGAAACAATAGACGTATACTTATCAAGTATTTAAGGTATTTAAAACACTACAAAGTTCTTTTAAAAGAACAATACAGATTATAGATAAGTCAACCTATGTTGGATTATGTGACTTTTAGTCGATCGCTTTAACCGTATTCTTGGTATTTACTACAGAACGCCATTTTACATCGCTTTTAACCCCCCCCCCCCTTCCCGGATTATCGCGACATGGAAGCAGGAGGTAACTATCCCCTTACACATAGTGGCGCCATCCAGGAATCGGATCGTCTGTATCGCAAGCCAATCACTTGACCACTCCACTAAGCTTGATCCTCCTCCATTAAAATCGTCATCATAGCAGAGGCGGGTCTACAAAATTTTGAAAGGGGATTGTAGTCCCCCATGACTAACGTTTTGCACTATTCGGTCTGGAATGGGGAGCTGCAGTCCTAAAAATGATCAAAAATGGCCCTTTTTGGGGGTAAATTTTTCAACGAAAGGGGGGGGGGGCTGTAACACCACTCCTTCTAAATCCGCCAATACATGATATGGAACACACTGTAAATGACTATGGACGTACATCACAATTCCCGTAAGGTTAATAGCCTCCTTATTCCATCACAGCTCAAAATACCCAACTAAACGAAACCATGCCAACAAGCCAATTAATGTTGGAAAATCAATTCTGTGCGTAGTTATTTGATAACAATTTTCTTGTGTTTAGCGTTTGGTACAAGTATCCTTATGGATGCTTTGATTAATTTTAAGCTTGTTTAATTTACTAATGTGCCATAAATTTTGTCTGTGTATCTAAGCATGTATGTACGCCTATACCAATATTGCAATTAAATACAACTAAGCACGATTTGAATCGTTTAAAACTAGCTCACTTCTATTACTATTATTGTTATCATCATCATCATCATTATTATTATTATTATTATTATTATATATTACTATCTTTATTTATTATATGTATGAGGTTCATTATGATTAAGAACACGTGTTACAACATATTGAAAATGTCCCCATCCTACATTAAATCTATCCGCTTTGGAGATCATTAATTCATGCTAGCAGACAAAGCTGACCTGCAGGAGGCGATAATCACGAAATACCCCCATCACACCGTTATTTTGAAAGTACAAAAACGTTGCTCTCTTATACTTACCAGTATCTGTACAAATTCGAATTTACTTAGTGAAACATTTATTTGCATATAACATAATATGTACTCACCGTTTGATGTTAGCGGTCTCCCTATTCCCGGTGTAAATGTACATTACCTCATTGAATACACTCTGTTACAACCTTATGTACTTCTTTCATTGTTTCAACATTTGTTAAAAGAAATTCAATATAGAAACAGAATTCGATCCTCCTTATGTGACCAAAGGAAGAGATAAGTATATAATGATATGGAGATAGGTATTATTACTTGATTGTCAGACAATGAAATAAAGATATATCATTATCTACTGTGTGTGTGTATTGTAATGTTCTCATGGTGCGTGGTAATTAAAACAGAATAAGGTTTATCAGAGCACTTATGTCTTACAAAGGTAAATACTGATAAAAGTTTTTCTTAAAAAAAAAAGATACGATAAACAATATAAGTAACAATAAATCAAATCTTGATGGCATCATTTTGTTTGTTTGTTTATGTCCGCTTGGGATGTTTAACGCCGAAATCGCATACGTCGCTGCACGCTCCGCTAATAGTTCGAATTTATTTCTACTACAGAGCACACGAACCATGGAAAGCTGGTCGTCCGTTATATTGTTTAACACCAAGATCATTGCACCTGTACGTGGCGGCACCAGCTTGGTGCGTTGCTGGACATTTCTGTCCAATGCCTTGACCTTCCCCCCCCCTCCCAAAGCAGTGAGAGACATTTTACGTGCCAACCTATTGGTGTCACGGGGCTTGGGTTCATACTCTCGTCCGAAAGACAGAAAAGGAGGCAGAAGATGATAAATTATTTTAGAAAACTTTGAGCCAGCAGGTGGATTCGAACCTGCGTCCTCAAATATTAAGTACAATACCACTGAAACCATCCCCCCTCCCAACCCTTTCAAATCCAAGTCATATATAATGACTAACAAATGTGTATTCATGTTCATTTTATCTTGTTATTTGATAAAAGCTGATGTCTGTTTAATTGAAGAATACTCGATACAAATTATGAATGAATGAGTGAATGAATGAATGAATGAATGAATGAATGAACTCCTATTATTGTAAGATATAGGATACATATATCTGATAAACATGTCTAGTGAGTGATTGGAGAAATGAGAGAAGAGAGACATTTGGTTGCCGAGCGAGCGACAACTAATACCCGGTATATACATACGTTCTACGAAAACTTGTCATCCTAGTTGTTGGACCTATTGTAATCATTTAATCAATATATATATATATATATATATATATATATATATATATATATATATATATATATATATATATATATATATATATATATATATATATATAGTGACAGCATCTGTCTAATGCATTGCGTAGAGATTTATGCTTTTGCCATATTAGACCCGGCCGAAGAAGTGCCACGCCTACCGTGACACAAGAACTCGGTTTTCACGGTCTGAGCCGAAGCAGTGTCACGCCTACCGTGGCACGAGAATAAGTTTTCACGGTCTCAGCCGAAGCAGTGTCACGCCTTGAAACTGGGCAGGATTTCTCTCGATTCACTATACAGAACGGAGGCACCATATGGGATAAGCATGCGTGTGAATACAGAATTGTAAGTCGTATCAGGTTCTATAGAGAGCATATTAGGAGATCTAGAGGCAAGGGCGGATGTGGATAGTGTAACCATTGCATAGTTCAGTATAGTTTTCTTTGTCGTTTCGCAAACTGTCATTAGATGATAAATTAAAATCCTCCAAAAAAGGAGTTCGGTAATATAAATACATGTAACTGATATGAATAATTAATACATGTATCTGAAATATTTGTTATTTTTGCTCAATACACTGCTAACTAACATGGATTGCACTTTGATTAATCTAATTTCATCATTAAACCATTTAGTGGAATATGAGTGTTTCTGGTTATTTGTCATCAGATGACACTAATAAGTATGTCCCTCATGCATAGCTCTGTCCTTAGATTGATTCCTTGGCTCAGTTTTTCGGACACTTTGGTTTTATTATTATTACTCTCCAGACATCTAATAATATGGAAAAAAAACCTGCATATACAGTGTCTTGATGGTACAAAATGGCCATTTCTCAACGTGTTATGTAGGTTTTAAGATTATTATAACCATGTTCCGTCGGCGGTTTCGGCCCCCCCCCCCCCCCTGAACCCCCTACAGGGCTTTGCCCTGGACCTACTGGGGACTTAGACGGCCCCCAAACCCCTCGCCTTTTGGGTTGTTCCCACGCCCCTCCCCCTTTGAACTAAAATCCTGCATCCGCCCCTGTTATCTCTGCTCCGCAAATATCTATATATTATTATAATTACAATCATTCGGCCATGAGCATCACTGAAGATACATAAATTGTAGAAATGCGCATCTGGTGCACAAAATCATAACGTGTACATGTACGTATTCTAATATTTACTATAACCACTAGGCCGGTGTCTCTGCTGGTGGACTGCTAGTTCCCGAGGGCATCATTACGTATATATGGTCTAATATTTATCATGACACCAATTATAACAGATGGATCAGTATAAGGATTCGATCACTCCTTGTCAAATTCTAAAAATAGAGAGTGATCGGTGAAAGTACGCTGTGGTGGGATATTTTTGTGTCGCCTATATGTTTAGACATTCATCACAGATGTAGCTAGTCAAACAGGAGACGATTTCTCATTCATGACAAGTGGTTACACAAATGCTCATCGTGCTATGTCGCGATATTATGTCACCAGGTATTTTCAATTTACAGTCTTACATCGGTACCGTCTTTGCCGCATAATTGAATGTATTGTGCCGTCTTTATATTTACCTTCTCGTCTATATTTATTTGCTGTATAACCCGGGGTGGGGGACTTTAGTTATAAAGTTGAACCCTTTCCCAATGGAGTAAGATTCGAGAAAGAAAAGGCAAGGGTCCAAAACAAATTTTATTTAAGTGAAATAATTCGAACCCCCCCCCCCCCTAAAGAAAACCCCAACAAAACAAAACCAAAAAAAACCCCACAGCGATGAACGATGATTTGCCCTCGAAATTTGCCTTTGAGCGTTAAAATACCAATTTTAGAGATTACTTTTTAAATCATTTTCTATCATTAATTTTGTTTTTTATCATAAAATTTGATATTACTTTTAAAATAGGGTGCCCCCTCCCTCTGCTCCTCTGCATTCGTTTCCTAAGGACGCATGCGATCTTTACAAACCTACTCTCCCTTGGTTTTATCATGTTGAAATATTGACACCTGAGTCATTCTGTCTTCAAAACTTCGCCAACCCACATTGTTATTTATTATTCGACATCTGTGCGTTGGAAGAATGAATTTCCTAGAGCAAATTACGAAGACGTACCGAAAGGTTAACCACATCTCGAAGTCCATGAAACAAAAGGTCAATCCAGAGTACAATGTCAGACAAATACGAACCCAATTTAAAGTGAGGTTAAGCCAGATACCCGGGAGGAGTAAGCCTCCCTTGTTTGCATGCAACAACACACGTCGCAAAAGTCCTGAAACAACACTTCAAGTTCAGGAAGTACATTTTTGAAGCTATATTCAATCATGGTCGGTATGGATGGCTGTCATCATCTCTTCCTTCCTAACCACATAACGCGCCAAACATTGTTGGAATTCTTACTCAACCCTTATAGTCTTATTGTGAAAGAGTATCATACTCTACCTAACTTGTATGTATACTTCTATCAACAACTACTTTGTAGTAAGATTTCATTCATTTATGCTTTTCAAATACTCATAAAAAAGATTTTATTTTACTATCCTAGCAAAGTGGCAAATAGAGACAGTGTAAACCTTGCATTGATGAACTACTGTATTTGAAGTCACTGGAAATAATGCATTGACATCGCTACACATTTTATTCAAGAGACATTCACCTCAATACAGATAGTATTTGTTAACTACACGGACTATGAATCTATAAATCTAAATCTGAAAGGGGACTGAAAATGGTTGTTGAACTTGGGTTCATGGTTAAGAATTAAGTAATTTCAAATACCCTCTTTGAAGATAAAGTTTAAAACCTTGAAAAGTTTTATTTAAAAAAAATCTTTTGAACTCAAAAGCATGAAGGAGAAAGACCTCCACCGCTATAAATGCCAATTTCAATCAAGCATTGGACAGTGTTCCAGGAAGGATAACTCTTGTAAACACCAATACAATTTACCATCCTACGTTTCAAATTGCAAATTAAATGACAGGAAGTAAGAAATGAAAAAGGATTTCATATCACACTATGCGCCACCTATTCGGACATTCAGTTTTAGGGAAATCGTTGTAATATCTTTCTGTTATGCAATTAGGGCCACTTAATTTCTTATTTTATCTTTAAAATTCAACTTACTATCTTGAAAATTCAAGAAACTATCTTGAAAATTCAAGAAACTATCTCGAAAATTCAACTTACTATCTTGAAAATTTAAGATGCTATCTTGAAAATTCAACTTACTATCTTGAAAATTCAAGATGCTTTCTTGAAATTTCAAGATACTATCTTGAAAATTCAACTTACTATCTTGAAAATTTAAGATACTGTCTTGAAAAAAAACTTACTATCTTGAAAATTCAAGATGCTTTTTTGAAAGATATTCAACTAACTATTTCAAGATACATAACTAACTTGAAAATTTAAGATACCATCTTGAAAATTCAACTTACTCAAAGTATTGTGGCAATCTATAAAATTGTTGTGTATAATTTAAATGAAAATCGGTTTTATTGAAATTTCGATATTTTGTTACAGTACTGCAAGAAAGCAATTATTTTATTAGGGAGGTTGGGGGGGGGGGTGGTTCAGGAATCTGAACACCCAAAGCACTATCTTCATTGCCAAAGTTTTACCATGATATATCGTAAATTGTTATACAACAATTTCTTTTATTTTCCTACAAAACACCCTTGTGCTGTAGATCTACCGTATATTTGCCTTTGAACTACCAATAGAAAGACCGCATTTGGATAATTGGTATTTAAATAACGCTGTCATAAATAAATAAATATAACAATCGTTACAATGCATGAATTTACCCAAAACTTTCTATAAAAACAACCCTGGAAACACCTTTTAACAAATCCTTGAAGATATATCCCAGCATGTCCAAGAAAGCATTTTGAATTTTGCGGGGAAATGTTCCCGAACTTTATTACCCATAATGCAATTTTTACCATCATAGTTGTGATGGCGGATAGGGGAAAGATGGAGAGTAGAAGGACAGTTTTGTTTGGTGTTTCTGGATTAATTAAAGCATTTATGTGTGTTCTGTCTGTAGGATATTTACCCAGTGTAATTTCTCAAGATGACACAAGTTTCTTTGGTGTAGACGATTCCGCCTCGGACTCCTGTTATGACGCCCAAGGCGTCGCTCAAAGATGCAACCCCCCTTTTAAAAACGCCGCTTACGGTCGTCCCGTTGTGGCGACCAATACCTGTGGTTTAGGTACACAGACTGAATATTGCCTGCAGACTGGCGTGACAGGTGCCAGAAAAAGGTGTCTACGCTGTGATGCTAATATACCTGGTTTTAACCATCCCCCCGAATTTATGACGGATTTTAACAATAACAGAAACAGAACATGGTGGCAGTCGGAGACCATGTTAGAGGGTATTCAATTCCCTAACGTAGTCAATCTTACCCTCGACTTAGGTAAGTAAAAAGGAATTTAGATAAAAGCAGATGATAGCCTGTTTGGTAGTGATTTACAAACCCATTCAGTGTCCTAGTCTTTTAATAACATGTAATTTTAACACCCCCCCCCCTCCCCTCCCCCCCCCTTTTCTGTTTTCTTATCTTATGTAACTTTAATTATTTATTCCTGTTTGATTTGTGTTTCATTTTAATATTGTCCAAACAAAATATGTTGAGTTAGTGATTTATTTTGATAAATTTCTTTTGAAGTACCGGTACATGGTGCTCTGAAAAATTTGCATTCCCTTGGTATATCTTAGTCCTGCAGTGCAAGACTCTGTTCCTCTTATTTACTTGCTGTTCGCTTGTCAGCGAGGTCATGTTTATAGGACTGGGTATATCTATGTGTCATGTTAAAGTGATTGATGTGTGTTAAAACTTGATCCTTTTAACAATGTATTATATTTTAGAGTACTCAAAAGTTTTACCCTTAGAGTTAGATCTCCCGGCTGGTAAAAGAGCATGAGCCAGTTTGTAACGTAACTTGTGATATCATGTATATATTGTGTACTAATTATGCTCTCTCATCAATGGTAAAACCAAATTTGTTTTGCCAATTTCTGGTACTAGATGTTTGAAGAGTTTTTTGTATCTGGCTCTAGGGAAATAAAACTGGTAGTGGTATGGCCATCATGCATGGGTCTATTGGGATTCAAACTTATGACCTTTAGTGGACTTTACTTAAGTGCAAAAATGGCTGAAGTGTTAAAATTGTCAGCACTGAAGTTATATCTGAATAAAAGATGCTTCTGTGTGAATAATTGTAATACATGTATATATGTGACTAACATCTCTGAATTATGTATAGTGGAAGAAACAACAATTGTATTAATAGAT
Source organism: Pteria penguin (assembly GCA_035048485.1). Taxonomy (NCBI): domain Eukaryota; kingdom Metazoa; phylum Mollusca; class Bivalvia; order Pterioida; family Pteriidae; genus Pteria; species Pteria penguin. Next base: position 53,745,207 of record CM068586.1, on the reverse strand, counting down.
TTATTTACAATTGTACTATTGTGTTATAAATACCATTGCCCTCTCCTTGTGACTTCATGATCTCTTTGGTAAACACGTCGTATGTGTATTAATTTTAATCAAAAGCTGAGTCGACAGTGGGAAACATTAAAACTCTCTCATGAATGACTGGCTTCTTATTCTCTTCAAGTGTAAAAGGAAATTGTCTCAAGTGAAAGCATTCCATACATGTGAAATTGAATGCTTCATTGAAGTAGCTATCTGATGATAACAATAACATAGCCTATTACAATTTATATATCTTGACAAGAGTGTGAACTTCCCTTAGCATTCTTTACACTTGAACTTCTTTTTATGAAAATACACAAAAAATTTACAAAGACTTATGTAATCAGTGTCATAGTTTAGTTTTGAGATGGCCTTCAGATTCTCTCTTTTTCCTTCTCGTGAATTGCTTTAATATTAAAACTTTTGATTTTTTGAACACTGTAAAAAGCCTTATGGAATGAATCACATTGGTTTTCTGAGTTTTGAGACACTGAAAGTATGGAATTAGTGATTTACAACAAGGATATGGTTTGAGTTTTGAGATGGTCCCCCATACTCTGCCTATTTCCTCTCAGATGATGAGATAAGGTCAGGGAGCTGTAGCAACTGTTGTCTTACTACCACAAAAGATAATGCTATGTTTGTAGTGCAGTCATGTTTGAGATAAGAGGATTAACACTGATAAGCTTGCTGGAAGCCCAGGATCTCTACAGCATGTACATTGTAACATGCTAGTTGCCACATTCACCCAGTCACTGCAGCTTTCACACGTGTCGGTGGTGATTTTACAGGTGATGGTGGAGGGCTTTACATGTGTAGTAACACTCTAGGTGTCCATGCCAATGTAAACAGGTTCTTGTGAATGAATTGAGAGTAGTTTGTATGAGAGATAGGGGTCACAGTCTTACAGATGCAGATGTTTTGAGATGAATGGTCACACTCACTATGAGAAAGAATAGACTGAATACTCCCATCTCTGGTGGCTGCTTGTCTTTGATGGCTCCCCTTACTGTCTCTGATGGCTCCCTTTACTGATAGCGGCAAGTCGCCATAATCCTGATAATGGAAGCCACCAGAGACAGGTATATTCAGTCTATCTAGAGATAGAAATGAAAAGATCAGTCAGTCAGTGAATATTAAAAGTTTGTAAAACTCAGTCTTTACAAAGATTTAATGATGTTAGTGTTTAAGTGTAACTGAGATGAGAATGGAGCTCGGGGGGGATGTGGTACATGCAGGAAAGAGTGGGTTGGGAAGGGATCAGTGAATAGGATATGGAATAAGGGAGTACCGGTAAGTTTGAAGATGATGATGTCAGAAATGAGGCAAAGGGGATAAGCCATTACTCTCTACCCTCCCTCTAGACTCTGTGGTAGCACAGTTGGTAGTGCGCTTGTTTCTCATCTATACGACCCGGGTTCGATTCCGGGTGTGGAATGTGAGGTGGTGAGGCTGCCACCAACCTTGCTTCGTTGGTTTTCTCCGGATACTCCGGTTTCCTCCCACTCAAAGGACACTCTTACCTGTAGCCCAAGATCCATGCCAGTGAGCAAGATTTATATAAGTTGTTAACTTGTTTCTTAATCGTTGTAAAATAAGTAAAGTTTAAATTTTTCACCCCTCCCACTACATCCAATTTGCCCAACTATTAATAGTAATACTTACTACCACTTTTTCAGCGTATTTAGTAATAATTTATGCAAAATAGCTAGCTTATCACTATAGTTCCACAATGTTGTCAGCAAATTTGATAAAATGCATTTCAAAAATATGCGAAATCAGCCCACACAAAAATCAAAAGTAGTGGGTGAGTTTTATTTAGTAATTTACATACAATTGTACACTGGGTTGCTGAACGATATTAAACTTTGTGCAGGATTTTTCCCACATGAATATTCCCAACTCAACACAGCTGTATATACCGGTGCATGTATCTGAATTGATGTAGTGATAATTTTTATGCTCCCTGTTAGACACTGACAGATCTATGCTTACAGAGTTTTGCTGGTCCTACCGTTCTTTTTTTTTTTTCAAGATTCAGTCATTATAGAATATAGGCATTTATATTTCACAAAACATCTTTTCATATTGTTCTAAGCCGGCGTGACCTGGTGGTATCGCGTCGGACTCCTGATCGGGAGGCCGGGGTTCGAGTCCCGCTCTGGTCATGCCGGTGTCCTGTCTTTCGGATGAGACAGTAAAAACCAAGGCCCCGTGTCGTGGTATGCATGGCACGTTAAAGATTCCTCACTGCTTCGGGTGGGTCCGTTGCAATGGTCAAAATTTGTATGCCCTGCATCAGGCAGATGCCGTCACCATATACGTGAAATATTCGTGGTGTGACGTAAAACAAAAATCAATCAATCAATCATATTGCTCTATTGAATTTATCGACAAGATATTTTCACAGTCACCTCTGAACACAGATGAATATATTTTGAATTTTTTACTCTTAATTTCCTCTATCATGATAACTTCTGACTCCGTGGATGAGGTGCTTGGCTAGTGACCGAAAGGTCCAGGGTTCGACTTTCGTCGTGGGCACAGTAGTGTTCTGTCTTTCAGACGAAACACTAAAATCGAGATCCCATGTCACGATAGGTGTGGCATAAAGGTCCCTCACTGCTCCGGGTGGGTCCGTTGTGAAGGTATGAATTTGTATGCAATACATCAGGCAGATGCCCGTCACCATATACGTGAAATAATCGTGGAGTGACGCTGTTTACTAAAACAATAATCAATCAAACAATCAATTAATCAGTCTTGCAGAGATTTGATGTACATACTCGGTATACCAGTATGCTTTCTTAACTTTTAATGTTATACCGGTAGGCCCTTGAAAAGTTGTTTCTGACGGCTTTTCAGTCATATCGCAGCACAAAAGTAACGGTATTCCCGTCTCCCCTCAAATCTAACAGAGTGGGACGATTTGAAGTTCGAACCTGGATTTCTTGTGTCGTAAATCAGGCACTTAATTATTTCACCAGTTCTGTGTGGGATTAAATGCATTGGAAATATGTTACACTGACAGTGGTTACTACATGCATCGCTCGAATTTAAAATGCAACCTCAGCAGATTTTAAAATTTGATACGGTAACTTGATAAATCAATATGGTTTATACATTATATGCTTGATTTGTGAAACGATAACTTATACGTGTATACAGATGTATATGGAATCTATACCAAAACCGCCGGAGACCCGTATTCACATGTATTTAAAATATTTGAGTTGCTGAAATTTCAGTGGGCAGTAGATTGATTGATTGATTGATTGATTGATTATTATTTTACGTCACTCCACGATTATTTCACGTATATGGCGACGGCATCTGCCTTATGCATTGCATACAAATTTCTACCTTTGTAACGGACCCACCAGAAGCAGTGAGTGATCTTTTACGTGCCATGTGGTTCATGCAGGAAAGAGTGGGTTGGGAAGGGATCAGTGAATAGGATATGGAATAAGGGAGTACCGGTAAGTTTGAAGATGATGATGTCAGAAATGAGGCAAAGGGGATAAGCCATTACTCTCTATCCTTTCTCTAGACTCTGGGGTAGCACAGTTGGTAGTGCGCTTGTTTCTCATCTATACAACCCGGATTCGATTCCGGGTGTGGAATGTGAGGTGGTGAGGCTGTCACCAACCTTGCTTCGTTGGTTTTCTCCGGATACTCCGGTTTCCTCCCACTCAAAGGACACTCTTACCTGTAGCCCAAGATCCATGCCAGTGAGCAAGATTTATATAAGTTGTTAACTTGTTTTTCTTAAATCGTTTGTAAAATAAGTAAAGTTTAAATTTTTCACCCCTCCCACTACATCCAATTTGCCCCCCAACTATTAATAGTAATACTTAACTACCACTTTTTCAGCGTATTTAGTAATAATTTATGCAAAATAGCTAGCTTATCACTATAGTTTTCCACAATGTTGTCAGCAAATTTGATAAAAATGCATTTCTAAAAAAATATGCGAAATCAGCCCACACAAAAATCAAAAGTAGTGGGGTGAGTTTTATTTTAGTAATTTACATACAATTGTACACTGGGGTGCTGAACGATATTAAACTTTGTGCAGGATTTTTCCCACATGAATATTCCCAACTCAACACAGCTGTATATACCGGTGCATGTATCTGAATTGATGTAGTGATAATTTTTATGCTCCCTGTTAGACACTGACAGAGCTATGCTTACAGAGTTTTGCTGGTCCTACCGTTCTTTTTTTTCAAGATTCAGTCATTATAGGCATTTATATTTCACAAAACATCTTTTCATATTGTTCTAAGCCGGCGTGACCCGGTGGTATCGCGTCGGACTCCTGATCGGGAGGCCGGGGTTCGAGTCCCGCTCTGGTCATGCCGGTGTCCTGTCTTTCGGATGAGACAGTAAAAACCGAGGCCCCGTGTCGTGGTATGCATGGCACGTTAAAGATTCCTCACTGCTTCGGGTGGGTCCGAATTTGTATGCCCTGCATCAGGCAGATGCCGTCACCATATACGTGAAATATTCGTGGTGTGACGTAAAACAAAAATCAATCAATCGATCATATTGCTCTATTGAATGTATCGACAAGATGTTTTCACAGTCACCTCTGAACACAGATGAATATATTTTGAATTTTTTACTCTTAATTTCCTCTATCATGATAACTTCTGACTCCGTGGATGAGGTGCTTGGCTAGTGACCGAAAGGTCCAGGGTTCGACTTTCGTCGTGGGCACAGTAGTGTTCTGTCTTTCAGACGAAACACTAAAATCGAGATCCCATGTCACGATAGGTGTGGCATAAAGGTCCCTCACTGCTCCGGGTGGGTCCGTTGTGAAGGTATGAATTTGTATGCAATACATCAGGCAGATGCCGTCACCATATACGTGAAATAATCGTGGAGTGACGCTGTTTACTAAAACAATAATCAATCAAACAATCAATTAATCAGTCTTGCAGAGATTTGATGTACATACTCGGTATACCAGTATGCTTTCTTAACTTTTAATGTTATACCGGTAGGCCCTTGAAAAGTTGTTTCTGACGGCTTTTCAGTCATATCGCAGCACAAAAGTAACGGTATTCCCGTCTCCCCTCAAATCTAACAGAGTGGGACGATTTGAAGTTCGAACCTGGATTTCTTGTGTCGTAAATCAGGCACTTAATTATTTCACCAGCTCTGTGTGGGATTAAATGCATTGGAAAGATGTTACACTGACAGTGGTTACTACATGCATCGCTCTGATTTAAAGTGCAATCTCAGCAGTTTTTAAATTTGATACGGTAACTTGATAAATCAATATGGTTTATACATTATATGCTTGATTTGTGAAACGATAACTTATACGTGTATACAGATGTATATGGAATCTATACCAAAACCGCCGGAGACCCGTATTCACATGTATTTAAAATATTTGAGTTGCTGAAATTTCAGTGGGCAGTAGATTGATTGATTGATTGATTGATTGATTGATTATTATTTTACGTCACTCCACGATTGTTTCACGTATATGGCGACGGCATCTGCCTTATGCATTGCATACAAATTTCTACCTTTGCAACGGACCCACCCGAAGCAGTGAGTGATCTTTTACGTGCCATGCCTACTGTGACACGGGACCTCGGTTTTTACTGTCTCATCCGTAAGATAGAACACCGGTGTGCCCAGGGCGGGAGTCGAACCCAGGACTTCTCGACCACGAACCGAGCACCTTATCCACTGGGCCACATCGGCTTCAGTCGGCTGTAGAACATTGTCATATGTCTAACATTACAGTTTTAACAGGGGCCGATTTCTGAACGTACTTTCAATTTCAAGGGATGTACATTGCCAGGAATGACACGATACGACACGAATTGCGATATGGGATCACGATATGGACGTACCATGATAAATAGGCATGATACGATACATGTATATATGTACCAAGATAAAGGGTAATGATGCGATATCGGATACATATCGGAATATTCCGAATAAAGGGTCATGATATGGTACATATCCCGATATATTTGGTATCACGATGTGATACATGTACACATCACGATTTACTATAGGGTCACGATACAATATATATTGCGATATCGGACCACTATACGATACGTATAGTATAGTCACAATACATGTTTCAAGTAAGCAGTAGTTTTGAATTTCATTACTTGTTGAATTGTTATGCTTTTTTCGTCAAAAGATTTTGGACCAGAATGGTTTTCTGAATTATTCAATTTAGGTTATAACAATAAAATTTGAAATGGGACCATATGATGGTTTTAAAATGGGATCATGGTGCATGAACGAACATGGATGTATTTTTGCGATGGCAGTCTTGTTTTTGATACATGTATTGTTATACGATTACGGAATGGTAAAGAGATAAATGACTTTATATATCGCAATTCAGATCCTTTTATCGATGCATCGTATCGTATAGCAGACCTTTTAAAATGTTATATCAATGGATGGGCGAATCGTCAAAGATCTATTAAGCTTGACTTGTCAAAGAGAAATGTTTCTTTTTATATAAAATGCTTCCTACTTTATGCTATTTAAACATCTAGAGGTAGTATTGACATGGCATAGAATCTGCCAACTTAGACACTTTTTGATACTGCGGAGTACATACACATGTCTTGTATGGTAAACACTCATTAAAGTGACAAAGAAGCAGATTAGGACCTTGCTTAACTCCTGCAAAGGCCTTAAACTTGCGGCTGCCTATGCATTGAATACATGTATATTTTATACAGTTTTAAATGGGCACATCATGTGCATATAAATGTGTCAGTACATATAATATCTGAATAAATATATTTTCATAATACAGGCTGCGATGTTATTGGAATAGATTAGAGGATGTACATCCGCACAAAGAATGAGAATACTTTGTAATCAGCTTACAGTTTTGTGAAATAAAAACATGTATTAATAAGAAATATAGATCTTAGAGATAGGTATGAATAACAATTTGATATAAGAAAAGATCGCGGGAATAATAATCAATGTGAATGCGGATTATAAATATTGAGTAAACATAATGGGAAGCCTTTAAAAAATAGTCTGCTCTGAATGACAGGTCGCCTAAAAATCATCAGAGAGTGAATAAATTTATAGCTTTCCGTGTGATAGATCGAAGATTCGATGAATTAGATGCCTGATGAATGAAGTGTGGAAGTGATTGAAGGTGTTATGAATCAATTTCATGTAATCAGTTGTCGTGCTTGTCGTGTGTTTGAATTACATTTAACTTGAACTTGAAGTTAGTGTAAAATTGGAGTGAAGATTGGTGCATGAATAGAAAAAGCAAAATATGACAGACCATTTACGTCCGTTATTTTGGTAAATTGAATTTGAACTATTTGAAGTCGTTTAGAATATTTAACTGCATTGACATACATGTATATCCATATTTTCTAATGAATAGTCATTGTAAAGTGTCTTGTATTTTTATTATGACACTGGTTATTACTTAAGTACTTTCTGGTTTCGGATACATGTGCAGTTGTGTACAGTCCGTACTACATATATATCATCCGGCGCAATCCGAACCCCCTCGCCCCTTCCGTCGTGATTCTTCGTAGTCTCTCTGGTAAGGGACAGCAAGTATCATAATCAAAGGTTCTGCGTCGAAAGCAAATTTGTAAAATACCTGAATAAATTGTGCAATATGATGGCGGCACTCTTAACAGTGTATAACAGTAGACATCTGTGGACCTCTTGAAGTAAAATCGATAGGAAAGAGCAGGTACCCTGAAAGCATAAGGATCCCCTGGTTGGCCATCCACACCCGCCATGGAAGCCCAAAACACTCGGAAAAAGTCAGATGATACAGAGAAATGCATGCATGATATTTACATGAACGGCAAACGCAATCGCCTACGATACGGTTACCGTCAGTGTCTTACCGGGTCAGTTGCAAATGTAGAATTGGTTGGAAAAGAAAGGTGGAGGGGTCACAGCTTCGATTCCTAATGATATAAACCCAATAGATAATTCTCCAATGATTCTTACTTTCTTCTTGTTGCAGGTAAAGCATATGACGTCACTTACATTAGGTTCCTATTCCGCTCTCCTCGACCCGAAAGTTTTGCCATCTATAAGAAGGTGAACGAGAACGATGATTGGATTCCATTCCAGTTTTACAGCGCCTCGTGTGAGACGACCTACAACAAGGAAACACGAGGGATCATCACCCCGCAGAACGAGGCTACTGCCCTGTGTACTGACGAGTACAGCGACATTTCACCTCTCACGCGTGGCAGCGTCGCTTTCAGTACACTGGAGGGACGACCAAGTGCACACGAATTCACGAAAAGTGAAGTCTTACAGGTAATAAAAGAAAAGGTGAAAATGACTATGATGACAGTATAGAATATTAAAGGGTTCTCTGACGCATTAACTGTTAATGTTGACGTCATGTTTCCAGTATTGTTGGGTGAGGATAAAAGACAGATTGTTACGCGGAAAGATGAATCAAGTAGCACTTGCAAGTAGCAAGTGCCATCTATTAAGGGGATGTTTATATTAACACCCCCTCTTTTTTCACCTTAGATGTTATCACGCTGTTGCAACAACTTTCGTGTACAAGACTGTGGACTGTCTTGAAGCACTATGTTGAGAACAGGACAAGAAATTCCGGAATAGGTTGTTAGTACAGCTAGAAACATCTCAGCATTATAAACTGTCAACCTACATTTTACGTTAGAAAGACGCATATCTTGTAAAGTATATATTCACAGTATTTTCCTTAAGTATGTGTCAATCCCTCATGCCTTTCTTTTTTCTGTTTGATTGGATTTTGAGATTGAACTTGAATGGAAAATATTTGAATTGGAAGCCCCGTGTCGCCACTTTATAGGCAAAATAACACTTTGCGTCGTGTTACACAAACAAATGTTAGTCTTCCATAGACTTGCAACCCAGGTATGAAAAACAATTATCGTTAATACACCCCACCTGGGGAAAATGACAAAAGATCTTTTGTTTATACAAGTAAAAAAGAACAGTCTATTCTTTCAATTGTTTTCGCATTTTCCTTCTGATCATCAGTGGCATCGCAGCGCAGTACAATTATATGCTGTTTTACTCGTTTGAAAATTCATGGTCCTATTGCATGCTTGGCGATCACCGTATGTATAAAATACACATCAGGTGAGATCAGGTGATCTGCGAGACCAGAGTGGTGTGATGAGAACGACGTTAGAATTCAAAAGTAGTAGGCGTCCGTCTAGCCTGTCTAACGGCGTGGAGATTTATCAAATGTTGACAACAGAGGTGGATCCAAGATTTTACGGAAAATTGGAGGGGGGGGGGAGCCGGAGTGAAAAGTGAGAGGAAACATTTTTTGATAAATTTTATGTCCTGCATGTAGATTTACGTGAAAAGGAAAAAAAAAGGGGGGGGGGGTGTTGTTTGACAATCATGAGGTGCTTAAAATTCGTCACTGAATAAATTGGAAATTCTGTTGAGCGTTGAAACGATCGCCGTAAATGAAAAGGTGTATGAAGGTTCAAAATTAAATCTAATCCCATGCATTAAGGTCAGGTCACCGTAGTAAATGGTAGTATGTCGTGTAAACTCTGAATATACTTGCATGTCGATATTAAATGATAACCGTTATTAAATTTTTACTCTTGCAAGTTTCGCTTTGATGTATTGCAGTTTTTGCCAATATGGCTTTGATGTGTGTAGTTTTACTTATTTCGCATGTTGACACAGAAACGGGACGTGTTTAATAAGCGGATCAGCTACACTGATCAGGTCAAGTTGTTAAAATGGGGTCAGTGACCTGGAGAAACTGTCAAAGTAACAAGGCGGTGTTATTGGAGAGTGGACTTTTATTGAGGGGCTAATATTTCTTGACACGCATGGTGTAATCGTAAACTTTGATGGCGTGGGGTAGAATTTCCTTAAGAAAACTGATGACTTATCGTTAATTATAGAATAACAGTCTCCTGGCGCTTTATTCTTTATTTAAACCATTATTTATTGTAAGGGTTAAGTTTAGTTTTAGATAGGAACAACTTCATTATACATTCCTATGGTTTTCAAAAATGTAGACACCACTTAATTTGTTGAGTATGTAAATATAATGAAAACGCATCGGGTCAATAAAAAGAAAAAAAAAGATAAAGAAATAAGTATAAAATGCTGCGGATGCCATGTGCGAGATATTTGCACAAGTTCGTGAGACTAAGAGCTGAATGGACTTGCCTACTTAAGTACAAACTCCATTACCATGCATAAATCTATCCCACTGTAGATCACCTGTTAATAGGGGAAGGTCGGGGGTCAGGCTTGGCACTAATCTCTCACAACCCACCATGTGTTTGTTGAATCAAAAATAGAAATCAACCGTGCAGGAGGGATCGTATCCAAAGTTTTGTATGTGATGCGCGATGTACAGGTCATGGGCGTTGTCCAGAGCTCGTAGATGTACATTCTGGAAGTACAGTATATACTACATAGCTTTGGACGCCATTCATAACCGCGATGAAAGTAACTACACAATATCTTTGAAGTAAAAATCGGTAGGTAAGGGGAAAAAAGGGGGGGGGGGGCATTGGTTTCTTCCTTTGTTAGTACACATTCGTTGGATCTGATTAGATCAGAGACATAGACTACTTTCAGTAATGTCAAGAAGAGTATGGAATATGTAAACGTACTTTGGTTGCGATGAAGCTTAAAAACCGACCTATTAAAATAGAGAAGAACGGCCATTCCACGTCTTGAAAATCAGTAATGTGGCCAGTTTATATTTTCCCACTTCCCAGACTGACCTATCTAAATAGAAAATAGATTTTGTCCAAGAAAGAGCACTTAATTCTTTCCACGGGAAACAGAGAAAGAACGAAGAAGGAAAGATGGGCGTGTCTAGCCCATTTGTGATAGATTTGTGACCACAAGGCAGCTTGAATTGTATAAAGTAGGTTAGATAAAAGATCAGTTATTATATGAAATAATAACTGTAATTTGATGTAGGAATGAAGACAGAAATATGATAATTTTTGTAGTCGTGAAACTCGTATCAAATGGCAGATGGTCGTCAGCTGATTGCTGAGTAGTTGGAAGGGAGTGGGTCAGTAGGCTGAGGTAGATATCCAGATGTTTTATTCAATCAAAGGGGTTCGTTACGTTTTGTTCTTAACCGAATTGAACTTGATGAAATGCCAGAGAACCGGGGAAGATGCATAAATGCAGATCGTAATAAAAAGTCGTAGAAGCGTGAACAAACTGTGAGAGAGAGAGAGCCCTAAACCAAGTCTCTACGGTGACCGAACAGCGAACGAACTCCCTGCAACATTTTGTACACAGTGTCAGCGTGTACCATCAGAAATGACATTTACGATTGACGCGCATTTATGAAATTGCGGTTGATCGTTTATTTTGACAAGATAATTTCGTTTATGCACTAGATGAGATGTTATTGACTGCCTTTCATGTATCAGTAGAGTGATGCCCTGTTTGAGCCCCCTTTCCTCTTGCGTGCAAGTTTTGCCTACACCTCTCTCAAGACTTCTGTTGACTCGCGGTCGGTATCGAGATCTTTTTGTTGACAATATACTTTTTTCGGGACCATGGAGATCGAGTGTGCCGACATTGGTTGAGTCATGCGCGGATTCAGAGGGATGGACCCGGGGTCTGGACCCATCCCAAGTTTGAAGGAAATTACTTTTCTTGTTGTTTTCCAGTGTAAATTAATAAGTAATTTTACACACAAAAACATGGTTGGACATCCACTCTCTTTCCTCTCGAAAAATTCATTGGGGTGGATTCCCTTTCGACAAAATTTCTGGATCCGCGCTTGTGAGCGCCTCGGTGGCAAAATATACCAAGGTGATAAACTGATCCGGGCGACACGAACCGAAACATTTCGTTTTAATGTGTTTAAAATTTTATGTAAAAGTCAAAAAGTTCATGTTACTGGAATAGGTAAACGACAAACAGGTTGTGGGGTTTAGTCTCCTCTTTATAGGCTAGCTCGTGCTGGACAGTTCTCCTTTTTAGACTTTCTCGTCTCCAGTGACAAAAATTTTATTTTTGCATCTTCGGATTCCGCTTTTGAGTACGTTGCGTTATCGCAGTCAACTATGTGCAAAGCGCATTCTCGTCAAGTATTGCCGTTTGGGAACATCTGTCATCACGGCCTTGAGACGGTTTTAGATCAGTGCGAGTCTGTGACGGTGATTGTCATCGGCAAACAAAATAAACATGAAAAGTACATCACAGTGAAATATACACACCATCCTCTGTCATACTAATTCGTACATGGGAAGGGATCATCTAATTCCAATACACGAAGACTGTACTTTTTTTAAACAGCACATTCTCTTTTCCTTCTTGACCGGATTCCAGAGCAGTTTTTGTTTTTGGTAGACCGGTATTTGGCAATAGTTGAATTATGATGTAAGCATTACTTTGATATGTTTCTTGATATAGGTCGACGTCGTTCTAACCCAAGCATAGAACTTGGTTCTATAGAGTACATATACCCCCGTGGTGGGTGTTTGTTCTGTGCATAGATCTGATATTTTGGATTGTGGTGTTAACTTTGCAGTTGAACGGAATTGGAGTTGATCGTTCGTTTGTCCTTCCGTCCGCCTGACCTCAGATGTTGAATTTTGTTTGTTATTATATCTAGAGAAAGTAACCATTGACGTAGTGGATATTCGGGTTGTTTGTCGTGACATTATCGTCAGGGTCAGAGTAATTTTCCGCACCTGGTATGTAAACTGTCCATATATAGATGTAGGTATCTTAAGGTGTGCTTTTAGCCCCGAATGGAATGGTTTTAGGGCATGCTCTTTTAAGGCTTTTTTTGTTGGTCTGTTCTTATCTGTTTGAACAAGCTGACAAGATAACTTCATGTGATACATCTGTATGAATTTTGTAGGTACTTAGATTGTAGATGCGAGGTCGTGTTTTGATGGCGGGAACTTAAATCTAGAGGCTGTATTAAACCAAATGATATGGCAGACAAGATTAAGAGTCCTTAGTAGGGGTGCTCGCCACCTGACCGAATTTTGAACTTATGGCTGGTGTGACAACAACAACAAAAAAATATGTCTAAAATATCCTTCATACTTTGATAATAGTATTAATCTCTAGTATGTCATTTGAACATACATGTAGTGTAGTGGTCACGTGACCTTGACTGATTTTAATATGGCGAAGAAAAAAGAGTAACTTTACCTTAAAAATAACTTTCATACTTTTCTGATACAAAGATTATATACAGCATGCATGTGCATTTATTTTATGAAGAACTTGCCACTGAGACTTTGGTCACTAACTTAGTGACCTTGAACATGACCTCCAGTGACCTTCACCAGAGATTAACTTTTCATATTAGTCATTAATACTCTATATTATTTTTAACTGAGCTAGGGTATCAATCCTGATATAAAAAGAAACAACAACCTGATTCTAGTAAATACATCTTGTTTTCCAGGAATGGGTTAGAGCCAGTTCTATAAGGATTGTACTGACGCGTATGAATACGTTTGGAGATGAAGTATTCGGTGATGCTAGAGTACTCAAGTCTTACTTTTACGCTATCTCAGACTTGGCTGTTGGTGCAAGGTATTGTATTTTGATCTTTATTACTTCAAGAAAATACTTTCTCAGTTTCTGTTTCAGGTTTTGTTGATTAAACATGCAGCACTCTGATGGATTTCATCTTTGAAAGGTGTAGGCTCAGATTTGAAGTGTGACATTGTATCCCACTATTAGCACCACATTTTCTCTTGTTATTTAGTGTAATAACACATTTTTATACCCTTTTTTCAGAAAGGTCCAAGACTGTTAAATATTTGTTGTGTTTGTCTTTTTCTATAGTTTGTTCGGCTATAACTTTTTACTTTAATAAGGTGATAATATATTGCCACAGGGTCCATAAGGACATCTGTGTTTCATATACTGGTTCTCATCTTGGATTTTCTTGGTGCAAAAATGTTAAAGAATTCATATATATGAGCAGGCTAGCTTTAATTGAGAAATAGATTTTTTTCTCTTTTTTTATCGAACAAACCCCAGTAAAAGGAAGTTTCTTCTAAATATTCTACCAGATGAGAAGTTATTCTACTACTAATAGTGATGTCATCTTTCCTATATTCAGGTGTTCCTGCCATGGCCATGCGAGACAGTGTTACATTAATTCTGACAGGAAGGAGGTGTGTTACTGTGAACATAATACGGCCGGCCCTAACTGTGAGAAATGTCGACCGGACTATAACGACCGTCCATGGAGCCGAGCCACTGAATCTTCGGCCAATGAGTGCCAAAGTAAGAGACTACCACAGTTTTCAGCCTCAGTTTAAATAAACAAGTTCTTCCTGCAAAATTGCAGTTTACAATGTAGTACCATATTTTACATTTTTGTGAATCACAGAATTCAATAAAGCCCTTCAATAAAGAAGTTCATAATATACCTTTTTTTCACATTAATCTGGTCTTTCATCACTTCTGCAGCATTCTACAGTGATTTCACAGTTTAACCATTGAAATCACAGTGAAAATTTCAGGGAAAAAATTAGTTTTTTGGTATCAGGCCCCTTATATTATGTAGAATTCAGAATGCATTGATTAATATGGAACTTGAAAGTACATGTATATACATATACCAGATGTTGAGTATTCTGTGAATGTTGTAAGGTTTAGAAGTAGTTATCCTTTAAGATGTATCTGAGAATAAGGACATTTAATACTAATAGAGGTGACGTAAATTAAAATGTGCAGATAGGCTGATATAAATATGTGTGTGTATGGATAAAGAGATAACAATGTCTTGTACTTTTCCTTGCTTCCATGGATAGAGAGGTAAGTTCACATCAGGTGTTGGCTGTTGTAAGGCACGCATCATTTCATTTTTGTTTTTACAGATGGTCTGTTGATACCAGGTTCTTATCTTTGAGAAATTGCATCCAGTATATCATTCAAGATGCAAATTTTTATTAAGATGTATTCCTGCTTCTCCTCTTCTCTCCAAAACAAAAACATGATTTTTTTTCTCAAGGAAATATCAGTGAATCACACATTTAAAAGTTATTAGATTATTTTTAAATCATGGATTATCCAAGAATTGATCAATATTATCCATTCATTACATCAAATAAAGGGATGAGTATTGTGGGTCAGAATGTGTATTATGATATATATTGCGATATGTTAACAAATATTGCAATAAATTGCGATATTTATGTGATGACAAAATTCTTCTTTAATCTTTAATTCAATTTCAACAAAAGAAAACAGGAATGCTAAGACAATAACAGGCAACATTGTCAAGTCAGTTGACTCCTTTCCATACCCTTGAAAGAACACATTTATTCCTTATTTCGTCTTTTTATTACGAACAAACTCCAGTTCACTTGCCATCTAGCAAGTAAACAAAACGAAAGTATGAATATATGCAATATCGATCTGGAGCCGGGTTTTGAAAAAAATACCATGGTACCTATTGGGAAGCAGAAAATTGCAATATACTGGTTTAGCGATAAAACCATTCATCCCTAATTAATCACCCACAAGTGTTGAGTTCTTTGATGTAGTATTGATAAATTATCAATGAATCAAAATGTCAAAATATGTGACAGTTCACAGTTCTTGTTACCTTCAGTTATAAAATTTGGCACAATTTCAGTAAAAAGGGAGAAAATAGTTTCATTTTAAATTGAATCACTGAAACCTGGTCTTTATGTAATGTACTGACTTTTATGCATTTTCAGAGTGTGAATGTAATGGAAAGGCAGATGGATGTTACTTTGATGAGGCGTTGTTCAGGCAGACAGGAAGGGGAGGTCACTGTATTGATTGCCGTGACAACACAGATGGTCCCAATTGTGAGAGGTGTAAAGATAATCATTACGAGAGGCAGGGGGATCAGTATTGTACACCATGTGACTGTAATCCTACAGGTTAGACATTTACAATGTCTTAGAAATGGTTGACTTCAGTATGTAAGAATGGTAACCCTTAGACTAAGGATAACACCAATATCTATGATGATATCAATATATATAGCAGCTTTAATTGATATCTATCACAATACCAGTATCTATGATAACACCAATATTTATGATGATATCAATATATATAGTAGCTTTAATTGATATCTATCACAATACCAGTATCTATGGTAACACCAATATCTATGATGATATCAATATATATAGCTGCTTTAATTGATATCTATCACAATACCAGTATCTATGGTAACACCAATATCTATGATGATATCAATATATATATATAGCAGCTTTAACTAATATCTATCACAATACCAGTATCTATGATAACACCAATATCTGTGATGATATCAATATATATAGCAGCTTTAATTAATATCTATCACAATACCAGTATCTATGGTAACACCAATATCTATGATGATATCAATATATATAGCAGCTTTAACTAATATCTATCACAATACCAGTATCTATGGTAACACCAATATCTATGATGATATCAATATATATAGAAGCTTTAATTGATATCTATCACAATACCAGAATCTATGGTAACACCAATATCTATGATGATATCAATATATATATATAGCAGCTTTAACTAATATCTATCACAATACCAGTATCTATGATAACACCAATATCTGTGATGATATCAATATATATAGCAGCTTTAATTAATATCTATCACAATACCAGTATCTATGGTAACACCAATATCTATGATGATATCAATATATACAGCAGCTTTAACTAATATCTATCACAATACCAGTATCTATGATAACACCAATATCTATGATGATATCAATATATATAGCAGCTTTAATTGATATCTATCACAATACCAGTATCTATGGTAACACCAATATCTATGATGATATCAATATATATAGCAGCTTTAATTGATATCTATCACAATACCAGTATCTATGGTAACACCAATATCTATGATGATATCAATATATACAGCAGCTTTAACTAATATCTATCACAATACCAGAATCTATGGTAACACCAATATCTATGATGATATCAATATATATAGCAGCTTTAACTAATATCTATCACAATACCAGTATCTATGATAACACAAATACCCATGATAACACCAGTATCTATGAAGATATCAATGTATATAGAAGCTTTAATATCTATCACAGCCAAATTATGTATGATAACACCATTATGTATGATAACACCAATATCTATGGTGATATCAATGTATACAGTAGCTTTAATATCTATCACAAAACCATTATGTATGATAACACCAATATCTATGAGAACACCAATATCTTTGATGATACCAATATATACAGCAGCTTTAGTATCTATCACAACATCATTTTTTATGATAACACCAATATCTATGATGATATCAATATACATGTATATAGCAGTTTTAACATCTATCCCAACACCATTATTTATGATAACACCAACATCTATGATGATATCAATATATACAGTAGCTTGAATGTCTATCATGACACCATTATTTATGATAACACTATATGTAGTACTTATGATAATACAATGTACCAGTATCTATGATAATACCAATAATCGTGATAATACCAATATATACAGTAGCTTTAATATCTATCAAAACACCAGTATGATAATACTAGTATCTTTTATAACACTAACATCTATGATATTGATAACATCAACTTCTATGGTAACACCAATATCTATGATAACACCATTATCTATGATGGTACCAATATTTTTTATACAGCAGCATTAATATCTATCACAATAAAATATCTGTGACAACACCAATATCTATGATGATACCAATATCTATGATAACACCATTATCTATGATAACACCAATATCTATGATAATACCAATATAAACAGTTGCTTTAATATATATCATACCCGCTGTGAAAGCCCGTAAATACAGATGAAACAAATATAATGTATGCATACATGAATGTGAACAAACACCAGGAAAAACATCAGGAAAAAGGGTATAATAACACTTAAGTGGAACCCTCCAGTATGTGTGATGACACCAGTAACTGTGATGTCTGTAGTTTTCATGTCAGGTGATAATTGTCTACCAATTGGTCATTACATATAGTCATTACATATAGTCATTACATACAGTCATTACATATAGTCATTACATACAGTCATTACATATAGTCATTACATAGTCATTACATATAGTCATTACATATAGTCAACAAGATTTCTATCATTGGATCTACACTCACTTATGATCGTCATGGTAACATTACAGGGTCTGAGAATTTACAGTGTGATAACTTAGGAAAGTGTCGGTGTAAGCCGGGTGTAACGGGAGATAAGTGCGATCGATGTGAAGAGAATCATTATGACTTTGACGTGTACGGTTGTAGGTAAGTAACACCTCAAATCAAACCTTAGTATGTAATGTCTGAATGAGTAGAAAGTAGTTATTTATACTGTAGTGGATAGAAAAAAAGCCAGGAGTGATAAAGGCTGTAAAAGTATAGATAAATTCAAATGTTGTGGTTTAAAAAAATCAGTAGATAAAAAAAGATCAATTGACCCTTCCATTTCGTGTATTATTTGTCGAATTTCGTAACGTCACAATACATTTTCAGTGTTTGTCCGAGGTATGACCGTTTTTTTTAAGCATTGTGACGTCATCTAATTTAACAAAATTTTGAGCATAAATGGAAGGGTCAATAATAGAATATGTAAAAGTTTTACTTAATCAAAGATGATAGACAGTATGTAGGATTACTGATTAATTCTACATCGCTTTTGGTACACACATACTGACATAGATCTAACCATAAATCTATACCTCAGTATGAGTCACAACATTTAGTACAGCATAAAATGATAGTAAGTTACCCTGAGATTTATGTGTTATGATCTTTAGTAACACTCTGTACAGGTTCATGTCCATTGACTTGAAAGTAAGTTTAATTAAGTCTTGCTTATCCCAAAATTATTGCATTTGTATCAAGACAACATCTGTCTGCTGCAATACACAGAAATATATACCTACGCAGCATACCCACGTAGAGCAGTGAAGGGTCTTTTATATGCCACGTTTCCTGGACAGGGGTCCTTGGTTTTTAGTGTCTCATCATAAAGACAGGATTTGGAGGAGCCACTTTTGGCATTTGAACTCCGGACCTCACGGTCATCAGCCTTGCTCGTCGGCTCAGACTTGAAAGTAAAGCAAGAACCATTGGAAAAGCTTAAGCATAAAGTTTTCATGGTTTTTAGGTACCTGGTCAAAATATACAGGAAGTTTTGGTACATTATAGGTATAGAATCTCAAAAAAAAAAAAAAGACGTAACGCAGCCAACAACAGCAAAGGTACCATACAGTACAATTCAGGTGTTTTGGAGAAATTGCACGGAATACAGTGCTAAAAACACCTAAAAACACAGTGGGAATCAAGGTGGAAATTTACCTGTGCTCATTCACATCTTTGTATAATACACAGTGTATTATGTAATTCTTGAATTTACATTCGGATGTAGACCACAGTAGTCGGTGGAAAAATGACAAATCATCATGTTGGTTGTTGGTTGATCGGTGTTTTACGTCGCTTTCAACAATATTTCAGTTATATCGCGACATGGAAGCAGGAGGTTATCAACCTTTTAAACATAGTTGCGCAACCCGGGAATCAAACCCGGATCATCGGTGCCGCAAGCCATGCGCTTAACCACTACTACACAAAGCTTGCCCCTCAAATCATTTGTACTGCACTGTTTATTATGTGTATATTCTTAAAGATGTGAAATCAATTCCTGACAGAAATATTGGTTGGAATCAATTTGTCAATAATTCAAAGCATAGGGAAATTACTTGAAGCTTTCATAGCTGGGCTTTGGAAAAATTTGTGAATGTAAAATGAAGCATCTAATATACACTGTATAATGTATATCACCATGGTTATTGATTGACAGGCCATGTGGATGTAACCAGGCTGGTAGTTTTGACAACTTCCCCAGATGTAATCCTGCTGATGGCAAATGTATATGTAAAGACAACGTAGAGGGAAGAAAATGTGACAGGTATGTGTAATGGATGATCATATTTAATGTCCAGTCAGAATTATTTAATCATTTACATCAGTGACATCGGCAGAGTTTGCATTATATAATTATCACAACTGATGAAGCTCCTTTATTTATTTATGGGAAACAGGGTCACCATTTTGAACCCCATTGATGATTATCATTTTGTGTACCTCTGATGTGAAAGTAAATTTAATGTCTGATATGTAGTTGGCATTAATCTGAAAAGGTTCCTCTTGACCTGAGTCTTTTGCATGTTTCTTGACTTTTAGGAATTTGCACAACTTCAGCTATGCAATCTATAGATGTAATAGTTTTTAAAATCCATATATTTGGTTGACGCGTGTATTTTTTTTCGCAGGTGTAAGATAGGCTACTTTGCCCTGAGAGAGGATGACCCTAACGGATGTATCCCATGTTTCTGTTATGGGCATTCTTCGGACTGCACAAGCTCTTTGGAGTATTATTCTTACAGTCTCGACACAGACTTCGCAACAGGTATTATATCAGTCATTTCCTCTCTATGGGATTAGTCTGTTCTTGATTTTTCAAGTGTACAGATTTTGAAATTTTGATCTTGTTGTAAACAAGGTTTTGAACTTGGTCGAATATTTTGACAGTAGAATCTTTTAATTTCTCACGATTTAAGTCTTTTTACATTCGTCATTGGTGAAGGATGTTCCGTAATTTGGATGAAATAACACAAATACAATTGATGAGACCCTCTCAACTTTGGTTCATATTTTATGATTGTGTCTTCTGTTTTGACAAAATGTAAGTTGAATTCAGTACTTGAGAGTACCGAATATACTCGCATATAAGTCGGTTTTTTGGGAGTAAAAAATCGTGGTCGAAAAGCACTACCGACTTATATGCGAGATATTGACGGAGAGAAAAAAATCCGACCTTGGAATGAAGCTAAACTTTCCCGTTTATTATCAAATAATGAAGACATTAGACATGATAGATAACATAGGTGAAATTCCCGGTCCATACTGCTTTAAAATACGATTCTATGACAATAAAATGTATATTTTGTGACCAACAGATTCTGTACTAAAAAGTCGTAATATATCGCTTATTTGTTGTTGAAATATCCATCACAAAAGGTAAAACAAATCCGCTACAGTGCGTCTACAGGTTTAGTGAGCCGTCACGTGATGGCCATTGATTAAATAACGGTCCGACACTAGAAGTATGTTAATGATACCGGTATGTTTGTTGATGTGGTAAAAGAGTCTTTGTCGGGTATCATTCACCGATTCATAGTAGGATTTCACTGCGTTAATGAATTAATTAGTTAATGAATTAATTACTTAATAAACAAGCAATGAAGCCACGATCGTTTTCACGGTCACAAAAAACGGCCGTTCTCACGGCCACCAAATTATTCGAAAAGTAGTCATTTAAGCTATGAAGTAACATAAGGTAGATTGTTTTATCTTAAATAAATACATCTTTTATATGTCACGTTTTAAATGCCCTTCTATTGAATATGTCAATTATATTCCCGTAGTGTGATTACGCACGATCGTCAGAGCGGAAAAATTCTCCCAAACCTTTGTATACATTTCTATGAATGAATGTCGGTTAACATGTACAGGCTTTGTTCACTCAAAAATTCCAACCGACTTATATGCGGGTCAACGGCAAATCCCAGAATTTGAACTCCAAAACGTACCTCCCGACTTATACGCGGGTCGAATTATATGCGAGTATATACGGTACATTCAATTCATATCTGAAAATTATTATTATACACTTCAGGCAAACAGCGTTGGACAGCAGAAGACAGGGGAGGAAATGTGATCCCCACACAATATGGTCTCCAAGAAGACCTAGGTGTATCTGCACCTGGATCAGAGGCCGTGTTCTTTGTGGCTCCAGGTTAGAATATTAGACGTGAAAATTCCTTTAATTTTAAGTATTCTTTATAGCTTGACTGCAGTGAATAATATTTCTTTATCAAAATGAAATATTCTTTCAAAATTTTACGCGATTTGCTATCTTGTGTCAATTGTTTTGAATGAGAAGAAAAATTATCGTTAATAGAAATGAGACCCTACATGTTTCTACAACATAAAGTTTTATGATGCTCCTAAATTTCATATTGTAGCAAAATACTTGGGTGATCAACGATTCAGTTACAACCAGCACTTGAGCTTCGACCTGCGCATTGGAGAAAGCGATGCCAGACCTTCTGTATTAGACATTCTTTTTGAGAGCGGCGAACAGAGGTTTTCATCAGCCATTTTTGTACAGGGAAACCAGATGCCTGGTATAGTGTCGTATACATACAAGTTCCGACTGAACGAGAGACCAGAATCGCAGTGGACTCCACGGCTGAAGCCTCAGGATTTTATTGCCATCTTGTCAAATCTCACTGCTCTCAAGATCAGAGCCACCTACAATGCACAAGGTATGCAAATGGTACCGTGTAGAGTTACTTGAAATACTGGTGTAATATTTTTGAAATCACATGAATATTCATTAGTTGATAGGCACATTTAGTGAAAGTTAGATTTTTGAGCAAGATCTGATGAACACAGGTTGTTTCTTTGATATACATTTAATGTTGTGAGAAAGAGTAGAAAGAAACCCGTTATTTTCTTCTTTGCTTTTATATGCACATCCATGGTGGACATATTATGGTATATAAATGTCTATCTGTCTGTCTGTTGACTACATGTCACACTTTATCTTGAGAATGCTTGCTGAGAATTACTTCAAATTTTACCCAGATGTTTGTGACAGGTAAAGGTCTGTATATTTTCTGGTGAAACATCCATATTTCGTTCTAGAGTTTCGTCAAATTTTGGCCAATTTTTGGTCGGAATTGCATAAGCAATTCCAGACCTTAGTTTATATATTGCACTGTATCTTGGGACTGCTTGCTGTAAATTACTTCAAACTTCACACAGTTGTCTGTTGTGATATTTTCTTGATTTATTCTAATACTATATGTTTGGTTAAATTTCATTATTTTGTTCTGCAAATTCATATTTCTTTTGCCCAGTTTTTACAAGCAGTATCTTGAGACTACTTGCTATGATTTACTTCAGACTTTACACATTTGTATATTGTGATGGGTCTGTACACTGTTTGGTTGAATTATAAGTTTTCGTTATAGGACTGTCATATGTAAAATTCTATACCAAGTTGTTACATATCGTGTTGTAAGCACAGGATATTTTAACCTATAAAAATTCTTACTTCATGAGATGCAGTATACAAATAGATACATTGAATAAAAATCACAGAGTTGCTCTTATTTACAAGTACTTGTAACATGCACTTATGGCGCAGCAGATTATTATACATAAAACTGCATGGGTTTCTTTTTCATAATTTTGAGAAATTCTGTGTACCTTAACATATTTGCTGTTTGATGCTTCTTAATTCTGAACACCAGTATTGTGAACTTAAAAATCTTTGCCCACTTTTCTATTACTTAATACGAAACGCAGTGCTTTTTTGTACTTTTGTTTTATTGTTTTCTTGGAACTTTTCCTTCCTTATAACATGACTGGTATATGTTGTAGGTGTGGGTTTTATCGACAACATTCAGCTTCAGAGTGCACGATTTGGTGCCAACGGTGGCGAAGAAGCAACATGGATCGAGCAGTGCACATGCCCGGATGGTTACGTGGGGCAGTTCTGTGAGTCCTGTGCGGGTGGATACAAACGAGAACCACCTTATGGTGGACCCTTTTCCAGATGTGTACCTTGTGAATGTTTTAATCACTCCGATAGCTGCGAGGCTAATTCAGGTAGGGACAAGCATAAAAAAGATAAACTGTTTTGTGATTACCCTGGAGATGACAGAAGGTTTTCCCTCCTATTTGTCTGTCCAAGTGTTTAGTGTGACAAATTGCAAGTCAAGTTTGACATATGCCATGGTTGATCTTTAGTTAAGGTACTGCCCTTGTGCATGGTCGATTGTGGGAACTAGTGCACTTAAGGCAGTATAAAGTATTTATCACATGTTTTGCTGTTTATGCAGTGAAATATCGCTATGTCATAAATTAATGTATGGTAAAGGTGATGTCATAGCATGGAAAAGAAATGTGTCAAGCCAAGGCTTGGGGATATACAACCAAACAACTTGTTTCATAAATACTGTATAAAATGAAAATTCATTTCAGATCCTATATATATGATTGCTTTTCAAGTGCACCTAAAGCATTTTATGTGTCATACTGACTGTGACATGGTGAGACGGGACCTTTCTGGTCACAAGCCAAGCATCTGATTCCTTGACACACATCAGCAACAACAATGTACATGTGAATTAAGATTACAAGACAAATTATGAAAATTGACTAGGACAGATTTGAAAAACCAAACTTCATTACAAGCTAAAAATTGAATAGAATTTTATCATGAGTTAAGTACTCATATGAGAAAAAAATTGTTTATGTTTGAAATAACAAGGAAAGGTAACCAGTGATTTATATAATGAAAATTTGGATAAAGGGCTTGAATAACCATTGTTGTTCATGAATATAAATGTATATATATTTTTACTTGCTGTATGTTTACCATTTTCTTTTGCTCAGGTCGCTGTATCTGTCAGCACAATACGGAGGGAGATTTTTGTGAGCGCTGTGTGTCTGGTTACTATGGTGACCCCCGAGCTGGTACGCCTAACGACTGTAAGGCATGTCCGTGTCCCGACGGTGGACCTTGTCTACAGTTATCCACCGGTGATGTTGTCTGCACTCAGTGCAGCCCCGGACATGGAGGTGGGTATTGCATAACTTGATACATAAAAAAATCTTGCTGTATAGAAATCTTTCACCTTCTCATTCTTTTTTGGTATAATCCAATGCATAAGGGAGAAGAGTTCATTCCAGTAATCTGGGGGGTGAATGGTTAAAATCCTGGTAACTTTTCAAGACTTGATTTAATAAGAATTTCTTCCTATTTGAGACTTATTTTCATAATTAAAACTTTAAAACTTAAATATGTATATTATCTTTGATTGTGCAGAAGAAAAGTGGCTTAAGGATTAATGGAGTGAGGGTAGCTCAGTTGGTGGTGGAGTTACTGCCCTTTACATCCATACATCTATACATACTATCCTATATAAACAGGTGTTTACCTGATGTTAATCGATAATATAAGATTAAAAATTGCGTTTCTGCTACAGGAAATCTATGTGATGTTTGTCTCGATGGTTACCATGGCGATCCTAGAGGCAGTCGTGGAGATGAGAAGCCGTGCGAGAGGTGTTCTTGTAACGAGAATATTGATCCGAACGCTATCAGGAACTGTGATAGGTACACAAACCATTTCTGTTTTACACTCAAATTCAGAGTCCATAAAATGATTAAATAAGAGTTCATAAAAGATTTAAGAGATTTAGACTGTTTATGTTCCCAGTGAGGAACATTTGGTGTTTAATTGCTCATTTGTCTGTTCTTTTTTTTTTTTGGGGGGGGGGGGGGAACATTCCCTAATTTTAGGCAAATTGTTACTCTAAGGGGTATTTGTATTTCATAAACAAATTTTATTTTCCATAGCGGAGTTGCAATATTAAATTTCTCTGATTTCCTGTAGATCGACAGGCGAGTGTCTCAAGTGTATCTATAATACTGCTGGATTCTACTGTGAGAAATGCTTACCTAATTACTATGGTGATGCGTTAGCCATCCCCAAAGGCAACTGCACAGGTACTGTATATGTATATTCATACAGCACAGAAACTAGTAGGCAGATCATTGAGTGTCTCTTCATTTAAAATGAAAGCTAAATTTCATTGGTTTTATAGGTGATAAGAAATGGCTCTTTAAAATTATAATATAAATTACATATAAAATAAACTTGTTCACTCTGTGTGTACTCGGATTTGAGCAATTTCAGTCTTGAGCATCACTGAAGAAACATATATTGAAATACGTATCTGGTGAACCAAATTCATATTGATACATATATTCTTATTATTTAGGTCAATAATTGCTGATGGGGGAATAAGTTTTTCACATACATTGTATTACAGCTTGTAATTGTTATCCTGCTGGAACCTTGGTAATCGGAGATATAGCATGTGACCCGAACAATGGCCAGTGTGCATGTTTAACGCATGTGATTGGACGTCAGTGTGACATGTGTGAAGCTGGATACTGGAATATAGATAGTGGAACAGGTAAGGTAGAGATGTAGAATATGGAAGATATCATGTGTGAAGCTGATTCCAGAACAAAGTTTTAGGTTTTTTAGTTTTTCAGAATTTTAGATTGTTCAGCCACTGTGGCGACAAAGTATATGTAATGTGTAAAGAATATTGTTTATTTCCTAAATTCTGATTCTGTTACCTGAATTCGGGATAATCTTGTCATCCCAAACTGGGAGAAATGTAAAAAATATATCAACTGTACAATACCTCCCCCTGAGAAAAAAACAATCGAAAATAAAAAACCCCAAACACATACAAACAAACCCCTTCCCCCCCTATTAAAAAGAAACCCAAGTATAAAAATATAAAAACCCTTACAAAGCAAAAATAAATGTGTTGATAAAAAACATGTATACAGGAGGAATGAAGTTCCTTGCTAATATGCTTTTTATTTTTTTTTTTTCAGGGTGTGAAAACTGTAACTGTGACGCACGTGGTTCCTTGTCCAATGAATGTGACATTCGTACTGGTCAGTGCCAGTGTCAACCAGGTGTCACCGGCCTCAAATGTGACACTTGTATGAGATACCACTTTGGATTTTCAGACAAAGGCTGTGACGGTCAGTAGCATATTGTATATGAGAAAGTACATCTTTTGATGAAATGAAGCTATATATAGATTGCTTGACTATGAATTTAGTATTCAGTGTTATAATAGAATTTGCAAATCAGTTTCTTATATGAAAAGGTGAAATTTGTGTATATTTTGAACATTACAAAGAGTATGTAAAAAAAAAAGAAGAAGAAAATATAACAGAAGAAACATGGTGCTTTCTTCCAATCTGCATTTATTCTGTTTAGTTGTCTATATATGAATATTTTATACATAGTTTGACTCTTAAGTACAACGTGAATACTCAATCTGCTATGTACCACACTTTAAGATGGGTATATGTATTTATGTTGCAGCTTGTAACTGTGACCCAGCTGGCTCCCGAGATCTACAGTGTGATGAGTATGGTAACTGCCCATGTCAAGTCAATATCGAGGGCAAACGATGTGATCGCTGCCAGGAAAATAAATACAACATATCAGCAGGATGTTTAGGTTTGTCAGCTTATTCAATATTTTATACTTTTCCTGTGATAATGAGAAAATGATTCATCACAATTCTATTCTTACCTGGTAGCAACGATAAAATTATTCATCACGATGTCATTCTTAGAATTATTAAGAATATATACATGTATGAGTATATGATAATGAATGGAATGCTTTGTCTCTTTTTATTCTTGCACAGTAAGTAGAAAGAAAAAATAATCTATCTTATTTTATTCTTTCCCATGTAGCATCAGTAAAATTACTTAACACATTCTCAGAAGCAATAATAAAATATTTCATGTCGATTTTATCCTACGCTAGTAGCAATGATAAACTTAAGTTTGGGGTGGATAATAAAGGAATATAGAAATCACCTTGCTTGTCTATCTGTCTGTCCATTCGTATGTCAGAACGTCCGTCTAAATGGTTTCCAGACCATAACTGAATCCCCTTTACACTTATGGTAGGGGAGCTTCACATGCAGACTCCCCTTCAGTCATTGATGTGCCCTAGAAATTTTGAGGTGAGAGGG
The DNA here is from genome assembly GCA_035048485.1 of Pteria penguin. Classification (NCBI taxonomy): domain Eukaryota; kingdom Metazoa; phylum Mollusca; class Bivalvia; order Pterioida; family Pteriidae; genus Pteria; species Pteria penguin. The sequence goes on along the minus strand of CM068586.1, from coordinate 53,717,430 downwards.
TAAGAGGTCAAGGTCACAGAGCATGGACTGAATCCATAGAGCATTGTATGAAATAAAAGTTCATTAGAGATCCTTTACTTTAGGTATATTTACTGTGTCTCATCATACATAATTATGTATGATTTTAGACACAGTTTCAAGTACAACATTTGCAAGAATAAAAATCCTGTAATGAAAACACAAGTACCAAAATCATAATCGAAAGATGAAATGAAATTGTCAGCTCAATTGTCAAAATGCCAAAATAAAAGAAAAATCCAGATTATAAATTTATGAGATGAAAAATGATATTGCTGTTATTATGTGATCCAATAAGTGACCTGAGATATGAGAGGCAAGACGTAAGTAAAACTACAAAACCAGATTTCACAAAAAGAAAAAAAAGAATTAACAAATATAATAAATATTATGAATTTCAAATGTATTTAAACTTAAAATTTAAAAATTTAAACTTTGTTTCCAGATTGTCCTACATGCTATAATTTGGTGCAAGAGAAAGTGAACATTCATAGAAGAAAGCTAGGCGACCTGAGGGACCTCATTATAAATATCGGCAATAATCCAAGTGCTTTTAACGACACTCAGTTCCTAGCGAACATGAATCAAGTGAACGACTCTGTGGTGATGCTACTGGATGAGGCTAGAGGTGTCGTCAGTAAGTGACCATTATACCGTCATGTAGGTAATATTGTCAACGTGTTATTATTGCATCGTAACAGCGTTGCAGTGGGGATGTAGAAACGGTACTGTTCTCTTGTATGTGTCTGTAAGAAAACTTTGAATAAACTCTAACAGTCATAGCTATGGCTTGATTGGGTTCATATCTTAAGGTCTATAGAATTCATTATAGAAAAATGTTGTAGACACTCTTAGTGTCACAGTTTTAGTCCTATTGGGTTCATATTTCACATATAGCTTTAATACAAGGAGAGGCAGACCCCTACTGATTTTTGGGTGAAAGGTCAAGGTCAATTTAGTACCATGGAAATTGCTGCCTTGCTAGGAGATTCCACACTTGCCATGCCGTTGTTTTCTTTTGATTTTTGAACTTAAATAGCCTTGATCAGAGTATCAACTTAATCAAGTCAATGCTCACCCAAGACGAGTAAACCTCTGGACTGACACTTTTCGACATGTCTGATGGAGGTTTAGAAAAGAGGTAAAACATACATTACTGGCTGGAAACAAATGTCATGTATTGATATATATATTTGAGAAACAAACTGAATACAGAAAAATGACAATTCATGATTGAAAATTATATTTATATCTGAAGAAGTCCTTCAAAAGGAAGTCAGTTTCATAAAAAAGTAAAGGAACACAAACACTCTGTATACGTATATAGAGTGTTTGTGTTCCTTTTCTTTATATTTATATCAGTTTTTCAGTGTTTGCATGTGAAAATTAATGTGATCCCTGAATTTGAAATCTTACGAGCCTGCATGGGCAGTAAAAGTTTCTGTGGAGATTATACCTCGTTAGTTGGCACAGTGTGGTTGGCTCCTTGTGATTCAGAAATCTCTGGTATAACTTGTCATCTTGTTCCTTGGCTTTGCTTTGGATTGTTGGCATGTTGCATACAGACATAATTCTGATCAGCTTTAAAGCTGATTTCAGCATTTTCTGTTGAAAGAAAATTTTATCAAAATGTTCTGAATTTAGTTGAAAATATAAAAAATGCACTTTTTGTAAAGGGTGTATATATAATCAGCTTTTCTGATAGCATAGTCAGCTTTTTTCATCCTTAATCAGAATTATGTTTGTGCATAGTATATAATTTCTGTCCAATATATCAGGCAGATGCTATCACCATATAAGTGACAAAAACTTGGCATGAATTTAAACATGGTGTCGTGTATTCTAGATGATGATGGCACAGTAGGTAAACAGTTAGCAGACCTGAGGGCTATCATACGTGACGTGATGGAGAAGTCGTATGATATCACACGTAATCTGCGATCAGCAGAAGGCTCAGCAAGGAACAGTTTAGAGGATGTCCGAAGAGCCCAGGAGGCCATAGACAGAGCCGAAAAGACACTCAAGGTAACACCTATTGGCTGCAGTCAGAGTAGCAAAATGCTATAAAATGATAATGTATAGTTTTGAAAAAGGGAGCTTTAATAAATCTACACTATGAAAATGTTAAATATGTTATAACTCATTCCTCTGGAAACATTTCCATATTGCAAATTTGTTGGTAATATGTCAACAGAAATTATCCATGCTGATCGAACACATTGAAGATATTATGTTTGAGTTCTGGGAAATGATGATCAATGTGCTACAAAATTCTTTTGGATTTAGATAACGATAGGATTGTTTATTAACATCAAGGCGAAGTAAAGATCCTTACTGGGTCTAGTCATCATGTGTGTGAGCTATATATTACAATTGTATGTAGCTTAAATTGATATTTAGTATAAAACTAAACAACAGTTTCAGTTATGATGTCTAAGATATTAAAGAAATCATAGAATTTTTATGCACCCAGATTGATAGGCCGGGGGCATATTTTTTTTTGTCCTGTCTGTTTGTTTGTCTGTTTGTCTGTCTGTTGTCAACTTTGACCTTAGCTATAGCTTTTGAACCATGAGGGATAGAGGCTTCATATTTGACAAGCATACTCAACTAATGAAGCCCTTTCAAATGACACCAAGGTCAATGACTTTTTGACTTTGACAATGATCTTCACGCTAAAAATAACTTTTTGGACTTTTGTGCCACTGGGGGCATTAGTGTTTCACAAACACAGCTTGTTTACCAATTTTTGAACCAAGTTTAACCGAACTTTAATTTCAGATGGCTGAAGAGTACATTGATGTAGATGGTCAAAGAGCTTTACAGAAGGCCAAAGAAGCTTTGGAAAAGTTTGGTCAGCAGTCCAAACAGATGACCGAAATTGCCCAGAAAGCCAAGAAGCTAGCAGATAGGTATTACAGATAGCTTACAGTAATCTAAAGAAGGGAAAATATATCTAATGTATTAAAGCAAAAAAAGACGGCATTGTTTTGTCAGTGAGGTGCTCATTATCATGACCCAATAGTTCTGGGTTCGATTCCTTCCAGTGGATCATCTGTGTCCTGTCTGAAAAGTAAACCGGAGGTCCGATGTGGCATGTGAAATATCAATGGCATAAATCTAAATTTCTATTCAATGCATTAAGCAAAAATTGATGCAAAAGCTGGAGGATGATCACAGGTTTTATTGAAAGTGTCATTTTTTTTTCCAAGTTCTCAAAGAACTGTCTATTGATCTATTGATTTATTATTGATTTTGTAACCTGTACTATGATTTTTCACCTGTGGCAAAAAACTTAGGAAGGTATTTGATCAAATATGGAAGTAAGACTGTACTGTTGATCTCTATATAAATGTATGTGTCATAGTATATCATTCCTAAACACTGATTGGCTGAAATCTGTGCTGTTTCATGGAGTTGGTTTATTAAATCATAAGTGTCACTTGAAGTGTATACTTGTGCTATTATGCTTGCTTTAGATGTTGGAGAAAATGGCAGTCGACATAAAAAAGTGGACAAAATTTCTACCATCAAATCATGCTTTGTCTTTTGCTATAAAAACTTGCAATTTCTCTCTCTAAATGCTCTTGAAGTTTGTCTTGTTTCCTTTGCCGACTGCAGACTAGCTAGTTTGCTAAAAAGAGTTGAAGCAAATGGACTGCACGAGCATTTCTAATAACTCATTATTTAAATGAAATTTGTAAAAATTGAAATAATGTCCATTTCTGCTCAAAGTATAATTTTCCAATGTTTTCAGGCAAATGGAGGAAGCAAAGAAAATTGAGTCGCTAGCCAATGAGGCACTGAATACATCAAAGGAGGCTAAACGTGTAGCAGAGGAAACCATGGGTATGCCAGATAAAACTGAAGAGGAAATTCAGAGACTGCGATCAGAGTAAGTCATACAGGATGTGCAGTATATGCAGATATGTTACTAAAGTTAGAGCCCCTGTTTGGCACATCTGACTCGAGATTGAAAGGTTCCAAACTCTTTTCATCCAGGGTACATGTATTACTTTGAATAGGACATTGAACTATCTCATGAACCAGATGAACCTTTCCTTAGCTCTCTAGTTTCATTCTTAGGTTACGCAGTTGGTAATATGCTTGGTTTGCGACCAAGAGGTCACGGGTTCAAGGCTCTCTATTGATTCATCAGTGTCCAGTGTTAGAGTTGAAACAGGGGAAAAAAAAGGTCTCGAGTCACGTAAATGTAAAAGATTACATTGCTCTTTAGGTCTGTTACATAGGATGTCTGAGTCCTGTCTTACAGATTAGGTAGTTAAAACTCAGATCCTGTGTTGACGTAGCTCGTAAATGATCTCTCACTGCTACGGTGGATCTGTTACATGGATTGAAATTTCTTTGCAGTGAAACATGCAGATGCCATCACCATATACGTGAAATAATCATGGCTTGATAAAAAAAATTTCAATCAATCAAAGTGAAATAACCTTGGTATGACATTTAACAACACTCAAGTATATTTTTTAATCTTGACAGCTGATTTTCGAAACCATATAGAGTCTTCCCATTTGATGACATACTGCTAGCAGTAGCATCAGCTGCCATGTTGGAGTACAACTCCTGGACTTTTTCCATTACTACCATGTAAACTTAATTAAATTTTTGAGAAATTCACAAATTTCCTGACTTTATCCTTAATTACTCGGTAAATATAATCAATCAGTTGAAAAATTTAAATAAAACATTTAGATATATGATATTACAAAATTAAGGTAAATCAAGCACTTTTATATGGGCAGAGATGGATAAAGTCTGAGAGTTGAAATCCAATGAGGAAACGACTATAGTCAATTTGAGGAAAACAAGGTTGAATGGGAACACTCTATTGTTTATTTGAATTGCAGGTATGGTGACGCAGATCAACTATTTAATCAGACACATATTCTTGCCGAGCGTGCTCGAGAAGCAGCGGTAAAAGCCTACGACGAAGCCCTAGCACTCTACCTCGACTCCGACCAACTCAAAGTCCCACTGTTTGATGTCGATATGCTTCTGAAAACTGCTGATAAAATCAAATTGGAGGTTTGTGATATATTTCTTTTGTTGTAAGGTTATTATATCATGAGGGTACTTGTTACAGAGGAGATACTGTAACACAGTTGTTACAGAGGAGATACTGTAACACTGCTGTTACAGAGGAGATATTGTAACACTGTTGTTACAGAGGAGATATTGTAACACTGTTGTTACAGAGGAGATACTGTAACACAGTTGTTACAGAGGAGATACTGTAACACTGCTGTTACAGAGGAGATATTGTAACACAGTTGTTACAGAGGAGATACTGTAACACTGTTGTTACAGAGGAGATATTGTAACACTGCTGTTACAGAGGAGATATTGTAACACTGCTGTTACAGAGGAGATACTGTAACACTGCTGTTACAGAGGAGATACTGTAACACAGTTGTTACAGAGGAGATACTGTAACACTGCTGTTACAGAGGAGATATTGTAACACAGTTGTTACAGAGGAGATACTGTAACACTGTTGTTACAGAGGAGATATTGTAACACTGTTGTTACAGAGGAGATATTGTAACACTGCTGTTACAGAGGAGATACTGTAACACTGCTGTTACAGAGGAGATACTGTAACACAGTTGTTACAGAGGAGATACTGTAACACTGCTGTTACAGAGGAGATATTGTAACACTGCTGTTACAGAGGAGATATTGTAACACTGTTGTTACAGAGGAGATATTGTAACAGAAGAGATACTGTAACACTGCTGTTACAGAGGAGATACTGTAACACTGTTGTTACAGAGGAGATATTGTAACACTGTTGTTACAGAGGAGATACTCTAACACTGCTGTTACAGAGGAGATACTGTAACTGTTGTTACAGAGGAGATACTGTAACACTGCTGTTATAGAGGATATACTGTAACACTGCTGTTACAGAGGAGATACTGTAACACTGCTGTTACAGAGGAGATACTGTAACACTGCTGTTACAGAGGAGATATTGTAACACTGCTGTTACAGAGGAGATATTGTAACACTGTTGTTACAGAGGAGATATTGTAACACTGCTGTTACAGAGGAGATACTGTAACACAGTTGTTACAGAGGAGATACTGTAACACAGTTGTTACAGAGGAGATACTGTAACACTGCTGTTACAGAGGAGATATTGTAACACTGCTGTTACAGAGGAGATATTGTAACACTGTTGTTACAGAGGAGATATTGTAACAGAAGAGATACTGTAACACTGCTGTTACAGAGGAGATACTGTAACACTGTTGTTACAGAGGAGATATTGTAACACTGTTGTTATAGAGGATATACTGTAACACTGCTGTTACAGAGGAGATACTGTAACACTGCTGTTACAGAGGAGATACTGTAACACTGCTGTTACAGAGGAGATACTGTAACACTGTTGTTACAGAGGAGATACTGTAACACTGCTGTTACAGAGGAGATACTGTAACACTGCTGTTACAGAGGAGATATTGTAACACTGCTGTTACAGAGGAAATACTGTAACACTGTTGTTACAGAGGAGATATTGTAACACTGTTGTTACAGAGGAGATACTGTTACACTGTTGTTACAGAGGAGATATTGTAACACTGTTGTATGGCGTTTGTTCATATGTTAGTACATGTGTCAGTCTTGCTTAGCATTTAGACACTTGCGAAGATAATCAAGGTCATTTGAGGGGAAGTTCCAATGTGAGATGTTCTAGTAAAAGGTGCTATATTGACCTATATCAAGTCAATCTCTTGTTTGATAAACTACATGTATACATGTGTAGATTAATACTTATATGATAAAAAGAATAAAGATATCTTATTCCAATGAAATTACACACAAAAAAATGTCTCAAATTAAATTTGAAAATCTAGAGCTGGAGAATGACTCTGTGGATCGTTTTCTATCCTTAGAGTTTTAATTGACCTTTGATGTTTTAATTTAATAAAGAAGCATTTAAATTGATTGAGTTTTTGTAAAGGAAATACAGAATGGAACATTTTAAGTATTTGCTTAGATTTGATTCGTGCCCTGGACACACCGGTGTTCTGTCTTTCGAATGAGACAGTAAAAAAAAGATGATGTCCATGTCATGGTAGGCATGGCATATAAAAGATGCCTCATTGCTTTGGATGGGTCTGTTGCAAAGGTAGAAATTTCTATGCAATGCATCATGCAGATGCCATCACCATATAAGTGAAATAACCATGGAGTGACATAAAACAATAATCAATCAATCAGTATTTCAATGCTGGTGGAGATTACATTACAAGCATTACTTTGCTTAATGGATTTTCTGTATGAATTCCTCACTAGTACATCGTTGATCAAATTCTTGTTAACACAGGCACAGGAGATCAGAGCAGAAGCCAAGAGACTGATACGTGATAATGCAGAGTTATTGAAAGACGTCACAGACCAGAAGATAGAAGCAGATGGTCTCCTTGATAACAGTTTGAAGAGCCAGCAGGTAAAGTATCATGCTGCATATAGTGAAAGTGAAAGTGGTTCATGTTATGGGGAAAAAGAAATACAGTCTAACCTGTATCAAACGGCCACTGTTGGGAAATTATGAAAGTGGCATTTATAGAGAGATGGCCTCTTAAGTGAGGTTCCTTATTTTAGAACCCAAGTTGCAGCAATTTGCACATTGATATTTGAATACAGTTTCATAATAAGATATAAAACATCATCTGTTATTATTTATTATCTTGTTAGCAAGTAATTTGAAGACAGACCAATCTTCATTTAATGACACAACTATAAATATAAAAGAACAAAATTGAAAGGAAGGCATGTACAAGTTTTAATGAAGCTATTGAAAAAAAGAACGGATGTCTGATTGTTTCTAACGGCTGTCAATACATTCATTTGTTATCAGATCATCAATCTCCATAGGACAAGACAGAATATCACATTTGCCCCCCTGTATTGCAGACTTTTTCATTTTTGTAAAAGAAACAATAAAATCGTTCATTAACATAACTGGTTCGACTTCACTCTTGTCACATTCACTTTCGATATCATCTGTCTCAGCTGGTCATACTAGCACAGAGCGCTAGTGTAAGTCTCTCCTTTGACTGTTTACCTTCAGCACAATCGTCACCTTTAAGATGATAAGTTTGGCGTGTAGTATCCCTAGAAAAAGAATAAAACACTTTCTAACATCCATAACGTAAACAAAGAGAGCGAATCAACTGTTATTAAGCAGACATAAACACCCAAGCCATTTAAACTGACCACAACTATGCAGGTAAGGAGCCTGGAGCTATTACGCGCGTGTATCTCACCCAAGCTAATCGATTTTTACTTGATATTCTAAAACACTACAAGTAATACACGGATGTAGGTGATTGAGAGGGGTTAAAGCGGCTGTTGTGCACTTAAAGTATGATGTAATCGAATTATAGAATTTTAAAAAGGTCATATGATTATTATACCTGTAAAAGAGGCCCGTTTCATCCATATTGAATATGTTGTGTGCTTCGTATCACTCACAGAAAGACGGCATATTTGAAACCCAGTCACTAACAACTCTGTCATTAATGTCGCCCCTTCTCCACTCATCGTCCCAAAGACAATACTGCTTGGCTTTACGAAACACGATAACCATCCGTTTGATGCTTTGAATGTGTCATTTTTTAAGTCCTCATCAAATTTTAACGCCCTCTCTTTGATCATGGGTCCGGTCACATTCACTCTCAGAGTGACTGCCTCCTAGAACCGCTTCTACGTTAAATCATTTATATCTTCATTTCCTGATTTATATCTTTTTCTTTTCCTTTCACCGGACACATTATTTTCTATGTCCTCTAAAATTTTGGCATTTATTTTTAATATTTGGAGAACTTGCGTCCTGCCAACACCGAGGTCTTTTAGCAACGGCCCGTGCACTTTTTCCAGTTTCAAGCATTGAATTGTGTTTACATGCCATCAGCTGTTTTCTTTGTAGGAATGTTAACGTGGCAAGAAAACGTGACTCGCAGTCAAGAAAGCTTGTCAAATGACTTGTGGTCAAAACGGCTGTTAAACAAGGTTCAATCGTGATTTCGGGGACGAAAAGAGTAGCCACTGGCCGGGTTAGACAGGTGGCCGTTACATTAGGTATCATTAATGAACAAAAACAATCGGGAGGGTCTGAAATGGTTGTTATAAGCAGGTGGCTGTCTAACTAAGGTGGCCGTTACGACAGGTTAGACTGTACTGGATCCACACAGAATTGTTGAAGTAATAACCAACATGTAATCTTCCCTATATATCCCGTATCAAAAAAAAAACCCCCAAAAAACTTCATTGTATAAATGCCAAATTTTTATCAGAATTAAGAATTAGTATTTAAATTTGAATACTCTCTGCTAAGGAAGAGGATTCTGATAATGTACATGGTAAGAGTATAATTTTCTGCTGGGAAAATTTTTTGAGAACATTCCAGTTTATGTGGTTCTGAAATTTCATTTACAAATTATTTTGAGTAAGGTTATTTTTGATTGGTTGGGAATTATGTGAGTAGTTCTAGACTAGTAGTGGCCAGAGGTTGAGAGTTTTCCAGGAATACCCCTGAATATTAGCCCAACCAATTTTTGCACATGTCCTGTAGAAGTAGGGCACATTAATACACCGAAAAAAGTAGTACAATTTTTTTCAAAAAAAACAAAGGTCACATCAGGTGAATATAAAAATGGTCTTGTAATGAAAAGATACGTTTAGAATTTTAACATTTTGAACTACACAAACATGTGAACATTATTTTTTTTAAATCTATGCATAGATTTCTGTGATCAATGTTTTTGAACTTTTGCAGAGAGTTGATTTGTTACTAGCAGAGGTAGACGTGGCTCGTATCATGGCAAGGGAGGCTGTGGCAAGAGCAGAGAAGACGTTGACAGAGGCTCAAGATACACTAAAGACATTAGAAGGTTTGTTGCCTGTCTTGATTGCAGTATTTCTGAAAAATTATTCTCACAATTTTAAACCAGATTCAAACCTTCTTAAAACTGCTTGAGACTAATTATGGATAGAAACATTTTGTTTTCAAGAATTTAGAAATGCCATAAATTGCATGTCGAAAATTTATGTTCTATAAATAATCCGTAGTTCATGTGAATTTAAATTTGCCTCGATCTCACTAAAAATATATTAGCGAGACAAAATGACAAGAAGTCTTATGCATGTTATATTTTGAAAGTCAAATCAAGGGGTTAGAAAGACCATACTTAAACAGTCGTACTTGCATAATTAAGTGAAAATACGGTTCTTGTATATAGAAAGAGGTTTTTTGGTAAGTAATGCTGTATTTATGTTTTTCCCATCCAGGTTTTGATAAAGAAAGACAAGAGAACCAAGGTAAAGCCACCCAAGCACTTCAGAATATACCAGAGATCGAAAACTTGATCGAACAAGCTGAGAACAAGACAAAAGAAGCCAGCAGTGCCCTGAGTGGAGCAGAATCAGATGCCGATATGGCACTCTCATTAGCTCAACTGGCACAACAGACGGCAACCAATTCCTCAAAGGTTTGTAAAAGCAATTATCCCATCGCATTAAGTATTTTGATTTTATATCGCTTGTGTCTTTTAGAAAATGCTTAAATTTGGTGGTGATAAACATGCATGTGTGAACTGGAGACAAGCTGGGAATCCTCCTATTGTTTAATTTACAAATGCCCGAAATAATACCTTTTGGCACACTTTTTCATTTTCATGTCATAAAACAATGGCCCATCAAACAGTCATTCTATCATGATGCTTCAACGAGAGGTCATGATTAAAATGAGTCTAGTAATCCCACATTTCCAGCTCGACCAAAGTGACTGGGGTCAAGGTTGTGTCCTTAAATGAACCACATTATTCACAGTTTTAGTGTAACCACCTATGAACAGGTATTGGCTTCACCTGGGAAGTGAACTTGCAGTGGAGTGGTGTCTTGTTTGGGGATATTCTGTCTCTCATTTATTAGTCACTGTAGAAGCTAGGTATAATATATTCTCATAAACCATTATGGTTTGGAGTAATATTTCTCACAGTTGACTCTCGGTACTTTGAAATCGAAGGACTCATTTTAAAGAGTTCAAGGTAATCTAAGTTTGAGTTAGAGTTGTATATTTTTATGAAGAATTTAGAAATCGAGTTAAATCTAAATTCATATTCCTTTTGTTTGGGTAAACAAGAGTCAACTGTTAATGTTAGACTTGGAGATACTGATTGTTGTTGTAGGGAATGTGAATGTGTATAGTATTGCAATAATTCAGGCAGTGTTAAACAAGAAGTCAAATTACCCTTGATTGCAGCTCTATTGATACTTTCAATCTTGTGTGTTTAGGAGGGAAGTAGGATTCGTGAAGAAGCGAGAGTTACTAAAGACCAGGCATTGAAGCTCAAAGACGCAGCAGACAATCTGTATGAAGAGATCAACGCAACCGCGGTAGAAATAGGTGACCATGAAAATCAGGCCAATAAAGATGCACAACTTACCGAAAATGTAAGAATAGAAAGTGTAAATTCCATCTATTAACTTAAGTGTAACAGACTGAGATACTGGCTCAGAGCAGTTGGTAGAGCATCCAAATGGTAGGTGGAAGGTTGTGTGTTCAGATTCCAGTCTAGCCATCAATTTTTCACCCTACCTGTTACATTAGTATGACCTTCAAATATGGAACATTTAGTTGCTAGGATTCTAATATTTCCTTGAATAGTTTCCAGATGAATTAAAAGATAAATACTGTGACAGATGCAAATCATGCTAATTCATAACTTGGCTTCAAAATTACATTGACCTCTCTGTGCCGAATTTCAGTTGTGCTCAAATAAATGCACAAATGTTAAATGGTTATGACAAGAATTTTATACTGGTCAGTTTTTTATGCATTTTGTGATCGGTGTTGGAGGTAATAAAGGAAAGGTCAGGTAAATCTTAGATCTATGTTAGATACATGTGGATTATGAATTTATCGTCAAATATCAATAAGCCGGCGTGGCCTAGTGGTATAGTGCTGGACTCCTGATCGGGAGGCCGGGGTTCGAGTCCCGCGCTGGTCATGCCGGTGTTCTGTCTTTCGGATGAGACAGTAAAAACCGAGGCCCCGTGTCGTGGGATGCATGGCATGTTAAAGATCCCTCACTGCTTCGGGTGGGTCCGTTGCAAAGGTCAAAATTTGTATGCCCCGCATCAGGCAGATGCCGTCACCATATATGTGAAATATTCTTGGTGTGACGTTAAACAAAAATCAATCAATCAATCAATCAAATATCAAAAAAAGAATCTCCGTATTATGTTTTTTCCCAAAAATTGAATAGCATGACTATTGCAACTGTGTTACTTTTGATCTGGAACTGGTAAAAAGGTTGACAAACAGAAATTTGAAAAAATGTAAAGGGAGCTTTATTACACTTGAAGGGGAACTTTTATAAAAAGGTTGACTAAAACCAACATTTGAGATACTTAATTTTGATTAAATATGAGATTGAACTGTGAATTTGTCAGGATCAGTTAAGGCATAATTCTGAAGTCTTGGGATAGTGTATCAAATCTTTATTTTCTTTTAGCTATCATACTTGACAGAAGATCACAGTTTGAACTTACAAAACCATGTCATCGATATAAAGTTTCGAAATGCCAGAATACTAACTAAAATGTATGTTGTATTGCTTCTGTACATTTTTCTTGATGTAAGTAAACTATTGTGTAATACTTTCATGGGAGTTCTATTTTTTTCAGGCTTTGAGGAAAGCGGATGAAGCAAAGAATGAGGCTAAAAGTGTATCCGATGATGTCATGAAGGCATTGGAAACGGTGAAAGACATTTCTAGAGTGCTAGGTAACTGTACATTTAGTAAATCAGAGAAAAAAAAAAGAATGAAATTTCTGTCTTTTGACAATTTGGTGGTCATTTCTGTTACATATGGTGAACATGTTTCATTACTCTCATTACAGGACGAAATAGACAATGCATCGAAAATTTGACTCTGTTGCTCATACTTGTCCATCATTGTCCTCCTCCTGAGGAAGATTTTAGGTTATGTTGCTTAAGTGCCTTTCATGCATAACTCTTTTACAGAATTATTATTGTGCCTCCTCCGTCCTCCCAGACCCTTGATCCTCATTTTCCTGACAAACTCTTTGGTTCACCATGTATTATTTACTTCACAAAATTGAACTTTAAAAGAACACTTCTTGAAATAACACAGAATAAGTTTAAACCTAAATGTGTATCAGTGTTTCAGTATAATATATTTTGTATTGTCGCCGGGTGTCGACCTTTAAAAACTACAATTATTATACATGGTAGGGAAAATGACATTCTGATTGTTTCAGTTTGGTCAGGAATGTATATGCATATACATCCTTGGTTTTAATATAGAATCATTTTTACAGAAATTGTGATTAATGTTCACAAGTTTACATCTGTTTCCTTCTGAGTATACAAATTTATGGATGTTTCGGGATATAATACTGTAAACTTTGTTTATTTCAATTCTGTTTATTTAAGCTTCAACATTGTTCAACAGTTCAATACATTTGATTGAGAGAGAGCTTTTGTATACATAATAAACTTTCTATATTTTTTGGATTCAGCTCAGTTACAAGGAGTCGACATCTCCAAGCTGGATGACCTGGAGAAGGACCTGAATGAAGCGGAAGCACTCCTGATGGACGTAGATCTACAGAGTCAGTATGACCAGCTAAGTGAGGCCAACGATAATGTGATCCAGCTGGTGGCACAGTACGAATACGACTTGAAAGAATTAGAGAAACAAGTGGATAATATACAGGACATCAAGGATGCTTTGCCGGAGGGTTGCTTCAAAAACATCGGTATTGAGAATCCTGGGCTACAGTAGGAGAGCGAACTTTAAAACTTACCTCGATTGTTATACAAACTTGACAGAAACCGTCGACATCTGTTAGAGCTTAATAGTATGGTAGCTAACAGCATAATGATAGAGAGCTAGCAGAGAGAACTGAGTGGGAAAGTATTCTATGTAGCTCTCACAGATGCCATGGTTACACTACGTGTATATATCACTTGTACAAAGTGAGAAACGAATACTCAAAATTCTGTAGTTTATTGCCATGTATTTACATACAGCTGATCTAAATGATTAAGAAGCTTTTGTGTTAAGCCTTTCTGCAGGTGTAGTCGAAACCTTTTGTATTTATTGTAACAAGTTGTACGTGAAGTCTCGTACTGTACAAAGGTGTATTAAATGAGTTATACCAATACTTACGATACTTCTACACTTTTTTTCATGTAGCACATTTTTTTTCATGTATAATTTACCGATTTTAATGATTGCATTTTTTTTGTATCAGATTTGCACTCTTATGCTCAATGTTGTGAACATATTTTTAATCTTGTAGAGTTTTAACTTTCAAGACAAAAATTTTTGCATGTGATTTTATATTCTTATCTCAGATATTTGAACAATTTTGCGGGTTGTCATTTACGTTAAATATTTATTCTAATGATACTCCATGTATTTTTCTGAAATGGATCACCTTGGGTTGTAAAAGTATCAAACTAGCTTTAATTTCGTATTGTAGAGTTTTTGTTTCGTAGTTTAGAGAAGTAGATATGATCATGTTTTCATTTTTTAACGTCTATATTTTTAGGTCAGATATGAAGTTTCATAATGGTGCTATATTGATTTAAGAGTGATATGATTGTTGTGACGAAATCCATTTGCTTATGTAGCGGCTTTAACTTTTATTATATTTTTGCCAGACGTTGCTTTTTTTGTGCGTGTCTTATACTTAAGCCCTGTGAATTTTGCAATTTTTTACTTGAATTTCGTTTGATTTTATCTCCTATAAATATTTTTGTCATGTAGAGGAATGTATCTCCAAGCGAATTCAAACAGTATTAGTTGCCACGACGACAAGATGGCTGTGGATCGCTTAAAAAATGGTATAGAATATGCAGGGATCAGAACAAACTATAGCAATTTGTGCATGTAACATTACATGTGTTTCTAAACATACATATATCTCTTCTAAACACTAACAAATATTTATAATGCATGTGTTTATATTTCACTTAATCATTCTTTGACAATAGGGCAATGTCATGAATGTTCCGCCGTACATGATGAAAGTCTGTAGCATAAAAACAAAAACTGACAGTTCAAACATTTATTTCATTAATGCACTACTTAGACTTCTATACTCATCTCATTATGCACAATTTGCTCATCCAGACTTGCTGTTTTGAAAGTTTTGATATGTATACTGGTAAATTTGAATTTTTAAAGAAATTGGTATTTCTGTTTTCAAAGGATTAAGAATATTTCTTTATTTTGAATATGGATCTTTGTTGAATTAATTGATGGATGAATACTTTTTTAATTGATTTGTGAACAATTTCTACATTCAACTGGTATGAGTCTTTAAAAATAATATTTTTGTATTCCATTTACTCGAATATTTGTGTATGCAACAAATTGAAAAAAGGAATTATTTAGTTTGTATTAAGTTTTCCTGTTGATTTGTTTTAGTTTTGAATACAATTTTCTTACTGATTTATATTTGGTTATCACAATCTATTCTGAAAAAAATAAATATAAAAAAGTTTTTAAAAGGAGAGTAGATTTTTGCGTTAGGTTTTGATATTAACAATTTTTCCTCATTATCTTCAGGGTAAAAAAAGTTTTGAGGATAAATTTTATATTGGCATAATATATACCTTTGTCTTGACTTCAAGCAGTGAATTTTTAATAAAATACTTTCTATGTAATCCAATAAGAAAAAATGTGAGTTTTATCTGTCCCTAACTCTTTGCATTCTCTTTTTAAACCAACTAAAATGCATTCTCTGGCGATGTTGGTCAACAGCATACTTTAAGACAATCCTTTCATCTTTACTTTGGAAAAAACTATATTTGGTATTGTCTTGTACAATCTTTTTCTTCAGTATTTCTTGAAGAAATTACATCATGTTTTCCTCAGCATTATATTGATAACGTTTCCTCGACTCGAGGTCTCAAGCGAAGTTTGATATTTCTGTACAGCCATATTCTTTCTCACTCATCAGCTTTTTGTATATTACATTATGTGCCAAATCCATTTTTCTGTTCATCTCCTGTGTTCTTTGTATGTATTTTTCGCTTGAGCCGATTTTCTTGTTGGGAAATCTTGTATTAGTGTATGTAGCAGCTGTAACATTTTGCTGTAGATTTATCATTTATAGAAATTTGAAACTTGTTCCTTCACATTGTACAATCCAGCTGTCATTTAAGGAAATAAAGGAAAGTTCATATTTTGAGAAATCCTTGATAGGAATTGACTTACATACCTCAGTGCTTATGACATAGATATGAAATATTGTTTAAATTCTTCATCAAAGCCATTGGTAAATTAAAGTTATTGGGTGATAATCTCATTTCTTAAGGAGTTTGGTCATTTTTCTGATTGTAGATCTATATTGTATTCATATATAAATTTCAACTTGATGATGATTTCCAGGTTGTCTTCTACATTTTCCATAGTGAATGTTTCTTCTCAGGTTGTGTTTAATCTTTCATAAATCTAGTATACTAACAGTAACTTTGGTACAGACTTTGGATGTAAAAGCCTTATTTTATACGAAAGTTTGATTTGTAGAAAGGCTAATTATAAGATAGCCCCTTGGGATGTGGCAAAAATCCTATTTGAGCCACTCTGAGTGAGGGCAAGGTCTAATCCTGGAAACACAGTTATCACAGGTCAAGGCCATTTCATGAGAATATTTGGTCTGTGTTGAGTCCTAGTTCTTGATACACATTGGACCATGAGACAAGGTCAAATCTTTGTATGTACCGGTAATATGCAGATGGTATGACCCACTCCTTGCAGACTCTGCACATGCCCAGGCCCCATTCTCAGGTTAAATATTGCACATTAAGTGACCACTTCTCTATCATTCATTTGATGGACACTTTGTTAACAAAAGATTATCTGTAAGGTATGACTCTGTGATAAGCTGCAGCTTCATATGTGATAAGTGATATGTGATGATATTTTGTAATGTTGCTTCACAAATCAAGGTTACTTGGCCAAGCTCCTTGTATAGTTTCTCCTACATTCTCTGTCATGTTTAAGATACTAAGCAAATAGATATATTACATACACATTCATATGTGGTAAACATTCAATTTATAAACATCCGTTTTTGTAGTGTATAGTTTTAAGTAAAAGATTTAAATGGATTTATTTGTACTTCATAGTTCTATTTCCAGTATAGGTTTTGTATTTTAGCAACCTCTGTATAGGTCAGGCTAGTGGTAAGTGTGGAAATCGTCTGTACAATTCTGTAAGTATGTATTCAATGATCCATTGTTTAAGCTATGATATCCTCTCTCTTTTAATAAAAATATTTCTGAAGTACATTATTTTGTTTGATATATTAATTCTGCAATTTTTGGAGGGTGTTGGTTTAAAGCTTTACATTCGATGCAGACGATCCGTTTACGATTTTCACCAGCTGTTTCTGCACATGACAAAAATGACGAACGTGATATTATGTACATTTATATCCGTATAAATGTCTTTGGAAAAACCATAATGTACCAAGAATGAAAAGAAGTGCACAGAATGAAAAACAAGTTCCCAAATAATATCTTTATAGGTGTATACGAGTGATTTGAGTAACAGATTTTACGGGGTCTGTGTAACAAAAATGATTTGGAATTTTAGATAACAGAGAAATTAAAATATGAAATATTTACAATCGTTTTCAATCATATTCTATGTGCATGTCCCTGGTGAGTTGTGTCATACAGCTTGGTCAGATACCTTCTGTCTTCACTTTCATGAGTCAGCTTATGCGGTATAAACGTTGAAATTCCAATTTGGGCATTGCAAACATTTTGAATCAGTGTAAAGGGTACAAAAAGTGCCGCCAATGTATTATATAATTGAGATATAGAAGTATTTTGTTATTCTAGCAGAAAGATACTTCTTTATTCAATCACAATCTAACGTAATATGGGAAGTGTATTAGTAAGTTATATGTGTTTGTTTAACCTGTTTGTAATAAACTTAATATAATTAAGGGGTGTGGAAAAAAGGAAAGGAAAGTGTTGCTTGCAGCTTTGTCAGCATTATCCTGGGCAAAGGTACACGGTGTTGATGACAGCATGTAAGGTAGTAACAATAAAACTCGATCACCCTGATCACTTAGGTCAGTTAGACTTGCTCTAATCCCTCTATTATATTTTTAATTTTCCAGTATCAAATAGAGATGAGTTGTATTTAATGAGTAAGAGAAATATTACTCGTGTGCTCTCTAATGATACTTTAAAGTTCCCCGTGGAGGGTTTGACTTTAGTGTTATTATACCCTTTTTCTTGATGTTATGTGACGATGACGCTTTCCACAAAGTGTTTGTTCACATTTTTGTATATATGCAGTGCTGAATAATATATTTTTCGTCTGTATGTAAGGGCACTCACGGCAGGTGTGGCTACGCAAACAGGAAAGGCTCACTCATCCCGGGCACCTGGTCTCACTTCTGAATTTCAGGAGTCCGTGAAAGTCGACTGTGGTACATTGTTGTTAGTCATGTGACACTAGTTACTTTCCTATTTTACATTTTCTATTCAATCAAATAGAACGACAAAAAATAGTTATAGAGGGATTTGAGCAAGTCTATAGACAGTTTGTTTAGTAAACTGAAAAACAAAGTCAAACTCAAACAAAAAAGAAAAAACCCAAAACAACATCCCGGCCAAAAACACCCTCCCCCCCCCAAAAAAAAACCCCGAAAAAAAAAAAAAAAAAAAAAAAAAACCAAAAAAAACACCACAACGACACCCCCCCCCCCCCCAAAAAAAAAAAACCCCAACGATTTTACCATAGTGACTAGTCCGCTATCGTGATGTCAAGAAACCTTATCATAGTAACTTGTAAGTCAGTTTACATCTTTCGCTGCTGTATTGCGCGAGTAGTTCGGGTTGTTGTTTTAAGTTTGGATTCGATCAGAAATTAGTTATCTCTAAAATCTAAATAAAGAAAGTTGCTTTAAATATGGGGTCGAAATCCAGGTCCGGACTCTCCGGCTCTAGTATGCGACAATGGGCGTTATGGGGTAAGAAAGATAACTAGTACAAGAAGTATGCTATAAATCACATGACTCAAACAAGTACACAGGAAGTTGTTGTGATTACAGCAGTGGAAGGTAAGAAAATGTGTAAATTTCATGATTCAGAGGAAAAAGGTTTGTCAGCATCAGGGCCGTAAGTAGCATTTCAGAAGTGTGGTGCCAACCTTGATTATGGTTTCATTTCGTAATGCTATGAAATATACAGTCCATGATCGGCAAAAAAGCGTGTGTATGGAGGGGGGGGGGAGGATTCTCTTTTGAGAATCTTGCACGTGGCCGTTTGTTATGCTGTTGTTTACTACATGTATTGCCCCTCACTAGAATCTCTTTTCAGCTCTTCTGTACTTTATTTTGGTTGCGTGATTTGACACCCCTGTGCACTAACGATAAAAAATCCCACCGTTCAAACCTTTTTTCCTGCAGGTCACAGATAATATCCAGACATATTATCCTTCATGCTCGTGTAAAATATTCCATCATATACCCCTACAACACTGATGAATGTCCAGGTGAAAATAACAATACAAATTCTCGCTTCAATCACAGCCATTTTTCAAAACTAAACACGTGAGCATAAATAATCAGTAGTCTGTTTTCAAAGGGCGGGAAATTCAATACTGGTTTGTATATTCAATCTTCTCGTTTAATCATGAATGATTTTGTAAACACACTATAAGTCACGTGACTAGTTTTGTCTTGATAGAAACATGGCTGCGATCGAAGCGAAGATTTGTGCCATTATTGTCACCTGGACATTTATCAGTGTTGTAGGGGGTTTATGTATGATGGGAAATATAGCTAGATTTTATCTGTAACCTGCAGGAAACAAGGTTTGAACAGTGGGATTTTTTATCGTTAGTGCACAGGGGGTGTCAAATCACGAAAACCAGAAGAACGTAAAGAAGTACTGAAAAGAGATACTGGCGAGTGGCAATAGTAAACAACAGCATAATAAAGGGTCACGTGTAAAATTCTCAAAAGAGATTAGGGAAAGGAGGTGCCCCCTCCCCTTGTTCTTACGGGCCTGAGCAATGTTTTTGAAAATAAAGAAAAAAAAAAGAAGAAACTGATAAATGGAATAACTTTATTTGGAGATATTATTTTTAGATAGAGTAACTGATTATAATTTAGTGTTGAATGCAATCGATGAAAATCCTTAATTAAGCCTCGATTCAGTTTCAGAAAATCATTATTTTACGTCCCAGAAATGTCTACTAAAAACTGCCACTCCTGCTTGAAACAAGATCAGCAATCCGCCATCTACTCAGCTTGTTATGAATGCCAAGAATTCTATTGTAAGGCATGTACAGACAGTCATCTGAAATTGGAGCCCACTGAAGATCACGGCATATTTAAACTTTATCTACCCGCAATTACACCGTCCGTCAATAATGAGGACGAACTGGCTTCTGATCTGGTGACAACGGATAACAGTGATCAGCCTTGCGCAGCCGAGGTTGCTGTGAAGAGCAGGGAGGATGAACGTAAAAGAAGACGTGCAGCTTTACCAGGAGGTGTCAGAAAATCGTTGAGACGAGCTAATCCAGGTAACCAGGTAGCCAGAGACATCAGTGTCCAAAGGCCTGAAGATACATGTGGCATTGGTGTAGTTGGTATATTGACAGTACCTGGCAAAGTTGTTGTAGTAGACAGTAGTAACAAAATGGTCAAGTTGTTTGATGATAGCGGTACTTACGTGTCATCTACTGCACTCAAGGAGGACATGACACAGGCAAGCACACGTGTCAGTGACGACACATTCGCTACATGCGGTTTCGATAAGAAAGTATACATATGGAATATACACGAGCAGACAGTAACGTGTAGTGAAGTTACCTACCCTGTTCACCATCACGCGTTCGGTATCGCGTATAATGGTACGTACTACAGTGTGTTGCTTGGCAACAAAACCATTACCATTCTGGACGGACAGGGAGGACACGTCAGGGGAATCACAATAGAGGGAGCATTCGGGAGAGAAATAGGAGTAGGATATGGCCTATGCATGGATGATCATTCTCATAATATATATGCCTCGTGCTGGGGAAACCTTAGTAACGGCGTATTATGTGTGTCTATAGAGGGTGAACCGTTATGGTTCACTGCCGTGTCATACGATCTCCGGGGGATAACAGAAATACGTGGCGTCTTGTGTGTAGCTGATTTTGCCAATCGGTGTTTACATTTATTATCAAAAGCGGGGAAGTATGAACGGAAACTGCTGGACAGGAGGGGGTTGGACAGTGAGCCCCAATACATATGTTACGACGATCAATGTCAAAAGCTGTATGTCAGTTTCCTTAAAATCCCAGACATGATATCAGTATATTCCGTCACGTTAAAATGTAGTAGATATGTAGACTGATGAATCCTTCGTCTGGTCGCTCTCGGTTCGGCTATGTCGAGTTACCAGTGAGTAAATCCCGTATATGGAGTAGTGTGTCAAAGTCGTCCAGTTTGACTGCTGAGAATGATATAAAGTTTACAGACTCAAATTAGTTAAACTTTGTGTTATTTTCATCAATTTTAAATATGCTACATATTTCACCTACGTTTCACCATTTACTAATTGCCGAAAACTCGGTAAGTGTTATGTCCTGCTTCCTCGAAGTGAAAGTGGTGGAATGAAAATGCTTGTTTAAAATACAATTTCGCGACACAAATTTAACATTTTGATTTCTGCTCTTTTTTGTTAGGTTACAGAGGTGGGGGTAGGTTGGGTTTATTTCATCGTTAAACGGAAAGAACAAAACCAAAATTACAATTGCGTAACTTGTAAACCAGCCGATAGTTGTACATTTACAAATAATTACGAAATAACTGTATAGCATTTTAGAGATAATATACAAACAATATGGTATGAAAAGCTTCCTATATTTCCAAATTTCTCCTAATCACTTTTGAAAAATGTACCTTAGTTTTTCATCGAAAGCAACTAAGATTCTACTTTAATAGATATTTAGTTTGGTTAAAGAATATAAATAGTAATGGCTTTGTGTTGGTATCCATCAAAACAAAAGAGTGCATTTAAATATTAAAGTGGAATTTATAAGGATCGAGTACTTTTATTTATTCAGATTTCAAACAAGAGATGTGTTTCTTAATAAGTCGACAACGTCAGAATGTGTTATTTAATGATGATGTATGTATATACGTAGAGGAAGTTCATGACCAAATTGACCGAAAAATAAAGGCCAAAAAAATCCATCCAAGGACAGCTATATATGAGGGAGATACGCCTTAGATTCAGAGTAATTTACAAACCTTTTTATAGTAATTTTGATATTTCAAAAATTTAGGTCAGTACAGAGGTAATGAAAACTGGACCGAGGACGTCCTAGGGAACTACAGTCCACCAGGGTTCTGACCCAGTGAAATGACATACAACCCTAAACAATCAACCAACTCACATCTACCTTTTATTTTACCTCATCTCGTGTATTTTCTGGATACAAACCGTAAAAATATCATAATCAGACTGTGACAAGATTTCCTTGATACTTAGTGTAGAAATACTTTTGGGAATGCGTTTATCAGGTGTGAACGATTTGGAATATTTCTGTTTTCTGTAGGCCTTTTACAAAAACTTATCTAATAGATATCTAAGTCTTTAGTTTATACAAATCTCGTAAGTGAAATCTTGCGTCCTTTTCACGAAGGTTCTCGAAAATGAAATCTTAAGAATTAATTACGAACAAATTCACGACAAATTTAGCAACTAATCGCAGGTGCCTTTCCATCTTCCGGTGTAACATGTAGCTGATTATTAGTACAATGTACATTTCAACAATTAAAACATTTAAGATAAAAAAATCTTATCTAAGATATTTTTAACATGGACTTCCACAATGTCAGTCTTGAGCATCACTGAAGAGACATACGTTATCGAAATAAGAGGGAAAGGGAAGGTAAGGATTTTTGGTTGGGCATCATTAGAAAATGATGTCCCCGATTCTTACTCCTTGTAAATAACCAGTTGATGGAAAGGAATTTTACCTTTTCACTAAACAACATATATGTGACACCAACAATTATTATCTGTTTTTTTTTTCTGGAGCATGTAAAGTTCAGTGGATGAGGTGATCGGCCCGTGACTAAGAGGTCAACGATTTGATATCCGCCAGTGACTCGTCGGTGTCATGTCCTTCAGATAGCAATTTGTAATCAGACAATTACGATTATGCATTTAGGCGCAGAACTAAACGTCCAACAATGTAGGTATATAACTGACTCAGTGCCATCGACACACAATACAATAAACGCCCAACAATGTAGGTATATAACTGACTCAGTGCCATCGACACACAATACAATAAACGCCCAACAATGTAGGTATAACTGACTCAGTGCCATCGACACACAATACAATAAACGCCCAACAATGTAGGTATATAACTGACTCAGTGCCATCGACACACAATACAATAAACGCCCAACAATGTAGGTATATAACTGACTCAGTGCCATCGACACACAATACAATAAACGCCCAACAATGTAGCTATAACTGACTCAGTGCCATCGACACACAATACAATAAACGCCCAACAATGTAGCTATAACTGACTCAGTGCCATCGACACACAATACAATAAACGCCCAACAATGTAGCTATAACTGACTCAGTGCCATCGACACACAATACAATAAACGCCCAACAATGTAGCTATAACTGACTCAGTGCCATCGACGCCGGTTTTTGATGATTTAAGGGTCATGTTTCCTTGTCAGATTGTTGTTGTTATAAGCCATGAACATAAATAACAAAATACAAAAATATGCCTTTACAGTATACACAAGTATTTAAAAATGAGAGTCAACGAAATTAACATTAAAATACGGGCCTTAAACAGTCCTATTGATTAGTTTAAACATTACATTTGCTCGGAGACCGAATTTACAGAGAAATGCGTTAAAGATTTGCGTACAAATGAAATACAAATAAAACTAATGGAATCGTGCCTAATAAAGTTTTATTTTTAATTTTTAATTACAAATATACATATACATCTCCATGCATGATATTTTTGTTTTCTCTTAAAGGATATACGGGTAACTTTGAAAAAGATCAAAGTCTGTGAGTCATAATTAAGTATATTAAAACCACCCTTACAACTTCTTGTTATACTCCCTGAGGATGATGCAGATTTCCTACAGTAAGATCAACTCCGGTAGCTGCCCATATCACCTAGAGTGATGTTCTTATTCAGGTGGCGCCGACGATCTGGGTTCGATTCCCGGGTTGCGCCACTATGTTTAAGAGGTTGGTAACCTCCTGCTTCCATGTTGAATTAATGAAAGCAAGGTAAAACGCCAATCAACCAACCAACAATTTATTCAGGTTCATTAGAACATGGCCTGGCTCCTATTTCAGTATCGGGATTTTACGACCTCTCAGCTAACTAACTTGATTATTTGGGGTGCACAAAGAAAGAAACAAAATCAGATCTCAATACCTATTCGATTATTGGTAAAACCAAGAAAGACATTCACATCTTCACTGCAAATGGATCAACTAATCTGGTGTGTGCATGGAGATTTTATTATGTTTCATATTTTGTGGTATTATTTCGCGTTACTTTCCACATTTCGTCATCTTTCCTAAGTATAGATATTTATTGAAAAGTAATCATTAGCTCACCTGAGCCAAAGGAAGTAAGTACTCAGGGTCCTCTACCAAAATGTATAGTTGGATCTGATCTATCACCCAGGATGGCCGCCAAGGACTTTTATTGGCTGAAACATTTTTGACTTCTCTTCATTAACCGCTTCCCATAAATTTACCAAATCTTGTAGGAAGTAAGTACTCAACTTCGTCTGCCAAAATTATGTCTTCCGACCTGATCTCCAACCAAGATTGCCGCCAAGGGATCTCATTCACCGACACATTTTCACCTTATTTTCATTAACAACCTCAATGAGTTTCACCAAATCTTACCAGAAATAAATACGCAAGGTCTTCTACCGAAACGATATCTTTCAACAAGATCAGTCATCCAAGATGTCTGCCAAGGGCTTTGACACATTTTCAACTTCTTTTCAGTAATTGCTGTACAGAGTACCACCAAACCTTACAGGAAGTAAGCTATCAAGGTCCCATATCAAAATTGTATCTTTTGACCGAATCTGTCATTTAAAATGGCAGCCAAAAGCTATGGTTAGCTGTGATATTTTTCGACTTCTTTTCATTAATCACTTCACATAATTTCACCAAAGTAGGTCCTCTACCAAATCTTTATCTTTGACCTGATTTGTCATCCAAGAGAGTTTTGATTAGCTGACACATTTTTTTTTTCACTTTTTTAGCAACAACTATACAGAATTTCACAAAACATTGTAGAAATAAGTACTCAAATTATTTTACCAAAATTTAGCTGTCATTTTTTGTGAATAAGCAAATTGTGCTCAGGTGAGCGATATAGGTCCACTTGGGCCTCTTGTGTTATGCTTTATTCTCCTGGGCTGGCTTTTGTCATTGAGTCAGATATCTTTCTTCCTATGTTTTGCACTTGATTGTGCTGCTTTTACGGTAAGTAGGACGGTGGGCGTCTGTAAACCGGTACACCACACCAACTAAGTGACGTTTGTTGCTTTAATTGATCGTCCTAAGTCAGTATCGTAACTGCAGTACAATCGAATATTTTCATGTCGTTTCTGTGTTGTTTTTTTTCTATTTTCATGTTTATGTGGATGTCCTTGGTGATTTGTGTTATACAGCTTTGTCAGTTTTTTTTCTCTCTTCGATGTAGACTTTAACATGCGGAAAGAAACCTCACGTACCCATACTTTTGAATGAAAGCATAGTGAAAAAGGAAGTACATATTCGAATTTAATTACATAATAATAATAATAATAATAATAATAATAATAATAATAATAATAATAATAATAATAATAATTTGTGTACAGCACTAACAATTTACAACTCTGATATAAAAAAAAACCTATCATGTACATGCAACGTCAACGTACATGATATGTTTGCATATTCTAATGATACCAAATTGTACATCTCTTATATGATCATTATTCTTACTACAGTCATTGTAGAAGATATCAAGGTACTCTGAAGTAGGATAAATGAAATACATGTATCCAAAAAAACAGATTCATTCTATACATCCTGAATGCTGCAATACGATACACAATTCATAATTCCATATGTAGTGTCATTATGTAGCACGTTGACGTGTGCTTATATCCAATAAGCTTAAGTAAAGGTGACAGGAGTTATATTCTTCTAAAATCGAATCTGAAGATATTTTCTTGGATACCATAAACGTAATGCGTGCCTTATCATACTGTCCTAGTAACCACCAGCAATGACCAGCTATATTGAGGGAATGATGTTTACATTGTCCACCTCTTTCGTCTGTCGCAGCGTCAATGAGCATACGCAATGCACTTTCACGTCCTTTGACGTCACCAAGACCATGATAGCACAAGAACATTAAGTAATAGGAATACACATATGGAGATATATGCACTATACCGAATACACCAGAACACTTCAGTTCAATCTGTACTGCAGCTGGAAGAAAATCTATTTGATGCTTGCTGAATACAAGGTCAAGAATTATTCCCTGTGAGAGAATTTTTGACATATTTAAGTTCTCCTTGCATGATATATTTTTAAAAAGTTCTATTACTTTGGATTTGTTTCTAGTATTATCATTTCCAAAATACACAGCATAAGGAGGAATAGAGGAAAACATATGGTTTATGATTGTCAAACATGCATTGAAGTCTTTTTGTAGTAGAAGCCTTGTAGCATATAGAAGTCTGGTGGATGTCAAGTCGTATTCTAAATTTTCCATCTTATGTATGTGAAGTATTTTGTATAAGGATTTATTGGCTGAAGACCGAATTCCAAATTCATCAGTGTAACAGAGATACGATACCATCCATTTACATAAAACCTCTTTAATTTCAGTTTTAATTGATCTACAAAGAAATCGAACAATAACGTCGTATTTATATCGTGAAACTATGTTGAAATACATAAGCGTCTGGAAAATTAAAAGAGGTATAAGACCAGAAAATGTTTTAATGCACTGAAAGACATCATTTCCTGATGTCCTGATATTAGACGGACTGACTTCTATGGAGGCTTTACAAAGTGTATCGCTTGTATTCATGACACCTTCAATTTCTAAATCTGAAATGGAATCCAATATCATAATCACTGCCTGCTGTGCTTCTCCTTTTACTTTTATTTCAAATAGATTGAAGTCTGGCATAAAATAATGACTAAGATGACCAGAGATGACATGCTTATGTAAAGTACAAAGAAGATACCTAAAACACCCTGTGAGATTCTCTGGCTTCCAGAAGGAAGGTTCTGTTTCCTCAATAGCCCAAAATATGAGAGTTTTGAGAAAATATGAGCAAAGAGGCATATCATGTGTTGATAATTGTAGAAAACATGGTTTAATATATTCTTTCAGAACAATTTTCAGAAAAGCATAGCAATGCATTTGAATATGATTAAATGACCAAACAAGTTCTCTTTCAGCGAATGAAAACGAAACTCTCCATTCCATTTCTCTCTGTGATGATAACGGATGACCGATTGGAACAAGATGGAAACCAGATTGTATTATCTTTCTCTTGAGAGAATCATCAGGCCAATTATGTTGACGTTCACGACGTATCCATTCATCACACGTCTCTGGCCAGGATGAGCACTTGAAACACTTCACGTGGTCATAGGAAAAAACACCATAGACAACTTCCAATGATGGTCCTTGAGATGATTTATGAAGGCTTTTGAAAAATGATCCTCTTTTTAACGTATTTAACGTAAACAAGAGACTACTAAGAAAAATGTCATGGTCGATTTGTTGGGACATCATTAAACACTCTTCATTACATAAACTCCTACCAACTAATTTCAATAATACAAAACACGAGTTACTTTGGCTCGGGACGATTAAGAAGTCGTCATCCGGATGACAATCAGTATGAGTACCCTGCACGACTTTAACTTTTCTAATCTCGTGCATAAAGTCTTGGTCACTTCCAGGTAGATCTAATCCCTCAGCCTTACTGCCTGTGAATAAAATACTCAGTATATCAGTAGATAATAACTCATCATGTTCTCTACAATAATCCTGTCTAAGTTTCACCATGGCAGGTGTTCCTGTCACTATATCCATCAGTTTTAAGATGTGGGTTGTATCTGTCCCGTCGTCAAACCTGTCAACATAACAAAGAACACCTAGATTTACTATGTGTAAATGTAAACGTAAGAATACTTAACAAAACATACTCTTTAACAAAGTTTCGGCCACTGGGCATTTATCAAGTGAAATAGAAGAAGTAATTAATGAAAAACACTCTTTCTTACAAATTTCTGATACACAGTTTTCTTTCCTGTAAAAGATTTTGTTATAGTATATAATACAATGTGAAACTTTTTTATTACATTTATGTTTTATGACATCCGGTTTTGATTACTTCATTATGAACTACGGCCGTTACAATTTTGTAAAATCAGTACCCCTTCTCAAATCATAGTTTGATAAAGAATTGAACATTCTTTCATATTAACATATTTCTAGGTTAGCATCACAGTAAATTGTATAAAAGTTAAACTCTTACTATGGGCAATCCATTGTGTTTTAATTTTCAGTACACAATAATATGAAAGAAACAAGAGGAGTTACTGGCTCAGTTATGTGGCAGAAGTTACCATGGCGCTATACAATATATTAATATAATAATATACTAGCACATATAACACATTACAAAAATATTTGATTGTAGTGCAATTACGATACCGGCTTAGGATGGTCAGATGGTCATTTAATTTGACAAAAGCCAAACAAATGGCGTGGTTAACCGGTTTACGGACCCACCTTCCCACTCGCTGTAACAGCAGAACAATCAAAGGACGTACATTAAAAAATTTATGAATAATCCTCCATGTAAAGAACAAGGGTCAACAGGTATCGTATATTGAGAGGTCATAAAAATATAAACACGTAAGGTATTGTAAAACACATAATGATATAAAAATATATAGAAGACACATTATTTCTATTATTACGAACCTTGACTCTTGATCAGACGGTCCCTCCTGCCACTGTGATTTACCTGTGCCTATAAAAGTGAAAACATCAACGATTCAGTTTCAGTGCTTCTTTATTGACCCGAAATACATATACTTCCAATTCACTGCCACAAAAGTTTGTATCATTATAATAAAATTAAGAGTATTGCTCATGTACAGCTCTGTCATAAGAAAGGTTCTATAGCTCTAACAGTTTGGGCAACTTGATAATAAGTTTGCTTTTCATATATTTACGCTTTGGGTTTCCATAGTTTAGGCCTTGGGCATCACTGAAGAGACACACATTGTTTGTCGAAATGTGCATATGGTGCACTAAATTTGTTCTGACATTTTTATAGACTGACATCACGTGTAATGTATTTTTAAACTCATTTTAGTTTTATGATTATTGAAGAGAGTTTCCTATCCAAGGGATACATGTCTGATTCTTATTATTTGAATAAGCTCAGTATATTTGTATATTTCATCTATTGTATTCAATAGATATGTACATTGCTTATTTAAAATAATACAATTTTAATACACATAAGCGCCATGTGAACATTCGTGCAAATAAATGTATACGTGTCTGGCCTGATGCGAATCCACTTCTTTCATGAATAGACTCGTCAGATATTCAGGTGTCAACCTAGGCACTCAAATTTACAATTTGTACATTCTTATAAATTTCATCTGAAAAGCGTTCTCCTAACCCCATTTCTTTGTATTACGTATTAAATGTAATAACAATACCACCTCCTGTCGGTTTGTGGAGATCGTTGTCGAAAATTTCATCATCTACATGGAATGATTTTCTGTAGTAGACTTTACGGAATTCATGAAATCCTGGTTGTTCGCTGGATTTGGTTTTCTCTTTTTCTTCCTCTAAAAGTGTTTCCATGCAATGTGCCATATCTACCTATGCATTATAGGAATCGTCCTGTA
Organism: Pteria penguin; assembly: GCA_035048485.1. Taxonomy (NCBI): domain Eukaryota; kingdom Metazoa; phylum Mollusca; class Bivalvia; order Pterioida; family Pteriidae; genus Pteria; species Pteria penguin. Next base: position 53,687,327 of record CM068586.1, on the reverse strand, counting down.
GCCATATGAATTTTACAGTTAATAATAACAACGTCATTAGCAACAATATGAAAATGATAGTAAGGGATAGTCATGGCAAAGGAGACGAACCGGAAGAGGAATGTGATTCTGAAATTATGACCTTGCCATAATTGTGTGAATCCTGTTAACAGAGCCATTACATATTATTTATGAATCTTCACATTCAATTGTTTTGGCATTATGAAAACCTCAAAATGGAACTAATGAAACAAATTAATCTAAGATGTTTATATTTACTAGTACCGTCTTGTAATATTTTTCTTTCTTATCTTAATGGTGTTTTCAAAATATGTTGTTCATTGGATATTAATATAATATATTGTCTACTATTCTGTAAAACTTACAGATGGAGATCACGTGACAAAGAATTCCAAGAAAGAAGGTTCACTTAAACAAAGGATTTCAATGACATTCTATATTACACTATGTGTTTATGAACAAGTTGTAATTTGAGATAATCGTTTTTTGTTACATCACAAGGTGCTGAGAGTTTGTTTTCTCTGATAAGTGTGAAGCCGGTGTGGCCTGGTGGTATCGCGTCGGACTCCTGATCGGGAGGCCGGGGTTCGAGTCCCGCTCTGGTCATGCCGGTGTCATGTCTTTCGGATGAGACAGTAAAAACCGAGGCCCCATGTCGTGGTATGCATTGCACGTTAAAGATTCCTCACTGCTTCGGATGGGTCCGTTGCAAAGGTCAAAATTTGTATGCCCCGCATCAGGCAGATGCCGTCACCATATACGTGAAATATTCGTGGTGTGACGTTAAACAAAAATTAATCAATCAATCAATCTCTGATAAGTGCAAGAAATTCAGTTGGATTAACATTTTTCTCAGAAACTTAAGATTCAATCTACGATCTTGGCTACACTACAGATAGGAGGAAAATAATCAATCTCTATTGTCTAGTGAAGATTGAGAAAATCATTAACCCTCGTGTAAAGTCAACTTGTTCACGTTTCGACAAGCCTAGACATGGATTATGTTAACTTGACACTCAGTTTGATGGATTTCTCAATAATCACCATATCAGTGGCAAATTCAGGATTCCGAAAAGGGGAGGGAATGGGGGCGGGGGTGTTCAAGTATTAGTCAAAACAAATTTGCTTATACTATTTGAATATCTTCAACCCAATCATCTACATATGCCTTGTAAATTTGTGGCGAAAAAGGAGTGGCGCCGCTGCATACAATAGGGATGGAGTCTATTAAACTTCCGAGAACCTTGTAACAGGGAAAGTTTTTTCCTTCATGAAATTTTGTAGGAATGTTGAAATAGAATGATGTACGGGGATAAAAAACGATGATGTTTAAATAACTATGGCTTAAATATCCGGTTACATAGCAAATAGTCAAATTAAAAGGAAAAATAACCCTAAATGTTTTGCGGTATCGATTAGGAGCATCAATTAACATCAAATGTTTTCAGTTAGTTTCAACCCATGTTGAAAAATATCTGTGACAAGTGAGACACTCTGATTCATGTAGCTATAGAAACGTAAATGCGAATTTCGACAACCCATGTCTCTTCGGTTATACTCAAGAATGAAATGACCAAATCGATCTAAAAGTAAGAGCCGAAAAGCCGTCCTAGGGATAGAACTTTGCATGAGGTAGTTAATCTTTAGATTTAGAATTATTTACAATTTTTGTTCACCTTTAATTTGAATAATATATTTCGGGTCAGTACAGAAACAGTGACGGATTTTAAAAATCTTGAACGTGTGGATTACGTAGCATCTCCTACTTGTTAACAACAACCGTCATGGCAAACAGAAGAAGGATTTAAAGGAGAATTTGTAGTAAATTCTACCGACCGTACGAATGTGAGGTCATCTTAAAATATCAATGCTAATAATGCTTGCTTCTTTGATTATGTCGGCATTCCTAGAATGACAATTTTGTAATTGTATTTTAGGAAAATTGAAAACGTAGAATTTTAATTTTTTTTTCTCATCTTCGAATATAGAACTATCGGATTCTTGTTTATTTCTTTATCTTATTTCTATGCCTATCAGACCAGAATAATGACACGAAACTGATATCTGATCAATTATTGACAAATCCATAGATGCTTGGATAGCATATCTATTGAATATCATTACTATTTTAAATGCATTTAATACTGGTATGACAATTGGATAACTTTAATTCGATTCCGTCGCCCAGATTTATCGTTGCGTCTAAGTTGTTCATTACACAGAAAGGTTGTTTCAATTTGATTTCTGAAAAGAATCAAGCTGATTTGATTTATTTATATACATTTATGTAACAGGAGTAAGGTCAAGTTCTCCATAAATCTAAGAAGGCTGATTCTGAATTTTGTTCCTCTCGATCGCTCCGTCAGGCATTTCATTGATATCAAATTTTTAGTTTTATTAAATAGATAATAAATGAAACTAAAATACATGTATAACAATTTTAAAGACCGATAATACTGTATAAAAATAATAAAAATACTACTGATGATAATATTTTCTTGTAAAATAAACATGTATAGAAAACGGTCATTTTCAAATATTTTCCTAGCCCGCTTCTATATAGTAATGGCCCTAGTACAAAAAAGCGAAAATTTATCGTAAAGGAAAACAAACTCAATTCATATAGAAACCATTGTACAAGTGTCTTTGGTCTGACGTCTAATGTGGTATAAATTCTTTCTTAGAAGAATATGCGAAAATGATGTTCATGCTGTAAAGATTTCAGAATGAATTCATTAAATACTTACATTTGAAGATCTTCTGTGATATTATGGCATAATAGCTAAACACAATCTCCAGTTTACAGATGTTGTACTCATTGCTTTGAAAACAATCACAACCTTTGTCTTGTTCAATGACAGCCCATTTTTATATTCAGATATGCACAAGAGAAGACTACATAGAGCTCACTTCTTACAAGTCTATTTTTAGTCTTTTTATACGTAAAGAATGTATCACTCTTTTGTCGAAAGATAAACTTCCTAGAACTAAAAAATAAAACTAAAACTATAAAATATTTTGTCATAAGTCAAAGTAAACTTAAATAGACTAAGTTGACAAAATATAAATGGCGCTGGTTGAAATATCCGGTTTATTGTTAATAACGGAAAGAGCCTGCATAACGGGAATGCCTCTCTGACTCAGCTCTGACAATATTACTTCGGATATGCATAGCAAGTAGATAAGAAGACAATAGAAAATACAAAGCTTTATACGGTACAAAAGAAAGGAATTTCCTTGATTAAAAACAGATTTTAGCGCTGGCTAATGATTCTTGGTATAAGTGGACATAGAAAAATATCAACCTATCATGACTTGAAAAAGACTGAATGACCAATATATATATGGAAAAGCAACTTACATATATATCTTCAAAATAAATATAGGCAACATGTGGTTAGAACCCAAAGCAATTGATTTAGGTTCAAATTTAATAGGAGAAATTATCTAATTTCAATCACCAAGAAGGACTTTTTATGACCTTTAGAAAATGAATGATTAGAATTTGAAATATTAGAATAAAAAATATTGTGAAAATCCACTTTTAGGTGAAAGGGGGAATCCGATATTGTTTCCGCATTTACATCTACATGTTAAGCTTTCTGAATGTGTATTATATGTGAAATTTAAAGTTCATGGTATGAATTTCATTAAAAATATGAAATACATAGTGATTCAATTTAGATTTAGAATTTTATGAGTGATTTTATAAGTTTTCATTTTAATTAAATTCTGGCAGAGATGGTACAATTCATTTGGTTTTTTGTTTATTTGATTTGGTTTATTGTTTGTTTGTTTTTTTTTTTAATTTGTTATAGGCTGTTGTAATTCTTAAGGAAAGAAGAGCATTTCATGTCATTAGAGAATGTAAATGACTGTAAAAGTTCAAATCTGATGGAATAAACTTTAGAGAAGTATGAAAGAAAACGGTCTTCAAGTATATAAATATATTTCAAAAACAAAACAACCCCTATTCCATCTGAAACTCGTTTTCAAAAATAACCATTATTAGACTGCAATATCTTTTATAAAATGAAAGAAAAACATGTATTATTTAGAAATTTGTGATAAAAGGGGATTAACTCAATAATCAATTATGAGACGCATTTTGAAATGATTCTGAATCCCGCCGGTACAAAGAATGTATAGTCTTAATATAGTTATACTTAAGAAATAATTACTCCGCATACTTCTTTAAGAAGCAATGTATTGAAACATTATATTGTTGCATGAATATTTAGAATATATGGCTATATATAATGTATTCTACTAAGATGAATTACCTGTAGTGTAAAGTTGAAGCAACTGAAAGCAATTATTTTTGAAACAAACTGTATAGAAATGTAAAATACGAAAGTAACTGGTGTCACAAAAAACGATGATTTTGCAGGCATTCTGATTGATTTTCTCGCTTCAGCTTTTTAATCGTCGTGTGCATTCCTGTGCATACTTCAAATTAATTAGATATAAGCTTTCCTACAAGCTATTGTAGTAGGTTACCATCAAAATCGCCGATAGCTTTCCATAGAATTAGATTACATATATATATATATATATTTTTTTTTTTCTACTACAACTCTCCCCAAACGTGCACTGTCGATTATTATATCTTTTTAACAGATTTTTTTTCAATCATTGTCATGTCAACTTGATATTCATACACACAACTATCATCATCGTTGATTTTTGCCAACTTACATCCCAGTATTTTTTAATTGAGCCGATATTTAGACGTGAACATGATTGGGGTGTTATGTTCAAATGTGTCTTCTGGAGAACTTTGATTCCATTGTCAAATATCACAAGTTCCGGTGAATGGAGTTATCGGTCTTTGACACTTCCTAGCGGCCATTGTGAATGCTACATAGTTTGTTATTTGGACAATTGAACATTTCATAAGACATCAGAACCTTAATTTAAAACATCTCAAACTGTTATTCATCCTTTTGTAGTCAAATTGAGAAGCTTTTTGTGTACATTTCTACTGAAATCATACGTCAAAAAAATCTTTTCACCATCCATATTTTCATCGACGATTATTTTCTCTTTGAAAATGGGTATGTTAATTACGATCTCAAGATATAAACAAAAAATTCCAAAATTTTTGTTCATAAGATTGACTTGATCCTCATATGGGCTATTAGTTTCCTATCACATGTAACATTATTTTTAGTAAATGGCATATAGATAGTTCATCTGTTAGTTATCCCTCTTGTCAAGTGAAAGATTTACTTACTATTTGAAACCTAAAATCTGTTCACACAGATATAGATTTATTGTTTTAGGATATCCAGATACTTATTTTGTGAAAAACCACTCTGAATCTAAATATAAGTACTCTGAAGATGACATCAAAACATGCTGGACTTTCTGATTGACAATATATATGATGATGTACTATCTATAAATAACAAAAAACTTTGATACATACGTACATACAATATATCCAAAGGAACTTGAAATTAAGGACACTACAATATCCAATTCATGTGCTTCATATTTAGATCTACTTATTTATGTCGACCGAGATGGTAACTTACTACTTCAATTTATGACAAACGTGATGACTTTAGTTTCCCCATGGTTACCTTTCCATATACTAGTGGCAACATTCCTTTATCGTACGGCGTGTATGTATTCCAATTGATTCGATATGCGCCAGCGTCATCTGAGTATTGCTCTTTCATTTATCGAAGCCAATAACTAGGAGAAAAGTTACTCAAACAAGGATATGAGATATCACGACTTATGTCAACATTCCGCAAATTTTACGGTCGTTATAAAGACCTTATTTGCTCATATGATGTATCCTTGTCTGACATGTTGAGTTCTTACTTAAGATTACCGGATATATAAGCATATATCTACAGGTCAATAGTTTTGCATAATAACTTTAGATTCCGAATCGTATTGCATTGTCATGGAGGAGTATTTCACAGTAACTAAACCATCTGTATTACCTATACTATACAGCAGTATTCTTACTGCTTATGACATAAACCTATTTTGACTACGGCTGTACCGTTTCCTAATTCTGTGACAGCGAATACTACTATTTCGCTTATACTTATGGCATCACGACGGGTGTGACCGGTCGGCATGGGATGCTTACTCCTCCATGGCACCTGATCCCACCTCTGTTTTCACAGAGGTTCGTGATTGTTTATATTATATTTACATGTGTATTGTCGTGTTTATTCGACTTCGAGTTGTGGATTTCGGAACAATATCTTGGATTTGTACTTAATAACAAAAAAAAAAAAAAAGAAAAAAAAAAGAAAACAACACAACAAAAGACTAAAATCACCCCCCCCCCTCAAAAAAAAAAAAAAAAAACCAAACAAGAAAAAGAGCAAAAGCAACAAAAATGTCCCCTCCCCCCCCCCAAAAAAAACAACAACAACACACACACACTCTCTCTCTCTTTCTCTCTCTCTCTCTCTCTCTCTCACACACACACACACACACACACACACATACACACACACACACAGAGACAAAACAAATTTTCTAGGGAGGGAGGAATTTGTCATGTAATGAGTCGGATCGTTTTCATTTTATTTTCAGAACTCAATATATCCACGTGCTCATATATTTATGTATGTATTTACTTCCTGAAGTTCATAAATTGTTACAGGACTTGTGTCACTAATGTTGGATGCAAGCAGGGGACGCTAACTTCGCCGGGACACCTGAACTCACATCAATTTATCTGGGGTTCGGATTTGTCTGAATATGACATTCTATACTATATTGTCCCTTTATTTTATGGAATTCGAGATGTGGTTAGCCCTTCTGTACGTCTTCATGGTTTACTTTCACTAAAGTTAAAACAGTCAAAGTGAATGTACATATACAAGTTTAATTACAATATTATAACAACAGTGAAATCTATTTAATATGAGATTCTATCAACGTATAAACCTTCAGTACAAATACGAAGCAATTTACCGTGTATAAACTACGTCATTGTTAGGATCCGAATTCTGCACTTAATAGAAACATAGTCGAACACTCAAATGCATGAAAATAATTCCATGACGATGCAATACGATTCGGAATCTAAAGTTATTATGCAAAACTATTGACTTGTAGATATATGCTTATATATCCGTTAATCTTAAGTAATGGTAACACGAGTTAGTTTTATACATCGTATTGAAAGTAGCTATTGCGGAAAATAGAAACATAACATGTGCCTCATCATATCGCCCTCGGAGACACACGCAATGACCAGCTATATTGAAAGTGTAGCATGCAGAAGTTTGGTGGATGTCAAGTCGTATTCTAAATCCTTTATGTTGCAGATTTGAGGTATCCTGTATAATGATCTATGATCTATTGTGTTCCTAAAGCATTAGTGTAATAAAGATATGATAGCATCCATTTCTTCGAAATTTTATAAAACTCAGTTTCATTATTTTAGTTACAAAAAATCTTATAATCCTTTTCTTAAAAAATTGAAGCACCAGGTAAAGTATCTGAGTTGTATAAGAAGAAAACGTTTTGATGTGTAGAATGGCTTCAATTTCTCTCTGTATGGTGATATTTGACTGAATAACATTCATCGAGGCTTTATGCAGTGTATCGCATGTATCAATTACACCTTGGATGCCTAAATCCAAAATGGAATCCAGTACCATTTTCACTCTCTGCTGAGAATGTCCTTTTACTTTTATTTCAAATAGATTGAAGTCTGGCATAAAATAATGACGTAGATGACCGGAGATGACATGCTTATGTAAAGTACAGAATAGATACGTAAAACATTCTGTGAGATTCTCTGATTTCCAGAGGGAAGGCTTGGTTTCTTCAATAGAGATAAAATAAGAGAGTTTTAAGGAAGTATGAGCAAGGAGGTATTTACTCTTTAGATAATTGTAGAAAAACGTGGTTTTATACATTCTCTCAGAACAATTTTTAGAAAAGCGTAACAACGCTTTTAGACATGATTAAATGACCAAACAAGTTCTCTCTCGGCGAGTGAAAACGAAACTCTCCATTCCATCTCTCTCTGTGAAGATAACGGATGACCGATTGGAACAAGAAGGAAACCAGATTGTATTATTTTTCTCTTGAGAGAATCATCAGGTCAATTATACTGACGTTCACGATGTTTCCATTCATCAAAAGTGACTGGCCAAGATGGGCATTTAAGGCAACGCACAATGTCAAACGATAATTGATCGAGGCAAATTTCATTTGATTGTCCCGAGTTGATTGTTAACAGTTTTTGATATATGATGTGATATTTGGAGAAATTAACTTAAACAGAAGGCTACTGAGGATGTCATGATCGATTTGCTGGGAGATCATTAAACAATTTTCATTAAATAAACTCCTACCAACTAATTTCAATAATACAAAACACGAGTTACTTTGACTCGGGATGAATTAGAGGTCGGCTTCCGGATGACACTCAGTATGAGAACCCTGCACGACTTTTACACTCGTAATCTCGTACATATAATCTTTGTCACTTCCAGGTAGATCTAATCCCTCGGCTTTGCTACCCGTAAATAAAATATTCATTGTGTCAGTAGACAATAACTCATCATGTTCTCTACAATAATCTTGCCTAATTCTCACTATCTCAGGTGTTCCTGTCACCATATCCATTACTCTGGAGATGTATCTTGTATCGGTATCATCGTTGGGCCCGGTAACACAGCAAACAACATTTAATTTGATACATGTTCGATACTATTTGAAGGTCAATATAAAAAAGATATTTCTTTCTGTTTTCAGAGTATTTTTAATTCCTTATGCCATGTGAGTTTCGGTTTTATTACTTCACTTTGACCTATGACTATTACATTTGAACAATCCCCGAGTGTGGTCTCATAACTTGTTAATCACAAGGTGTAAATATCAGCACTTTAATATGCTATCATCAATTGTTTCTAGATATAGCACTGAAGATGTTTCATAGTCGTGTAGTCTAACCTTGAAAATATCATTACAAACCTTCTGATGGATGTTCAAAACCATACAGTTATGTACGAGAAAAATTTCAGCATAATGTTGATAATTTAGTTAAATGATTGACCGTAAGGTGTTGTAGAACCGACAAGGGAATAAATTCTCTTATGATAAAGCAGGCTTGATCTATTACAGTGGTAGATTCAGAAATTACACGGAAAATGAAAATGACTTTCTGGTAAAATTTTGCCGAAGAAAGGAAATTGCACCTTTTGAAAAGGAGCTTAGGTTTTCAATCACAGATGCTTTAGTATGGTTAATTATACATTGTCTCTCACTATATATTGATGTTTTTTCAAAGACATTTTCATTATTACAAACCTCGACTCTTGATCAGATGACTCCTCTCCCGCTTCCTCCTCCTGTCTTTCAAGAGTGTCTTTCTTTATTAAAGTGAAAACATCAACGATTCAGAAAATAAAACACAGAGAGACACATTGTGTAATTGTTTTGATTTAAACTTATTTTAGTTTTAAAATTTGTGAAGAGAGTCTCTTATTTCATGACTGTATCTGTGATCCATTGTATCTGAATTCTAAAGTATAACAATAACATACAAATAAATAATGTTCCGTCGTAATATTGATATAAAAAGACAAAATAGTGACACCAAGAGAAAATCCAGAGGTGGGATTAGGTGACATGGAGTAGTAACCATCCCCTGCTAACCAGTCACACCCGCTATGATGCTTGTAGTCATTATGTATATCTTTTGTTGTCGAGAAACCTCGGCATTGGGCTCAGGTGGATACTTTAAAATAATATGCTATTATTACGAACCTCGACTCTTGATTAGATGACTATTCCCCCTCCTCCTCCTGTGTTGGGCTCAGGTAGATATGTTTAAATAATATGCTATTCCTCTAAATAAGCGTCTGATTAATATCCCTGTTCATGGACGTTAAGGTATCTGACTTGATATGAATCTGCATCTTTCCTGACTGGAATGTCAGATATTCTTGACCAGACTCGTCAAATACTCCTGACAAGACTGTTAGATATTCCTGACCAGACTCGTCAGATATTCGGGTTAAATACAAAAGTGATTATTGTCATCTTACCTCTGGTACTCACAGTCACGATTTGTGTATTCTTATAAATTCTATCTGATTAACACAAAATAACGTTTACTCACCAATATTGAAATATTTAAGAAAATCATTATTTGTCAGTTTATGGTAAGGTTATAAAGTATAGTCACAGTACAGGAAGAAAAAAAAAATGGAATGCAGTTACTGTGACCATGTCAGACTAGTGTGAATCGTGCTAAGAAAAAAACCCCTGTTGGACGTTATTTGGAATATTCATATTCTATTCTTTCGAAATAATAATAATAGCAATGATAATAATAATAGCAATAATAATAATAATAATAATAATAATAATAATAATAATAATAATAATAATAATAATAATGTTCATGATCATTGGCTGTTAATATTTTGTTTACTGTTTTATACAATACAGTTTCCGATCACGTGACGAAATGATTAGTGGCCACATTAAAATAGAGCATCCCTAATGTAGAGGAATTTCTACTTCAAACGAGACATATCGCTTTTTCACCACAGTATATTTGGTAAACTGTGTTTTCCTCTCATAATTTCACTGGCACTAGGTTTTCTTAGCACTTGCTCACTACTTCCAATTAAAGATACATCACAATACTTCTTACTACATTGCCATTTTTAATCATGAAATTTCAGTCTACTGCTTTTTCCCTGTAAATTGACTAATCGTTATAAGGTAGAGTGTAACTTCCTATGTGTCATAATATCTCTGGTTTATTACTGAGAGACTCTGATAGTATGACAAAGAGTTTCAGATAGCATGGGAAAGAGTTTCCGGCAATATGACAAAAAAAAAAAAATCAGATAGCATGGGAAAGAGTATCCTATGGTAAAAAAAGAAGAATTTCCGATCGTATGGGAAAGAGTTTCAGATAGCATTGGAAAGAGTTTCCTATTATATAGGAAAAGATTTCCGATAGTATGGGAAAGAGTTTCCGATAATATGGGAAAGGGTTTCAGATAGTATGTTAAAGAATTCAATATAGTAGGGGAAAGCATTTCAGATAGTATGAGGAAAAGTTTCCTGTGGGAAGGGAATGGATTTCCTATAGCATTGGAAAGAGCTTCAGGTAATATGGAAAAGAGTTTGTGATAGTTTGGGAGAGAATTTCCTGTGGTATAGGAAAGATTTTTCGATAGTATGGGAAAGAAAACGTTTCCGATAGTATGAGAAAGAGTTTTAGATAGCAGTTTACTATTGTAAGGGAAAGAGTCTAAAATGATATTGGAAAGAGTTTCAGATAAATTGGGAAAGAATTTCAGATGTTATCGGAAAGAATTTCAGATGTTATGGGAGAGGTTTTTTTGTATACTATGGGAAAAAAGATTCCGATAGTAAGAGAAAGATTTCGTAGTGCACAGGAAAAAGTTTCCGATAGTATAGGAAAGAGTTTCAGATAGTATGAAAAAAGTTTTGTTTGTATAGGAAAAAGTTTCCGATAACATGGGGAAGAGTTTTCAATAGTATGGGAAACAGTCTCATATAATATGGGAAAGTGTTTCAAATAGTATGGGAAAGAGTTTCAGCTAAGCTGGGAATACAGTGAACATGGATTTCCCTCCTACATTCCATGGGCAGAATAGCAAACAACTTACGAATAACTCTCAATCATGAGTGGTCTTAAATGTAATCTTACGACCTATTTACAAAAAGTATCGTATTAGAAATGAGTGTGCAAAACACTTTGGTCGTGAATCTTACACATAAGTCAAACATTGGCCTAAACGATAGTTTAGTGCGGACTGGTATAGGAGGCGCTCCCGTTTTCACCATGTGCATTGAATACTTGTTTATCTTCTAACGGATAAAATTGTCTCGTGTACCGGAAACGCATTTAAAATTACTTAACTCTCTTTCATTAAGGCAATAGGAATCTGTCACAAAGGTGTAAAATACGAAAGGTTTTAAGTGTCATTTGACTATAACACTCAAAATAATGCACGACAGTAGACATTCGTAAATCCCTGACGATTATAGGTTAAATCAGGTGTTCTGAGAGGTTGGCGTCTCCTAGATTGGCTAGTCACACCCGCCATGAATGCCCAACACAGACACACAACCGCACAATAATGTACATATAAAATGAATGTAAACCAACATTGCATGGAAGTTGTTACAGCCATCCGCCAACAGAAAATGTGTATAAGGAAACTAAGGTCAAAAGCTTTGCGGGGAACAACTACCAATTAACAGAAAAGAACGTACTTATTTTAACTAATAATAATTCTCTACTGCAAATATTTCCCAATCATACCCTTTCTTTCGTAAAATATTCCGATGACTTAGAATACAACATTAAATACACAGTGAACTTAGATACTGGGAAAAGTGGGCCCGTAAACCGGTTAACCACAAAAATTGATAATGGATGTTTTCATGGTGACTACTGTCATACGGCTGAGCCAGTAACTTTCCTTTCTTCCTTTTGACTCTGATATATGATACAGAACGATAGAAAAAAAAATATCTCAGTATGGTATCGTCTGTATTCTAATGCTAACTGGCATGAATTTTCTCCATGAACTTGGTCTTACTTCTGATTCAAAGATGTTAAGTTGAAACACCCACGTTATAAAAGGATGGAGTTATAGCATATGTTGTCTAAAAGATATATCAAGAATGTGTTGATTTTATAGGTTAAAATACAGATAAAGGCCATTCTTACCAGTTTTATGAATAATAAATATTATGCATTAATTAACATAGATATTTCATATGATTTATGCGTGATTAAACGTTAATATAGACCTATATATCATATAATAATGAGTAGATATTGCAATAGCGTTTTCTTCGTTTTATTTCTATTTATTGCGTTATACAATTGGATGATGCATGTCTCTCTGTAGGCAAATTTTACTTCCGAGAACCGTGGATGGAGAAGATTATTCTCTATGTTAAGTCTTGTAATGAGCCTGAAATAGCATGGACAAGGATGTATTGTCATAAATGGTTCCGATATCAACATCCGATCTATTATTAAGAAGGAAATAGGGGGACATATTGGCAAAATTCCCTGCCACCATTAAGGAAAGATGTCCCTCTGACTCAGCTAGAGAGTACACGGATATGAATATATGATAGACAACACAAAGACATCACAAATATGTTGCAGGATCCATTATTGGTGTCAATCAACATACACAGAATCTAACCATTTTGAATCCTTTTCCATGAAGCAATCGAAACTAGAATTTGAAAAACCTTAATGCCAATACTTTACCCTTATACAAATCTATTGGATTATTCTTTCATGTTTTCATTCAATGTTTATGAGACCCCAAACTATGACACGAATTTCAACGTCAAATTTATAGAGTACGCTTACTTTTGGAAATTTCCGACAACCCGTGGGTGTAGGGGTAGCATGTTTATGTATTGAATTATGATGAAGAAATCTTTAAAAATGTCATTTCGATTCCCGTGATGAAAAGGTTCTGTCTATTCTGAAAAAAAAATACTAAATATATAAAAATAATATAATAAAATATATAAACAATATATTTATATATTTACATATGTAGAGAATGCTATGGAGATATTTCATATAATTTACTTCATATAAGTCTTTTAGTGCATTTTATAAGTACATGTAGATGATGCATCGCTCTTCAGAGATAAGTTTATGTTTTAAGTATGAGGAAGCATTAACTTATGATACATGTATGTCGGGCGAGGAAAAATGATAAATGATTCTGCACGAAATATCCGGTTTGTTGTGGAAAAGGGAAAAGGCGCACTAGAAACATTCACCGTATAATGTCACGAAAGGATGTTTGTCTGACTCACCTCTATGACAATACTAACCATGGGTATACATAGGTTAGAGACAAATTGACTAAAACAAATATGGGTATACATAGTCAACTGATAAGAATCACACGGAAAAACCAATTGTTAAACACTTGTGTGTTTAGAAAACTAGAGTTGAACGTAGAACTACTTGTCCATTTCTAAAAGACAACTGAGCGGCTATGTAACTGTTTAGTCATTATAACACACCCTTGCAATTACAAAAACAGGTATCCATTGGATTGGAATTATAAAAAAGAATCATATTTAATGTGTGTTCTTTTATTGGAAAGGTGGATCTGTAAAAGAGCAGGCATTGTTGAAGTGTGTTTTTTTTAACTGCATAGTCAACGCAGTAAATTGTCCTTCTGTCCCGATGATATAGTAGATATGGCAGTTCTATCTACTCTATCTATAATGAAGAAAAAGAGGAGTTACTGGCTCAGTTATGTGGCAGAAGTCACCATGGAGCTATACAATACATGAATATAAATAATATACTAGAAAATATAACACATTACAAAAATATTTGATTGTAGTGCAATTACGATACCGACTTAGGACGGTCATTTAATTTGACAAAAGCCAAACAAATGCTGTGGTTAACCGGTTTACGGGCCCACCTTCCCACTCACCGTAACAGCAGAACAATCAAAGGACGTACATTTAAAAATTTATAAATAATCCTCCATGTAAAGAACAAGGGTCAAAGGTATAACACCTATTGAGCATTTCTTGGGAATTGCTTAAAATTAATTTGATTGGTCTGTTGCTTACAGAAGCAAAGAACGGAGAAATACCGAAGGAATAACCACATCCCCAAGTCCTTGGAATGAAAAGACAATATCATATTCAGACGAATGCGAAAACCTCTTAAATTGAGGCGAGAGGAAATGCCCGAATGGAGTAAGAATAAACTTTAAAGATATAAAGAAACTTTCAGATATATTCTACAGATATGTAACGTGTAATCTTATAAAAATGTTTATTATTATTATTATTATTATTATTATTATTATTATTATTATTATTATTATTATTATTATTATTTGGCCGAAACAAAATATGAGCTTTACTATTAAAAAGATATAGCGATAATTGGAGAGTACGTAACACCGCAAAACAGGGGTTATTGGTTCAGTCAGGAGTGTGAACTTGACAGGAAAAACATTCATGGTTATGGGCCACTGTTATCTTCTATTCGTGAGGTGAAGTGAAATTAGAAAAACAATTTACAAATCATTGTCGCTGTGTAAATTATGATGATATTGTAAGAAGGACTTGAAAAAAGGCTTTATTCCATATAATTCAATATAATCAATATCGAAGAAGAACCAAACCGTTAATTATACGAAACGGATAGAGAATTTCAGCGTAAACCATGATAACACTTTGTAGAAATTTGTGTAGAAACCATTAAATGATAAGAAATATGTGATGCGTTTTATTCATCTATTATCAATAACTCTGTTAACTTTAGATCTAGGGTATTTCAATCGGTTGGGTGCTTGGTTCGTGACCGAGAGGTTTTTAGTATGAGACAGTAAAATTTGATTCCGTATAATGGTAGACATTTAAATATATAAAAATGACGATATAAAAGGGCCCAAAATGAACAGCTGTCACCTGGTCGTCACCGGGTTCCAAAATTGTCAAAACATAGTGGTTTGGAATAAAATTAGATGTTCCACAAAATATATTGTAAATTTCATCCGCTTTCCTAAATGGGATTCACCAGCCATACGTATCCTATTCCAGTTTTATATAATAGTTTTAATATTTTATATTTAATATTAGTATAATATTTTATATAATATATAGTTTTGTCCAATTCTATAATGAGACTAGGCCTGAAACATTTCAAATGTATTATGAGATGTGACTTTGATTTTATCGTATGCAACAATGTTTTTTTTTCAGTCATATATTACTAACGTCATTGTTTTTTATTGATTGTTTATAGTTTTATGTCACATCACTAGTATTTGATATATTGTGACAGCTAATATTTTTGTGTTGGCTAGAAAAGCCAACATACTATGCTGTCATGCAGCGTGTGGAAGTTGCAGGCGGACAGCTACTCATTAAACAACTATAGTACGCCTTGAGAAATAATTCTTTGTTGTTCGTCAGTGGAACACATTATCCAAATTGATATATCGAAACAAAACGGCGTGTGAAAAATCCAAATATGTCTCTTTATAGAATTTGGGGTTATTCCACATAACTGCATTGTAAATTTCGAAATATTTTTCGTTTGTTTTGAGAAATCGCGTATGAATATATACCATTGTCAGACAACTTATCAACTTCTCGTTCGATCCTGTTACTAAAATTCGCATCTATTATATACCTTAATTATTATTGCTTGGGTGTGTTTTGAGAATTAATTATATCTGAATTTCATAAAATTAGATAGTTTTGGTCCTGATAATTGTACATACATCTGAATAAAATACAAAGCATTTTTTCGAATATCGGTATTTTGACATGATTTACTTTTGCTCGAGTTGCCTATCTTGTTTCTACTTCCGCCCAGCTCGTTTTCTTGAAAAGTGCTCGAAACAGTCACGGACTTATGTAGATATTAAACTGAAATTTTGGCAAGTACATATCAAAAGGTTACAGAGTGAGGTGAAGTTTTCGTAGTGATTGACTCATTTTTTGCCAAGCAGCGATCATTGACTTAGAAAATTGCTTAGAAATGTCAAGTTTTCCAGACTTTCTTGGTCCGACAGTTGGCATGTGAGTGCAGATAGTACAAATCAATGAGTTGCAGAGCAAGTGAAGATTTTAGTGATTAACCTAATTGTTGCAATTCCTTCACTTAAGAAAATTCAGATTTCCAGACCTTTTCTGCTACTTATGCAGATATCAATTTTGTATGCAAGTACATATCAATCCAGGTATTTGAAGCTCTGTATGTCCACAACAAACATTATTTATGCCCCTACAGGGGTATACACCAAAGAAAAAAGAAAGGTATACAACGATTTTGGAAGCAAAATTACCACTGATTCAGACACTCGTTTCTGCCATTGAAATCGGGAATTTGCACAATTTCAGCTCAGTACCACATAGTTCGACATCGGAACTAATAACTTAAATAATGCATTTGTTAATCCATGCCCATTATAACGTATTTCAAGTGCGATTTATCCGCGTCCCTTTACCGAACTTGTTGAAGACTCCATGTACGAAATTGACCGTCACCTTTGGAAGGCTGCGCGTCATAACGGGAATATGAATGTAGAGTTATCGTACTTGTTTATACTTTCCACTGTAAATAATGACTGCAAGCAAATAAGAAAACATAAAATACACTGAAAATTTTGTTTTATTCATACTAATATAATTTCAGAAAGAAATTGCCAATTGAATATCTAATTTGAGTTTTACACGTTATTCATAGCGGAGCCTTCCGAAGGTGAAGGTCAAATTCGTACATGGAGTCTTCAACAAGTTCGGTAAAGGGACGCAGATAAATCGCTCTTGAAATACGGGATAATGGGCATGGATTGACAAACTGAAGAAAACTCCCGAGGGGTATACCTCATGCAAAAACACTTGTCTGGATCTTCTCGGCGTTTGTCCTTCCTGTTTCTTCTTATTGGACTCGACTCCGCCAATTTCTTCTTTCTCAATGCAGTTCACAAGTGAATAATTTCTTTTTTGTGAAATTTGTAATAAATTATTTCAAAATTCCACTCGAAAAGTGTCAGTATGTTTTTGGAATTACAGGGAGCCTATCATCAGTTTGGCTTATTATAATAGAGAATAGAAAATACACCGTACAGCCATGGTGGGCATTTCACTAAACATCTTTAGTCCAATCGTAAACGGAGACGTAAAGTTTACATCTGTACTAACGACTGCATTTGCATTTCACGCATAAGTGTTGGTGTGGAATAAAGACTAGAATTAAGTGAAAACCACGGAAACACCTCTCACTCCTCTGATGAATCCGTTACTTAATTCTATTATGATATAATTTCTTTACCTTGGACTTGGACTATATGAAACTAAATTTGGCCTCTTCAATTTTGATAAGAAATTTTTAAATTCTTTCATATTCACAGTTTAAATAACAGAATGAATTTATCACCTTTTATCGTTCAAGCTGCAAGTCCGCATATACACATGTATTTCAAATGTGACAACAACTTACAAGCATTTCTTCAATAATTTAATATAAAACAATAATATAGATGAATTCTATTTATAATTTCATATTTCATATTATACATTATTCATTGACTGGGAACGTATAGGAGAATAACTAAAGTGTTCAGCAATTACGATGCACACTGGTTTATGGTATGAAACACATATGAGCACTCTTGAGAATGAAAAATATATCTAATTTTATGGTACTTCACCATAATTAGTGAATTATAGTCGACCGATCGTTATATTCTACATTCTTTTAACAATATCAGTCGATATCACCTTAAATATACACTAAATTAAAAGTTGTCCTCATTTGCCAAGGCAAAGCCTATTATACCAAGCAATACATGATATATTTAGGGAAGGGTTAATTTACGTCAGAGATGAAAGTTCCCGAAACGTCCCTTTACGATACGAAATTTTCACGGTAAAACATGTGAAAAACGGACGGTCTGCCTTATATGACTTAGTATGGCTTGTCGATCATACCTTTTCCTACGTCTGGAGGCTTATTTGTTTAAATTCCGAATGTCTGTCCATTTATATAGCACTGTTTGTGGAAAAGTATTTAAATGTACTTATCAGTAACCTATACTCAGTGGGCAGCATGAAGTGTTGTTAACTAAGCTGACAGCATGAGTGTTATATTATTTACTAATTAAGTTTCATTATATAATTTTTCCTGATGTTATGTGGCAATGGCACTTTCTACACAGTGTCTGTTTACATTCATGTATTTATATAGTACTGTATTATATTTGTTTCGTCTGTATGTAAGGGTTTTCACGGCGGGTTATTTACTACGTCGTCAGCGTGATGGATGCGGCAGATGATGTGTTGTTTACTAATTCGGCAGCGTGATAGATGTATGTTTTATTAAGCCGGCAGGGTAAGGGATGTGTTATTTACTATGTCGGCAAAATGATAGATGAATTTTTATTAAGTTGATACCATTAGTGTTATTTAGTTATTTTAGTTATTTAGTCGGCAGGTAAGAGATGTGTTATTACCTAAGCTGGCAGCGTGAGGAGTGTGTTATTTTCTAGGTCAGCAGCGTGAGGGATTAGTAATAATTGTCAGACCTAACAATAAGATTTCGGTCTGAATTTCTCCCATAAAGAGAAACGACGGAAATGTAGAACACATTCTTGTTACTCACTATTTCCTTAGTAATTCATTTGTATACATACAAACGATAATGCCTTCATGTAAGAAAGTTCAATATAAGTCCTGTAGTAGACTATGAGATTTTTAACATTCTGTCAGTGAATTGGTTCAGTAGATTTTGTTCATAACAAGCCAATCTGCGATTGACAGGAAAAGATAAGTTTGGTTCATGTTCTGTACTGAGTTTCTTCTAGATCTCGTAAAGAAGCAGACATATTATAATGGTGGAGGCTTTGGCTCGGCAAGTTTTGATTGCAGTATATTTTTTTAGGTTGGTTACCTCCAGTTTCCAATTCCGCAATATGATTATTTATACATCACAGCAATTGATTGACTATTGTCGTATCAAATGACAATTCTAAATCAGAATCGTAACTGCACTATAATCGAATGTTTTTGTGATGTTCTCATGCGTGTTTTATTTTTTTCATATCATTACATTCAGTACTGATGACTTCTGTTATACGGCTGAGTTAGCAACTTTTTTCCTTGAAATAAATATCAAAACATATTATAATTTGGTGCGCCATATGCGCATTTCGACAACATATTTCTCCATATTGATGTTGAAGACCAAGACAGTGGAAATCGTTCATGTAAATATTTGTAGAGCAAACTCTTTACAAAACCTAAAATAAAAGTAAAAACCAACGAATCCATCTGAGAACAGCTATGTATGATGGAGATACTCCTGCGCTTTACAAGCATTCACAAACCTCATTTTCACGTAATTCTCTTTGGAGTCAGTAGAGAGGTATTGAAACTTGGGCTGAGGACACTCTCAGGAATTACAGTCCATTAGTGTATCGACCCAGTGAAAGTGACATACAACCCTGATCCACCAACCATCCTACATCTCCCATTTATTTTACCTTATCTCGAGTATTTATGCCCAATGCATAAAGTTACGAATACCATAATCAGACTGTAATCAGATTCCTTTGACATTTGTTACTTTAATTGACCATCCTTTGTCGGTACCGTAACTGCAGTACAGTCGAATATGTTTGTAATGTTTTCTTAGTTAATTTAATTGGGTTGTTAATGCCATAGTCATGTGACAACAGTTACGTTCGTATTTTATATTATCATGTTATATGTACGTCCTGGGTGATTTCTGTCATACAGCTTGGTCAGATGTCTTCTGTTTCCTGTTTAATGTAGAAATACCTTTCAGGGGATGCGTTTATCACGTGTAAACATTTGGAATATTTCTGTTTTCTGTAGCATTTTTCACAAAAACTTGAGATATATATGTCGGGGTTTTTATTTTATACAAATTTCGTAATTAAGATCTTAAAAGCTTAACTTACAAACAAACGACAAATTTAGCAACCACTTATTGCAAGCGCCTATTCAAATCAGGTGTAAGTGTTTGTCTGTATACTAGTATGGGTATGAAAGAAAAAAGAGGAGTTGCTGGCTCAGTTATGTGGCAGAAGTCACCATGGAGGTATACATACATATTAATCAATAAAAACAATTACCATTGAAATCTTATTTATAATATAATTTACCATGGATTTCCATAATGTCGGTCTTGAGCATCACTGAAGAGACACACTTTGTCGAAATAAGAGGGAAGAGGAAGGTGAGATTTCTTGATTGGGCATCATTGGGGAAAATGCCCCTCGTTCGTACACCTTATAAATACACATGTGGTGGAAACAAATGTTACCCTTTCACTCACCAACATATATGTGACATCAACAGATGTTATCTGTGTTTTTTGTTTTCTTTTTTGGAGCAGGTGTATTTCCCTGGACAAAATGCTCGACTCGTGAATGAGAGGTCAAGGATTCGATTCCAACTAGTGTCTGGTCGGTGTCATGTCTTTCAGATAGCAATCTGTAATCAGGCCAATACGATTATGCTAAATGCCCAACAATGAAAGTATAACTGACTCAGTGCCATTGAGGGCACCGATTGTTGATAATTAAAGGGTCATGTTTCCTTGTTAGAAAACAAATCCATTGTTGTTGTTATAAGTCATCAACATAAATAACAAAGTACAAAAGTATAACGTCACAATAAATAATATACATAAGTATCAAATAAACAGTCCACGAAATTAACATTAAAATACGGGCCTTATATTGAACTAGAATGGGTGTTCAATTGAACACATGGGTCACCTGTTGGGCTTTTTGTACAACCGCAACACAGTTCAAAACAACTAATCTTAGCAAAGAGGTCACGGTCAAGGTCACGACATCACAAGCGTTAGGATTATAAATAAAACGTTTGACATAAACACCTTAACAATACCTAAAGCATCAGTATGACCTAAAACATCAAAATGTAATCTGTTAATGTGAAAAAGTATGACTACTGGACAGTCCAAAAGTATGTGAATCTTCGACGTCAAGGTCATAGGTCCTTGTTGTAAAGAATATATATATATATATATATACATATATATATATATATATATATATATATATATATATATATATATATATATATATATATATATATATATATATATATATATATATATATATATATATATATATATATATATATATATATGAATTATCAAAACACTGTCTCTTGCCATTCACAAATTATGGCTAAGATTAATTTTGGTTTTAAAGTAGATCAAACTTCAGAGTCAATGCCATCCAGAAAAAAAAATTGTATAGTTATAGTCATAAGGAATACACATGTGAATTATGAAATTTGCCTTTTAAATATATGGCAAATGTCAATATTTTGTAAAGTAGATCAAACTCCAACGTCAAGCTTACAAGGTCAAAAATTCTAGTGTCAACAAAAAGGCCTCGTCACAAGAAATACATGTGAGTTATCAACACCCTATCACTTGCAATTCAAAAGTTATTGCCAAGGTTAAATTTCTTAAAATGAAGGTCAAACTCCAAGGTCAAGGTCATAAGATATAAAATTTTGGTGCCAACTAAAAGATCTTTGTTTTTTGTTTGTTTGTTAATCCCTGCAAATTTTGTCAACTCAACATATTAAATAACAAAGATATAGCAATTAATGTGAATGTGAGACTAGCGGACAGACGGACGGACGAACGAAAAGACGGACACCGGACAATGTGATCCCTATGTGCAGCTATGCTTTGCAGGCGACCCAAAAACAGTCCTATAAATTAGTTTAAACATTGCATTTTCTCGGAGACCGAGTTTTCAGAGAAATGAATAAAATTTGCATACAAATAAAACTAATTGCTCGTGTTTAAATATTTTTTAATATTTATGTGCAGAAATATACATTTACATCTCCAATGCTTATTTGCATGATATATTTTCTGTTCCAGGATATACGAGACGAGTATATTGGAAATAGATCAAAGTCTGTGAGTCATCAATGTCCACTCACTGCCATTAAATTACCAGTCGTAACAACTCGTCCATTTCCGTACACAAATGAGACTCGTCTATGCTATGTAGTAAGCCATTGTTTCTGTTTGAATGGGTGGTCTAGTTTGATTTTCTTGGGACCAAAGTTACTATATGCGGATTTTCCGCTGATTCGTTTCTAATATTCTAACATTCAAAAATGTGCAGTGTCGCTACGATTCATATCTTAGGGTACAAAAGCAATCCTATGACCTTTTTTCGGCTCATTTTGCGTTGTACTCCTGCGAGGAAATCCAAAGAATTGAAGCGATTCGGTACATATGACTGTGTTGTTGGGTTTCCGAGTATTTTTTGTAAAATTGTCCATGGTGTTATGATTGTCTACTTGATTAATTGGTGTGGACAAAAAGAAAGAAGCAAAACCAGATCTCAAAAACTATTTGCTTATTGGTAAAACCAATAAGCGCATTCACATCTTCTCTGGAAAGGATCAATTAACTTGCTGTGTGCATGAAGATTTTATGATATTTTATATGTTGTGGTATTATTTCGCTTTACCTTTGACATTTTGTCATGTACTTTCCTAAGTAACGACATTGATTGCATAGTAATCATTTGCCAACTGGAGCCAAAGGAAGTATGCACTCAAGGTACTTTACCAAAATTGTATATTTCGACCTGAGGTATCATCCAAATTGGCCACCAAGGGGTCTAATTGGCTCACACATATTTTACTTCTCCTCATTAACCACTTCAAAGAATTTTACCAATTTTGTAGAAAGTAAATACCCAAGGTCCTGTGCCAAAATTATGCCTTCCGATCTGATCCATTACCCACAATGACCGCCAAAGACTCTCAATGACCGATACATTTTCACTTTCATTTTATTAACATCTTCACAGAATTTAACCAAATCTTGCAGGATATATGAAACCAAGGTCTTCTACCAAAATTGTATCTTTCGACCAGATTAGTCATCCAAGATGAAAGCTAAGGGCTCTGATTGGCTAACACATCTTCTACACACACAACCTTACAAGAAGTATGTTATCAAGGTCCTGATTGGCTGATATACCGAATTTGTATCTTTTGATTGGCTGAAATATTTTTCGACATCTTTTCATTAACTACTCATAGAATTTCACCAATCTGATAGAAAGCAAGTACTCAAGGCCCTCTACCACATTTTTATCTTTTGACCTGATCTGTCAATTACTTCCGAGGGTTTTGAATGGATGACATATTTTTCCTTTTATTTCTTTTCAACAATATCTACACATAATTTCACGAAATATTTCAGAAATAAGTACTCTTCTACCAAAAATGAGCTTTTAATTTTTCTGTGAATAAGCAATTTGTGCTCAGGTAAACGATAGAGGTTAAGTAGGGCCTCAGGCTTTATTGCTTTATTTTCATTCGATGACATTTGCCATTAATTAAGTCAGATATCTTTCTACGTCTGTAGTGTATATAGACTTTAACATGCGTATGAAAGAAACATCACCTACCATGCTTTTGAATTAAAGCAAAGTGAATAGAAATGTACATATCTCAATTTAATATAATAATAATAATAATAATAATAATAATAATAATAATAATAATAATAATAATAATAATAATAATAATGATAATAATATTTTGTGTACGGCACTATCAACTTACTCTGATATAAAAAAATCTATCATGTACATACAACGTACATGATATGTTTGCATATTATAATGATACCAAATTCTACATCTCTTATATGATCATTATTCTTACTAAAGTCATTGTATAAGATATCAATGTACTCTGAAGTAGGGGAATGAATAACATGTATCCCAACAACAGATTCATTCTATACAACCTGAATGCTGCAATACGATACACAATTCATAATTCCATAAGTAGTGTTATTATGTAACATACTGAAGTATGCTTATATACTTATATATCCAATAATCTGAAGTAATGATAACAGGAGTTTTCCTCTTCAGCTTCCGTATTTGAGGTTATTTCTGCGGATTTCATAAACATAAGGCGCGCCATATCAGAGTATCCAAGGAACCACAAGCAATGACCAGCTATATTGAAGGAATGATGGTTTAATGTTCCACATCTTTCGTCTGTCGTCGCATCAATTAGCATACGTAATGCACTTTCACGTCCTTTGACGTCACCTAGACCATGATAGCACAAGAACATTAAGTAATAGGAATACACGTATGGAGATATATACACATGGTAAAATTCTCTCCAATACTTTAATTCAATCTGTATTGCCGCAGGAAGTATTTCTATTTGATGCTTGTCGAACATAAGCTCAAGAATTATTCCATGTGAAAAAATTTGTAACATATTGAAGTCGTCCTTGCATAAAATATTTTTGAATAATTCTACTACTTCTGGTTCGCTTTTAACTTTACCGTGCGATAAATACACAGCATAAGGAGGAATAGAGGAAAACATATGGTTTATGATTGTCAAACATGCATTGAAGTCTTTTTGCAGTAGAAGCCGTGTAGCATGCAGAAGTTTGGTGGATGTCAAGTCGAATTCTAAATCCTTTATGTTGCAGATTTTAAGTATTTTGTATAATGATTTATTGGCTGAAAACCGAATTCCGAATCCATTAGTGTAATAGAGATATGACAGCATACATGTCCTCAATACCTCATTAATTTCAGTTTTAAGATTTGATCTAAAAAGAAATTTAACAATGTCGTCGAGTTTAAATTGTGAAAATTTGTTGACAACAGAAAGTGTATTGAATATGGAATCAGTTATATAACTAGAAAATGTTTTAATGAACTGAAAGACATCATTTTCTCTCTGTAAGGTGATATTAGACTGACTGGTTTCTAAGGAGGCTTTAAGAAATGTATCGCTTTTGTTCATGACACCTTCAATGTGTAAATCTAAAATGGAATCCAATATCATAATCACTGTCTGCTGTGCATGTCCTTTAACCTTTATTCCAAAAAGATTGAAGTCTGGCATAAAATAATGACTTAGATGACCAGAGAAGACATGCTTTTGTAAAGTACAGAGAAGATACCTAAAACACCCTGTGAGATTCTCTGGCTTCCAGAAGGAAGATTTTGTTTCCTCAATAGCCCAAAACAAGAGAGTTTTTAGAAAATATGAGCAAAGAGGCATATCATGTGTTGATAATTGTAGAAAACGTGGTTTAATATATTCTTTCAGAATTATTTTCAGAAAAGTATAGCAATGCATTTGAACATGGTTAAATGACCAAACAAGTTCTCTCTCAGCGATTGAAAACGAAACTCTCCATTCCATTTCTCTCTGTGGAGATAACGGATGACCGACTGGTACAAGATGGAAACCAGATTGTATTATCTTTCTCTTGAGAGAATCATCAGGCCAATTATACTGACGTTCACGATTTATCCATTCATCACAAGTGACTGGCCAAGATGGACATTTAAGGCAATGCACAATGTCAGCCGATGAGCCAGCAGTGCTAATTTCGTTTGATGGTCCTTGAGTTGATTGTTGCAAGAATTTGAAATCTGGTGCCATATTTGAAAATCTTAATTTAAACAGAAGGCTACTGAGAAGGATGTCATGATCGATTTGCTGGGAGTTCATGAAATAAAATTCCTCAAATAAACTCCTTCCAACTAATTTCAATAATACAAAACACGAGTTACTTTGACTCGGGATGATTAAGAGGTTGGCTTCCGGATGACACTCAGTATGAGAACCCTGCACGACTTTTACACTCGTAATCTCGTACATATAATCTTTGTCACTTCCAGGTAGATCTAATCCCTCAGACTTGCTACCCGTAAATAAAATACGGATTCTGTCTTTACCTGTAAATAATAACTCATCATGTTCTCTACAATAATCCTGCCGAAGTCTCACTATCTCAGATGTTCCTGTCACCATATCCATTACTCTTGAGATATATCCTGTATCTGTATCGTCGGGCCTGGCAACACAACAAACAATATTTAATTTTATACATGTTCGATAGTATTTGAAGGTAAACGTAAAAAATCTTTAAGAGTATGTTCGGTTCCTGTATGTCATGTGACTTTGGGTTTCATTACTTCACTTTGACCTATGGCTATTACATTTGAAAAATCTCCTGAGTGTGGTCTCATAACTTGTTAATCATAATGTGTAAATATCAGCACTTTAATATGCTATCATATCAGATATAGCACTGAAGATGTTTCATAGTCGTGTAGTCTAACCTTAAAAATATCATTACAAACCTTCTAATGGCTGTTGAAAACCATATAGTTATGAACGAGAAAAGATTCAGCATAATGTTGATAATGTATTTAAATGATTGGTCGTAAGCTGTTGTAGAAGTAGAACCGATAAGGGAATAAATTCACATATGTACTGACATGAAATATATACTTCAAATTTTCAATCATCAAATTAAGTAAATCACTCTAAAATTAAGGAGTATCTCCCTCATGCATAGCTCCGTCCTTAGAGAGATTCTTTGGTTCACTTTTCGGTCATTTTAGCTTCAACACTGCTCTTCATATTTTTGTATATTTTGAAAACTCCAATCATTCGGCTACGAGCATCACTGAAGAGACATAACTTGTCAAAATGCGCATATGGTGCACAAAATTAAAAGGTATATATGTTCGATATTTAATATGATAAAGGAGGCTTGATCTATTACAATAGTAGATAAGGAAATTTCACGGAAAATTAAAATGACTATTTCTGGGAAAATTTTTCCGAGGAAAGGAG
The DNA here is from genome assembly GCA_035048485.1 of Pteria penguin. Classification (NCBI taxonomy): domain Eukaryota; kingdom Metazoa; phylum Mollusca; class Bivalvia; order Pterioida; family Pteriidae; genus Pteria; species Pteria penguin. Next base: position 53,660,081 of record CM068586.1, on the reverse strand, counting down.
ATAAAACCTTCAATTGTAGTCAAAAAATATTATCATTTGTGAATTTTGAATAGATGCATAGGATTGCAATCCCAGATGTTTAGCATGATCATTTATACATGGTTTCTCTCTACATGTTGATGTCTTTTCGAAAAGATTTCCATTATTACGAACCTCGACTCTTGATCAGATGACTCCTCTCCCGCCTCCTCCTCCTCCTGTGTTTCAAGAGTGTCTTTCCCTACTAAAGTGAAAACATCAACGATTCCCAAAATAGAAGATAAACTGACACATAGTATAATTATAAATGACTATTTTTTAAACATAAATATCTTGAGTTAGAGTAAAAATAATTAAGTACAACAATAACATGCCGAGCAATGTTCCGTCAGAATATAAAAGACAAAATAATCAGTAAAGGCAATCACAGACCACTAGAAAAATTCAGAGGTTGGACCAGATGACATGGAGGAGTGATCCTCCCCTGCCGATCGGTCATGACCGGATTCGTCAAATTTTCGGGTGAAATACGAAAGTAATTAGTGGCATCTTACCATTGGTAAACTATTTGTGTATTCTGATAAATTCCATCTGATTCACACCAAAATAGAGATTCCTTACCCCCTGTTTAAGAAAATCAACATGTAAATGTACAATACCATTTCTTGTAGGTTTGTGGAGGTCGTTATGGAAAACGTCTTTATCATCTACATTGTCAGTACAATGGGATGCTTTTCTGTAAAAGACTTTACGGAATTTATTAATTCCTGGTTGTTTACTGGTTTTGGTTTTCTTCTTTTTTTCTTCTAAAAGTGTTTCCATACAGTGTGCCATATCTGTATATTGATTATATGAATCGTCAATGTAGTATTAATATGATTAGGTAATAAGGTATAGTGACGGTGTACAAGAAAAATCAGTGGAATGCTGTTACTGTGGCCATGTCATACTAGTGTGAATCGTAACATTTTTTTGAATATTCATATTTTATTCTTTCGGAATAAAAAAAAAAAAGAAAAAAAAAAAAGAAAGAAAAACAAAAGAAAAAAAGAATATCCTCAAATTAAACGCATGTAAGCGATGTTAATTTTATTCTTCTACCATTAGTACCATTTTCCTGTATTACCTTATTTGTACTCTTTTTATTGTTGTTCACTGGCTGTTATTATTTTGTTCACTGTTATATACAATAAACAGATTGTGATCACGTGACTAAGTGATCGATGGTCACATTAAAATAAAAGATCAGTAATGTAGACGATTTTAAACGAATTTCTATTTCAAATGTAACAAATATACATACATACAAATATATATTGTATATATATAGTAACGCTCTATTTTGCAAATTTTCATCCTCACGACCTTTATCAAGCAATTTAAGAGATGACAAATACAAAGCTGTGTAAAATCCATGTTTACGTTTCAAAGATAGATAAGCTTCTAAATTTAGATAAACGATGACGTCATAGCGTTATTATTATGAGCGTAAGTATAGCGTTGAAGCTGATGTTGGTTATGTTAAAATACATGTCGGAATCTCGTATATAAGACTTTACCGCGCAGAAAATTATCATATTATAAAAATATTATATAAAGTATACTGATATATAATATAAAATGGTAGATATACAGTTAGAAAAATAAGTGTACTAAAAATATAACTATATACAATATTAAAAACATACTCCAAGTCACTTCCAAGTCACGTGCATCGCATATCCCGACGGTATTTTATTTTTGACGCCATCATTGTAAAATACCACCAAAGCATGCATCGGCCACAGTCCGAATACAACCCTGAAACATACTTATGGCTATCTGACATTATATAAATAGGATTAATTATATTAGTAGAAATATGCTGAAACGAAAAAAAAAAAAAAAAACGCAACTTGGAAAATTGTTATTAATTTTGTATTAAATATACATAGCTGTATGAAAATCGCGAAAATAAAAGTGCACCCTGCCTTTCACCCTATCCAATGTTCAAAATCAACCAGGTGTGACGAGAAACCTATGCACATCCGGCGCGGTAAAAACATTAAAACCCGTGCCTGTACAAACACGTGCGTTCTTTTTTCATTCAAACCAGTATCAATTTATCAATAACATCGGGACACATCATCGCCAATACTTTTGCAAACAATAATTCCTTTTACAATTATGCCACGGTTATCACAGGTTGATAGAGGACGTGCTATCGCGATGCTTATGGCAGGGAGCACGCAACTTCACGTCGCTCAACACTTTAGAGTTCACAAATCGACTATTAGTCGATAAGTTTCACGTCTTAACGCCACAGGAAGAGTCGATGACCGGCCGAGATCAGGACGTCCACGTGTAACGTCAAGACCGGGTTGTTAGGCTGGCACACCTGCGTAACAGGAGGTTAACGGCTGCTGAAACGGCAAGGAATACGATTGGTAATCATAACCATCGGATTCATCCCCAAACAGTGATCAACAGACTGCGTGAAGGTAATTTGCGTGCAAGGCGACAGTACGTTGGTTTACCACTAACACCGCAACGTCGAGCACGTCGTATGCAATGGTTGACGGCACATATGCCCAGACGTTTTCCTATGAGACGTTGGAGGTCCATGCTCTTCACCGATGAATCTAGATTCACGTTATTTCGATCAAATGGCCGTCAACGTGTGTACCGGCGTCGAGGCGAACGTTTTGCTGACGCCTGTGTTTTGGAGCATGACCGATTTGGGGGTGGGTCAGTTATGGTTTGGGCGGGAATCTCCCATGGTTTGAAGACACCTTTGGTGATAGTCAATGGGAATTTAACGGCTGTACGCTATCGGGATGAGATCCTTAGACCCCATGTTGTGCCGTTTGTTAGGCAGCATAATCTAACCTTGCAGCAAGATAACGCGAGACCACACATTGCAAGAGTCTGTAGAGACTTTCTTACGACACAGAACATCGTTCCTATAGATTGGCCTCCATACAGCCCCGATTTGTCCCCAATCGAGCATTTGTGTGATGAACTAGACAGACGAATTAGAGATGCTATAGCTGTTCGAGGAGGACACACACGATATTAGGGCACGGTTTCAAAACTGCTGCCATTTCAACTTGGATACACGTAGGGTACTACCAATCATGACCTTCTAGCGAAGTGACCTGTTCTGAAAAATCTACAAACATTTATAAGGATGTTACATCAATATTCAATATTAACTACTACATATTAAATTTAGACATTATGCTTGCAAGTATTATTTTATAAAACCTACAATTTGAAGTTGCGTTTCTTATTCGTTTCAGTATATGTATAATATTCACGTTAAGAAATCCTAAGTTTCCTAAATATACTTCGCATATCAGATAGCAGTTTAGAAAATGTTAAAACTAGTGGAACTCTTTAAGTTTTGCCTCCTTTAATGTAAAGATGATGGATAAATCCAAACCATAAGTCTAAAAATCATGAAACCAGAGGTCATACAAAATCAGTGAAAATGAAAAACAAGTTGAAAATAACAAAATATGTCTACTTGAAGAGCGTATGTGAACCCCTGCGATGGAGCGAGATCAGGTGCCCGGGGAGAGTGAGCATCTCCTGCTTGCTAGAAACACCCGTCACATAAACCCAGTAGAAAGAGTTAAATCGTGTAAATTCAATATGTATTTATATATGGAGAAGTCAAAGTAGGTAACCTTCTAGTATAGAAGGTGTCAAATCTGTGTAAAATGATCGGAATCGGTCTCAGTCCAGAATATCACTTAAAAGTCTGGATAACGAGATATTATATGGAGAAATAAGAGTCTCGTAACGACCGTAGAACTTCCTCAGTGACGTTGCTAGTCTAGCACATATATAACCCTGGTTGAGCAGCTTAACTGAAAGTCGCCTAGCCCTCAGAACAAAGTCATTGTAATTTGAACATGCTCTGGAATAATGTATTAACTGAGATATGAATACGCCGTATGCGGGCGATAATGGAATGTTACTACTTATGAAAGGAAAGTTTGTGATAGCGAAATTGAAATCGTCACGTTTGTCATAGAATGAGGTGTTCAATTGACCATTAATGTCGAATGACAACATAATATCTAAATACGAAGTAGAATTACTACTTTCTGTGTTCACTTGGATAGATGATGCTAAGGTAATCCGCGAACGAAGGATTATTAATTGAAAGCAAGTCATCTATATATCTGTAAGTAAAATTGAAGCCAAGAGCCAATTGTCTTTTTCCTTGCGAAAGCAAAGACTGAATGAATTCAGCTTCGTATGATTAAGGAATATGTCAGCCAGAAGCGGAGCACAGTTAGTGCCCATTGGAATGCCGACAATTTGTTGAAAAACCTTTCCTCCAAACACCACAAAAATGTTATCGATAAGAAAGTTCAACATCTGGATGACAGCTGTTTCAGTTTATTTATTTTGGAATCAGAATTTTCCCTAACAAAGTAAGTTTTATCATGGCCTATAACTATATATTTGAATTTGGGGCTTACGTTTTTACTAGTAAATGCATTTTGAACAATTTCCGCTAATCTGTCTTTTAATTTCTGATGAGGGATCGTTGTGTAAAGAGTCGAAAAGTCAAAAGACTTGATGGAGTGAATTTTAGTAACACTTTGTGATTTAAGATGTTCTAATAACTCTTTTGAATTTTTAATGATCCACATTTGATTAATTCCACTTCTGGAATATACTATTTCGCAATATCTATGAAGGCCAGATTTAATTTCTGATAATATTTTTGTGAGTAGCATCGATACAGATTTTGTGGAACACTTCGAGGAACCAGCTATAAAGCGTTGTTTGTAAGGATTTTTGTGCATTTTTGGGAATGCAGTACAAATATGGAAGTTCTAAATTTAATTTATTTGTGTCAATACCAAACGTATTGAGGACAGATTTATGATTCTCAAGTACTTCCGGAACCGAAAAGTTCGTGAGAGTATAAGTAGGATTTCCTGGAGTTGAATTTAATCCTAATTCTTTCACTAGGCTGTCAAAGTAATATTTCTTACAAGTAAATGTATAATTATTAGACGCTTTATCTGCTGGTGTAATGATATAATGTTCTTGGAGGAAGGTAAGTTCTCTGACAACATCAGGATCTTTAAAAATAGATTCGAATCTGGTGTTTACAGAGCCTTGTAATTTTTTAATTTTTGATCTCAGCAGTACTGCAATAGATTTTATCCATTCCGAAAGAGTGTCGACCTGTACGTCCTCTCTTTTTGCCCATCTTGTGGCATATTCCTCGCAGCAGTTCATAATATTCTCAAAATTTTGGCTCCATGTGAATGATCTGTGTTCTCTGTATTTTGGACCTTTAAGTAAAAGTTCTCTTAATTTAGTGTTTTTAACAATATCAAGATCACCAGTAATGACATGGCCACAAGGACAATATACAAAATTAGATGAGGAACATGCACACGGTTGAGGATGGCATGCAGAGTTGCTAAGATGAAGACACTGTAGAAACTCTTTGTAATTATAAATTTTGGATGCAACTGCAAATATTACGTTTTATAAATTTTGGATGCAACTGCAAATATTACGTTTTATAAATTTTGGATGCAACTGCAAATATTACGTTTAAGTAAATTGTCCCTGTCTAATATATCTACGCGACACATTTGTTTTGTTATTTTTTTTTAAAGTTTCCCCCATAGCCTCGTTTCTGTAATTGGAGTTTCAATTCCTGGCGGTGTTTCGCGTAATTCTCTTCCTTTTCGCAAATTCTCTTTCTCCTGAATCCAAGTCCGTTTGCTATCCCTTTCTTCGTATGTGGTAGGTTGCACAAATCTGAACAAAGGTACAAGCGTTTGTCTATCGGTTTCGCAAATAAATCCGTGCACACATGTCCATTCTCGATTTTAACTAGCGTATCCAGGAATTCAATATACTCTCATATACTCTCGACTCCATCTAAGTTTCAATTTTAATATTTTCATGAACATGTAAAGATGATGGACAAACCCAAACCACAAGTCCAAAAACCACGAAACCATAGGACACACAAAATCAGCGAAAACAAAAACAATTGGAAAATAACAAAATATGTCTACTAGAAGAGCACCTGTGATGGAGTGAGATCAGGTGCCCGAGGAGAGTGAGCATCTCCTGCTTGTCAGCAACACCCGTCACATATACCCCGTAGAAAGAGTTATTCGCGTGGCCTGTGCATTTAAGGAGTGATTCAAGGTCTACGTGCCATATGCTAAAACCGTCGTCGATGTATCGTTTATAAAATACAGATAGCTTTTCAAATTCAAGAAGTTTCTCGTCCCATTTTCTCATATAAACGAACGCAAAATTTCCACCAAGTCTCGATCAAATCGCGATTCCCTCTATCTGTTTATAAATTGTGTTGTCTAAACTGAAGCCATTGGAATCCAAAACAGTTTCCACCATTTTGATCGCGTATTCTGTTGATATTAAGGGGTCAGTCCTAGTTTGAAACGCTTCCCTACATGCTTCAATTCCTTCCTTTCTGGGGACAGATGGGTAAAGTTTACAAACTGTCGCGTTTCGTGGGACACAAGAATCAATGTCTTGAGCATATTAATAAAATCGGTAGTGTCTCTTATATATGTAGGTGAGCCATTGACAAAATTATCTAATTCGTACTCCGTGACCTCGGCTATCTTCTTCGTAGGTATATTAATCCCACTAATAATCGCTTATAATCATTCTAAGTGGCGCGTTTATTTTTATAAAGCTTTGGATTTCCCTTAAGTTTACCTGATGTCGGATACCTTGGAATGAGGTATTGTTTAATGTCCTTGGTAATTCCTTCCTTTGAATTAGTGACATACAAACAGGAAATGGTATTGATTGAAGACTAAATCTTCAATAATTATACACAACGGTCTTTAACGATACTACACAACGGGTGCGTACTGAATAGTGTTATTGCAAAGAATGAAACTCACTGAAGTTACAAAGCAGGGGCGAATGAAGCAATTTTGAATGAAAAAGGGAGGAGTTATCGGCCTAAAGTGTAATGTGGTAACTGTACAGTCATGAATCGGATCTGTCAAGAAAGAATTTTATGACATAAGGGATGTGTTTGCAAAGGGAGGGGTTCCTATCACACGTACCATTAATGCTCCTTTTTATGGATCCGCCGACGGACAACCATCCAGATTCATTACTTTTTCGATTTTGAAAAGGGAAGGGTATTTTTACAGTTTTACCCAGTCTTTTCTTAACTTATATCCACAATCCAAGATTTATTGGACAAAGTAATGCGGTATCTAAATTGTGAAAGAAGAAAAATTTGCGCCAGACGCAAAGGTTCCAGTCTCAAAGTTAACCTAAAGACCTTGTGTGTGAAAATATCAAAAAGAATAGAGTTACTCCGTCCCAAGATCCACACCCCATTCTGGCGTGTGGATTCACAAAGGTATTGTTTTATTTTATTTTATTTCATTTTATTTTATTTCAAGTACAACATTTTTCATCAATTACAGTACGGAAACAGAAAACTATATGACACTTTATGCTATTATTTGCGGACTTGTGCTTTGTGTAAACAAATAATCAAATTCAAAAACTAGGAAAATTTTCAGCTAAACAAACTCCTGTTTGTGAAACACGAATGCCCAAGTGGCAAATAAAGCATAGCTGTCAATGTCCTATCCCGGAGTCACATAATGACGCTTAGATACTATACGTACTGTTGTAACAACATTCTATTGAAAGTTATCAGCGGAAGTACATACAGACGGACAGAATAGCCGAGCACTTTTTGCACTAGATCTCTTAGACAGGTGCAAAAAGAAAGGCGGAGGCGGAGGATTTAAAAGAAAAAAAAAAGGGTTTACAAATCATATAATAATTAGAAATAATAAAAACGCTGTTCGTTTATAATTATGTTATATTAAAGTTTGAAACATGTATTATGTTTTAGTTTCGACTTCACATGAATCCCCATTCGTAATATTATACTAAACCGTGCAGAACTTCGTAACCACCCCATCACTGCTAACCCCCCCCCCCCCCTCTCTCTCCCCCACAAAAAAAAAAAGGAAAAAAGAAGAGTTGGGCGAGTAGAAAATATGTTATTGAACAACCGACAGCTTTTTTCTTCTCTCCATCATTTATGTCTCTGTAAATGTAAAAATACTTATCGAACACTCTGAATTCCAGAAAATGTCCGTAGGAATGCTGTATATCAATTAGAAATTCAATTTTATTTATGAGATGAGGTGGGAAAGAGAACAAATGAGGGGAGGGTGGGATGCAGGCAAGAAGCGGGAATTTTTAGCCAGAAATTCCCTTGCCACTCCTGTACACTGTGGTGGACCATGTTATGAATTGTAATAACATAAACATGTTTATATTATTCATGTATTGTATAATACCAGTCAAAAATGAAATAATAGACACATGTCTAAATTGTCGCAAAGGAAATAGTAAATATAAAAGTGTAAATAAATGAATTCGTCTAGTGCTGTAAAAGTTAAATATGCATGGTAAGGAAACATAAACTTTTCATACGTTTTGAATGTTGACCGTCCGTGTAGGTAGCCACCAATTTGATGTCACTTTTTGTCGGTTTGGCATTTCTTTTATATGGTGAGCGAGAGCATTTAGGTCAGACGTTCCTTTGGTATACCACTAGGCCATTGTCACTGCTGGTGGACTGATAGTACCCGAGGGCATCATAAGTCTATTTTCAGTCATTCTGTACTGACGGTCTACTTTTCAGTATTTTTGTACTGGCTTGAAATATATACTTAAAATTTTCCGTCATGAAATTATGTAAATCACTCTAAAACTATGGAGTATCTCCCTCATGCATAGTTCTGTCCTTAGATTGATTCTTTGGTTCACTTTTTCTGTCATTTTGGTTCCAATACTACTCTTTAAATATTTATATAATATGAGAATTCCAACCATTCGGATTCGAGTATCACTGAAAAGACATAACTTGTCGAAATGCGCTTCTGGTGCACAAAATTAAAAGGGAAATATGTTCTATATTTAATCGTAAGATATACGAGAACGAGGTGGACCTCGCTCACTTAAAAATTTTTTTCAAAACATCTTGGTCTTTTATGGTGAGAGGCCAGCTTTAAGGAAGGATGTCCTTCTAACTCAGCTGGAAGAGAACATGTATTACTGATATGAATATATGATAGATACCTCAAAGACATCGCAAATATATTGCATTTACTGGGGCCAATCAACATACACGGCATCTAACCATTTTGGACCCGTTTCGATGAAGCAATCGAAATTTTTGATCCTACGGTACTACATGTAAGTTTCTACATTTTAATACAAGCCAATAATACAGGTCAATATTGATTTTCTTCCACCAACTTAGCATTTTGACAACGTATGTCGCTTCATTGACGATCAAAGCCGAAGCTGTAAATGCTATGTATAGAATAATAATTTCCCGAAAAAGGCTTATATAAATATAGGAAATATAAGATGACACTAGAAATTGGAAAAACATTAATATTAACATTTTCCATTTATACAAATCTATTGGATTATGCATTCAATGTTTATGAGACCAAACCTATGATACGAATTTCAAGATGATATTTTATAGAGTACACGCACTTTTGAAAATTTCCGACAACCTGTGGCTATACGGGTAGCATGATTAGGTTTATGTATTGAATTCCCATAAAGCAAATTTTTAAAATTTATTTCATTTCCCATGATGAAAAAATTCTGTCTATTCTGGAGGAAAGTACTAAATATTTAAAACTAAAATAGATAAAATATATAAATAACATATTTATATATTTACATCTGTAGAGAAAACTACGTTGAGATTTCATATAATTTACTTCATATAAGTACACTTTATAAGTAGAGGATAAGAGAGATAAGTCTTGGATTTAAAGCATTTCCCCCTTTCGCCATATATGTACTAGTAAACATCAAGATTTGGCACCAAAAATGACTGAGTAGTTTGGCTAATACACATGCCCCCCCCCCCCTTTTTTTCAGAAAACTGAGATCTGCGACTGCGAACACACACACGCACACACACACAAACAATGTGCAGTTATTACTTATATCACTTAACATATATTAAGAGCATAGAAAAAAAAGGGGGGGCAGAATGGTTTTAATACCATCGGTAATCGGTAACACCAGGCTTACGCAATGGAGCCATGCTAAAAACAAATTCTAGTTTACCTCTTTCAGTAGTGGAACAATCCAATAGTTACGTCACGTCGCGCGAGAAAAGATGTGAGCAAAAACATGGAGAATTTTACTGTAGAAAATCTCGTACAGTAAGTGAAAATCGGTTATATTGCGAAAAATAACAGTGCATGTAGTTTGTTTGAATTATCTGTAGTTACGACTAAGGCCATTCTTTACATTCGTACATCTTTTATCTCATGATATCACGAATTGAGAAAATTATTCCGATTTTTCGGGCGCACGACTGGACACCCGGACAGTAGTCCTTGTTTGAATATAAATGGCATAAAGTAATGATTTAAATTACGGAATATGAACTCAAATATTCTGTGAGACTGAAATCTGATGTCAATGATCTGAAAAAAAGTCCCGTTTCTGGAATTACCCAATATATGAATATTTTCAGAAAGTACGGGTAACGAGGCAAGAGTATATGAGGTTCAGCTTTGCAGAATGATTCTTGACGTTCTGGAGAGCGATTGAATGACCGTTCGACAAATACCTATCATGACGTCACCTTCATCATTAAAATACATTCCTGCGTGCATTGGGATCTTTGCTGAATTTGATATGTTCCTATACGACCGTCACGACGGGTATTTCATGCAAACAGGAGACGCTCACTGTCTCCGTGCACTTAGGCTCATCCCGGAATGTTGTATTTTTCCGGGTTTCGCAACGGTTTGTATGGGGCAATGTCATAATTTAGCCTTCACCCTTTTAGACTTCTCACTCTCCCCGTGCACTTCGTCTCACCCCGGAATTTTGTATATTCCGGGTTTCGCAACGGTTTGTATAGGACAATGTTTTAATTTAGCCTTCACCCTTTTAGACTTCTCACTCTCCCCGTGCACTTCGTCTCACCCCGAAATTTTGTATATTCCGGGGTTCGCAACGGTTTGTATAGGACAATATTTTAATTTAGCCTTCACCCTTTTAGATTACGACACTGAATAACTGATCGGTACTTCTTCGCTGTATATTGATAATTGTCGAAAACGTGGTTTTATTCAGTCTATCAGTGCAAGTTTTAGTAAAGCAATGCATTTAAACATGGTTGAAAACTGAAAGAAGTTTTGTTTCGACAAATTAGTGTGACATTCTCCACTCTATTTTCTTTGTGTTGATATAAAAGGACCAAATGGAACAAGAATGTATTATATTGCTGTTGACTGAATCACTAGGCCAATTGTTCTGACGTTTACGGCAAAGAAGAACATTTAAAGTGTCATGCATTTTCCAATGAATATGAACCGATCTCTACCTCTAAAGATAACCCTTGACTTCATTCGTACGAGTCTTCAAAACCTTTACAAAATAAGTTAAAATACATTTTACCATCTAGTCTTAAACTACGCAAAGTAAAATTATACTAATTAAACAAAACCGACTTACTTTAACATGGTATGGTTAAGAGATCCCCATCTGCAGTAATGAGAAGCATCTATATCCTGTGCTACTTTAACCGCTGCATAAAGTCCTCGTCGCTGTAAATTTAACATGTATCGAGAAGTGACCAATCACCTTCCAATGAATATGGCTTTATAATTAGATTGTTTGTTATTTTTATGAAATTGTTTTTGTGGTGAGTGGGAAGGTGGGTCCGTAAAAGAGTGGCCATTATAAAAGTATGTTGTTCTACTGCATAATCAACACAGTAAATTCTCCTTCTGTCCTGATCATATAGTACATATATAGTAAAGTTTCATCTGCTATATCTGTAATGACACAATAATGAGCAGTCTCTTGGGGTTGCTTAAAATTGTTTTGTTTTTCTGATATGAAGTTTAGAAAAGTAGTCAATGAAGAAGTATCGAAGTGTTACCCACATCTTAAAGTCCATTATTATTATTATTATTATTATTATTATTATTATTATTATTATTATTATTATTATTATTATTATTATTATTATTATCATTATTATTATTATCATTATTGTTGTTATTATTATTATTAATTTATTAATTAATCTATATAATGATAATAATACATGTTATAATAATAATATTATTATTATTTTTTTATTTTTATTTTCATTATTATTATTATTATTATTATTATTATTGTACGAATAAATCTTATCTGGATTACATTCATTACTATCTTTCACCACTACATTACCAACAAAATATATATTTAATCTAATATTTGCATTTTGAGCAGAATTGAATTGTTCATTGATTCTAGATAACAGACTCTCTCGCTCATTTTCTGGCAAGTAAAAACCCTAGTTTGATAGATAACTCAAAAAGTTACCAAATCCCTTCTACATGATGGATAAATACATGTATTTCTTTATATGATATGATTTTGTTACCGAAAAAGTTTTTCGCTTTATTGTCACTTCAAAATTTATATAATAAAACTAAGCATTATAAGAACCTTAATGATAATGATAGGGATCCTTTATCACTTGATCTTGATAGCATTATATGTCTATTTCCCCTATCGACACACACTGTACAGCCCCATTTTATTTTAAATATGTTGTGATCTCAAGACGATGTAAATTTCTGATGGGCATCAGAACATGTCTTACAATGGAATTCTCGACTTTCGTAACAAACGGAGTAGATGGCGGAATGGTGACTTCGTTTCAAGCAGGGGTGGCGATACTTGACAGGCATTTTTTAGGTGAGATGGCAAATTGATATTAAAGGAATTGCAGTTTTATTTAAAATTGGTTTAGAATACACTTTCGGTTTCAGTTAAAAATGCACACATAAAGACCTACTGCAAAATTCAAGAAAATCGGTTATGTTTGTAATCTTATTTATGTAAACATGATGGATAAATCCAAACCACAAGTCCGAAAATCATGAAACCAGAGGATATACAAAATTAGTGAAAATGAAAACCAAGTGGAAAATAACAAAATATCTCTACTATATGTGAACCCCTGTGATGGAGTGAGATCAGGTGCCCGAGGAGAGTAAGCATCTCCTGCTTGCTAGCAACGCCCGTTACATATACCCAGTAGAAAGAATCAAATCGTGTAAATTCCATATACATTCATATATGGAGAAGTCAAAGTAGGTAACCATCTAGTATAGGTGTCAAATCTGTGTAAAATGAGCGGAATTGTTCTAAGTCCAGAATATTATATAAAAGTCTGGATAACGAGATATCATATGGAGTAATAAGGGTCTCGCAACGACCATAGAACTTCCTCAGTGATTTTGCTAGTCTAGCACATATATAACCCTAGTTGAGTAGCTTATCTGAAAGTCAAAGCTGAATTCAATGGCATTTTCATTTTTCACGAATAAATGGGTTTTCTAACCTTCAATGTTATATACGTCAGCTTTATTTTTGAAATCAGTTGTCATGTGATATAAACTACGAAGTTTTACACGAGTTATTTTTCTTTCCTCACCACTTGTAGGGTATATGATTAACGTTTTCCAAACGGTTTGACGCTTGGCTTCTGGTGTAGACCATCTGAGTTCAATTCCAGGATTTTTACTTTATCTAAGACGTTGATTATCTCCTGCTTAAGTGCAGCAATACGATTTTTAAAATATTAATAGAAAGCGACATAAATTTATCAATCAATAAGCGAACTAAATTTTCTCTTTCCCATGCCTGGAGACGCGCACATCATATCATAATAATATGATATCATTATATACGTCCATATTCTATATATATATGATAATTATTATCATTATCACTATATAATATATAACATATATATAATATATTACATACCCTATATATTATATAGGCACATATCCTACTCCAGGCTCTTACACATGTATACAATTTGCCTAGCTCTATTTTCCAATTTTTCAAATCTGCTTATGTATCAAAATCAAGGAATTTAATGTTAGTCTCCGTCTCTTCAGGAATTCATTCATTTCAGTTCTTCACCATATATAGAGATCTGGTGCATCAAACAAATCATTTGGTAGACACATGGAGATGTCTTGTAGCCGTCCGGCGTTCATCCGTTCGTCGTCGTAAATTTTCCACATTTTCGACTTCTTCTTTGGAAACACGGGAAGGATTTTGATGAACTATGTATAGTCCACTACAAGTGTTACTGTTTTTTCCGGATCCATCAACAGGCGTCACCACAGATAAAAGTAGGACACAGAGGGTAGCCTCCTTCCACAAAATTTTTCCTTGGACAGTAGTTTCTATGCAGATCCATTAGGTGATAATGATGGTTTAATTTGGTTTCTTTTAATCATGATTATGATAAACATTTTCACTCCTTTGTGTCTTTTTGTTTTTTGTTTCTTTTGTGTTCTTTGGTTGTGCTGCTTTTGCGGTGAGTGGGAAGGTGGGCGCCCGTAAACCGGTTAACCACATCAATTGAATGACTTCAAATGTTAGTTCAATTGACCGTACTAAGTCGATATCTTAACCGCAACACAATCGAATATTTTTGTAATGCTTTTTGTGTATAATTTACTATTATCATGTTTTGTGTGTATATCTTCGGTGATTTTTGTCATACAGCTTTGTCAAGTGTCTAAAGTTTTCTCTTCTTGATTTATTTAATTTCCAGTTTTGAACTTCATTGTTTGAGAGGAACAATTAGCCGTAAAATTGGAAATAGTATAACATACAAGACAAAATAGCGAATTACAAAATCTTTCTCTTGCGCATTTATACTATTATATATGTATATGAGATGTCTAAAACATCAAATGTATGTGTAAAGTTGTAGTTTAGATAAAGATATATTCAGTTATTAGATGTGTAGATATATATATATATATATATATATATATATATATATATATATATATATATATATATATATATATATATATATATATATATATATATATATATATATATATATATATATTATATATATATATATATAATATATATATATATATATATATATATATATATATATATATATATATATATATGAATGTTAATTTAAGAAATGAATGTTATTCAGAAAATTGATATGGGGAATTTATATTACCATCTGGATTTTGATATAAATTCCCCATATCAACCATCATCAAAAGTTTTTACTTTGTTTAACCTCTGTCGACAAAATAATTTGAATCTGTGGCCCTATCTAATTTATGTATATATAACATAATATAACACAACAAAACAAATGTGAATTCGACATTTATGTGATAGGAGTAAGGTCTTATTCTCCATAAACTGAAGTAGACAGATCTTGAATTGTCTTCCTCTCGTTCGCTCCGTCAAAAATTTCAGTGATATCAAAAATTTATATTCACCAACTTATTAAATAGATAATAGATGAAACTAAAGTGAACACTTTTTTGGAAAGCAAATTTCAATATTCATAAAACTATATAATTCATAATAATACTATTTTTAATCTTGTTAAATTAACATGTATAGGAAACAGACATTTTCAAATATTTTCCTTATCCACTTCTGTATAGTCATGGCCTTAGTACAAAAAGCTAAAATTTATCGTAAAGGAAAACAAACTCATTTCATATAGAATACCATTGTATATGTGTCTTTAGTCTGACGTCTAATATGGTATAAATTCTTTCTTGGAAAGAATATGTGAAAATTGTGTTCAAGCTGTGAAAGATTTTAGAATGGATTCATTAAATACTTACATTTGACGATCTTCTGTGATATTATGTTATAATAGCTGAACACAATCTCCCAGTTTAAAGATGTTGTACTTATTGCTTTGAAAACAATCACAACCTTTGTCTTGTTCAATGATAACCCGTTTTTATATTCAGATATACACATCTGTAGAGAAGACTACATAAAGGTTAATTCCTACAAGTCTGTTTTATACGTAGACAACGCATCACTCTTTTGTCATAAGATAAACTTCCCAGAACTAAAAAATGTCAGCTTTTTCTTATAAGTTAAAGTAAAGTTAAAATAAATGACGCTGAAAAAATATAGATAGCACTGGATGAAATATCCGATTTATTGTTTAAAACAGAAAAGTGGCTGCATAACAGGAATGTCTCTCTGACTTATCTCTGAAAATTTTACCATGGATATACATGGCAAGTATATAAAGTGATACTAAAAACTACGAAGTTTTTTACTTTACAAATGAAAGGAATTTCCTTTGGTAAAAATAAGTTTTAGCGCTAGTTAATGATTTTTTTTTGAGAGGACATGGCAAAATATCAACCTGTCATGACTTGAGAAAGATTTAATGACCAATCTATCCATGGAGAAGTGTAAGATAGTCATCTTATACCGCTACCTGGATCCGCCTCGTAACGTGGATGTGACCCGGTAAACGGACATACTGTTTATCTGAACACCGGAACTACGACGTTGCATTCCAAACCTACTCATTGAACTTTTCACCGGAGTCATCTCTACCTGGAGGGACATGACAAACTTAAGAGGGACATGAAAAACTTATAAAAATCCAAAAACTATACATGGAACTTTTCACCGAAGTTATCGCCACCCAGAGGGACAAGATAACTTATAATTTAATAGATTTGTACTATTGTATTAATATTAAATGTCATTTCAAATTATGAAAACTAATAGGATTTGTACTATTGTGGTAATAATAAATGTCATCTCAAATTAAGTACCGCTCGTAAATAGAGAGGGGGTTTCGTATAAAAGATCCAGCGGTCGTTAGGCCGGTCAGATCCCGACTTGGACCCAAACTGCGGCACTCGACCATCACGTAAGAAACTTTGACTTGGGGATCTCGCTCTCTATTGGCTCTATTTATTATCACATCTCTACAGATAAAACTTATTGTTGTAATTTGTAAATTTACTTATTTCTTTGATTATAAATTATAGCTGTATAATTGATATTTGGTTTGGATTATTAAAAGTTGGTCTGGGAGATTCGTTGTTATTCATTGTTTGTTGACTTCACTTTTTGGTATTCCTTTTGACAAATGCTTGACCATCGGACTCTTTAAAGAAGCGTGTGTTATCTAACATACAGACTTGTTATTTTGGCTGCCTTAGACCTGGATGGGACTCTGATTGGTGGAAGAGAAATCGCTGAAAAGTAAGTTGACTTTGTGTTTCCCTTACGTTATCATTTTATACAGGCTTATTATCGTTATTATTAATTAATTCTTATAATTAAAGAAAATGGCAGAAGTACAAGAATTAATTAATGCATTAGGTCATCAACTGCAGGGAATTCAACATGGGTTACATACTATAAGTAAGGGCCACATAAGATGGGAAATAGAAACATATAGAGAGGAGAAGGCAAAGTTTCGCAAGTGGATAAAAGACATTGAAAAATATGCCACTATCAATAATTTAGAAGACTCAGAAATGTTAGGGCTCGCATATCAAACGACAAAAGGTACCTTAAATGATTTTATTGGGAATGTGTTTAGGACACAGGGGTATACGTGGAATAGACTTACAAGCGAACTAGCTGTTAGGTACGCGGAGATTAGTGACAAGCAACACGCGCAGGTCTTGTTAGGAAATTTAAAACAAAGAAAAAAAGAAGAGTTGGCCGCTTTCGGCGATCGGATAATGAAACTTGCGGAGATCGCATATGAGGATCTCACGGAGATTGGAACTCGCGACAATTTGGTCAATTTTTTCACGGACGGGTTGCTATACGACTACTTGAAAGTTAAGGTCATGAGAGAGAACCCACGAGACTTGCAACAGGCTATAATTGTAGCCATGACGGAAGAAAATTTCCGTAAACGGGTCAGTTTAAAGACCGGGAATCCGAACTTCAATAAAGAAAATTTTTCGATAAATGAAGAAGGTCACGTTCCTATGGAAATTGATCATTCTCGGCCCCAGCGACGGTCAAATACTTGGTGCTCTTATTGTAAACGTAGCAATCACAATACGGCGAATTGTCGCCGTAATTCGCCGTAGACACAGAGTAAACGAAGTCTCTAATAAAGGGACTCGGAACCCACATGCAGAGTATGTGTGCTATTTCTGTAAAAAGAAAGGTCACATCAAGCGTGATTGTTATGCCTATTTAAATCAACAAGGAAATGAGTAGACGCCCCTTCTGTAAGGACCAACGGGGGAAAGCTTAAAAAGAAGGTCACAAAAAGACGGGTAATTAATTTGGCGGGTAGTCCAAACTCATGTTTAATCAAAATTGGAAAACAAAAATATAGGTCTTTAGTTGATACTGGTGCAGAAGTTTCTTTAATTCATAGGCGTGTATTTGAAGGGATCAAAGATCCACCAAAATTACTAAAACGTAGGATAGCGTTACAATCAGTAAATGGGGAAAAATAAAAACTAGATGGATTAGTCAATTTAGAAATAATTATAGGAGGGAATTAAATTGTTCAAGCATTCTATGTTACTCCAATTATGAATAGAAATGTTATATTAAGAAGGGATTTTCTAACAACTCATGGTGCACGCATTTATTTTGATTTAGGCTATATGCGCATTGGTAAAACTTATGTTCCTTTAGAAGAGGATATTCATATCAGTAATTTTAAATAGGAATGTCAAAATTAAGCCAAATACTGTTACTATATGCTTGACAAAAACAAAACAACATAGTCCTATTGGTGAAATGGTAGAAATCTCTCCTTCTGTCAAGGGTTTCGTTGATTCAGAACCTAACTTTGTGACACAGCCTTCCGTATTGACTCTGAACGATAGACGACATATACCTGTTATGTTGACAAACACGACTGGCAAAATGCTACAATTATGTAGGTGACAAGGTGAATGAAGTTTTTGAGGTCTACAGCCAACCGACCTCCGACAAATTTGATTTAATGGGCATTATTACGGACGACCAATTTCGTGTACAGATTGAACAATTAGTAAGTAAAAATAGAAACATTTTCGTTCAGACAGACAGCGAATTGGGACGTACTAAGACCGTAAAGATGACAATCGACACAGGTGACCATAAACCCATAAAATTAAGACCGTATCGCGTGCCACTACAGCACCGGAAAACCGTAGATCGTGCAATAAACGAGATGCTAGACGCGGATATAATCACTCGTTCGCAATCCCCCTGGGCTTTTCCATTAGTGATAGTATCGAAGAAGGACGGTTCTTCTCGCATGTGCGTTGACTTTAGAAAACTGAATAAAATAACTAAACCAATTTCATACCCGCTCCCTTTGACAGATGATATTTTGGCTCAATTAGGTGATACTAAGTATTTTAGTAAATTAGATCTAAAATCTGGGTATTGGCAGGTAGCCATGGACCCCAAGGATAAAGAGAAAACAGCTTTCACTTGTCATAAAGGTTTGTTCCAGTTCAACGTTTTACCTTTTGGATTAATGGGAGGTCCTGGTGTATTTCAACAATTAATGTCAATAGTCTTAGAGGGATACGAAGACTTCAACCTTGCTTATTTAGATGATGTTAAAATTTGGTCAAAATCAGAAGAAGAACACCTTTCTCACATTCAAAAAGTATTTGACAGACTAAAACAACATAATTTGAAATTAAAACTGAAGAAATGTTCATTTTTTTGAAAAGGAAACTGATTATTTGGGGTGTGTTATAAACAAACATGGACTAAAACCGGACCCGGAAAAGATGAAGGCAATTCGAACCTTACCAGCTCCCACTTATGTTGAGGAAGTCAGAAGTGTTATTGGTATGTGTAATTATTACCGTAGATTTATCCCAAATTTTTCAAAAATAGCCGAAAATTTGATAGCGTTTACCAGAAAATATTCACGTTTCAATTGGGATTCGAACTGTCAGAAAGCATTTGACTTTCTGACTTTCGATTAACAGTGGTTCCCTTATTAGCATATCCTGATGTAAACAAACAGTATACTCTGTATACTGACGCGAGTTACACGTGTATCGGCGCGTGTCTGACACAGCCGTGTGCTGATTCGGCAGATGAGATCCCTAACGTAGTCAGTGAGAAACCTATTTATTACCTGAGTCATAAACTTAGTCCTACTCAATGTAAATGGTCAACGGTCGAGAAGGAGGCATACGCGATCAATTATAGCCTCCAGCGTTTGGATACGTACTTACTCAACGCGAAATTTACGATCAAAACAGACCATAAGCCGTTACAATACATCTTAGAAACACCCATGCAAAATAAAAAGATACAGTTATGGGCAATGAATTTAATGGCTTATGACTGTAATGTGGAGTATATCTCTGGCAGAGATAATACGTGTGCGGATTTGCTATCGAGGATGCCTACAAACTGTAATCATACTACACACGGAGATGTGAAGGTTACAGATATAGACGTACATAAGAATTCGTTTGAGGAAGGTGCTTTGAATTCGAACCACTTTGATCCTAGAGACTTCACAGCGCACGTCAGTTATGCTAAATAATCGTTGACGTCACATGTTGACATATAAAAAAAGAAAAGGGAGGACACCGATTTTTCGCCGATCTGGGGTTTCCCTAATTTTCCGTCTTTTTTGATGCAATAAAAGCCTTCATCAGTTACCTTGTACTTTATTATGCGTCTGTATGCACTCGCATTTTCTCTCAACAAGCTTTCAAGGCAGAAATCGGTCAATTTTATCCATCAGCCGTCTGCAGCTGTAAACTTTCAAAGGGACTTCCGGTAAACTCGGAGCGAATTTCAAGGTAAGCTCTGATTGGTCGATATTCAATATACATATATGATTTAGATAAGCTTTGAAGAAGTGGGAAATTTAAATTGATCAAACAGGCACCACTGTAGATCTATAAGGCTAAAAGCCTCCCTATAATGTCTTTTCCATATCAAGCTGACAAGATACAACAAGTTTAATTTATTTCAAAATAATGAATAAAATATTATTTAAACATTTTCTGGCATTTATGTATTATTTGGGCATAACTTGCCATGAAATCAACATTTTTACTCTTTCATTAAATTTTATCAATTTAAATTTCCCACTTCTTCGATTATGATGTATAAAGTACAAGGTAACTGACGAAAGCCTTTATTGCATAAAAAAATACGGAAAATTAGGGAAACCCCAGATCGGCGAAAAATCGGTGTCCTCCCTTCTCTTTTTTTATATGTCAACATGTGACGTCAACGATTATTTAGCATAACTGACGTGCCCTGTGAGAGACTTTGCAAGTTGCACTGTCAACGAAACTGACATAGAAAAACCTGATGTACCGGAAGTACGACACGTAAACATGGCACAGGAGCAAGACAAAGATGAAAGCGTTGCCAAGTTGAAGACTCAGATTAAACTTGGTGATGCTCTATCATCAGACTTAAAGAGATACATAGTCGATGATGATGTCTTGTATTTTGTTTCGAACCTTGATGATGATCCTGTTTTACAGTTGTACATTCCTTCTCACATGAGAGAACAGGTATTGAAGCAATATCATGATGATATGGGCCATTTTGGTGTAGAAAGGTCATTTTTCAACATCAAGAGCAAATATTATTGGCCTGGGTTATATAAACATCTTAATGAATACATAAAGAAGTGTGTCACATGTCAAACAAGAAATTTGACAAAGGTCAAGGCTCCACTAATGACTACGGACATTCCCCCGTACGCCTGGGCCAAAGTTGGACTCGATCTGTCGGGACCATACCCTACATCGTTGTCGGGAAATAAATATATTGTCGCGTTCGTCGATCTCTACTCAGGTTATCCGGAAGCCTTTGCGGTGAAAGACAAAACGGCAGACACAATAGTTAATCTGATGATTAATGAAATATTTCCACAATACGGGTCACTACTTCAATTAGTAACGGATAATGGGACGGAAAACGTTAATCAGAAAATGAAGGACACTTTATAGACCTTGAACATTCATCACGTAACAACGACATATTACCATCCTCAAGGCAATGCCAAGGTCGAACGTTTTCACCGAACTTTACATGATGTAATGTCTAAACTGCTACGTGACGGACATTCAGTATGGGACTTGTATCTGAATCAAACTCTGGCTGCTATTCGGTTTAGTATTAGTGATTCTACAAAATTCTCTCCTTTCTTCCTTCTATATAACCGTGATGTAGTTCTTCCACTTGATACCATACTAAAACCACGAAGAAGATATCTCGGTGAAGACGAATACAAGATCGCCCTACAAATACAACACCAAGCCTTTGGTGCCGTCCACAGAAATTTGAAGAAGGCTAAGAAGACACAAGCCAAATATGCTGACCGTAATGCCAAGGACACACCCTTCAAGGTAGGAGACCCCGTATTTTATCGGAACTTTGACCGGAAGAACAAATTTGATGTGAGATGGCGGCCATATTTCCGCATCATTGAACAAACAACTCCGGTAAGTTTCAAGATAAAGAATCAGTTGACGGGAGGCATAACCAAGGCCCATGCGGAACAACTCTGAATGGCACATATCGAAGAATGGGAAGTACCCCAAGACGCGGCCGGGAACAGAGTACGCCGTGCGCAATACGTGGTGCCACCGGAAGATGAATCTTTTGAGGCTGAGTCAATGGATTCAAACCCAAGACCAGACCACGAAGGAACGTTAGCCCGTATGGCCGATCGGCTTCGGCAAGAGCGGGATAACTCCGAAGAGGAAGACGATATTCCCCTCAAGGAGCTGCGAGATCGCATAAGGCAAAGGCGGTCTCGTCAAGAAGAACAAGAAGAAGAATTTGTCTCGTCGCCAGAAGAAGATGTCGCGACAAATGCCTGGGACGAGATGAACATGGAGGTAGACGCAATACAAACTCATGTCACCTCCAAGATATAATTGCATGATTTCTAATTCGGCAACTAACCTTATTTGGTGTCTACGGGTAGTGGATAAGGGAATGTATTACCCTGAGCCGTATAAAAAGTAATCAATAATTTTACTGATGTACACTTAATTGCAGAATGACTGCTGTGGACGAGAATAGCTTGATATTCAGAACCATCTTGCAGGTGGAGATCAGGGCACTGAGAAGGCACACGGCGGGCTGTGCGCTGTGTGAGGGGCATTGTATCCGTCCTTCATCGGTGGATCCCTTCCTGGATTTGGTACGAGAGTTGAAGGCGGTGTACGGGTGGAAAACGGTAGCCATCCATATGTTAGCGGAAGGCCGCCACCCGGAGTTGGCTGTGTGTCGGTTAACTCGACACCAGCCCTCGCTGCTGGAGATGCTGGGGATGATCCCCCAGCAGCAACATCATTAAACAGTATCTATATATTGTATAAACTTAATAAATTTAACCTGAATGTAAATAAATTAAGCAATTAAATTGAGTATTCTTGTACTGAGTTGCTTTAATCTTTTTCGTAGATGTGGAATCGCCTGTTCGTATTTCTCGTGTGGCTGCCAGTGACCATGACTTCTATTATACTCCGACAGAACACCATTTTTCAAAAGCTTGATGTAGTATCGACGATTGACGCTAGGTGGTTAGTAACTTTTGTAATAGACTTTCAAACCTTTGAAGATTTTCTACGACAATTAGACACATACCTATTATAGGTAAAGCGTTAAGTTTTCTTTTCGGGACTGTGTCAGAAGATGACCTCAGTACTATACGGCCTAATGTCAATAAGTTGTCCAGGAATCAACAGACCATAACTCATGTCGTCAAGGAGAGTTTAACTATTATTAACAATACTAGATCTCATGTCATAGAAAATAGACAAGTGATTAACAGTCTAATGGTTTCATTATCTGAAATTACTCAGAAAATGAGTACTATGCAACTAAAATTAGAAAAACAACTTGCGAAACTAGAATATTTTACACATCAGTAAATCAAATTCAGTTAAATTTAAATGAACTTAGACAAGTAACTAATCAAGCAACTTTTATATCGAAACATTGTTATTACAGTTAAACATGCTCAGTTTGGGACATCTAAGTCCGTCAATTATTACCCCGTCAAATTTAAGAACGACTCTCCTAGATATCAAGGGTCGTTTACCTCCAACACTTCATTTGTCACTTGATCCAAATGAATATTTATCGAAATATTACAAAATTTTAACGTGTGCTACTGTAATAGAAAACAAGAAGGCGTACGTTGTCATGTCACTACCTTTAGTTAATATCAATGATGAATTCGAAATATATCGTGTTCATAGTTTACCTCTTGTACTGCCCAGTGAAATAGGGAATATCTCTCAAAAAATAACCATAGCTGCAAATTATGCAATAGAAAGTAACTATCTAGCCATAAATCCGGAACGAACTCGTTTCATGCTATTAACTCATGAGGATGCCACGCGGTGCATCTCACAATCATTAAAATTTTGTGGACTTAAAAATCCTATATTTCCAGTAAATCTCAGTAAACTTTGTATTTTGGCACTATTCACGAAGAATCGTATCAAAGGTACAGTGAGGTGCAGTCCCAACATAACATTATGTTAACGTTGCGTTAACGTGAAGTTTGCTTTCCTCATGCGCTCAGGACTGCTGAGCACACGCGTCTGCGTTAACGTAGATTTACTCGTGAACTTAAATTCGAGACAGCGTTAACGCGCTTGACTGCCGGGTTCACGCACTTGGCTGCCGTGTGAACGTGCTTGACAGCCACGTTCGCTTGCTTACAACTTAAAACTTACATTAACATGTACATAGAGAAGGTATTGAAGGAGATTCGATATATACATTTTATATTTGAATATAAGAACATATTACTATGTGCATGTAGGTAAATATTTAGAATTAAATAAAACGCTTATGAGTTAGGGATGAATTTTTAAAATATTGAATATAATTTCCGAACATTGAATAAATAATAGTAGTGACGATAACCATGGTATTAATATATTATGAAAAATAGATGAATAAAAAAAACCCCAATAATAAATACATAAATAGGAATAAACACATAAATAAATTATAAAAAAAGAAACAAATTATTTTAAACAAATTTTATTTTAAACAAATGAATACATAATTTATTTGATTAAAATAAATTAATAAGATAGAATTATAATCTAATTATCCTAGTTTTTTTTAACTATAAACTGACGAAGTTTTTCCATAAATACCTTAGTGCATGTCTACGCGGTAATTTCCATGATCATTTTACATATGAAACCCTTAATGCGGGTGTCATTTTAATATTACATTTAATACACGTATATATAGCGACATTTGCAGTTATTTAATTAGATCCCTTAAAATTCCCCCATCCATACCACCGCATAGAGAATTACAAATGTAGGCATGTGAACGCGCGACTGGACCGAGCGCACGCGGGAATAAATTGCGTTAACGCGAATTTCCTCCCGCTTTAACGCAAGGCGCGCACGCGCGTCTGGTCGAGCAGTCCTAGCTCGTGTGCTCAAGCAGTCCTCGTGACCGCTTTTCGCGTTAACGTGCATGTTATGTTAGGACTGCACCCATCTGTAGCTGTAAAACTGTTATTTATCCTAATGCTTATCTACCTATGGCCAGGTATATCACCGACGGATACTACGCTATTACGACGCGGAAACACCTTGCATTCTCACAGGTCTGTAAGCATACGTCACAAACAAAATCACCTACGGTTAAACCCCCTTTGGGAATCGTAAAACTTAAACGATTTTGCTTTGCATCTAGTGAATCTATTTTATTACCTGCGTTCTTTCATGAGGAAAGTCGTTATAATATTTCAGGACTTTTGGACAAGTTTGATTTGCACTTTAACATTTCAAAAATTCATTTCTGGGAACCTGTTAGGCTCTCTGTGCGCAATCTTACCTTACCTGAGTTGCCAAAAGCTCTAGAAACTATTAAAGAAATGCCTGTGGATACATTTATCGAGACATTAAATAACCTTGAACCAATTGAAAAAGAATTTGTATTTCCCAATTAGGCTTATGCTTTTATTGCTTTTGTATGGGTTTTTGTAATTGAGCTTTTTATTTTTTTATATTGTAAGTACAAAGGTAAAGGTAAATTTTTGAGAGCCTGTTTTCATAAGGGAAAGCATAAAATTTCAACTGCTTCATTTGAGAAAAATGATGCGAAAAATTATTTATCTGATGCCTTATCTAATCATGAGTTAAGTGTATTAATAGATAAAGCTAAAGTCAACAATAGATTACCTAATGCCCCACCAATGCCATTAGAGCAACAGAGACAGGAAGTCAAGGATGGTCAAAACAAAAGTGCTATGTATCCAGTGCTGCAAGTTACGCCAGCCACGTCCTAAAACGGGATCAAGTTACGAGGGTCGAGAGCGAGACGACGCTCTTTGTCCCAAAGAAGATTTGAACTATAAACTTGTGCTATGAACTGATGTTGAGTCGAGAGCGAGACGACGCTCCTTGCCTTAGAAGACTTGAACTTTGAAAATGAAAAATCGGTCGGGGATGAGACGACATCCCTTGCCACTCTGCAATTTTGTGCTATTTCAAGTAAAGCAACATTCAACATTAGGTCAGGGACGAGACGTCGTCCCTTGCCGAGAATTCAAACTGTGTTTAGGGTAACAAACACAGTGCAGATCAACAACAGATTGAATGAAGAACCACCATGAAGAGGATTCAGTTCCAATGTGGTGTACCAATTCGTTGTAGTGTTTTAATGGAGGGGACTGTGCTAATTGGTCATAATAATACCCGTCCCCCCTAAAAAGTACACATAATACTTTGTACAGTGATTATATTGTGTATTAATCGTGTTATTTTTAATAATTGTATGCACTTGTAGTTTCTTTATATATATGTATATAGACAATGATTACATTTCTCATGCTGCGACGACACCAGCAATCTTGGAGCCGACAGGGCCCGTCACTCCCTGGAGATGGGTATCGTAACATTATGAAGGAACAAATGCAGAACGAAATTTTCCATAGAAATCTACTCCGTATATTTCTAGTGGTTATGGGAGGAGTGTAAGATAGTCATCTTATACCGCTACCTGGATCTGCCTCGTAACGTGGATGTGACCCGTAAACGGACATACTGTTTATCTGAACACCGGAACTACGACGTTGCATTCCAAACCTACTCATTGAACTTTTCACCGGAGTCATCTCTTCCTGGAGGGACATGAAAAATTTAAGAGGGACATGTAAAACTTATAAAAATCTAAAAACTATACATGGAACTTTTCAACGAAGTTATCGCCACCCAGAGGGACTTATAATTTAATAGATTTGTACTATTGTATTAATATTAAATGTCATTTCAAATTATGAAAGCTAATAGGATTTGTACTATTGTGGTAATAATAAATGTCATCTCAAATTAAGTACCGCTCGTAAATAGAGAGGGGATTTCGTATAAAAGATCCAGCGGTTGTTAGGTCGGTCAGATCCCGACATGGACCCAAACTGCGGCACTCGACCATCACGTAAGAAACTCTGACTTGGGGATCTCGCTCTCTATTGGCTCTATTTATTATCACATCTCTACAGATAAAATTTTTGTTGTAATTGTAAAATATCAGAATATCAAGTTACGTCCATATTGCTATTGATATTCTGTTTTCAATATTTCCCACTTGATAAAGGCCACGCGGCCGAAAATTTGTGGACATTTGTTTTGTTTTGTTGTTTATTTAAGGTATGAATTTCATTAAAAATATCAAATGCATAGTAATTCAATTTAGATTAGAAGTTTATGATTGATTTCTTGAAGTTTTCATTTAAATTTCATTCTGGCAAGGGTGGCACCAGTCATTTGTGGGTTTTTGGTTTTTTGTTTTTGTTTTGTTTTTTGTTTGTTTTATTGTTTGTTCTATTTTTTTTAAATGTTTAATATCTAAAGGCCTTTGTAATTCTTTAGGAAACAAGAGCAATACATGTCATGAGAGAATGTCAATGACAGTAAAAATTCAAATCTGATGGAATAAACTTATGTAATAAACATACATATAAAGTATGAAAGAAAACGGTCTACAAGCATACCAATATATTCAAAAACGGTCTACAAGCATATCAATATATCTCAAAAACGGTCTACAGGCATATCAATATATCTCAAAAACGGTCTACAAGCATATCAATATATCTCAAAACGGTCTACAAGCATATCAATATATCTCAAAAACGGTCTACAAGCATATCAATATATCTCTAACACAGAATAATCCTTATTACTTTATTATTTTGAACATAATCCGTTTCAACTTTGGTGACCCTCACATTTTTCCATCACCATGGAAACCCCCCCCCCCCTTTCTCCTGTCAATATTTTTAAGTGCAATTAAGAAATCATTTTGAGGCCATAATAAGGTACAACAGTTAGATAGATCGATATTTATTGAAAGTTCTACTTAACTAGAAAATCTTGAAACACACATTTGGAACAGATTTTTCCTTCATAGTTTGTCATTTGGACTATTGAACATTTCATAAGACATCAGATCCTTAATGTAAAACATCTCAAACTTTATTTTATACTTTTTGGTGAATTTAAAAGCTTTTGTGTACATTTTTACTGAAATCATACGTCAAAAAAATCTTTCACTATCCATATTTTCATCTACGATTATTTTCTCTTGGAAAATGGGTATGTTAATTACCATCTTAAATATAAATAAAAAATTCTTACATTTTTCTTGAGAAGATTGACTTAATTCTCAAATGGGTTAATAGCTTGCTATCGCATGAAACATTTTTTTTAGTAATTGGCATATCGATTGTTCATCTGTTAGTAAAATAACATATACAGTACTGAATAGTATAAACTTAAAATGAAACACAATCAAAGAAAAGGTAAATGAGATGAACAAATAGATAAATAAAGTCAAAAATATAGGTTATATTAATCAATTATTCATTTAATTCCCTTTTTTATTATCAGATACCATATCCAAAAGTGAATATTTTAAGGCGGTATGAAAAGTTAAAGAAGATTACATAACACAATAATAGTCAAGCAAGAGTTATCTCTCTTGTCAAGTGAAAGATTTACATACTTTTTCAAATGTAAATTAATAACGAAAAAAAAAAAAACCCCGAAACAAAACAAAACAAAACGCGAACGAGATTGCCAATGAAAGAAAATTACATAGCTGCTTTAATAAGGTTTTGGTTTAGAAATTGCCATAAGAAAAGTATTTTACCCTCTAGCGATACAGGCATCCAACTTTTCTTTTGGCATTTGAATTCTTTTGACTACAGGATCACTTTAAAAACTGACAATTTTGCTGCCTACTCATATATCACATTTTCCTGTTAATGCAGCATTCTTATCTGATGGCTACTCATTTTTAATTTTTATAGGGAGGGAGGAATTTGTCATGTAACGAGTCGGATCTTTTTCATGTAAAGATGATGGATAAATCCAAACCACAAATCCAAAAATCATGAAACCATAGGACATACAAAATCAGTGACATCTCATTTTCAGAACTCAATATATCCACGTGTTTATACATATATGTATGTATTTACTTCCTGAACTTCACAAGTTGTTGCAGGACTTGTGTCATTCGTGTTGCATGCAAACAGGGGACGATAACTTCACCCAAGCACCTGATCTCAATTTATCTGGGGTCTGCATTTGTCTGAATATGACATTCTATACTATATTGTCCCTTTATTTTATTGGATTCGAGATGTGGTTAGCCCTTCGGTACGTCTTCTTTGTTTAATTTCTTAAAAGTAGAAATAGTCAAAGTGAATATAGACATCCAAGTTTCATCACAATATCATAACAGCAGTGACATCTATTTAATATGAGGTACTATCAATGTACAAATCTTTAATACAAAAACGAAGCAGTCTTCCATGTATAAAGTACGTTATTATGTTTGCATATTCTTAGGATCCGACATTCTGCACTTAATACATAGATAGTCGGACACTCAAATGTTTGAAAATAATTCCACGCATTCATGACGATGAAATACGATTTGAAATCTACGGTTATTATGTAAAACTGTTGACCTGGGAACATATGCTTATATATCCGGTAATCTTAAGTAATGGTAACACGAGTTAGTTTTATACATTGTATTGAAAGTAGCTATTGCGGAAAATAGAAACATAACACGTGCCTCATCATATCGCCCTCGGAGCCACAAGCAATTACCAGCTATAATAAAAGTGTGATGCGTAGAAGTTCGCAGTCTTTCTTTGTCCATCACTACCTCGATTAGCATACGTAATGCACTTTCACGTCCTTTGACGTCAACTAGACCATGATGGCACAAGAACATTAAGTAAAAGAAATACACGTATGGAGATATATAAAATTCTCTCCAATTCACGATGACCGCCAAAGAGTCTCATTGGCCGACATATTTTCACTTTCTTTTCATTAACATCTTCACAGAATTTAACAAAATCTTACAGGATATAGGAAACCAAGTTATTCTACCAAAATTGTATCTTTCGACCGGATCAGTTATCCAAGATGGAAGCCAAGGGGTCTGATATCTGATATCAAGGTAGTCTGAAGTAGGGGAAATGAATTACACGTATCCAAAACTATAACCTCTTCCAGACAACCTGCATGCTTATTCTTATATATCCAGTAATCTGAAGTAATGATAACAGGAGTTATACTCTTCAGCATCCGTATTTGAGGTTATTTCTGCCGATTCCATAAACATAAGGCGCGCCATATCAGAGTATCCAAGGAGCCACAAGCAATGACCAGCTATATTGAGGGAATGATGTCTACATTTTCCACCTCTTTCGTCTGTCGCAGCGTCAATGAGCATACGTAATGCACTTTCACGTCCTTTGACGTCACCAAGACCATGATAGCACAAGAACATTAAGTAATAGGAATACACATATGGAGATATATGCACTATACCGAATACAACAGAACACTTCATTTCAATCTGTACTGCCGCTGGCAGGAAATGTATGTGATGCTTGCTGAATGTAAGGTCAAGAATAATTCCCAGGGATAAAATTTGTGACAAACTTAAGTCCTCCTTGCATAACATATTTTTAAATAATTCTATTACTTCTGGTGTATTTTCAGTGTCATCACCTTTTATATACAAAGCGTGAGGAGGAATAGAGGAAAACATATGGTTTATGATTGTCAAACACGCATGGAAATCTCTTTGTAGCAGAAGCCGTGTAGCATGCAGAAGTTTGGTGGATGTCAAGTCGTATTCTAAATCCTTTATGTTGCAGATTTGAGGTATCCTGTATAATGATTTATTGGCTGAATATTGTGTTCCTAAAGCATTAGTGTAATAGAGATATGATAGCATCCATTTCTTCGAAATTTTGTGAAACTCAGTTTCATTATTTGCCTTACAAAGAAATCTTATAATCCTGAATAACTTTTCTTTAAAAAATAGAAGCACCAGATAAGTTATCTGAGTTGTATAAGAAGAAAACGTTTTGACGTGTAGAATGGCTTCATTTTCTCTCTGTATGGTGATATTTGACTGAATAACATTCATAGAGGCTTTACGTAGTGTATCGCTTGTATCAATGACACCTTGAATACTTAAATCTAAAATGGAATCCAATACCATTTTCAGTATCTGCTGTGAATGTCCTTTTACTTTTATTTCAAAGAGATTGAAGTCTGGCAGAAAATAATGACTTAGATGACCAGAAATGACATGCTTATGTAAAGTACAGAGTAGATACCTAAAACACTCTGTGAGATTCTCTGACTTCCAGAAGGAAGGTTTGGTTTCTTCAGTACTCCAAAATAACAGAGTTTTGAGGAAGTATGAGCAAAGAGGCATTTCCTCTCTAGATAATTGTAGGAAACGCGGTTTTAAACATTCTTTCAGAACAATTTTTAGAAAAGCGTAACAATGCTTTTGGACATGATTAAAAGACCAAGCAAGTTCTCTCTCAGCGATTGAAAACGAAACTCTCCATTCTATTTCTCTCTGTGGAGATAACGGATGACCGACTGGTA
The DNA here is from genome assembly GCA_035048485.1 of Pteria penguin. Lineage (NCBI taxonomy): Eukaryota > Metazoa > Mollusca > Bivalvia > Pterioida > Pteriidae > Pteria > Pteria penguin. The sequence goes on along the minus strand of CM068586.1, from coordinate 53,628,276 downwards.
CAAGATGGAAACCAGATTGTATTATCTTTCTCTTGAGAGAATCATCAGGCCAATTATACTGACGTTCACGATTTATCCATTCATCACAAGTGACTGGCCAAGATGGACATTTAAGGCAATGCACAATGTCACACGAAAATCGATCAGAGCAAATTTCGATCGATGGCCCTTGAGTTGATTGTTGACAGCTTTTGAAATACGATGTGAAATTGGGAAAAATTAACTTAAACAGAAGGCTACTGAAAAGGATGTCATGATCGATTTGCTGGGACATCATTAAAAAATTTTCATTAAATAAACTCCTACCAACTAATTTTAATAATACAAAACACGAGTTACTTTGACTCGGGATGATTAAGAGGTGAGCTTCCGGATAACAATCAGTATGAGAACCCTGCACGACTTTAAATTCCGTAATCTCGTGCATATTATCTACGTCACTTCCAGGTAGGTCTAGTCCCTCGGCTTTGCTACCCGTCAATAAAATACTCATTGTATCAGTAGATAATAACTCATCATGTTCCCTACAATAATCCTGCCTAATTCTCACTATCTCAGGTGTTCCTGTCACCATATCCATTACTCTTGAGATGTATCTTGTATCTGTATCATCGTCGGGCCTGGAAACACAACAAACAACATAATTTGATACATGTTCGATAGTATTGGAAGTTAAATGTAAAAAAGGTTTTTCTTTCTGTTTTAAAAGTATGTTCGGTTCCTGTATGTCATGTGACTTTGGGTTGTATTACGTCACTTTGACCTATGGCTATTACATTTGAACATAATCAATCCCCTGATTGTGGTCTCATAACTAGTTGAAGGTAATCAAAATGTGTAAATATCAGCACTTTACGATGTTATCATCAATTGCTTCTAGATATAGCTCTATTCAAAGATGTTTCATATTCATGTAGTTTAACCTTTAAAAAGTCACTACAAAACTTCTAATGTATGTTGAAAACCATATAGTAATAAACGAGAAAATATTCAGTATATTGGAAAGTAATTGACCCTAAGCTGTTGTAGAACCGATAAGGGAATAAATTCTTTTATGATAAAGCAGGCTTGATCTATTACAGCGGTAGATCCAGAAATGTCACGGAAAATGAAAATGACTTTCTGACAAAATTTTGCCGAGGAAAGGAAATTGCACCTTCAATTTTAGTCAAAACTTATTATTGTGAAAAAGATTTGGAATAGGAGCGTAGCTTTGCAATCCCAGATGCTTTAGCATGATTAATTATACATTGTCTCTCACTATATGTTGATTTTTTTCAAAGACATTTTCATTATTACAAACCTCGACTCTTGATCAGATGATTCCTCTCCCTCCTCCTCCTCCTGTGTTTCAAGAGTGTCTTTCTCTATTAAAGTGAAAACATCAACGATTCAGATAATAAAACACAGATTGACACTTTGTGTAATTGTTATGTTTAAAACTTATTTTGGTTTTATAATTTGTGAAGAGAGTTTCTTATTTTATGACTGTATGTGTGATCCATTGTATCTGAATTCTTAAAAGTACTGTGCATACATGTATACACTAGGTATGCACCTACACAATATATATATTTATTACTCGTTATAAATGAGTATTTTTCTAAACAGAAATATCTTAAGTTAGAGTTGGATCATTAAGTATAACAATAACATGCCGAGCGATGTTCCGTTGTAATATTAATATAAAAAGAAAAAATAGTGATAAAAGGCAATCACGGACACCAAGAAAAGAAAATCCAGAGGTGGGATTAGGTGACATGGAGTAGTAATCTTCCCCTGCTGACCAGTCACACTCGCCATGATGCCAGTAGTCATTATGTATGTCATTTGTTGTCGAGATACCTCGGCATTTGGCTCAGGTAGATATCTATAAATAATATGCTATTCCTAGAAATAAGCGTCTGGTTAATATCCCTGTTATGTACGTTAAAGTATCTGGCTTTATATGAATTTGCATCTTTCCTGACCAAAATGTCAGATTATCCTGACCAGACTGGTGACATATTCCAGACCAGAGTCGTCAGATATTCCTGACTAGGCTGTATCATATTCCTGACCGGAATGTCAGATATTCTTGACCAGATTCGTCAATATTCCTGACCAGAATCGTCAGATATTCCTGACCGGACGGTAACATATTCCTGACCGGAATGTCACATATTCTTGACCACAGTCGTCAGATATTTCTGACCAGAATCTTCAGATATTCCTGACCGGAGTGTAAGATATTCCTGACCGGAATGTCATATTCTTGATCATTGTCGTCAGATATTCCTGACGAGACTGTAACATATTCCTGACCGGAATGTCACACATTCTTGACCACAGTCGTCAGATATTCCTAACCAGAGTCGTCAGATATTCCTTACCAAACTGTAACATATTCCTGACCGGAATGTCAGATATTCCTGACCAGACTCGTTAGATATTCCTAACCAGACTCGTCAGATATTCGGGTAAAATGCAAAACTGATTATTGTCATTTTATCACTCATTGGTACTCACAGTCACGATTTGTGTATTCTTATCAATTCCATCTGATTCACACAAAAATAACGTTTACTCACCCCTTTTTAAGAAAATCATTATTTATCAGTTTATCGGTAAGACATGTAATAGCACAATACCATTGTTTGTAGGTTTGTGGAGGTCGTTGTGGAAAACATCTTTATCATCTACATTGTCAGTGCAATGGAATGCTTTTCTGAAAAAGACTTTACGGAATTCATTAATTCCTGGTTGTTTCCTGGGTTTTGTTTTCTTCTTTTTGTCTTCTAGAAGTGTTTCCATGCAATGTGCCATATCTGTATATTGAATATAGTAATCGTCAATGTATAATAACAATTTCTATAACAACAATATGGTAAGGTAATAGAGTAGACCATGTCATATAGAAGAAAAAAGAGGAGTTACTGGCTCATTTATGTGGCACAAGTCACCATGGAGCTATACAATACATGAATATAAATAATATACTAGAACATATAAATATAGAGGAAAATATCAGTGGAATGCAGTTACTGTGAGCATGTCATATACAGGAAAAATAAGTGGAATACAGTTACACTGACCATGTCATACAGAGGAAAAAATAAGTGGATTGCAGTTACCGTGAGCATGTAATATACAGGAAAAAATTAGTGGATTGCAGTTACTGTGAGCATATCATATACAGAAAAAATCAGTGGAATGCAGTAACTCTGACCATGTCATACAGAGGAAAAAATAAGTGGATTGCAGTTACCTTGAGCATGTAATATATAGGAAAACATCAGTGGATGCAGTTACAGTGACCATGTCATATAGAGGAAAATATCAGTGGAATGCAGTTACTGTGACCATGTCATACTAGTGTGAATCGTGATAACAAAACTGTTGGACGTTATTTTGAATATTCATATTCTATTCTTTCGGAATTAAAAGAAATCCCTAAATTAAACTCATGTAACCGGTATTAATTGTATTCTGGTACCATTTAGTACCATTCTCCTATATTGCCTTATTTGTAATCATTTTATTGTTGTTCATTGGCTGTAAATATTTTGTTTACTGTTTAATTCAATAAACAAATTGCAATCACGTGACGAAATGATTGGTGGCCACATTGAAATAAACATCACTAATGTAGAGGATCTTCAACGAATTTCTATTTCAAACAACATATATATATATATATATCGCTTTTTTACCACAACATATTTGGCAAACTGCTTACCTCTTACAATTTCAATGGCACTGGGTTGTTTTAGCATTTGCTCAGTACTTCCAATTAAAGATACATCATAATACTTCTTACTGCATTGTATTTGTTAACCATGAAATTTCAATCTACCCCATTTTTTCCTGTAAAATGACGAATCGTTGTAAGGCAGAGTTTCCTATAGTACAGAAAAAAGTTTCCGACAGTATTACAAAGAGTTTCAAACAGCATGGGAAAGTGTTCCCTATAGTATAGAAAAAAGTTTCCGACAGTATGACAAAGAGTTTCAGATAGCATGAAAAAGAGTTTCCTATAGTATGAAAAAGAATTTCCGATCGTATGAGAAAGAATTTCAGATAGCATGGGTAAAAATTTCCTGTTATATAGGAAAAGGTTTCCTATAGTATGGGAAAGACTTTCCGATAATATGGGGAAGGGTTTCAGATAGCATGTAAAAGAATTTTAAATAATATGGGAAAGAGTTTCAGATAATATGAGAAAAATTTTCCTGTAGAAAAGGAATGAATTTCCGATAGTATTGGAAAGAGTTTCAGATAGCATGGTAAAGTTTCCATTAGAATATGAAAGAGTTTCCGATAGTATGGGAAAGAACTTCAGGTAATATGGTCATTTGGAAAAGAATTTTAAATAGTATGGGAGAGAGTTTCACAGAGGATGAGGTAAAGTTTCTCTCTAGTTTCTCTAAAGTTGACCTCTCAATATGCGATACGTATTGACCCTTGTTCTTTACATGGAGTATTATTTATAAATTTTTAAATGTACGTCCTTTGATTGTTCTGCTGTTACGGTGAGTGGGAAGGTGGGCCCGTAAACCGGTTAACCACGCCATTTCTTTGGCTTTTGTCAAATTAAATGACCGTCCTAAGTCGGTATCGTAATTGCGCTACAATCAAATATTTTTGTAATGTGTTATATGTTCTAGTATATTATTTATATCCATGTATTGTATAGCTCCATGGTGACTTCTGCCACATAAATGAGCCAGCAACCACTCTTTTTTCTTTGATAGTATGGGAAAGATTTTCAGATAGTATGAGAAAGAGATTCAGATAGCATGTGAAAGAATTTCCTGTGGCATAGGAAAGATTTTTCGATAGTATGGGGAAAAAGTTTCAGATAGTATGAGAAAGATTTTCAGATAGCGTGGGAAAGATGTTCCTATAATGTTAGAAAGAAAATCCGATAGTATGGGAAAGAGTTTCAGATAGCATGGGTAAGAGTGTCAGATAGCATGGGAAAGAGTTTCAGATAGCACGGGAAAGCGTTTCCTATTGTATAGGAAAGAGTTTCCGATAGTATGAGAAAGAGTCTCAAATAATATAGAAAAGAATTTCAGATAATGTGGAAAAGAATTTCAGATGTCATGGGAAAGATTTTTCGGATATTATCCGAAAAACTTTCCAACAATATGAGAAAGAGTTTGTAGTACAGGAAAGAATTTCCGGAAGTTTGGGAAAGAGTTTAAATTACCATGGGAAAGAGTTTCCTATTGTATAGGAAAATGTTTTCCGATAGTATAGGAAAGAGTTTCAGATAATATGAGAAAGAGTTTCCTATTGTATAGGAAAAAGTTTCCGATAGCATAGGAAAGAGTTTCCGATAGTATAGGAAAGAGTTTCAGATAATATGAAGAAGTGTTTCAAATAGCATGAGAAAGAATTTCCCAGACACGAGTGGTCTTAAATATACTCTTAGGACTTATGTTTATTGAATGCTTGTTTATAAACTAGGGATAAAATTGTCTCGTGTACCGGAAACGCATTTATAATTAACTTAACTCTCTTTTATTAAGGCAATAGAAATCACAAAGTTGTAAAATACGAATTTAACAAGCGTCATTTGACCGTGACCCTTACAATAATGCACCACAGTAGACATTCTTAAATCCCTGACGATCAGAGGTTAAATCAAGCGCTCTGAGTGGTAGGCGTCTCCACCTTGGCTAGCCACACCCGCCATGAATGCCCAACACAGACACACAACTGCACAATAATGTACATATCAAATGAATGTGAACCGATATCCCATGGAAGCTGTTACAACCATACGCCAACAGAAAATGGGTATAAGGAAACTTAAGTCAAACGCTTTGCAGGGAACATTTACCAATTGATAATGGATATTTTCGTCGTGACGCCTGAGCCAGTAACTTATCCTTCTTCCTTTAGACTCTGATACATGATACAAAACGATAGAAAAAGTATTTCAGTTTGGTATCGTCTGTATTCTTATGCTAGCTGATATGAATTTTCTCCAGAAACTTGGTCTTACTTCTGATTCAAATATGTTAAGTTGAAACATCCACGTTATAAAAGGATGGTGTTATAGCATAGATTGTGTAAAAAAATTTATCAAAAAGGTGTTGATGTTATAGGTTAAGATACAGATAGAGGCCATTCTTGACGGTTTTATCAATAATAAATATTATGCGTTAATTAACGTTAATATAAACATATATATCATATAAGGATAATAATGCGTAGATATTGCAATAGCATTTCTTCCTTTTATTTCCATTTATTGCATTATACAATTCGATGATGCATGCCTCTTTATAGGCAACATTAACTTCCTAGAACCGTGGATGGAGAAGTTTATTATCTATATTAAGTCTTGTAATTAGCTTGAAATAGCATTGACGAAGATGTATTTTCATAAATGGTTCCGACATCAACATCCGATCTATTATTAAGAAGGGAATAGGGACGATTGGCAAAATTCCCTGCCACCATTAAGGAAAGATGTCCCTCTGACTCAGCTAGAGAGTACACGGATATGAATATATGATAGACAACACAAAGACATCACAAATATGTTGCAGGATCCATTTATGGTGTCAATCAACATACACAGTATCTAACCATTTTAAACCTGTTCCGATAGAGCAATCGAAACTTTTGATCCTACTATATGTAAGTTTGTATATTTAAATGCAACTACATGCCCAATATTTAAACGTATGTCGCTTCACTGATAGTCAAAGCCGAAACTGAAAGATATGCACAGAAAAATCATTTCCCGAAAAGGCTTATATAAATAGAGGAAATATAAGATGACACTAGAAATTGGAAAAACATTAATGCCAACTTTTCCTCTTATTGAGATCTATTGGATTATTCTTTAATCTTTTTCATTCAATGTTTATGAGACCAAACAAAAATCTGACACGAATTTTAACATGATATTTTATAGAATACAAGCACTTTTGAAATTTTCCGACAACCTGTGGATGTAGAAGTAGCATGTTTATATTTATGTTTAAAGAAAATTTTTGGAATTTCATTTTGATTCCCGTGATAATAACGGTTCTGTCTTTTTGGGAAGTAAAAAAGTAAATAGATAAAAATAAAATACATAAATAATATATTTACATCTGTAAAGAAGGCTACGTAGATATCTCATATATTTAGTACATTTTATAAGTAGAGGATGCATCACTCTTCAGAGATAAGTTTAATTTTTAAGTAAGCGGAAAATTTAACTTATGATAGCATGGACCAGGGTGGAAAAATCATAAATGATCCTACACGAAATATCCGGATTGTTGTGAAAAAGGAAAAAAGCGTACTCGAAACATTCACCGTAAAGCGTCACGAAAGAATGTCTGTTTGACTCACCTCTATGACCAAACTAACTATGGGTATGCATAGTCAATTGACCATAAGAAAAAAATACATCAAATAATATGTTGTGGTATCGATTTAGGACGTTAAACCACATTTGAAATTTTAATTTTTTATACTCCTTTAAATAAAATAATTAAAACGTTTGGCTATTCTTAGTTTGTGTATCTATTAGAACATATATATGAATGTTAATTTTCTTGCATTAGAAGGGCATGCCGACCAATTCATTACATTTTATATTTACATATCTTAGATTTATACGTTCGCATTCATCTGTTTGTTCGCAGGATTCACAAGGGATAAAAAGGCATTAACATTGCTTAATCAATTAAATAAAAGGTTAATTTGATACAGTATGTAAAAACTTTGTCCGGATTAAGGAATGGTTTTTAAGTGTCTTTAGAAATCCCTTTTGGATCTAATATGCGGATTTCTAGATCAAGGTGCAAAACAACATTGGGGACATCAGTTTCTGTACTTCTCATCCGGATAAATGAATTTTTCAGATAACCAGAACCCGAATTAAAAGATCAGCTCTATTGAAGTCGTTATTGCAAAATATATTTTAATAACTTTATTAGTCCTTGTTTGTTTATAATACTACTATCTCTACTTGCAAACAAAACATTGGGAGAAATAACGGAAAAATATTGCATTTTAACTCTTATTCCAAATTAATTAAATGACAAAGTAAATATATAGATGACCAAATATGAGCTGAAATATTCTGTGACAGTGATGTCCAGACAAAAGTCTTGTACATGTATACGATGTCCAGCTTTGCAGAATGATTCTTGACGTTCTGAAGTGCGATTGAATTATTGTTCGACAAATACCTATGACGTCAGCTTCGCCATTTATGTACATTCGTGTGGGCAATGGGATATTTGCCGTATTTGACATGTTTCCATATGACCATCACTACGGAAATTGCATACAAACAGGAAACACTCACTCTCCCAGTGCACCTAGTCTCATCCCGAAATGTTGTATATTACGGCATTCGCAACAGTTGATATGGGACGATTTCATAATTTAGCCCCCCTCATATACTTCAACACTGGATAATTGGTACGTCCTCGCTGTATATTAATAATATCATATATATATATATATATATATATATATATATATATATATATATATATATATATATATATATATATATATATATATATATATATATATATATATATAATATATATATATATATATATATATATATTAATTATTATAAACAGTAAACTAAAGTAAGTTTTACCGTCTGCCCTTAAACTACGTTAAGTAAATAATTCTAAGTAAACTAAACACGACTTACTTTTACTTGGTACTGTGAAGAGATCTGCATCTGCAATGATTAGAAGTATCAATATCCTGCACTACTTAAACCCCTTCTTTAAGTCCTCGTCACTGTAAATTTGAACTGTACCACCTTCTAAAGAATATGACTTTATTTATGCAGTAATGCATTTAGATTGTTCGTTTTTTATGACCTCTTAACCTAAGTAGCCTATTAAATCTTGTTTTCTGTATGGAGAAATATTTACATATCGACTGCAATTCCCTTATATGGAAGTTAGTAGGGCAACTGCACTGCATTTTCCAATAATTGCAGTCGCTGTCGCATGGCAAAACACCTGTTACCCCATCATGGCGAAAGAGTAACTACACAAGTACATGTATAATATTCTGGGGTCATTTTCTTTAGCCTATAGACTTTTGAAAAGTAATGCAATTCTTAAGAATCACACGAAAATAAAAGCCTCTTGTTAATCACTTGATTGTTTAGAAAATTGAAGTGGGACCTATAAAAGAAAAAAGAGGAGATACTGAAAATTGAAGTGGGACCTATAAAAGAAAAAAGAGGAGTTACTGGCTCAGTTATGTGACAGAAGTCACCATAGAGCTATACAATACATGAATGTCAATTCAATAATATACTAGCACATATAACACATTACAAAACTATTTGATTGTAGTGCAATTACGATACCGACTTAGGACGGTCATTTAATTTGACAAAAGCGAAACAAATGGTGTGGTTAACTACTTTAACTACTCGTCAATTTCTAGATGACAACTGAGGGGCTGTGTATCTGTTTAATCATTCTTCCAATTACAAAGAAGGTATGAATTGGATTGGAATTATAAAAAAAATCATTTTTATATACAAATATAAAGATTGTTTTTCATTTTTATCGAGGCATTGGGGTATGCATGCAGTCGGTCTTGCAAAAATAGCTGTACGCCGACTGCAAGCATAGCCCAATGCCTTGAGAAAAAATAGATTATTTATAAACCTTTAATGTGTATTCTTTTATTGTACTGTTTTTGCGGTGAGTGGGAAGCTGGGTTGGTAAAAGAGTGGCCATTATTAAAGTGTGTTCTTTTAACACAGTAAAGTTAACATCTTTCCTGAAGATACAGTTTATATGACAGTTCTATCTGCTCTATTCATAATAACACATATTGAGCAGTTCTTGGGAGTTGCGTAAAATTAATTTGATTGGTATGTTGCTTTCAAAAGTAATCGAAGAAGAAGTACTGATGCGATAACCACATCGCCAAGTCCATGCAATAAAAGGACAATATATTCTCATATTCAGACAAATGCGAACCCCACTTAAATTGAGGAGAGAGAACATGAACATGCCCGGATGGAGTATGAATAAAGTAAAGATATATTTTACAGATATGTAACGTGTAATTTTTTCAAAATGGTTATTTTTATTATTATAACTATTATTATTATTATTATTATTATTATTATTATTATTATTATGGGGCTCGCCTCCTGATCGGGAAGCCGGGATTCGAGTCCCGCTCTGGTCATGCCAATGTCCTGTCTTTAGGATGAGACAGTAAAAACCGAGGCCCTGTGTCGTGGTATGCATGGCACGTTAAATTTCCCTCACTGCTTCAGCTGCGTCCGTTGCAAAGGTAAAACAAAAATTGTATGCCCCGCATTAGGCAGATGCCGTCACCATATACGTGAAATATTCGTGGTGTGACGTTAAACAAAAATCAATCAACCAATCAATCAATATCATTATTGTTATTTGGCCTCAACAAAATATGAGCTTTAATATTAAAAGGATATAGCGAGAATTGAAGAGTATGTAACACTGTGAAACAGAGGTTATTGGTACAATCAAGAGTGTGAACTTGACAGGAAAAACGTTTGTGGTTGTGAGGTGAAGTCAAATTAGAAAAAACAATTTATAAATTAATATCGCTGTGTAAATTATGGTAATATTGGAAAAAAGGATTTGAAAAAAGGCTATATTCCATATAGTTCCATATAAGTCATACGAAACTGAAAGATAATTTCGTTGTAAACCATGATAACACTGTGTAGAAATTTTTGTAAAAACTATTAAATGATAAGAAATATGTGATGTGTTTAAAAAGTACTTAAAACGAATTAAACTCCACTCATACATATGTGGAAAGCCCTACCTCAAAAGACAGCACCTTGCACGATCACCTCATGACCATGTCCGACTTCAAAATTAAAACTGATAAATCTGATCTACTAACCATATATTGGCTCCCAAAACTACATAAAAGTCCATATAAATCACGTTTCATATCTAATTCTAGCCACTGCTCTACTACGGTACTATCGAAGCATATTACGACTGCTCTAACTGCTATAAAAGATCATATTATCAAATACTGTGATGTCGCATTTCATAATAGTAACATCAATTACTTTTGGTCGATTAAAAATTTTCATGAAGTTATAGACAAACTTTTTTCGCTAAATTTCAAAGCGACTCAAATTTCTACATTTGATTTTTCTACACTTTATACATCTCTGCCTCATGATTTGATTAAAAGCAGGTTGCTGTCTCTTATACAATGGTGTTTTCACAGAGAATCTAAAACGTACATATGTACTTCCAATAACTCTGGATTCTTTTCCAACAAACAATATACTTCATATAAATACTGGACTTGCAAGGAATTATGTAAAGCACTAGATTTTCTCATGAATAATATTTTTGTGCAATTTGATGGCAAGATATATCAACAAATAGTTGGGATTCCTATGGGTACTAACTGCGCGCCTCTGATAGCAGATTTATTTCTTTATTGTTATGAGAGGGATTTTATGGTTTCTATTCAAAAATCAAAACGTTTTGACCTCATTGACAAATTTAATAATACTTGCAGATATCTGGATGAAATTTTCGTTATCGACAACCCTGAATTCGAGCAATTTATATCAGAAATATATCCACCAGAGCTCACATAGAATAAAGCTAATACTTGAGATAAGTCTACACCTTTCTTAGATTTAAACATCAAAATTATCAACCACCTAATATATACTAATATTTATGATAAATGTGAGGATTTTGGATTTCCTATTGTAAATTTCCCTTACTTGGATGGCGATGTCCCTCGACTCCCATCATATGGTATCTATATATCTCAATTAGTTTGATTTGTCAGAGGGTGCACCGATGTTTTGGACTTTCATAAACGAAATTTACAAATTAGTACTAAACTTTTAACTCAGAGTTACAGATATCACAAGCTAAGAAAAACATTCGGCAAATTCTTCAGATCTTACTCAGAACTTCTATCTAAATTTGGAAATATTTCTTTTCAACAGTATGTATCTAATGGAATTTCCCATCCTTATTTTTACGGTGATCTCGTATATAAACTAAGGAAAGTAAAAGGCTCCGATAACGTTATTTTATCGTGTAATAAAATAGTCAAACGTCTTCTAAATAGACAATATGATATTGAGATCATCAAAAAGACTATAGGTCTTGTATTTGGCCCCTCTACAGCCTTATGCAGACTTTTACTTGAACGTTGCACGCTGACTAACAGGGCGGTGGGGACTATATGACGGGCCTTGTCCAAACCTCTTTCAGAGAAGACATGGTCCTGAACCTCGTCCCCTCTGACTGTTAGTCGGGACTCCTACAGATCTAGGGATTTAGCTCGCTTTCACACTGGCAGACCACGGTTTATCATGTTGATTTCGCATATAATTTTATACCATTCTGTGTTTTACAATACCTTACATGCTTATATTTTTATGACCTCTCAATATGCGATACCTGTTGACCCTTGTTCTTTACATGGAGGATTATTTATAAATTTTTAAATGTAACTCCTTTGATTGTTCTGCTGTTACGGTGAGTGGGAAGGTGGGCCCGTAAACCGGTTAACCACACCATTTGTTTGGCTTTTGTCAAATTAAATGACCGTCCTAAGTCGGTATCGTAATTACACTACAATCAAATATTTTTGTTATGTGTTAAATGTTCTATTATATTATTTATATTCATGTATTGTATGGCTCCATGGTGACTTCTGCCACATAACTGAGCCGGTAACTCCTCTTTTTTCTTTTATTCAAAATGCATTTACTAGTAAAACGGAAGCCGTAAATTCAAATATATAGTGATAGATCTAGCCGCAAGTACTGGCCCTAAATGAATGATAGGGCCACAATTCCTTACTTTGCGTAAACTTGCATTTTTGATCAACGGAATGGCCGGCACGATTCTACGCATTTCGGCATCAAATGGAGCAAATATCTAACATAAAATAAACATAAAGCAGACGATCGGCAATGTTAACTTACCCCCGATCTGTCGTCTGAAGTTTCTACACACATTTTGCCCAACCTGTTTTAAATTTGCCGGTTTCTGTGTCAGCCATTCGGTCTTGCGAGATCTCGTTAACAGAAACCTCACAAAAAGAGGCGGAACTGACGAAAAACACGTGGTCATTGTTATTTTTATGTCATTTCTCTGTTTACATTTTATTCATCGGCTAGTTATTTATGAAGAAGAAAACTAAATTGAAATGACCAGAAATGTGGTAACTAGCCGATAAATAAATTGTAAACAGAGAAATGACATTAAAATAACAATGACCACGCACCCATGACCACGTGTTTTTCGTCAGCTCCGCCTCTTTTTGTGATTATGTATACGATTGTCATCATCATTTTCGGGTAAATCACTTTTCATTTGTGAGGATTTTATTTTGTGGTAAATTCGTGAGTAAGACCTGGCCCCTTTTCATTTGACAATTAAAGTATTACAAATGAGCAATTTAGGTGGTTAGTGAATATTTCTTGGGTCAGTAGATTTTGTTTATAACAAGCCAAGCAGCTAGTTACAGGAAAAAGATTAGTTTGGTTCATGTTCTGTACTGAGTTTCTTCTAAATCTCTTAAAGAAGCAGACATATCATAATGGTTGAGCCCTTGGTTCGGCAAGTTTTGATTGCACCAGTATATTTTTTGAGGTTGGTTACCCCCAGCTTCCAATTCCGCAATATGAATAGTTGTTGACCACAGCAATTGATTGACTATTGTCATATCAAATGACCGTCCTAACTTGTCCTCAGTCCATTAGTGGATTTAGAGGATGGCGTGGGGGAGGGTGCACACCCCTCTAAAATTTACAAAGTTAAAGTTCTAAGTTACGAAATGCTTTGAAATCCATAACAATTAAAGGTTTGGTTGAAGTTTGTCACTTGCTGTACTGACTTAGTTCGACCCATTAATAGGGTCATCATCTGTGATGCGCTGAATTGACAATTCCGGAAATTTTGTGCCGTTTTACATAGGTATTGTAGCGCGTATTCACAATATCCTCTTGACTTCAAATATGTATCAAAAGAGAATGGAATCTTTTTTAAAACCTCAAAACAACAAAGAGTAAGTGACAAATTCAAAATCAGGTCGAAACAGGCGTCTTAAGAGCTGAATTGAATCTTAGATAAGAAAATCTAGATGTTGTTCCCACGCCCCCTAAACTAAAATCCTGAAGTCGGTATCTTAAATGCACTATAATCGAATATTTTTTGTGATGTCCTCATGTGATTTTTTTATATCATTACATTAAATACTATATATTTCCGTGGTGACTTCTGTTATACGGCTGAGTTAGTAACATTCTTCCTTGAAATAAATATCAAAACATATTATAATTTGGTGCACCATATGCGCATTTCGATAACATTTGTCTCATTGACGTTGTAGGCCAAAACAGTGGAAATCGTTTATGTAAATATTTGTAGAGCAAACTCTTAACAAAACCTAAAATAAAAGTAAAAACAAACAAATCCATCTAAGAACAGCTATTTAGAGGGAGATATTCCTGAGCTTTAGAAGCATTTACAAACCTTTTTCACAGTAATTCTATTTCGAGTCAGTAGAGAAGTATTGAAACTTGGGCTGAGGACACCCTCGGGAATTACAGTCCACCAGTGTATCAACCCAGTGAAAGTGACATACAACCCTGATCCACCAACCATCCTACATCTCCCATTTATTTTATCCTTATCTCGTGTATTTCTGCCCAATGCATAAACTAACGAATACCATAATCAGACTGTCATAAGATTCCTTTGACATTTGTTACTTTAAAGTTGCATTAGCTGATTAGCTAATTATCTGAAATTACATACAATCAAACTACAAAACAAAGTTATACTACATTGAAAGTCAACTCTTTTGACGACATTGACACGTTTTTATAAACCGGAAAAATTGAGAATTGTCCGTTACATTCACCATTTACACAACATTTGACACGTATGTAGATCGGGTAAGAAAATCACGTGATAAAAACAATGTACTAAAGTGTGTCGCTGAGTATATCTTCGTAAAAACATGTTTTATCTAGCTTTGTAAACTCAAAGATATATAGGCGCATACTAAATACACAGAAGAAAAGAAAAAATGTCATTAGTAACACTGTCAATTGTAATTTGGCTATATACAACGAACATTTTAAAGCTTTATGTCACATTAGTAGTCCCACATGATTTGATCGAGGGGCCCCAAAAAGGGACTCAAAGCAATTTCTTTTAAAGAATTTTACAAAATACATTTACGTATCTTTCATGTCGTCCACTTTACACATTATTTTCAACAGTTGATTTTAAGAGATTACCTTACCTAATGACAGTAAATACCGGACAGCTTTCATAATACAAACACGCAAGTAATCAATACAATGGAATGTCAAGGCCTCGTGCTGACGTGGTATTGAAAAATGTAAACATTAAAGACTCGTGCGAAGTATTTTGTGTAAACTGACAACTCTCCCCCATTCCCATCACTCTAGTGCAACTTCTGTGTTGTTCTTGTTCTAAAAATGTTTCGTCACAGACTTTTTTCATCCCTGATGTTATCGAATTCTGTCTTTAATCGAGGACGTCTCATCTCCGATAGCTTTGTCTACGTTACCAGTGTTGTTATTAGTGAAAGTTTCCTAATCTCGCGTAAGTTGGCTAGGTCTTTGATATACTGAGCATGCCAGGTGAAGACAAAATTACCGACTTTGTGCGGGTAGATCGTAATTATTTAATTACATTTTAATGATTTTTCCACTAATAACCGAACTTATATAACATTGTAATTTCGAATAAAGGCTTAACTTCAGGAGAGAATCCAGAGTTAAATGTTACCGCTTTCGTTTTTAATACGGAAAATGACAGCTAGTGCATTTTTAATTGACCGTCCTTAGGCGGTACCGTAACTGCAGTACAATCGAATATTTTTGTAATGTTTTCTTAGTTAATTTCACTGTTGTTAATGCTATAGTCATGTGACACCAGTTACTTTCGTATTTTATATTATCATGTTATATGTACGTCCTTGGTGATTTGTGTCTTACAGCTTGGTCAGATGTCATCTGCTTTCTGTTTAATGTAGAGATAGCTTTCGGGATGCGTTTATCAAGTGGTAAACATTTGGAATATTTCTGTTTTCTGTAGCATTTTTCACAAAAACTTAAGATATATTTGTCGAGGTTTTTATTTTATACAAATTTCGTAACTGAGATTTTAAAAGCTTAACTTACAAACAAACGACAAATTTAGCAACCACTTATTGCAAGCGCCTATTCAAATCAGGTGAAAGCGTTTGGCTGTATAATAGTATGGGTATGAAAGAAGAAAGAGGAGTTACTGGCTCAGTTATGTGGCAGAAGTCACCATGAAGCTATACATACATATTAATCATTAAAGACAATTACCATGTAGGTCTTATTTATAATATAATTTACGATGGATTTCCATAATGTCGGTCTTGAGCATCACTGAAGAGACATACATTGTCGAAATAAGAGGGAAGGGGAAGGTGAGTTTTCTTGATTGAGCTTCATTGGGGGAAAATGCCCCTCGTTCGTACACCTTATAAATACACATGTGGTGGAAACAAATGTTACCCTTTCACTCACCAACATATATGTGACATCAACAGGTGTTACCTGTATTTTTTTTTTGTTTTCTTTTTGGAGCTGGTGTATTTCCCTGGACAAAATGCTCGACTCGTAAATGAGAGGTCAAGGATTCGATTCCCACCAGTGTCTGGTCGGTGTCATGTCTTTCAGATAGCAATCTGTAATCAGGCGAATACGATTTTAAATATATGGCAAATGTCAATATTTTATAAAGTAGATCAAACTCAAACGTCAAGGTTACAAGGTCAAAAATTATAGTGTCAACAAAAGGCATTGTCACAAGAAATACACGTGAGATATCAACATCCTATCACTTGCAATTCAAAAGTTATGGCCAAGGTTAAATTTCTTAAAATGAAGGTCAAACTCCAAGGTCAAGGTCATAAGGTATAAAATTTTGGTGCCAACTAAAGGATCTTTGTTTCTTTTTTTATTTGTTAATTCCTGCAAATTTTGTCAGCTTGATATATTAGATAACAAAGATATAGCAATTAATGTGAATGTGTGACTACCGGACGGACGGACGAACGAAAAGACGAACACCGGACAAAGTGATCCCTATGTGTAGCTATGCTTTGCAGTCCTATAAAAACAGTCCTATAAATTAGTTTAAACATTGCATTTTGTCGGAGACCGAGTTTTCAAAGAAATGAATAAAAATTTGCATACAAATAAAACTAATTGCTCGTGTTTAAATATTTTTAAATATTTATGTGCAGAAATATACATTTACATCTCCAATGCTTATTTGCATGATATATTTTCTGTTCAAGGATATACGAGACGAGCATATTGGAAATAGATCAAAGTCTGTGAGTCATCAATGTCCACTCACTGCCATTAAATTACCAATCGTAATAAGTCGTCCATTTCCGTACACAAATGAGACTCGTCTATACTATGTAGTCAGCCATTGTTTCTGTTTGAATGGGTGATCTAGTTTGATTTTCTTAGGATTACTATAAGCGGATTTTCCGCTGATTCGTTTCTAATATTCTAACATTCAAAAATCTGCCGTGTCATATCACACAACCTTACAAGAAGTAAGTTATCAAGGTCCCATACCGAATTTGTATCTTTTGATTGGCTGACATATTTTTCGTCTTTTCATTAACTACTCCATAGAATTTCACCAATCTGATAGAAAGCAAGTACTCAAGGCCCTCTACCACATTTTTATCTTTTGACCTAATCTGTCAATCACTTCCGAGCGCTTTGAATGGATCACGTATTTTTCCTTTTATTTCTTTTCAGCAACATCTACACATAATTTCACAAAACCTTTCAGAAAGAAGAACTCTTCTACCAAAATTGAGCTATGAGATAGTTTTTGGTGAATAAGCAATTTGTGCTCAGGTGAACGATATAGGTTTAGTTGGGCCTCTGGCTTTACTGCTATATTTTCATTCGGTGACATTTGTCATTAATTAAGTCAGATATCTTTCTACGTTTTGTCAATATAGTCTTTAGCATGCGCATGAAAGAACCCTCACCTACCCATGCTGTTGAATTAAAGCAAAGTGAATAGGAATGTACATATCTGAATTTAATATAATAATAATAATAATAATAATAATAATAATAATAATAATAATAATAATATTTTGTGTACGGCACTATCAATTTACAACTCTGATATAAAAAGACTATCATGTACATACAACGTACATGATATGTTTGCATATTCTAATGATACCAAATTCTACATCTCTTATATGATCATTATTCTTACTACAGTCATTGTCTAAGATATCAAGGTACTCTGAAGTAGGGGAATGAATAACATGTATCCCAACAACAGATTCATTCTATACAACCTGAATGCTGCAATACGATACACAATTCATAATTCCATATGTAGTGTTATTATGTAACATACTGACGTATGCTTACATACTTATATATACAGTAATCTGAAGTAATGATAACAGGAGTTTTCCTCTTCAGCTTCCGTATTTGAGGTTATTTCTGCGGATTTTATAAACATAAGGCGCGCCATATCAGAGTATCCAAGGAACCACAAGCAATGACCAGCTATATTGAAGGAATGATGGTTTAATGTTCCACATCTTTCGTCTGTCGTCGCATCAATTAGCATACGTAATGCACTTTCACGTCCTTTGACGTCACCTAGACCATGACAGCACAAGAACATTAAGTAATAGGAATACACGTATGGAGATATATACACATGATAAAATTCTCTCCAATACTTTAATTCAATCTGTATTGCCGCAGGAAGTATTTCTATTTGATGCTTGTCGAACATAAGCTCAAGAATTATTCCATGTGAAAAAATTTGTAACATATTGAAGTCGTCCTTGCATAAAATATTTTTGAATAATTCTACTACTTCTGGTTCGCTTTTAAATTTACCGTGCGATAAATACACAGCATAAGGAGGAATATAGGAAAACATATGGTTTATGATTGTCAAACATGCATTGAAGTCTTTTTGCAGTAGAAGCCGTGTAGCATGCAGAAGTTTGGTGGATGTCAAGTCGAATTCTAAATCCTTTATGTTGCAGATTTTAAGTATTTTGTATAATGATTTATTGGCTGAAAACCGAATTCCGAATCCATTAGTGTAATAGAGATATGACAGCATACATGTCCTCAATACCTCATTAATTTCAGTTTTAAGATTTGATCTAAAAAGAAATTTAACAATGTCGTCGAGTTTAAATTGTGAAAATTTGTTGACAACAGAAAGTGTATTGAATATGGAATCAGTTATATAACTAGAAAATGTTTTAATGAACTGAAAGACATCATTTTCTCTCTGTAAGGTGATATTAGACTGACTGGTTTCTAAGGAGGCTTTAAGAAATGTATCGCTTTTGTTCATGACACCTTCAATGTGTAAATCTAAAATGGAATCCAATATCATAATCACTGTCTGCTGTGCATGTCCTTTAACCTTTATTCCAAAAAGATTGAAGTCTGGCATAAAATAATGACTTAGATGACCAGAGAAGACATGCTTTTGTAAAGTACAGAGAAGATACCTAAAACACCCTGTGAGATTCTCTGGCTTCCAGAAGGAAGGTTCTGTTTCCTCAATAGCCCAAAACAAGAGAATTTAGAAAATATGAGCAAAGAGGCATATCATGTGTTGATAATTGTAGAAAACGTGGTTTAATATATTCTTTCAGAATTATTTTCAGAAAAGTATAGCAATGCATTTGAACATGGTTAAATGACCAAACAAGTTCTCTCTCAGCGATTGAAAACGAAACTCTCCATTCCATTTCTCTCTGTGGAGATAACGGATGACCGATTGGTACAAGATGGAAACCATGTTGTATTATTTTTGTCTTGAGAGAATCATCAGGCCAATTATAATGACGTTCACGATTTATCCATTCATCACAAGTGACTGGCCAAGATGGACATTTAAGGCAATGCACAATGTCAGCCGATGAGCCAGCAGTGCTAATTTCGTTTGATGGTCCTTGAGTTGATTGTTGCAAGAATTTGAAATCTGGTGCCATATTTGAAAATCTTAATTTAAACAGAAGGCTACTGAGGAGGATGTCATGATCGATTTGCTGGGAGTTCATGAAATAAAATTCATCAAATAAACTCCTTCCAACTAATTTCAATAATACAAAACACGAGTTACTTTGACTCGGGATGATTAAGAGGTTGGCTTCCGGGTGACACTCAGTATGAGAACCCTGCACGACTTTTACACTCGTAATCTCGTACATATAATCTTTGTCACTTCCAGGTAGATCTAATCCCTCAGACTTGCTACCCGTAAATAAAATACGGATTCTGTCTTTACATGTAAATACTAACTCATCATGTTCTCTACAATAATCCTGCCGAAGTCTCACTATCTCAGATGTTCCTGTCACCATATCCATTACTCTTGAGATATATCCTGTTTTATCTGTATCATCGTCGGGCCTGGAAACACAACAAACAACACAATTTGATACATGTTGGATAGTATTGGAAGTTAAAGGTAAAAAAGGTTTTTCTTTCTGTTTTAAGAGTATGTTCGGTTCCTGTATGTCATGTGACTTTGGGTTGTATTACGTCACTTTGACCTATGGCTGTTACATTAGAAAAATCTCCTGAGTGTGGTCTCATAACTTGTTAATCATAATGTGTAAATATTAGCACTTTAATATGCTATCATCAATTGTTTCTAGATATAGCACTGAAGATGTTTCATAGTCGTGTAGTCTAACCTTAAAAATATCATTACAAACCTTCTAATGGATGTTGAAAACCATATAGTTATGAACGAGAAAAGATTCAGCATAATGTTGCTAATTTATTTAAATGATTGGCCGTAAGCTGTTGTAGAAGTAGAACCGATAAGGGAATAAATTCATCAAATTAAGTAAATCACTTTTAAACTAAGGAGTATCTCCCTCATGCATAGCCCTGTCCTTAGATAGATTCTTTGGTTCACTTTTCGGTCATTTTAACTTCAACACTGCTTTCATATTTTTGTATATTTTGAAAACTCCAATCATTCGGCTACGAGCATCACTGAAGAGACATAACTTGTCGAAATGCGCATATGGTGCACAAAATTAAAAGGTATATATGTTCTATATTTAATATGATAAAGCATGCTTGATCTATTACAATAGTAGATAAAGAAATTTCACGGAAAATGAAAATGACTATTTCTGGGAAAATTTTTCCGAGTAAAGGAGATAAAACCTTCAATTGTAGTCAAAAAATATTATCATTTGTGAACAAATTTTGAATAGATGCATAGGATTGCAATCCAAGATGTTTAGCATGATCATTTATACATGGTTTCTCTCTACATGTTGATGTCTTTTCGGAAACATTTCCATTATTACGAACCTCGACTCTTGATCAGATGATTCCTCTCCCGCCTCCTCCTCCTCCTGTGTTTTAAGAGTGTCTTTTCCTACTAAAGTGAAAACATCAACGATTCCCAAAATAGAAGATAAACTGACACATTGTATAATTATAAATGACTATTTTTTTAAACATAAATATCTTGAGTTAGAGTAAAAATAATTAAGTACAACAATAACATGCCGAGCAATGTTACGTCAGAATATAAAAGACAAAATAATCAGTAAAGGCAATCACAGACCCCTAGAAAAATTCAGAGGTTGGACCAGATGACATGGAGGAGTAATCCTCCCCTGCCGACTGGTCATGACCGGATTCGTGATATTTTCGGGTGAAATACGAAAGTAATTAGTGGCATCTTACCATTGGTAAACTATTTGTGTATTCTGATAAATTTCATCTGATTCACACGAAAAATAGAGATTCCTTACCCCCTGTTTAAGAAAATCAACATGTAAATGTACAATACCATTTCTTGTAGGTTTGTGGAGGTCGTTATGGAAAACGTCTTTATCATCTACATTGTCAGTACAATGGGATGCTTTTCTGTAAAAGACTTTACGGAATTTATTAATTCCTGGTAGTTTACTGGTTTTGGTTTTCTTCTTTTTTTCTTCTAAAAGTGTTTCCATACAATGTGCCATATCTGTATATTGATTATATGAATCGTCAATGTAGTATTAATATGATTAGGTAATAAGGTATAGTGACGGTGTACAGGAAAAATCAGTGGAATGCTGTTACTGTGGCCATGTCATACTAGTGTGAATCGTAACATTTTTTGAATATTCATATTTTATTCTTTCGGAATAAAAAAAAGAAAGAAAAACAAAAGAAAAAAAGAATATCCTCAAATTAAACGCATGTAAGCGATGTTAATTTTATTCTTCTACCATTAGTACCATTTTCCTGTATTACCTTATTTGTACTCTTTTTATTGTTGTTCACTGGCTGTTATTATTTTGCTCACTGTTATATACAATAAACAGATTGCGATCACGTGACTAAGTGATCGATGGTCACATTAAAATAAAACATCAGTAATGTAGTAATGATTATTTTAAACGAATTTCTATTTCAAATGTAGCAAATATACATACATACAAATATATATTGTATATATATAGTAATGCTCTATTTTGCAAATTTTCATCCTCACGACCTTTATCAAGCGATTTAAGAGATGACAAATACAAAGCTATGTAAAATCCATGTTTACGTTTCAAAGATACATAAGCTTCTAAATTTAGATAAACGATGACGTCATAGCGTTATTATTATGAGCGTAAGTATAGCGTTGAAGCTGATGTTGGTTATGTTAAAATACATGTCGGAATCTCGTATCTAAGACTTTACCGCGCAGAAAATTATCATATTATAAAAAATATTATATAAAGTATACTGATATATGATATAAAATGGTAGATATACAGTTAGAAAAATAAGTGTACTAAAATATATCTATATACAATATTAAAAATATACTCCAAGTCACCTCCAAAGTACGTGCATCGCATATCCCGACGGTATTTTATTTTTGACGCCATCATTGTAAAATACCACCAAAGCATGCATCGGCCACAGTCCGAAT
Source organism: Pteria penguin (assembly GCA_035048485.1). Classification (NCBI taxonomy): domain Eukaryota; kingdom Metazoa; phylum Mollusca; class Bivalvia; order Pterioida; family Pteriidae; genus Pteria; species Pteria penguin. Next base: position 53,605,249 of record CM068586.1, on the reverse strand, counting down.
ACAACCCTGAAACATACTTATGGCTATCTGACATTATATAAATAGGATTGATTATATTAGTAGAAATATGTATAATATTCACGTTAAGAAATCCTAAGTTTCCTAAATATACTTCGCATATCAGTTTAGAAAATGTTAAAACTAGTGGAACTCTTTAAGTTTTGCCTCCTTTAATGTAAAGATGATGGATAAATCCAAACCATAAGTCTAAAAATCATGAAACCAGAGGTCATACAAAATCAGTGAAAATGAAAAACAAGTTGAAAATAACAAAATACGTCTACTTGAAGAGCGTATGTGAACCCCTGCGATGGAGCGAGATCAGGTGCCCGGGGAGAGTGAGCATCTCCTGCTTGCTAGAAACACCCGTCACATATACCCAGTAGAAAGAGTTAAATCGTGTAAATTCAATATGTATTTATAAATGGAGAAGTCAAAGTAGGTAACCTTCTAGTATAGAAGGTGTCAAATCTGTCTAAAATGATCGGAATCGGTCTCAGTCCAGAATATCATTTAAAAGTCTGGATAACGAGATATCATATGGAGTAATAAGAGTCTCGTAACGACCGTAGAACTTCCTCAGTGACGTTGCTAGTCTAGCACATATATAACCCTAGTTGAGCAGCTTAACTGAAAGTCGCCTAGCCCTCAGAAGAAAGTCATTGTAATTTGAACATGCTCTGGAATAACGTATTGACTGAGATATGAATACGCCGTATGCGGGCGATGATGGAATGTTACTACTTATGAAAGGAAAGTTTGTGATAGCGAAATTGAAATCGTCACGTTTGTCATAGAATGAGGTGTTCAATTGACCATTAATGTCGAATGACAACATAATATCTAAATACGAAGTAGAATTACTACTTTCTGTGTTCACTTGGATAGATGATGTAAGGTAATCCGCGAACGAAAGATTATTAATTGAAAGCAAGTCATCTATATATCTGTAAGTAAAATTGAAGCCAAGAGCCAATTGTATTTTTCCTTGCGAAAGCATTGTCACTGCTGGTGGACTGATAGTACCCGAGGGCATCATAAGTCTATTTTCAGTCGTTCTGTACTGACGGTCTACTTTTCAGTGCTTTTGTACTGGCTTGAAATATATACTTAAAATTTTCCGTCATGAAATTATGTAAATCACTCTAAAACTATGGAGTATCTCCCTCATGCATAGTTCTGTCCTTAGATTGATTCTTTGGTTCACTTTTTCTGTCATTTTGGTTCCAATACTACTCTTTAAATATTTATATAATATGAGAATTCCAACCATTCGGATTCGAGTATCACTGAAAAGACATAACTTGTCGAAATGCGCTTCTGGTGCACACAATTAAAAGGGAAATATGTTCTATATTTAATCGTAAGATATACGAGAACGAGGTGGACCTAGGTCGACCTCGCTCACTTGAAAAATTTTTTCAAAACATCTTGGTCTTTTATGGTGAGAGGCCAGCTTTAAGGAAGGATGTCCTTCTAACTCAGCTGGAAGAGAACACGTATTACTGATATGAATATATGATAGATACCTCAAAGACATCGCAAATATATTGCATTTACTGGGGCCAATCAACATACACGGCATCTAACCATTTTGGACCCGTTTCGATGAAGCAATCGAAATTTTTGATCCTACGGTACTACATGTAAGTTTCTACATTTTAATACAAGCCAATAATACAGGCCAATATTGATTTTCTTCCACCAACTTAGCATTTTGACAACGTATGTCGCTTCATTGACGATCAAAGCCGAAGCTGTAAATGCTATGTATAGAATAATAATTTCCCGAAAAAGGCTTATATAAATATAGGAAATATAAGATGACACTAGAATTGGAAAAACATTAATATTAACATTTTCCATTTATACAAATCTATTGGATTATGCATTCAATGTTTATGAGACCAAACCTATGATAGGAATTTCAAGATGATATTTTATAGAGTACACGCACTTTTGAAAATTTCCGACAACCTGTGGCTATACGGGTAGCATGATTAGGTTTATGTATTGAATTCCCATAAAGCAAATTTTTAAAATTTATTTCATTTCCCATGATGAAAAAATTCTGTCTATTCTGGAGGAAAGTACTAAATATTTAAAACTAAAATAGATAAAATATATAAATAACATATTTATATATTTACATCTGTAGAGAAAACTACGTTGAGATTTCATATAATTTACTTCATATAAGTAAACTTTATAAGTAGAGGATGCATCACACTTCAGAGATAAGTCTTGGATTTAAATCATTTCCCCCTTTCGCCATATATGTACTAGTAAACATCAAGATTTGGCACCAAAAATGACTGAGTAGTTTGGCTAATACACATGCCCCCCCCCCCTTTTTTTCAGAAAACTGAGATCTGCGACTGCGAACACACACACGCACACACACAAACAATGTGCAGTTATTACTTATATCACTTAACATATATTAAGAGTATAGAAAAAAAGGGGGCAGAATTGTTTTAATATCATCGGTAATCGCTAACACCAGGCTTACGCAATGGAGCCATGCTAAAAACAAATTCTAGTTTACCTCTTTCAGTAGTGGAACAATCCAATAGTTAAGTCACGTCGCGCGAAAAAAGATGTGAGCATAAACATGGAGAATTTTACTGTAGTAAATCTCGTACAGTAAGTGAAAATCGGTTATATTGCGAAAAATAACAGTGCATGTAGTTTGTTTGAATTATCTGTAGTTACGACTAAGGCCATTCTTTACATTCGAACATCTTTTATCTCATGATATCACGAATTGAGAAAATTATTCCGATTTTTTCGGGCGCACGACTGGACACCCGGACAGTAGTCCTTGTTTGAATATAAATGGCATAAAGTAATGATTTAAATTGCGGAATATGAACACAAATATTCTGTGAGACTGAAATCTGATGTCAATGATCTAAAAAAAAGTCCCGTTTCTGGAATTACCCAATATATGAATATTTTCAGAAAGTACGGGTAACGAGGCAAGAGTATATGAGGTCCAGCTTTGCAGAATGATTCTTGACGTTCTGGAGAGCGATTGAATGACCGTTCGACAAATACCTATCATGACGTCACCTTCATCATTAAAATACATTCCTGCGTGCATTGGGACCTTTGCTGAATTTGATATGTTCCTATACGACCGTCACGACGGGTATTTCATGCAAACAGGAGACGCTCACTGTCTCCGTGCACTTAGGCTCATCCCGGAATGTTGTATTTTTCCGGGTTTCGCAACGGTTTGTATGGGGCAATGTCATAATTTAGCCTTCACCCTTTTAGACTTCTCACTCTCCCCGTGCACTTCGTCTCACCCCGGAATTTTGTATATTCCGGGTTTCGCAACGGTTTGTATAGGACAATGTTTTAATTTAGCCTTCACCCTTTTAGACTTCTCACTCTCCCCGTGCACTTCGTCTCACCCCGAAATTTTGTATATTCCGGGGTTCGCAACGGTTTTTATAGGACAATGTTTTAATTTAGCCTTCACCCTTTTAGATTACGACACTGAATAACTGATCGGTACTTCTTCGCTGTATATTGATAATTGTCGAAAACGTGGTTTTATTCAGTCTATCAGTGCAAGTTTTAGTAAAGCAATGCATTTAAACATGGTTGAAAACTGAAAGAAGTTTTGTTTCGACAAATTACTGTGACATTCTCCACTCTATTTTCTTTGTGTTGATATAAAAGGACCAAATGGAACAAGAATGTATTATATTGCTGTTGACTGAATCACTAGGCCAATTGTTCTGACGTTTACGGCAAAGAAGAACATTTAAAGTGTCATGCATTTTCCAATGAATATGAACCGATCTCTACCTCTAAAGATAACCCTTGACTTCATTCGTACGAGTCTTCAAAACCTTTACAAAATAAGTTAAAATACATTTTACCATCTAGTCTTAAACTACGCAAAGTAAAATTATACTAATTAAACAAAACCGACTTACTTTAACATGGTATGGTTAAGAGATCCGCATTTGCAGTAATGAGAAGCATCTATATCCTGTGCTACTTTAACCGCTGCATAAAGTCCTCGTCGCTGTAAATTTAACATGTATCGAGAAGTGACCAATCACCTTCCAATGAATATGGCTTTATAATTAGATTGTTTGTTATTTTTATGAAATTGTTTTTGTGGTGAGTGGGAAGGTGGGTCCGTAAAAGAGTGGCCATTATAAAAGTATGTTGTTCTACTGCATAATCAATACAGTAAATTCTCCTTCTGTCCTGATCATATAGTACATATATAGTAAAGTTTCATCTGCTATATCTGTAATGACACAATAATGAGCAGTCTCTTGGGGTTGCTTAAAATTGTTTTGTTTTTCTGATATGAAGTTTAGAAAAGTAGTCAATGAAGAAGTATCGAAGTGTTACCCACATCTTAAAGTCCATTATTATTATTATTATTATTATTATTATTATTATTATTATTATTATTATTATTATTATTATTATCATCATTATCATTATTATTATTATCATTATTGTTGTTATTATTATTATTAATTTATTAATTAATCTATATAATGATAATAATACATGTTATAATAATAATATTATTATTATTTTTTTATTTTCATTTTCATTATTATTATTTTTATTATTATTATTGTACGAATAAATCTTATCTGGATTACATTCATTACTGTCTTTCACCACTACATTACCAACAAAATATATATATAAAATCTAATATTTGCATATTGAGCAGAAATGAATTGTTCATTGATTCTAGATAACAGACTCTCTCGCTCATTTTCTTGCAAGTAAAAACCCTAGATTGATAGATAACTCAAAAAGTTACCAAATCACTTCTACATGATGGATAGATACATGTATTTATTTATATGATATGATTTTGTTGCCAAAAAAGTATTTCGCTTTATTGCCACTTCAAAATTTATATAATAAAACTAAGCATTATAAGAACCTTAATGATAATGATAGGGATCCTTTATCACTTGATCTTGATAGCATGATATGTCTATTTCCTCTATCGACACACATTTTATTTTAAATATGTTGTGGTCTCTTGACGATTTAAATTTCTGATGGGCATCAGAACATGTCTTACAATAGAATTCTCGACTTTCGTAACAAACGGAGTAGATGGCGGAATGGTGACTTCGTTTCAAGCAGGAGTGGCGATACTTGACAGGCATTTCTTAGGTGAAATGGCAAATTGATCTTAAAGGAATTAATTTAAAATTCGTTTAGAATACACTTTCGGTTTCAGTTAAAAATGCACACTTAAAGACCTACTGCGAAATTCAACAATCGGTTATGTTTGTAATCTTATTTATGTAAATATGAAGGATAAATCCAAACCATAAGTCCGAAAATCATGAAACCAGAGGACATACAAAATTAGTAAAAAATGAAAACTAAGTGGAAAATAACAAAATATCTCTACTATATGTGAACCCCTATGATGAAGTGAGATCAGGTGCCCGAGGAGAGTAAGCATCTCCTGCTTGATAGCAACGCCCGTTACATATAACCAATAGAAAGAATCAAATCGTGTAAATTCCATATACATTCATATATGGAGAAGTCAAAGTAGGTAACCTTCTAGTATAGAAGGTGTCAAATCTGTGTAAAATGGTCGGTCTCAGTCCAGAATATCATATAAAAGTCTGGATAACGAGATATCATATGGAGTAATAAGAGTCTCGTAACGACCATAGGACTTCCTCAATGACTTTGCTAGTCTAGCACATATAAAACCCTGGTTGAGTAGCTTATCTGAAAGTCAAAGCTGAATTCAATGGCATTTTCATTTTTCACGAATAAATGGGTTTTCTAACCTTCAATGTTATATACGTCAACTTTCTTTTTGAAATCAGTTGTCATGTGATATAAACTACTAAGTTTTACACGAGTTATTTTTCTTTCCTCACCACTTGTAGGGTATATGATTAACGTTTTCTAAACGGTTTGACGCTTGGGTTCTGGTGTAGACCATCAGAGTTCAATTCCTGGATTGTCACTTTGTCTAAGACGTTGATTATCTCCTGCAATTCGATTTTTAAAATATTAATGGAAAGCGACATAAATTTATCAATCAATAAACGAACTAAATTTTCTCTTTCCCATGTCTGGAGACGCGCACATCATATCATAATAATATGATATCATTATATACGTCCATATCCTATATATATTATAATTATTATCATTATCACTATATAATATAATACATATAATATATTACATATCCTATATATTATATAGGCACATATCCTACTCTAGGCTCTTACACATGTATACAATTTTCCTAGCTCTATTTTCCAATTTTTCTAATTTGCTAATGTATCGAAATCAAGGAATTTAATGTTAGTCTCCGTCTCTTCAGGAATTCATTCATTTCAGTCCTTCACCATATATAGAGATCTGGTGCATCAAACAAATCATTTGGTAGACACATGGAGATGTCTTGTAGCCGTCCAGCGTTCATCCGTTCGTCGTCGTAAATTTTCAACATTTTCGACTTCTTCTTTGGAAACACGGGAAGGATTTTGATGAACTATGTATAGTCCACTACAAGTGTTACTGTTTTTTCCGGATCCATCAACAGGTTCCACCACCGATAAAAGTAAGTCACAGAGGGTAGCCTCCTTCCACAAAGTTCTTCCTTGGACAGTGGTTTCTATGCAGATCCTTTAGGTGATAATGATGTTTTACTTTGGGTTTTTTTAATCATGATTAAGGTAAACATTTTCACTCCTTTGTCTTTTTGTTTTTTGTTTCTTTTGTGTCCTTTGATTGTGTTGCTTTTGCGGTGAGTGGGAAGGTGGGCACCCGTAAACTGGTTAATCACATCAATTGAATGACGTTTGTTACTTCAATTGACCGTACTTAGTCGATATCTTAACCGCAACACAATCGAATATTTTTGTAATGTCGTTTTTCAGTGTATATTCTACTGTTGTCATTTTCTGTGTGCATGGCCTTGATGATTTTTGTCATACAGCTTTGTCAGACGTCTAAAGTTTTCTCTTCTTAATTTATTTAATTTCCACTTTTGAACTTCATTGTTTGAGAGGAATAATTAGCCGTAAAATTGGAAATATTATAACATATAAGACAAAATAGCCAATTACAAAATCTTTCTCTTGCACATTTATACTATTATAAATGTATATGAGATGTCTAAAACATCAAATGTATGTGTAAAGTTGTAGTTTAGATAAAGATATATTCAGTTATTAGATATGTAGATATATATATATATATAAAGGAATGTAAATTTAATAAATGAATGTTATTCAGAAAATTGTTATGGGGAATTTATATAACCATCTGGATTTTGATATAAATTACCCATATCAACCATCATTATAACATTCATTTCTTAAATAACAATCAACCAAAAAAAAAGTACTTTTGATGTCTTATTTTTTCAATTGAGGCTTATTACGGGTTTGAATAGCGTAACAGCAAGCTTTTCGACTTTTGTTTTGTAGATCTAGCATTGAAGATATTACTCTGACGTAAGACAAGGGAAATGATAGCCCACAAATGACATTTTCATAGGAAATTGATGACGTCATAATTGTTTTACGTCAAATACCGTCCTAATGGGAAGTAACTGTGTATAACGAAAAGACCGAATATAATGATGCTTGTAAGATATATAACGATATAACGAACCTCAACTCTTGATTAGACGATCCCTTCTTAATCTGTGATTCTATGGTATGTAACATAAGCAATGCAGTAAATCATGATCAAAATCAAACCAAAATCATACACAAAAAAGTAACATGTAATTATTTTCTTTAGAACTTATTTTGTTATTAAAATTACTTTTGTTTGTTATTCGAGGAATGCATGTCTGATTCATCTAATAAGTAGTTTAAAGACGCTCTGTTCATACATAATGAATACAGTAGGTATTCATATATAGATTTGTTCATTATTTGTTCAAATCAGTATTTTTCCAATTAGAGTTAGTTCATTAATTATGTAATTTGTTGTCGAGTTATCTCTGCATCGGGTTCAGTAAGATATGTTTAGATGATTTATTATTCCCTGAATTAAGTGTCATGTTAACATCCCTGTACATGGATGTATATATGCCTTGCCTGATTCAAACTCCATCTTTCTTGACTAGAACTGTCAGATATTCAGGTGAAGTACGAATGTAATTAGTGTAATCTGCTTTTGACACTTTGAATGACGATTTGTGATTCTTATAAGCTCCATCTTGTTTTCCTATCCCTGTTTCCGAATATTCATTTTAATACATTAAAAGTAACATGTAATAGAAAACTACAATTTCTTCTAAATTTGTGGAAGTCGTTGTTGAAAACGCCATTATCATTTACATTGACAATAAAATGGAATAATTTTCTGTAGTAGACTTTACGGAATTCGGAAATTCCTAGATATTCGCTGGAACTTGTTTTTCAATTTTGTTCCTCTAAAAGTGTTTCCATGCAATGTACCATATCTACATACGTATGATAGTAGTCTTGTTCAGATATGAAATTTACAATAATAAAAACAACATCTTTCGCAACAATATCATAATGAGATAATAAGAGACAGTCAATAGCATGCAGATGAGAAATCAGACGCGGATGCAGGGGGGAAGGGGGAGTTCCACACATAATGAATTTTCCGGGACAGGTCCACCCATGTTTCTGTGTTAACATTATTTATTTTACACCGAAAATTAACAGGAAAAAGTAATTTTCATGGGTTTAGACCCCCGGTCAAACCCTCTGGATTCGCGTATGGAAATACGGTGAGGCTTTGGCATTATGACCTTGACCTTGTCACAATAGTGTGAATCGTGATAACATTACTGTTGAACATCATTTGTGAATCCTTACATTTACATCTCAAACTATTTAAGAAAATTAAATCGGTGCTAATGTTTACTGGGTAGTTTTGTAATATTTCCCATAGATACCTTATATGTATATTTCATTTTTTGTTCATTGGATGTCAATATAATGTATTGTATGTTGTTCTGTAAAATTCAGACGACATGGCAGACAAAATTATAACTCAAAAAATATTATTTCAATGACTTTTTATATTACACAATGTTTTTATTAGCGAGTTGTGATTTTATATCATCGTGTTTGGCTTCATCACATTTTCCTGAGTATATGTTTTCTCTGATAAGTGAGACAAAAATTGAGTTGTTTCACAATGCCTCTCAAAAACTCAAGGTTTTAGCAACAACCTTGGTGAGCGTACAGATGGGAAAATCATCTCTTACGTCTAATATTGAGAAAACTACTTACTTTCGTGTCAAGTCAACACTTCACGTCTCAGCAAGTCGCAACATGCACTAAGTTAATTTAACACTCAGTTTAATAAAAATTATCAACCATTACCATACAAGAGAGTTAGATTCTATTAAACATCCGAGAAATTTGTAACAGGAAACTTTTTTTCTTTTTGTGGAATTTTGAAATAGAAGGGAAGGGATAACTTTGGCATGGACATCCGAGAAATTTGTAACAGGAAACTATTTTTCTTTTTGTAGAAATTTTGAAATAGAAGGGAAGGGAAAACTTTGGCATGGACATCCGGTTTATTGCAAAGAAGAGGAACGTATTATCTCTCAGCTTAACATTAAGGAAGGATATCTATCTTACACATCTGTATAAAAAGAGCTTGGTATAGATATGCATAGCAAACAGACAAATGACATCAAAAAGATAACTCAAAATAGTTTGTAGTATCCATTAAGGACATCAACCCACATCAAAAGTTTTTACTTTGTTTAACCTCTGTCGACAAAATAATTTGAATCTGTGGCCCTATGTAATCTATGTATATATAACATAATATAACACAACAAAACAAATGTCAATTATGTGAATTCGACATTTATGTGACAGGAGTAAGGTCTTATTCTCAATAAATTGAAGTAGACAAATTTCAAATTGTGTTCCTCTCGTCAAAGATTTCAGTGATATCAAATATTTAAATTCACCAAACCATTAAATAGATAATAAATGAAACTAAAGTGAACAAGTATAACACATTTCAAGATTGATAAAACTATATAATTCATGATAATACTATTTTTCATCTTGTTAAATAAACACGTATAGGAAACAGACAGTTTCAAATATTTTCTTCGCCCACTTCTGTATAGTTATGGCCTTAGTACAAAAAGCCAAAATGTATCGGAAAGGAAAACAAATTCAATTCATAAAGAATACATTGTATTGTATAGGTGTCTTTAGTCTGACGTCTAATGTGGTATAAATTCTTTCTTGGAAGAATATGTGAAAATTGTGTTCAAGCTGTGAAAGATTTTAGAATGGATTCATTAAATACTTACATTTGAAGATCTTCTGTGATATTATGTCATCAAAGCTGAACAGAATCTCCCAGTTTACAGGTGTTGCACTTAATACTTTGAAAACAATCACAATCTTTGTCGTATTCAATGACAGCCCATTTTTATATTCAGATATACACATCTGTAGAGAAGACTACACAAAGGTTACTTCCTACAAGTTTGTTTTAGTCTTTTTATTCGTAGAGAATGTATCACTCCTTTGTCATAAGATAAATTTCCAAGAACTAATTAAAAACATTAGCTTTTTCTTATATGTTAGTGTTTATGGTTAAAAAAGGGAAAGAGCCTGTATGATGGGGTGTCTTTCTGACTCAGCTTTAAAATATTACCATGAATATGCAGAGCAGGTAGATAAAGTGACACTAGAAACTACAAAGTTTGTTACAGTATACAAAAGAAAGGAATTTCCTTGAGTAAAAATAGATTTTAGCGCTAGTTAATGATTTTTGGTATGAGTGAACACGGCAAAATATCAACCTGTCATGACTTGAAAATGATTTAATGACCAATATATCTATGGAGAAGCAACTTAAAGATATATCTTCAAACGAAATATAGGGAACATGTGGTTAGGACCCAAAATAATTGTGTTAGATTCAAATCTAATAGGAGAAATTATCCAATTTGAATCACCAAGAAGGACTTTTTATGGCATTTAGAAAATTTATGATTAGAATTTGAAAAATTAAAACCAAAAATATTGTGAAAATCCACTATTAAATGGAAGGGGGAATCCGGTATTTTTTCTGCATTTACCTCTATATGTTAAGCTTCCTGAGTGTGCATCATAAGTGAAATTTGAAGTTGTAAGGTATGAATTTGTATTTCGTAAGGAAAAAGAGTAATACATGTCATTAGAGAATGTCAATGACTGTAGAATTTCAGTCTGATGGAATAAACTTTAGAAAAGTATTAAAGAAAACGCTCTACAAGCACATCAATATATCTCAAAAGCAGAATAAGTCCTATTCCTCCTCAGAACCTTATCATTTGCTAACCGTCACATTTTTTCCTTCTCCATGGACATCCCCCCCTCTCCTGTCACTATTTTCAAGTGCAATAAGAAATCATCTTGAGGCTATAATGAGGTACAACAGTTAGTTAGACTGATATTTGCTGAAAGTTCTACTTAACTAGAAAACCTGGAAGCACACATTTGGAAACGATTTTGCCTTCGTAGTTTGTCATTTCGACTATTGAACATTTAACAAAACATCAAAACCCTGATGTAAAACATCTCAAACTATATTTTATACTTTATGGTCAAACTGAAAAACTTTTGTGTACATTTGTACCGAAATCATACGTCAAAGAATTATTTTCTCATGGAAAATGGGTATGTTAATTACCATCTCAAAATATAAATAAAAATTTCTAAAATTTTTCTTGATAAGCTTGACTTGATTCCCATATGGGCTAACAGCTTGCTATCACATGAAACATTATTTTAGTAATTGGTAAATAGATAGTTCATCTGTTAGTATAAAAACATATGCAGTAGTGAATAATCTAAACCTAAAATGAAATACAAACAAAGAGAAAGTGAATAAGTTGAACACATAGATAAATAAAGTAAAAAATACAGGTCATATTCATCAACTATTCATTAAATTCCCTTTTTCATTAGAAAGTCCAATTTTTAAGGCGGTATAAAAAGTTAAAGAAGATTAAAAAAAAAACCAATATTATACAAGCAAGATTTATCTCTCTTGTCAAGTGAAAGATTTACTTCCTTTTTCAAACGTAAATTAATAACGAAAGCAATAAGCAATCAAACAAACAAACAAACAAATACAAAAAGAAAACACGTTCGAGCGTGCCAATGACAGAAAATTACATATATACCTCAATAAAGCTTTGGTTTAGAAATTGCCATAAGAAAAGTATTTTACCATCTAGTGATACAGGCATCAAACTTTTCTTTTGGCACTTGACTTCTTTTGACTACAATATCACTTTTAAAAATTCACAAGTTTGCTGCCTACTCATGTATCACGTTTTCCTGTTAATGCATGATTCTTAGCTGGATGGTTACTCATTTTTAGCCGGGCTTAATGCCGAAGGCATAAGCCAAGGCTATAGCCACCGTGCACGATTCTCAAATCGAGGCAGTCTAATAAGTTTTAAAGCCCTCTTTCTCACTTAATGTGTTCTTGCGCTTCAAAATATAATCTCTGGTGTAATTCCTAGCATTATAATATTCAGAACGTATTAAATCTTTATTGGATCATTAATTATATGTAACATTGCAAATATAGATATACATGTGTATATTCGTGTAGGCTGAAGTTACCTGCATTTGCTTGATATCACTGCGCGAAGAGCTAGTGTTAATTATAGAACAGGCCGTATGGACAGATAACAAGCAATACACACTGCAAGCACATACATCATTATTATACAGTAATTTATGAGAGGCGCGTTATTTAAATATATACTTCCCTGGCGTCGAGGATGTAATGAATTGTCAATATTTGTTGATTCTAGGCTAAATGAATATAACAAAACAAAATCTAGTGATATAAAAATAACCGATAACGCGTCACTTGAACCTCAGTCAGTCTCGTTATGGTCACTGTCAAGATATTTTAAGATCTGGACAGGCATGGCAATGCCAACTAATATTTGTGTGCATGTGTATGTGAGGGGTTTTCCTATGTCTATTTTTGCCGATTAAATCATGTGTCTAATTCAAGCGTCATACATAAACAATGGTATAACGCTGTGTATTGCTCATTACCTAATCGCTTGGCAGAAAGAAAAGGGGTATATGTATAATTCCCTATGCTGATTAGCATGTCTGACATTATTCACAGATCGACGTCATTTCCAACAAAGTAGTAATTAAGATGTAGTTGAATCTAATGTACTAAAACAATATTAATCCAGAGAGTTATAATCAAAACGGCCCAAGAAAAAAGGTTTACACACCAGAACGGCCCATTTTCTTACCACACCGGCCGAACTTTGTAATATTTTGACAATGGATATCGACTTTGTTTCAAAATAGATTTTTTTCACCTAGTGTTTAAATTATACTCAATACAGATAGTAAGAGGGCAAATAATTTGACATTTTAATAAACTGCCTTCAGCATAAAATTATTCCTATTTTCGTGTTGGCCGTTTTATGTTTGGGCCGTTTTGACTATACACCAATCAGGAAGAAAAGTCATAATCCTGCTCTCTACAGCGATAGATGACAGATATATATTTTTATGTTCAAGAGAATAAAGCATGACAGAGGCAGTGTATCTTTAAAAACAGTAATTAATCTATGGTTTTCATCATGATCCCATGCCTCACGAGATATTTTATCAAAGTTATCCAATGAACTTCATATCACTATTACTTAAGAATTGTTCTTCCATAATGAAATGTCTAAACTCTTTTGTCCTTAAATTTGTTATCCACTGTATTTTTAGTCCAATTTAATCTTTTGCTACTTGACCAGTTCCTAAAAGCCCGGCTACCAGTACTGTAAATGCTTTGATTAATTTTTCTGGGGAGGGAGGAAGTAGTCATGTAACGAATCGGATATTTTATCTCATTTTCAGAACTCAATATATCCACGTGTCCATAAATATATGTATGTATTTACTTCCTGAACTTCATAAGTTGTTGCAGGACTTGTGTGACTAGTGTTGCATGCAAGCAGGGGACGATAACTTCACCCGGTCATCTGATCTCATCTCAATTTCTCTGGGGTTCGCATTTGTTTGAATATGACACTCTATACAATATTGTCCCTTTATTTTATGGAATTCGAGATGCGGTTAGCCCTTCGGTACGTCTTCTTTGTTTACTTTCTTAAAAGTTAAAACAGTCAAAGTAAATGTACATATCCAAGTTTAATCACAATATCATAACAGCAGTGAAATCTATTTAATATAAGATACTATCAACACACAACAAACATATCTTTAATAAAAATACGAAGCAATCTTCCGTGTATGAACTACGTCATTGTTATGTGGGCATATTTTTAGGATTTTTAGAAAGATATTCGGACACCTAATAGCGGGAAAATAATTCCACTCATCCATGACGATCCAATACGATTCGAAATCTGAAGTTACTTTTTAAAACTGTTGACCGGGGGATATATGCTTATATATCCGGTAATCTTAAGTAATGGTAACACGAGTTAGTTTTATACATCGTATTGAAAGTAGCTATTGCGGAAAATAGAAACATAACACGTGCCTCATCATATCGCCCTCGGAGCCACAAGCAATGACCAGCTATATTGAAAGTGTGATGCGTAGAAGTCCGCAGTCTTTCTTTGTCCACTACCACCTCGATTAGCATGCGTAATGCATTTTCACGTCCTTTGACGTCACCAAGGCCATGATAGCACAAGAACATTAAGTAATAGGAATACACATACGGAGATATCCGCACTACCCCGAAAGGACCACAATACTTGAGCTCAATCTGTATTGCTGCTGGAAGTAAATGTATGTGATGCTTGCTGAATGTAAGGTCAAGAATAATTCCCTGGGATAAAATCTTTGACAAACTTAAGTCCTCTTTGCATAACATATTTTTAAATAATTCTATTACTTCTGGTTTCTTTTTAATGTCATCACCCTTTATATACAAAGCGTGAGGAGGAATAGAGGAAAACATATGGTTTATGATTGTCAAACACGCATGGAAATCTCTTTGCAGCAGAAGCCGTGTAGCATGCAGAAGTTTGGTGGATGTCAAGTCGTATTCTAAATCCTTTATGTTGCAGATTTGAGGTATCTTGTATAATGATTTATTGACTGAATATTCTGTTCCAAAAGCATCAGTGTAAAAGAGATACGATAGCATCCATTTCTTCGAAATTTTGTAAAACTCAGTTTCATTATTTGCCTTACAAAGAAATCTTATAATCCTGAATAACTTTTCTTTAAAAAATTGAAGCACCAGATAAATTATCTGAGTTGTATAAGAAGAAAACGTTTTGATGTGTAGAATGGCTTCAATTTCTCTCTGTATGGTGATATTTGACTGAATAACATTCATAGAGGCTTTACGTAGTGTATCGCTTGTATCAATGACACTTTGAATACCTAAATCTAAAATTGAATCCAATACCATTATCAGTATCTGCTGTGAATGTCCTTTTACTTTTATTTCAAAGAGATTGAAGTCTGGCAGAAAATAATGACTTAGATGACCAGAAATGACATGCTTATGTAAAGTACAGAGTAGATACCTAAAACACTCTGTGAGATTCTCTGACTTCCAGAAGGAAGGTTTGGTTTCTTCAATACTCCAAAATAAGAGAGTTTTGAGGAAGTATGAGCAAAGAGGCATTTCCTCTTTAGATAATTGTAGAAAACGTGGTTTTAAACATTCTTTCAGAACAATTTTTAGAAAAGCGTAACAATGCTTTTGGACATGATTAAAAGACCAAACAAGTTCTCTCTCAGCGATTGAAAAAGAAACTCTCCATTCCATTTCTCTCTGTGGAGATAACGGATGACCGATTGGTACAAGATGGAAACCAGATTGTATTATCTTTCTCTTGAGAGAATCATCAGGCCAATTATAATGACGTTCACGATTTATCCATTCATCACAAGTGACTGGCCAAGATGGACATTTAAGGCAACGCACAATGTCAAACGATAATCGATCAAAGCAAATTTCGTTTGATGGTCCTTGAGTTGATTGTTGACAGCTTTTGAAATATGATGTGATATTTGGAGAACTTAACTTAAACAGAAGGCTACTGAGAAGGATGTCATGATCGATTTGCTGGGACATCATTAAAATTTTTTCATTAAATAAACTCCTACCAACTAATTTTAATAATACAAAACACGAGTTACTTTGACTCGGGATGATTAAGAGGTCGGCTTCCGGATGACAATCAGTATGAGAACCCTGCACGATTTTAACTTCCGTAATCTCGTGCATATAATCTTCGTCACTTCCAGGTAGATCTAGTCCCTCGGCTTTGCTACCCGTAAATAAAATACTCATTGTGTCAGTAGATATTAACTCATCATGTTCTCTACAATAATCCTGCCTAATTCTCACTATCTCAGGTGTTCCTGTCACCATATCCATTACTCTTGAGATGTATCTTTTATCTGTATCATCGTCGGGCCTGGAAACACAACAAACAAAACAATTTGATACATGTTCGATAGTATTGGAAGTTAAAGGTAAAAAAGGTTTTTCTTTCTGTTTTAAGAGTATGTTCGGTTTCTGTATGTCATGTGACGTTGGGTTTTATTACGTCACTTTGATCTAATTGCTATTACATTTGAACATAGTCAATCCCCGGAGTGTGGTCTCATAACTAGTTAAAGGTAATCAAAATGTGTAAACATCAGCACTTTACAATGCTATCATCATTTACAATGCTAGCGCTGTTCAAAGATGTTTCATATTCATGTAGTCTAACCTTGAAAATGTCACTACCAAACTTCTAAAGTATGTTGAAAACCATATAGTAATAAACGACAAAATATTCAGCATATTGCCGATAATTTAGTTAAATGACTGACCGTAAGCTGCTGTAGAACCGATAATGGAATAAATTCTCTTATAATAAAGCAGGCTTGATCTATTACAGTGGTATATCCGGAAATGTCACGGAAAATAAAAATGACTTTCTGATAAAAATTTTGCCGAGGAAAGGAAATTGCACCTTCAATTTTAGTCAAAACTTATTATTTGGGAAGAATATTTGGAATAGGAGCATAGCTTTGCAATCCCAAATGCTTTAGCATGATTAATTATACATTGTCTCTCACTATATGTTGATTTTTTTCAAAGACATTTTCATTATTACGAACCTCGACTCTTGATGAGGTGACTCCTTTCTCTCCTCCTCCTGTGTTTTAAGAGTGTCTTTCCCTATTAAAGTGAAAACATCAACGATTCAGATAATAAAACACAGATTGGCACTTTGTGTAATTGTTTTGTTTAAAACTTATTTTGGTCATAAAATATGTGAAGAGAGTTTCTTATTTCATGACTGTAGGTGTGATCCATTGTATCTGAATTCTGAAAAGTACTGTGCATATATAAACACACACACACACACACACACACACACACACACACATATATATATATAATATATATTACTCATTATAAATTAGTATTTTTCTAAACAGGAATATCTTGAGTTAGAGTTGGATCATCAACATGCCGAGGAATGTTCCGTTGTAACATTAATATGAAAAGACAAAATAGTGATAAAAGGTAATCACGGACACCATAAAAAGAGGTGGATTAGGTAACATGGAGTAGTAATCTTCCCCTTCTGACCGGTCACATCCGCCATGAGGCCAGTAGTCATTATGTATATAATTGGTTGTCGAGATACCTCGGCATTGGGCTCAGGTAAAATTTATAAATAACATGCTATTCCTCTAAATAAGCGTCTGATTAATATCCCTGTTCATGGACGTTAAGGTATCTGACTTGATATGAATCTGCATCTTTCCTGACCAGAATGTCAGAAATTCCAGACCAGAGTCGTCAGATATTGTTGACAAGAACATAACATATTCCTGACTGGAATGTCAGATAGTCTAGACCAGACTCGTCAAATATTCCTGACGAGACTATCAGATATTCCTGACGGGACTGTCAGATATTCCTGACCAGACTCGTCAGATAAAATACAAAAGTGATTATTGTCATCTTTTCCTTTGGTACTCACAGTCACGATTTGTGTATTCTTATAAATTCCATCTGATTCACACAAAATAACGTTTACTTACCCCTATTTAAGAAAATCATTATTTATCAGTTTATAGGTAAGACATGTAATAGCACAATACCATTTCTTGTAGGTTTGTGGAGGTCGTTGTGGTAAACGTCTTTATCATCTACATTGTCAGTACAATGGAATGCTTTTCTGTAAAAGACTTTACGGAATTCATTAATTCCTGGTTGTTTACAAGTTTTTGTTTTCTTCTTTTTCTCTTCTAAAAGTGTTTCCATGCAATCTGCCATACCTGTATGTTCATTATAGTAGTACTGCATCAGATATAATGTTAATCATTTCATTTATATTAACGACGTCTTTAGGAAGAATATGGTAAGGCAATAAAGTAGAGTCACGGTGCACAGGAAAAACAAGTGGAATGCAGTTACTGTGACCATGTCATACTATTGTGAACCGTGATAACAAAACTGTTGGACATTATTTTGAATATTCATATTCTATTCTTTCTGAATACTACTACTACTAATAATAATAACAATAATAATAAATAAAAATAATAATCATAATAATAATGATAATAATAATAATAATAATAATAATAATAATAATAATAATAATACAGATGTCTTCATATTAAACTCATGTAACCGGTATTAATTGTATTCTGGTACCATTTAGTACCATTTTCCTATCTTACGTTATTTGTAATCTTTTTATTATTATCCATTGGCTTGGAATATTTTGTTTACTGTATTATGCAATAAACAGTTTGCGATCACGTGGCAAAATGATTGGTTGCCACATTAACATAAAGCATCACTAATGTAGAGGACCTTAAACGAATTTGCATTTCAAATGACACATATCGCTTTTTCACTTCAGCATATTCGGCAAACTGCTTTCCTCTCATAATTCCACTAGCACTGGATTGTTTTAGCATTTGCTCACTACTTCCAATTAAAGATACATCACAATACTTCTTACTGCATTGTCATTGTTTAGATTTCAGTCTACCGCTTTTTTCTTCGTGTAAATTTACTATTCGTTGTAAGGCAGAGTGTAACCTCTTATGTGTCATAATATCTCTGGTTTATTATGGGGAGTTTCCGATAGCATGGGAAAGAGTTTTAGATGGCACGGAGAAGAGTAATTATTGTATAGGAAAATGTTTCCTATAAGATAGGTAAGAGTTTCTAATAGTATAGGAAAGTGTTTCAAATAGTATGGAAAGAGTTTCAGATAGTATTGAAGAAAAATCAGATGAGCTAGGAATACAGTGTACATGGATTTCCCTTTTACATTCCATGGGCAGCATAGCAAACAACTTACGAATAACTCTCAGACATAAGTGTTCTTAAATGTAATCTTACGTCTTATTTACAAAAAAGTATCGTATTAGAAAGATTGTGCAAAACACTTTGGTCGTAAATTTTAGACACAAGTCAAATATTGGCCTAAACTACAATTTAGTGCGGACTGGTATAGGAGGCGCTCCCGTTTTCGTCATGTGCATTGAAAACTTGTTTATCTTCTGAGGTATAGAATTGTTTCGTGTAACCGGAAACGCATTTAGAATTAACTCAACTCTCTTTTATTAAGGCAATAGAAATCTGCCACAAAGGTGTAAAATACGAAGGTAGCAAATGTCATTTGACTGTGGCACTCATAATAATACACCACAGTAGACACTCTTTAATCTCTGACCATCAGAGGTTAAAGCAGGAGCTCTCACTGATAGGCGTCTCCTCCTTGGCTAGTCACGCCTGCCATAAATGCCCAACACAGAAAAGAACGTAATTATTTTAACTTATTATATTTCTCTACTGCAAATATACTCTTTCTTTCATAAAATATTCCGAAACCTTAGAATACAGCACTAAATAAACGGTGAACTTAGACAATGGGCCCGTAAACCGATTAAAAACCCCAATTGATAATGGATGTTTTAATAGTGACTTTTGTCATACGGCTGAGCCAGCAACTTTTCTTTCTTCCTTTAGACTCTGATATATGATACAGAACAATAGAAAAAGTATTTCAGTTTGGTGTCGTTTTTTTCTCCAGGAACTTGGTCTTACTTGTGATTCAAAGATGTTAAATTGAAACACTCACGTGAAAAAAGGTTTGAGTTATAGAATAGGCTGTCTAAAAGATTTATCAAGAAGGTGTTTATTTTATAGGTTATGATACAGATAAAGGTCATTCTTTCCAGTTTTATGAATAATAAATATTATGCATTAATTAACATAGATATTTCATATGATTTACTTCATATAAGTCCTTTAGTACATTTTATAAGGAGGGGTTGCATCACTCTTCAGAGATAAGTTTATGTTTTAAGTATGCGGAAGATTTAACTTGTGATCGCTGGGGCGAGAGTGAAAAATTATAAATAATTCTGCACGAAATATCCGGTTTGTTGTGAAAAAGGAAAAATGCGTACTAGAAACATTCAGCGTATAACGTCACAAAAGAATGTCTGTTTGACTCACCTCTATGACAAAACTAAGCATGGGTATACATAATTAACTGTGGAAAAAAAAGACACCACAAATTCGTGATTTATGACAATAATCGACCTAAAAAGCATTTAGAAATCTCATATTCCGTTCAGTAAAATAATTAAACAAATGGCTGTTCTAAGTTTATGTGCCTATTGGAAAATATATTCGAATATTAATTATTTGCATTAGAAGAACATTTCCACAAATCTAGTACATTATATATATATATATATATATATATATATATATATATATATATATATATATATATATATATATATATATATATATATCTTAGATTTATACGAATTGTCAGGGATTAAAAGGCATTAACAGCGTTTAATCAATTAATTAAAAAGGGGTAATTTAATACAGTCTGTAAAAAACTGTCCGGATTAACGGATGAAATTTGAGGTTCCTATAGAAATCTCTTTTGGATCTAGTACGAGGATTTCTAGATCAGGTGCAAGATAACATCGGGGACATCAGTTTCTCTACTTCTCATCCGGATAAATACATTTTTCAGATTACCAGAACCCGAATTAATAGATCACATCTACTGAAGTCGTCATTGCAAAAGATATTTTAACAACTTTATTAGTTCTTGTTTGTTTGGGATCAAGCAATCATTTAGATGAGCACATATGAACTGAAATATTCTGTGATACTGAAATCTAATGTCAATGATCTGAGAAAATCTCGTTTCTTGAATTACCCAAAATAAGAGTATTTTCTGAAAGTATGGGTAATAAGGCAAGAGGATATTAGGTCAAGCTTTGCAGAATGATTCTTGACGTTCTGAATGCGATTGAATGACCGTTCGACAAATACCTATTATGACTTCACCTTCACCATTTAAGTACATTTCTGTGTGCATTGCGATATTCGTTGAATATGACATGTTTCCATATAACCGTTGCGATGGGCAACGGTTTGTATGGGACAGTTTGATAATTTAACCTCCACCCATTCAGATTTCGACACTGGATAACTGATCGGTACTTCTTCGCTGTTTGTTGATAATTGTCGAAAACGATGTTTTATTCAGTCTGTCAGAGCAAGTTTTAGCAAAGTAATGCATTTGAACATGGTTGAACGCCGAAAGAATTATGACATTCTCCATTCCCCTTTTTTTGTTAAAAATGACCAAATGGAACAAGATTGTATTAGATTGTTGTTGATTGAATCACTAGGCCAATTGTTGTTCTGACGTTTATGATGTATCCACAACACAAATTATTGGCCGAGTGGAACATTTAAAGTTGTATACCCTACAATTCGATATAATTTCAAAAATTAAGGCATGTAAAACAAAACCTGTATTTTTCTCGTATGGCTGAAATTATTAACTTTGCATTTATAACATTTTTTGTTGTTTCAAACTCTCGGGGATATCTAAATAAAAAGAAAATGCTTCGTAATTAAAGAGGGTATTCCATAAATACAACCATAACCTGACTTCGCGCATGCGTAGTTTGATTAAAACCAATACGGTGAAGAGAGACTCCAAAAGAAAACAATTTCAGTGAATAATAACTTTCGCAGACTTGAATGCAGATTTTTAAATTTACTCTTCAAGTTAATTTACCTCGCCCTCCATGATATGCAGCTTCCGAATTAGATCACGTGATACATTGGTTGTAAACATTCGGTTTACAAACATCGCATTTTTGACAGCCATACATGTATCTCAATTAATACGACGAATCTGATCACAACATTTGCAAGGGTCCTTTTTAAATATGTTTAGGCTTATATATATAATCAAAACAATTTAGAATAAATTTACCCATAATATTCACTGTACTAGCGAACATAGGGTATACAGCTTTAAAGTGTCTTACGTTTTTCAATGAATATGAACCAATCCCTACCTCTAAGGATGCCCCCCCCCCCCCCCTTGAGTTCATTCTTATGAGCCCTCAAAACCTTGACAAAATAAACTAAAGTACATTTTACCATCTAGTCTTAACCTACGCACAGTAAATTAATTCTAATTAAACAAAACACCACTTACTGTAACTTGGTACGGTAAAGAGATCTGCATCTGCAGTCATAAGAAGCACCAATATCCTACACTACTTTAACCGCTGTATAAAGTCATCGTCACTGTATATTTAAGATGTATCTCAAATTGACCAATCACCTTCTAGGGAATATATCCTTATTTGTTTAGTAAGGTATTTAGATTGTTCATTATTTTTATGACTTTTTTATGGTGATTGGAAAGGTGGATACGTAAAAGAGGGGATATTATAAAAGTGTGTCGCTTACAGTCGGGCAGGGCACGGGTTACTTATGTTGATGTCGCCTTACATATTTTTGGTAGCAGCATATTCTCTATTAATTGAATTTATAATTCTCTACTGCAAATATTTCCCAATTATACGTTTTCTTTCGTAAAATATTCCGAACCCTTGGAATACAGAACTAAATAAACGGTGAAGTAGACACTGGGAAAGCTGGCATGTAAACCGGTTAACCACACCAATTGATAATGGATATTTTCGTGGTGACTTCTGTCATACGGTTGACCCAGTAACTTTTCTTTCTTCCTTTAGACTCTGATATATGATACAGAACAAAACAAAAAGTATTTCAGTTTGGTTCCGTCTGTATTCTAATGCTAGCTGGCAATAATTTTCTCCAGGAACGGTCTTTCTTCTGATTCAAAGATGTTAAGTAGAAACACCCACGTGATAAAAGGATGGAGTTATAGCATAGACTGTCTACAACATTTATCAAGAGGGTGTTGATATTATAGGTTAAGATACAGATGAAGGCCATTCTTTCCAGTATTATGAATAATAAATATTATGCGTTAGTTAAAGTTCATATAAACTATATACCATATAATAAAGAGCAGATATTGCAATAAGGTTTTCGTCGTTTTATTTCCATTTATTGTGGTAAACAACTGGATGATGCATGCCTTTTTACAGGCAAATTTAACTTCCGAGAACCGTGCATTGAGAAGTTTATTCTCTTTGTTAAATCTTGTAGTGAGCTTGAAATAGCATGGACGAGGATGTATTTCATAAATGCTTCCAACATCAACATCCGATCTATTATTAAGAAGGGAAGAGGGACGTATTGGCAAAACCCCTTGTCAACATTAAAGAAGCTAGAAGCTACGTCAGCTAGAGGAGAAGACGTATTACTGATATGAATATATGATAGACAACACAAATACAGCACAAATATGTTGCAGGATCTATTAAGGGTGTCAATCAATATACACTCAACTAGCCATTTTGTACGTGTTTCGATTAAGCAATCGAAACTTTTGATCCTACTACATGTAAGTTTGGATATTTAAATGCGAATACATGCCAATATTAATTTTCTTGCACGAAATGAGCATTTTGACAACGTATGTCGCTTCAGTGACAGTCAAAGCCGAAGCTGTGAATGTTATGTATAGAATAATCATTTGCCCAAAAAGGTTTACATGAATACCAGAAAGAAAAGATGACACTAGAAACTGGAAAACTATTAATGCCAACATTTTCCTTTCATACAAATCTGTTGGACTATTCTTTGATATTTTCATTTCAACGTGATTTTTATAGAGTACATGCACTTTTGAAAATCTCCGACAACCAGTGGGTGTAGGGGAAGCATGCGTATGTTAATGTATTGAATTCTGATAACATTTTTTTTTTAAATATAATTTTGATTATATTCCCGTGATAGAAAAGTTCTGGCTATTCTGGAAGAAAATACTAAATACATAAGAATTATATAAATAAAATATTTTTATATTTACATCTTAGAGAAGGCTACGTAGATATTTCGTATAATTTACTTCATATAAATCTGTTTATATATTAAATTTTATAAGTAGAGGATGCATCACTCTTCAGAGATTAGTTTCAGTTTTAAGTATGAGGAAGATTTAACTTATGATATGTCGGGCGAGGGTGAAAAATTATAAATGATTCTGCACGTAATATCCGGTTTGTTGTGAAAAAGGA
The DNA here is from genome assembly GCA_035048485.1 of Pteria penguin. Taxonomy (NCBI): domain Eukaryota; kingdom Metazoa; phylum Mollusca; class Bivalvia; order Pterioida; family Pteriidae; genus Pteria; species Pteria penguin. Next base: position 53,580,740 of record CM068586.1, on the reverse strand, counting down.
AAAAGGCGTATTGGAAAAATTCACCGTATAACGTCACGAAAAGATGTCTGTTTGACTTTGACTTACCTCTATGACAATGGGTATACCATGGGTATACATAGTCAACTGGTGGAAAAAAGACACCACAAAATATGTTGTGGTATCGATTTAAGACAATAACGACATAAAAAGCATTTAATTATTTTATTCTCCGTTCAATAGAATACTTAAAACATTTGGCTGTCCTAAGTTTGTGTGGATATTGGAACATATATACGAATATTAATTTCATTTTTTATTTATGTTTTTTTTTTTATTTTATTTTTATTTATTTATTTATATTTTTTGTATTAACAAGAGCATTTCTATAAATTTATTAAATTTCATATATATATATATATATATATATATATATATATATATATATATATATATATATATATATATATATATATATATATATATATATATATATATATATATATATATCTTATATCTATACGTTCGCTGTCATCTGTTAGTTCGCAGAATTTGTCAGGGAGTAAAAGGCATTAACAACACTTAATTAATTAACAAGGGTAATTTGAAACAATATGTAAAAACTCTGTATGATATATTTTAAGTGCCTTTAGAAATCCCTTTCGGATCTAGTGCGAGGACTTCTATATCAGGGTGCAAGATAACATTAGGGACATTAGTTTCTGTACATTTCATCCGGATAAATGAATTTTTCAGATTACCAGAACCCGAATTAACAAATCATCTCTACTGACGTCGTCAAAACATATTTTGATAAATTTATTAGTCTTAGTTTATATATGGCATAAAGGAATGATTTAAATGACGAAATATGAACTGAAATATTCTGTGAGACTGAAATCTGATGTCAATGATTAAAGTCTCGTTTCTTGAATTATCCAAAATAAGAGTATTTTCAGAAAGTACGGGTAATAAGGGAAGAGTATATGAGGTTCAGCTTGGCAGAATGATTCATGACGTTCTGGAGTGCCATTGAATAACCGTTCGATAAATACCTATCATAACCTCACCTTCACCAAGGAAGTTCTATGGTCGTTATAAGGATCTATTGCAATTTCAGATTCTTCTTTCAACAATGTTAACCGATATTTTGAAACCCGCCATACAAAATAACCATCTTAACTTTTTGACTATACTTGATTTGACATAACACGTATGTACATGTATACATATACATTTGTTCACCTGCGTTTCCGACACCGGAATTTCAGGCAGGCAGCATTTCTTGCCTTGAATGGGAAAATTTGACTTCGTGTTCCTGTCCCTTTTGATGTTCATGCGTGTATATTTATGTATTTACGTCCTTACTTGAAAGGTTGTTGCAGGACTTTGCGACGGGTGTTGCATGCAACGTTTTTGTTGCCAATAAATACTTGTTAGAATTGTAATATTGTAATGTCATTAACAACACATATGCTAATATGAAGTAATCTCAACAAATAATATGCAAACACTACTTTAATTGCATAGAACTTTTTACTACTAGTTTCTATAGTGAAGTGTATAGTCTCTCTCATCACTGTAGCAGGATGTGTGAGGAAGGTGTTTCTATTTTGACTTCCTGTTCGAATGATAATATTTTATTCGTTTTTTACATACTTTGAACTCTTGTCATTTTGATGCAAAAAAAAAAAAAAAAAAAAAAAACACATTTCATAAATATTTTTAATATATTTGATAGATTGATTTTTTACATTTTAAACTTTGTCTTCACTGCTTCTAGATTAATTTTGAGAAAACTGGCAAAAATGTTCCTGTAGAATTCTACATCTTTTAGAAGTTGTAAACAAACTAAAGACTTATGGCCCTCTACAAGCAATATCATTGTGCAATATTTTCCATGTCTCAGGTGAGCAATATAAGTCCACTTGAGACTCTTTATAGTTTCGTTATCATATATGTTAAGCAAAGGTACACGTTTTTGTTCTTTTTACTTTTGTTCTCATTTTAATGTTATGTTTGGTTTTTATAACATCTAAATAAATGTAATAACACTGTCAACAAATATGGCCATCATAAATTTTGAAATGCACATAATTTAATTTAAACATCAACTTTGCATATGTGCTGAGGTGACAGATGATAAGAACTGAATTAAGATACTTTTGGCCACTCATTTTAACGTTAACATATTGGTATGCCTAGCATATAAATGAGGGGCGGACAACACAACGGGAAAGGTAGTGAGGCCCAAACTCTTTCCTCAAAAACACATGAGATACACTTTTAAGATAAATGTAAATAATTTATTTGTATCACAATAAATCAAAAAAGCTACATTTTGCAGTTAGCAAACTCTGAAATTTTTACCGGTGTATCCCAAGTACTTTACAAGGTATGAAGATTTGAAAATAGACAATATCACATTTTCATACATTTTTTCAGCAAATCAAAATGCACGACCTTTGAAATTCATGAGTGTATAACTTAATCAGTTTTGCATAAATTTGTAATTTTTATATCAGTCTATCCTATACACTACAAGTATTATGAAAAAAAGATTGTTTATAAGTCTTATTATCTCAAATATGAAGTCAAACTTGACGAAGAATGTTTTTTAACTTTGATGAAAATCCAACTGTCAAAGGTCATTTTTCTAAAAACATATACAAGGATTCATATTTATGTGAAAACGTATTAAAATGGTTACTTATAAGGATATTTGAAGGAATTTTTATTGTATCGCGAAAAATAAGCTCTGTAAAAGCAAAACACGTTTTACCTAAATCAGGGGCGGATAACTCTTTAAAAATTTGAAAAAAGAAAAAGATCAAATACCTTTTAATTTATTACGGTATAGCTTAATTTTTTATATTAATCTACTATGTGTATTATATTCATTATAAAAAAAATCTATAGAAACTTTGATTATAAGTGTTATTATCTCAAATATAAACTCTACATAAATATAAAATGTCGTAAAGTTTGGTTGATTTCAAATCCTGTTCTTTACGCCTCCTTCATGATAATCCTTCACAATGTCTTATGAAGAGGAAACCTTAATAATTAATTGGAATAATAAGTCATTGTCCTTCATTATTATGAATACCCAGTTTATTAAGATCGCTAATTAATATCTTGAAAGATGACAAAAGTTATGAAATGAAGGGTGATATTTGCTGGGTCAAACAGCCGGTTGAGGTGATATTACGTAATAATTGAGCCGCACGCCTTAGACGACGTTACCCCGAAATACACTCGATATATTGAAAATGTTGCAACTTGATAAGGAAGTCAACTTTTAAAGATCTTATAGAATTCGTCTTGGGACTGACTGTCATGTTCTAATTTTTGAATTTACTTGGGGGGTGGTAAATACAAAAATTAGAACATGACAAAGTTGTCATGTTCTAATTTTTGTATTTCCCCCCCCCCCCCCCAAGTAAATACAAAAATTAGAACATGACACTGACCATCTGATTGCACATGACGTAGATTCATCGCTTTCGCTGGTGTTTTTCCATGCAAGGTGTACTGAAAAACATGTTTTCGAGTGCCGATTACAGGTATATCGGTGCAAGCACTTATAAACAAGTCCTTGATTGGTGGATTATTGAAATCAAAATTATTTTTTATAAAGTCATTAATACATAGTTATTAAAATGAAATAAAAAATTACGTATTTAAAAACTTTAATTTTTCGTGAATCTGAGGTCACGCGATTGGCATTTCGTAGTACCTTAACATACCAGGTAACTTGTTCTCTCCTTGTTATATATACAGTGGCGGATTTATAGGGGAGACCACTTTTTTGCCACAAGTATGAGTAAATCTTCAGATTTGGCACTTAAAATGGCGGAGTATTTTGGCTAATATTTAACTTTCACCTGTGCCCCCTACCCCCACCCCCATCACACCCAGCCCCCCCCCCCCCCTTCGTAAATTCTTGATTCGCCACTGATATGATTATCAAAATTAACTAGAGAGGATTAAAACCAAATGATTTAAATTAAAATAGGCTCTTAGTCTTATCTCCTTTGCTTAATCAGAAAATGTCTTCCTTAAATATAAATAGCTTATATATTAGGTTATGAGTTCTCTTATTTGAGAACTTTATAATGCACGATTGTTTACTATGTATATCGATTTAATCAATGAATCGTTAAAACAATATGGCGGACCATTTGTTTCGGCAGAGAGGGTGACGCTATCTTTTTATTTTTGAATGGACTGTAGTCATTTCTAGGTATATTTTTATAAACATGGTATCAATTGAATCGGTGGAAACATACTTATCCCATATTATGCACCGGTAGAAATATACTTAAAACTGAAAATTCTAGATTTAAAAAAAGTTATGTGTGCCCGTGTTGCCCATCGTTTTCGCGTCGGCGATCAGCTGTTTACAGGTAATGGACGTATTTACCTGAAAAACCTCACTTCACTGGATTAAATGCAACCGTGAACCCGGTCAACGCCAGTGAACATATCGCTTTTATGCTCATTGATTCTAAGCGCACCGTCAATTACAAGGCAAAATAAACATTTCGCTGTACCGCCGCGCTATCGTTAAATATCTTAATGATTTTAGCTATTTTCAAATTCCCGTAATTTCTTTAATTCTACTCCCAATGAGATGAAATTTAAGAATCGAGGAGAAAACAAAATGAATATTCTAATGATTGATTTTGATTTACATGTGAAAAATATTTCTTGATAAATTATTGCTGTGAAAATTGCAAATAACGCATTTTGATCAATTTGAACTTAGTCATTTGCGAACGGCCTCACTAGGAAAGGAAATGGAAATTTGCAATAAGGGGAGGCTAATGACACTATTCTGAACAAGAACCTGAAGAGAACAGAGGCTCTACCATATCCTTTCTGAGAGAGAAAATCTCTCAGAAAGGAGATGGTAGAGCCCCTGTCCCCTGTCTGCCCCTCAAAATGGACATGCAAATATATTTTTAAATAGCAACAATTCTATTAAGTTTTGTGAACCATTGAATAGCATAATTTGTCCAATGCTATAAATCTGCCGAAGAGCGTGTTATATAGTTACACTACTACACATTATCATATAAGCAGCAATGCGGCGAGCGAAGCCATCCGGAAAAACCATCAACGTGTTTTCTATAGAACATTGAGGTTTACATTTGCATAATCTGGTATATGTACATGCTAGCAGCCAAGATATTTATTTTCATGTAGTCAAAGCCAGATTTTTTTATTTTCAGCATTTTCAGAGTCAGAATATTTATTTCGAAAAGGTGCTAGCCCCCCAAAGCCCCTTATGACACAACAATGAGCAGTCAGTGGGGATTGCTTTAAATTGTTTTTTTTTCTGATATGAAGTTTAGAAAAGTAGTCAATGAAGAAGTACTGAAGGGTTTACCATATCTCGAAGTCTATGGAATAAAAAGACAATATGGTGTACAATGTCATATTCAGTCAAATGCGAACCCTACTTAAACTGAGGCAAGAACATGTGCCTCGAGAAGTAGGAAAAATTTTAAAGATAAAGATAAACTTTGTTGATATTTCAATTACATGTAATCTTACGAAAATGATCACCACTATCTGAATTATTATGGAATTATTTCATTACAATCTTTCATCACTACATTACCAACAAAACATAATGTAATATTTTCAATTTGAGCACTTGAAATGGGAACTGATTCTAGATACCAGACTTTCTCTTTCAACTTCTTGCAAGTAAAAACCCTAGTCTGATAAATAAGTCAAAAAGATACCAAATCACATCTCTAGATACAGGTATTTATTTATATATGATTTTGTTACCGAAAAGGGACTTCAAAAGTTATATTATGAAAATAAACAGTATAAGAACTATAATGATAGGGATCCCTTATCACTTGATCTTGATAGTATGATATGTCTATCTCCTCTATCGACAATGACACACACTAAACAGGCCCAGTTTATGATATCTATAACAGTGTTTACAAACTGTTAAAACACGTGACGGAGTACGCTGATATCACGTCATGTTTGTCTGTAATGTCACTGTAGCTGACATACAGCTTTTCTCCTTGTCCGTCATAGTATATGTACTCAGGTTTGCCGTTCACGTGACTCTTCTCCAGCAATTTACGTTCATATTTCCCTACTTTTGAAAATAAATGTAAACAATCATTGCTACAATCAGCTACACATAAGACGCCGCGTATTTCCGTTATTGCCCGCAGTGTTCCAGAAAGGGGAGTAAACCATAGCACCTCGCCCTCCACAGACACACATAGTACTCCACTATTGTCACCCTGGCACGGCACATATATGGCATGGGACTTCTGATCCATATAGATATCATGCCCAAATTCTATCTTCTCTCCACACACTTTATTGATTATGATACGCCGGACGAGTATCCCCTGAATCTCCAGTATGGTGATAATATTGACGTTCCTGTGTAACACGCAATAGTATGTCTGGTTACAGTGGATACCGTCCGAGTTATAGTAGACGCGATATGTAACGTCACTACATGTTACTGTCTGGCTGCGTATATTCCATAGGTACACTTTGTTACCGTCGCCGCATGTAGCGAATGTGTCGTCACTGACACGTGTGATCCCCCATGTATAATCCTTGAGTGCAGTAGATGACAGGTAAGTACCGCTATCATCAAACAACTTGAGCATCTCGTTATCATCGTCTACTACGACTATTTTACCAGCTAAAGTCAATACACCACAGACAGCAACATCATTTTGATCTTCAGACCTTTTGACACTGAAGTCTCTGCAGTGTTCGGCTTTCAGGTTACCTGGATGAGCATGCTCTGTCGATTTCTTGTCACTTCTCGGTAAAGCTGCACGTTTGCTTTGACTTTCGTCCCGTGTGCTATCGAAGACCACCTGCGCTGCGTAAGGCGAATTCCCGTCTTCTGTTTTCAGAAAATCAGAAGTACATTTTTCTTCATTATTGACTGACTGGGTAATTGCGGGTAGGAGAAGTTTAAATATGTTGTGTTCTTCTGACGATTTAAGTTTCAGATGGGCGTCAGAACATGTCTTACAATGGAATTCTCGACATTCGTAACAAACAGAGTAGATGGCAGAATGGTGACGTCGTTTCAAGCAGGAGTGACAATAACTGACAGGCATTTCTTTGGTGAAATGGCAAATTGATCTGAAAGGAATTGCAGTTTAATTAATTGATTTCGAATACACTTTCAGTTTCAGTTAAAATGCACACATGAAGACCTACTGCGAAATTCGACAATCAGTTATGTTTGTGACCTTATTAAACTGGTATTCAAATGACGTTTTTCTTTCTCGTACGGCCAAGCAATATTTAAATTCATTTATATTTGTCACGAATAAATGGGTTTTTCTTACCTTCAATGTGATAAACGTCAACTGTCTTTTTGAAACCAGTTGTCATGTGATATAAACTATTAAGTTTTATACGAGTTATCGTTCTTTACCCCATCATTTGTAGAATCATTTTTCAAACGCTTGGCTTGTGGTGTGGGCCATCAAAGTTCTATTCTTGGATTGTGTCACTTTGTTTAAGACGTTTATTATCTCCTGCTTCCGTGATATATAATTTTTAAAATATTGTGGAAAACGATATAAATTACCAATCAATAAACGAACTAAATTCTTCTCTTTTCCATTTCTTGCGGCGCTGACAATCCGGGTTCGATTCCCGGGTTGCGCCACTATGTTTAAGAGGTTGGTAACCTCCTACTTCCATGTCGCGATATAACTGAAATATTGTTGAAAGCGACGTAAAACACCAATCAACCAACCAACCAACTCTTTTCCATTTCCGCAAACACATGCCTGGAGACGCGCATATCATATCATAATAATATGATATCATTATATGCGTCCATATGATATATATATTATAATTATTATCAGTATATAATATATTAAATATATATATAATATATTACATATCCTATATATTATATAGGCACATATCCTACTCCAGGCTCTTACACATGTATACAATTTTCCTAGCTCTATTTTACAATTTTTCAAATCTGCTGATGTATCAAAATCAAGGAATTTAATGTTAGTCTCCGTCTCTTCAAGAATTCATTCATTTCATTCCTTCGCCATATACCATATATAGAGATTTGTTGCATCAAGCAAATAATTTAGTAGACTCGTTGAGATTTCTTGTATCAGTAACATGGACAGTTAGAATATATGCTCGTTAACAAATACTGTTATCTAAAGCCTGGATTTTTTTTGTAACTCACCTGAGCCAAAGAGCGTCTGGTGCTCATCCTTCCGTCGTTCGTTGTCGTAATTTTTTCACATTTCCGACTTCTTTAGAAGCACGGGAAGGATTTTGTTGAACTAGGTAGGCATGGAGTACTTATGCTCTACAAGAAGTGTTATTGTTTTTGTCCCGATCCACCAACAGGCGCCACCACAGATAAAAGTAGGTCACAGAGAGTGACCTCCTTTCACAAAGTTCTTCCATGGACAGTGGTTTCAATGCAGATTCTTTAGGTGATAATGATGTTTTAATTTGGTTTCTTTTAAACATAATTATGGTAGAGAAAGGGGGTATTCTTTCACATTTTCAACTTCTTCTTAATTTCGGAGTCGGAAACGCACTTGAACAAATGTCTGTATATATATACGTATTATGTCAAATCAAGTGTAGTAAAAAAGTTAAGATAGTTATTTTGTATTGTCAGGTATTCAAATATCGGTTAACATTCTTGAAAGAGGAATCTGAAATTGCACGATATCACTATATCGACCATAGAACTTCCAGAGTAATCTGAAATTGCACTAGATCCCTATATCGACCATAGAAATTCCTCAGTGACAATTTCAAACGTCCCTCAATATACCCTTGTGAGAGTAGTTTCGTAGCAAGAAGCCTCGCTCTCAGGACGAAAGTTTTCGTATTTAGAGCATGCCCTGGCATAGCGTATAAGTTGTGAAATGAAGACGCCATATGCGGGAGAGAAAGGTATGTTGCTACTCAGAAAAGGAACAATCAGTCTTAAAACAGGAAATATTATAACAAACTACAAAATCTCTCGCCCATTCATACTATTACACATGTATATGAAATGTTTAAAACATCAAATGTATTTGTTAAGTTGTAGGCACATATTGATATGTATATATTTATATATATGTATTATTATTGTCATTAAGAAACAACTGGTAGTTTAGATAAAGATATACTAATTTATAAGATATGTAAGTACTGGTGTGGTTGTAGGGGATTTATATGATTAAAAAAGTCATTACTCAAGTCATGAAGAAAATGAACTCCAACCGCTTTGAAAAAGATTGTCCTTTTTATTTTTTTTTTTAATATTGCTTTCTCTAAACAAAGTATTGATTTAATTCAGTAAGGAAGAAATCAATTCTTGGTCTTCCACCTGCCAGTCTATGTCTATATGTATATGTTTTTCAAATAGTATAAGTGGCGTGATTATACCATATTTTTATACATATCTTTCATGAATCAAACATCAAAGTGCTGAATGAAATGTTAATATGGATATTTTGTAAAAACTAAAGTTTAAGTTTTCCACAAAAGGACCACAGATTTGCATTCACTAAAAATATGTACAATAGTTTCTATTTGATCGCCATAGAAAGTACGTATTTTTAAGTTGACAATTTTCATTTTATATACATGTAGCATATCATTTGTTGCTATACATCTATGTATAATTCTATAATTGTAGCAATCTAAGAGTACTGTCCTGTATTATTTTAAGAAGTTATAGAATTTTAGGGTTAATCTGGAATTTTTGACAAAATTCATTGTACGCAAGGAAGGAACCATTTTCATCTAACATATCATATCATATCACATTATATATATATATATATATATATATATATATATAGATAGATAGATAGATAGATAGATAGATAGATAGATATAAGAAAAAAATTGTTTCTCATTTGTGAATAATTTCATTGTGTGGGTGGATTGGGTAGTGCCATAAAAAGATATATAAAGTAGGTATAAAGATTGATTTTATAACTGTTATTTTTCCTATTGGACTCAAGAATCTTTTTGACCATTGCCCTAATAATTTTTTTATTTCGTCCCGGTTTTATGTAATCCAATTCCACCATACGATGTGTAACTCAACCGAAAAAATAATTTTCTGAAAATCAAGCCCTCATCTAACCATAGTAATGCATATTCTTTAAACAGAATATCTCTAGCCCTACTGTGTTTGATTGAAACAATCCACACACATTTAGGTTTTTTCAATATTTGGTTTTAAACCAGAGATTTGACTTACAGAGACAGACGCCAGCCACGGCCTATACTAAAGAAGGAAGAAGAAATGCCATGTTGAATTACATTGAGCTTGAAATCATTATTCAAACAATTAATATATTTTCTAAAATTATTACCAAAATCAAAAAGTTCTAGACCATTATCAATAAATTTCCAGGAGATTGAATCAAAAGCTTTTTTCGAAATCCACTAACAGTAGTAGTCCTTTTTTCACCTGTAAGCAATGCATAATATCATATAAATGACGTGTTGTTGTTGTTGATTTTTGTTTAACGTCACACCACGAATATTTCACGTATATGGTGACGGCATCTGCCTGATGCGGGGCATACAAATTTTGACCTTTGCAACGGACCTACCCGAAGCAGTGAGGGATCTTTAACGTGCCATGCATACCACGACACGGGGCCTCGGTTTTTACCGTCTCATCCGAAAGACAGGACATCGGCATGACCAGAGCGGGAATCGAACCCCGGCCTCCCGATCAGGAGTCCAGCGCGATACCACTAGGCCACGCCGGCTTTGTAACTGACGTGTGTTTTCCCCAATGTATCTACCTTTTACAAATCCAACTTGATTTTCATGGGTCATGTCAGGTAAAGACTGTTTCAGTCTATTAGTCAATCAATTTGAAAGAACTTTATATGTAATGACAAACTTCTTCAGACCAGCTGCGTACAGAGACAAGCCGAATGCAAATGAATGATCTAGAGGGATTTGTAAAGCAATGTGGTTGTTTTTGTCCCATTCTGAAATCATAGCTTCGACGTTTTGTCAACATTTCTTTGAACTTGGTGATTTCAGTACAGCAGGAAAGTGCATTTTTCTCCTTTATGTGCTAATGATGCTTTGAATTGGTTTCTTTTTATTATGATTATGGTGAGGAATATAACTTAGGGAAAGGGCTACACCAAAGTTGATATACTTTTGCCCAATCCCTTTTCAATGTATTATGGAATAAAATATTATTAAAGTAAGGAATATAACTGTGAAAAATTTTGACAATATTTGAATTTTAGATTTCCTATGATTTTTAAGACAGTCAAAAACAAAGAGGGGGAGCATTTTCCCACAATTTCAACTTCTGCTGCAGAACTACAGAAAGGATGTTGATAATACTTAGTGGAAATGAAGTACTCATGGTCTCTTGCAAGTGTTGATGTTTCTCATCCAGATTTTTGCACAGTTTTTATCCATTCAATTGCTGTAAGTTATTCTTCTGTTTTAATTTGGCCTGCATAAACAACTGCTTAACGTTGATGATGATTCAAATTTTACACTGTTTTCAGTACAAAATGTGGTCACAACACAATAAACAACAAGGAAAATACTATATTTATCTACAAATGTTCCAAGATGCCAGTTAGATAAGCAATTTGTGTTTATGTGTACGATATAGGCCTATTTAGAACTCTTACATATTGTCATTTCCAGGCTGGATGTCTTTGCATACTTCTACATCAAACTTTGCAACTTGGCAACCCATGAAATCGAACACGATAAAATTTGAAAACGAGTTTCATGTGACTGACTTATTACATGGCAATCCGGTTAAGGCTAAATTCCGGGTGATGTGCATGATATTTTAGATTCATCCTGTATATACTAGCGGAAAAAGAAACTTAAAAGTTAAATAAAAACATTAAAAAGAAACTTAAAAGTTAAATAAAAACATTAAAAAGTATTTATTCTTTAATCGCTCTTTTCTCTTAAAGGCACAGTTTAATACACTAAACGCGTGTTTGAGTGCTCACTTTATTAAATATCGCGTTCGATTCGCCTTGATGGCCACAACACACTTTTCTAGAGTCTCGAATCTCAGCCACACGTGGTAAGTAATGGAGGAGAATTTCTTGCATTCATTGACAGTATTCAATAATGTAGTGAAGCAGAAAATTTTACGGACTATGTTGTGATAAAATTGCAGACAGACGGACTATGCTTTCATAAAACTGCGAACAGACGGACAATGCTGTGTCATAAAACTGCAGACAGACGGACTGTGCTGTGTCCATGATATTTTAGATTCATCCTGTATATACTAGCGGAAAAAGAAACTTAAAAGTTAAATAAAAACATTAAAAAGAAACTTAAAAGTTAAATAAAAACATTAAAAAGTATTTATTCTTTAATCGCTCTTTTCTCTTAAAGGCACAGTTTAATACACTAAACGCGTGTTTGAGTGCTCACTTTATTAAATATCGCGTTCGATTCGCCTTGATGGCCACAACACACTTTTCTAGAGTCTCGAATCTCAGCCACACGTGGTAAGTAATGGAGGAGAATTTCTTGCATTCATTGACAGTATTCAATAATGTAGTGAAGCAGAAAATTTTACGGACTATGTTGTGATAAAATTGCAGACAGACGGACTATGCTTTCATAAAACTGCGAACAGACGGACAATGCTGTGTCATAAAACTGCAGACAGACGGACTGTGCTGTGTCCATGATATTTTAGATTCATCCTGTATATACTAGCGGAAAAAGAAACTTAAAAGTTAAATAAAAACATTAAAAAGAAACTTAAAAGTTAAATAAAAACATTAAAAAGTATTTATTCTTTAATCGCTCTTTTCTCTTAAAGGCACAGTTTAATACACTAAACGCGTGTTTGAGTGCTCACTTTATTAAATATCGCGTTCGATTCGCCTTGATGGCCACAACACACTTTTCTAGAGTCTCGAATCTCAGCCACACGTGGTAAGTAATGGAGGAGAATTTCTTGCATTCATTGACAGTATTCAATAATGTAGTGAAGCAGAAAATTTTACGGACTATGTTGTGATAAAATTGCAGACAGACGGACTAAGCTTTCATAAAACTGCGAACAGACGGACAATGCTGTGTCATAAAACTGCAGACAGACGGACTGTGCTGTGTCATAAAACTGCGAATAGACGGACTATGCTGTCATAAAACTGCAGAGAGACGGACTACGCTGTAATAGAACTGCAGACAGGCGGACTATGCTGTATCATAAAACTGAAGATAAACGGACTATGCTGTCATAAAACTGCAGATAGACGGACTATGCTGTGTCATAAAAATGCAGACAGACGGACTATGCTGTATCATAAAACTGCGAACAGACGAACTATGCTGTCATAAAACTGCAGACAGACGGACTATGCTGTCATAAAACTGTGGACAGACGGAATATGCTGTCATAGAACTGCAGACAGACGGACTATGCTGTGTCATAAAACTGCTAATAGACGGACTATGCTGTCATAAAACTGCAGACAGACGGAATATGCTGTGCCATAGAACTGCAGACAGAAGGGCTATGCTGTACTATAAAAGGTTTGTCTTGTGACGAGCGTACGAATTAGTATTCATACATGATGAAACACATATCGATGCGACTGATGAAAAAGTGTTCAGGGTAGTTTGTGAAATTCTAATGATCCATCCCTGTTGTTAGTGAAAGCAGTACGTAGGGGTTTTTTTTTGCACGTAGCAGTGTATGGTAAAGATATTGTAGCAAGTTACAAATAGTGCCGCCATTGTGTTGTAATTGAAACGTTTTCTCTAAAAGACATGTAAATACTTCAACTGAGTAGATATTTCTTATTGCGGTTTGCGGAATGTCTTACACTCCATATGCTAACAGGTAAAATTGAGAAAAAGAGGGGGGTGTAAATATGTATACCGTATCTTAGGGCAAATGCCGGAGGGGTTGAAACCAGCAGTAACAAAGGTTGTAAACTGAAATCCTGATCATTTTGATCATTTGGGGAAGCATATGAAGTAAATTGGTCAAACATTCCACTACTTTCCCGCATGGACCAGTCAGTTGTCGTCGGTGTCCAGGCAACCTTATCATAATGGCATGTACGTATATACGGCTTCCACTAGTGTTACAATGATCTAGTTGTTTAGAACGGTAAGTCATTTGTTCATTTTATAGTACAGTTGATGTTAACCTCATTGCTTTGAAGCAATCTTAACTTTCTGCAGAGCACCTTTTCACGGGAAACCCAGTGACCTACCGTACTACCCGCTAGGCAAACAAGTGTTCATCGCTCATTTACGATGTTCGACCGACATGACTCGATCATGATGTCCGTCGAACCAGCGACAAGGTTCTCACGTGATCTACTGGCCTAATCACGAAGTCACGTGACAACTTTCTTTCCTTCAGTGCGCTATATATAGATAAAAATATAACTAATGAATACAGTTATTCCTAAATAAATCATGTGATTATTTTGAAACGACACCTTCGGTTTAGTCTGTACTATATTTTACAGTCGAAGGGGGCGTGTCAATGTCATCACATAATGATAATTATTTACAAATACCTGTATTACTAATGACAAGAACAGTATCCCATCTTAGAAACTAGTGCGACTGGGAAAACTATTATCGTGATAAGTAAGATATATAAATATTCATTACTGTCCGCGCCACTCACTTTGTAAACCGAAAATCTGGATTTTCACTTATTTATCTCTAAAATAGTTTTACAAAATTAATATCAATCGACAGATCTTGTTAAGTCTTAACTTTTGGTGTATGTTATATGTTTCTACGAAGAAGCATTCGTATTTTATAGGGGAAAATCATTTTAGATGGGGCGTTTTCTATGTTAATTTTGACGTGACGTAGGCGTGGCACGTACAAGATCTCTCACTGCTTCGAGTGGGTCCGTTGCAAAGGTAGAAATTTCCATGCGATGCATGCGTCAGGCAGATGCCGTCACCATGTACGTGGAATAACTGTGGAGTGACGTAAAACAATAATCAATCAATCAAAAAACTTACAGTTTACTCATACTTGTGGCGTAAAAGGGCTGCGGGCCCCCTAGGTCTGCCCCTCTAAATCCGCCACTGCTCTAAACAAATACCATTTTCAGACTGTGATATGATTTCTTGCTCGAGTGCGTTCATCATGTGCGACACATTTTGAATATTTTTTAACCTTTTCATGACGGCTTTGAATCGTCAAAGCACTTTGCTGCTAATTGTGAATTTTTAAATCGTGCGTATGATTTTTTTCTATTGGTAGCAAATTTGCTTGAAATTTATTGAACAGATTCTGTATTGAGCTGTTTATGACCGTATTTTATCCAAATTGTACTCTAAGCAATTTAAACTTTTGTTTTCTTACCTACATGTATGCGCTGTACATGAACTAGGTCGGCCTACAGTACACGACCACACGTGCATTTAAATCGAGGTACATACTTGTACATATTTAACGGTGTAATCGAAGGTACATACGTATTACATATTGATATTACTTGTGAAGATGCCGCATCCCTTTCATTCAAATATATACAAAGGGGCGGATCCAGAATTTTAGAGAAGTTCGCTGAGCCTACAAAAACTCAAGGTGGAAGACAATTCATGGACGAGATTAACGAAAATAACATTCATTGGCGGATCCAGAATTTCCGGGGGGGGGGGCACATGTGTATTGGCCAAACTACTAGGCCATTTTGCTGCCAGAAAGGGGGGATCCGCCACTGACATCGGTTATTACAAGAAACGTAAGATAAAAAAGAGAGAGGAAGACCTTTAAAGGGAAGGTGGGGAGGGAGTCGTCTTCGTTTCATCCCTCCTGACACATCGCCTTCCACGAATTTTTATTATCATGTTCAAGGACTTATAAACAAGAGTCATGAAGGAATCCAGGCCCGGGTTCGATATGAAAAAGGTGTAAATCGGTTTCACATTAATGTTAAATACATAGAAAGCAAAAGTAGGTGCACATATGAGTGTAACAACCTAGAAAGTACAAACGAAGGAAGAAGTACTGAGATGACAATCGTACTTCCTACTCAGTGAGTACATTATTATGTAGGAATATGTTCAGAATCTTGCACCATGCCTTCAGTATGAGCAAGAAGTACCTCTGCAGTCAGTCAGCGATTTACGTTACCACGGGTTCAGGATTCAAGGTAAACGGCCTAACTAGACCCTAACAAATTGTAAGCCAATCAGGCAGGGGGTCTGGGGCCACCTTTCAGGACCCCAGCGGGTCCAGGGCGAACCCAGGGGATATGGATACGGTCATTTTCAACGTCGAAATTGACTCGTTTTTGTTCATTTCATCGTATGTTAAATGGGAGTGTTTTGCATTATCACTTTCAACTGGAAAGTGTATACCTGTATATCACGGCCAGCTTTGATTTTTTTTTCTTCCTTTTTTGTTGTTGTTTGGTTTGGTGTGGTTCTTTGTTTGTTTGTTTGTTTACAGAGTCAGTATTATTTATCTAGTTACTTTTCACTATATATACGTGCTAAAATTAAAGGAGGTAACTGATTACGTTTTTATTGATTGATTTTTGTTTTACGTCACACCACGAATATTTCACGTATATGGTGACGGCATCTACCTGATGCGGGCATACAAATTTTGACCTTTGCAACGGACCAACCCAAAGCAGTGTGGGATCTTTAACGTGCCATGCATACCATGACACGGGGCCTCGATTTTTACTGTCTCATCCGAAAGACATGACACCGGCATGACCAGAGCGGGATTCGAACCCCGGCCTCCCGATCAGGAGTCCGACGCAATACCACCAAGCCACGCCGGCTTAACTGATTACGTAAATTGCCAAATATTTTGAAGAGCAGTGCTGAGGTCGCCACTGTGCCTATAGATATAGTGGCGACATCTTAATGTTTCTATAAGGTCATTCAATATGCACGTAGACCATCTGCACATAAAAACTGTATAATATGGACTAAACTAATCTCTCTCTCTCCCTCTCTCTCTCTCTCTCTCTCTCTCCCCTTTACATAAAATTTTCAATAAAAGATGTTTTTGGCTCAAAAATGTTGAGAGTAGTTTTTTTTTGCTACATAGTCAGTTACGCCAATGAAGGTTGATATAAAAAGAGGGGGGGGTGTCCCAGTTAACAATAAGATTGATTGATTATTATTTTAATTTACGTCACTCCACAACTATTTCACATTTATAGTGACGGCATCCAGTGGCGGATCCAGGATTTCCGAAAAGGGGAGGCCCACGTGTGTATTAGCCAAACTACTCGGCCATTTTTGGTGCAAAACCTGGATTTTTACTAGTAAATATGTGGCCAAAAGGGGAGGGCTGCCCCCCCCCCTTAATCCGCCACTGCCATCTGGTTGCTGCATTGCACATAAATTTATATCTTTGTAACGGACTCACACGAAGTTGTGAAGGATCTTTTACGTGCGAGTACACTGAGTACAGTTGAAAATAAGGGGGATGAGTCACAAGAGCTTCACTGAAAATAAAGAAATGATTTATTATGCATTTAAAAAAAATAGTTGAAGAGGGAGAAGGGGGTTGTGGTACTTGGTTCCCGTCTAAAGTCACCAGTGGTTTCTTCTTAAACCAATCAACTGTCGAATTATGGGAATGTGCTGGGAGTTTTATAGTCATAACTATATGCAGAAATGATCTGGGAACAGGAAGATGAGAAAAGAAATGAAAGAGATATCCATGCTTTCTAGAACTCTTCATCTTAGGTGAGACTTAAAAGCTAAAATATTAATTTAAAGACATAGAATATCCATGGCCCAATCAAAAGCAATCTTGGTTTTAGAGTGGGGAAAGAGAAATTTTTGGAGTAGAATATTTAATGGGACGTCACTGATTTCATTTGCTTTTTTGTTTCCAATCGGGACTGCCTTTAATGTTCAAGGAACCACACAAGAAAGTTTGCTTTGGGTTCTGGTCCAATGCATGCCTATTGTATATAATATTCTACAAATTTACCACAGGGAAAAACATATTGTGAAAAATAACATTAATCTTATATATGTATTGCATATTTACTTCATTTTAGGAGATGACGTCACTTGTCAAGAAACTCATCCTCCTGGCACACTTGTTGACTTGTGCATGCGATGATGGGACGTCAAAATGGACAGGAAATAGCAAGAAAGATTTTTGTGAACGAAACGACTGTGAATATACCGATATTAAATTTGACGAAAATACCTACCTGTTACATTTGATCGAGAAAGGAAATGCCTTTTCGAGTTTCCGTATTTATTCATCATTTGACAAAGATATCGTTAGCCAGCCTTGTGTTTCATCAACAGGAAAATCCGATTTATGTCTTTCTTGGGACAACAAGGTTGTCTTAGAGGTGAACAAAATAAAAATAAGGGATACTCCGTGTTTTCGTGTCAATCTGCGAACACTCGTTCAATACCTCGAACCAAAAACCTGTCTCAATTTCGAAGACGCCTTCTGGTATGGAGGCGCTGAACAGCATACTCAAAGATGGCCGCTGAATGACGTCACTGTTTCCATGCAGCCGTATGTTTCACAGGATTTAGTGGTGAATGTTGATGCGTTTGGCAATGTGTTGGAACCATATTGGATTAGTTCTGATGGAGTTGGTATCTTTGTAGACGATTTGTCTCCCCTTCATGTCAGCATCAACGCTGGTAGAACGCGCGAAATGTGTCTTAAAGCGAAATTCGAAAACCCTCATCAGCCGAGACATTCGGAGCACACGCTACTGAATTATACGGTATGTAAAGCTGACGATGTTTTACAAATTCATAAAGTTTTGAGTGGAGTTTTGTTTGACCGCCCTGTAGGGGCCCCAGACCTCCGGATGTTACGTAGTCCGATATGGTCCACATGGGCGCGGTATAAGACTGCCATCAACCAATCAAAAGTCATACAGTTCGGACAGGAAATTACGCAACATGGATTTTCGAATAGTCAGCTGGAAATAGATGATATGTACTCTAGTAAATACGGAGATTTCGACTTTGACTCCGAGAAATTTCCGGATCCGTCTTATATGATGCGTACGTTAAAAGAAGAAGGATTTCGCACGACTGTGTGGGTTACACCCTTTGCTAATGTGGATTCTCAAGCATTTTTAGAGGGCGTAGAAAAGGGATACTGGCTAAAAGACATATACGAGCAAGTTCCGGCTCTGGTGAAATGGTGGCAAGGAATTGGAGCGATCCTAGATGTTACGAATAACAACGCATCTGATTGGTTCGTGGAAAGATTGAAAGAGATGAAGTCAGAGTATATGATTGAGTCTTTCAAGTTTGACGCAGGAGAGATGACTTTCCTTCCGTCGTCGTACAAACCTCACCTTGGCTTGGGAAACCCAGGTTTCTTCAGTGCCCAGTACGTGGAGACCGTGAGTCGCCTTGGCAACGCAGTTGAGGTCAGATGCGGATACAAATCTCAAAGATATCCTGTATTTGTTCGCATGGCGGATAAACAATCAGTTTGGGGATATGAAAATGGTTTGAAAACTCTTATCCCTACGGCTCTCACTTTTTCCATTCTAGGATACCCATACATCCTTCCGGATATGATTGGTGGGAACGGCTACGGAGAGGTGTTTAGTTTGAATGTTGTTCTTCCGGAGAGGGAGCTATACATAAGATGGCTGCAGATTACCACCTTCCTCCCCTCCATGCAGTTTTCTTTCGTCCCTTGGGATTACGACGAAGAAGTTGTCCAGATTGCTAGAAAAATGGTGGATATACATGAAAATATCGTAACTCCTATTTTAATGAGGTGTACACGAGATGTCATAGACAAAGGCATGTATTTATGATTCATTTAATTTACATTCAAGAGACAGGGGATAATTCAAGTGCATAGGCGGATCTAGAAAGTTTTGAAAGGGGTTGCAGCCTCCCATGACTAATGTTTTACACTATTCGGTCCGGAAAGTGGTTTGCAACCCTAAAAATTGTCGAAAATGATCTTTTTTGGAAAGAGGTCCCGATCAAAATGGGGTTGCAGGGGTTACAACTCTAAACCTCTAAATCCGCCATTGCAAGAGTGAAAAATCCCTCGGATTTTATTATTGACTTTAGATGTTTATGGCTCTAGACATTCCAAAACAAAATTATTTTTTGAATTCAATGTTGCAAATTCTAGATATTTCTACTATACAGTATATAAAAAATACCAATGAGGAAAGTATAAGATTGCAAGAAATGATAATGTCTTACGTATTCATCGAACATAGTTATGTTGATCAGTTAATCCAAAGTAAACCATGGCTGGCGTGTTTAACCAACATGAAATACTTAATCTTCCGATTTTCTTCTTCTTTTTTTTCCTTATTTTTTAAATCCTTTTTAGAAATTGTATTCTTTGTACTTAATAAGTAGGAATGCGTGTGTGGTTTTTTTCTGATCTAATGTCCGTATAGATCTGTATTAGGTATTTGGTGGTAGATATAATTATCATCGAATTTCAGGATGAGTTTTTACGAATATCGCTAGTCCAAGAGGAAAGGCCAACGCACCTGGTCTCACTTCTGACATTTCAAGCGTCCATGGCTTCCCACTCTGATATGTTGTTGCCATAGTAACACCACACCAGTTCCTGTCATATATTTCATTTTAAGTTATTTTTTACAGGATATCCCCTGATACGTCCATTATGGTGGATAGATCCATCTCATCCAGACGCTCAGAAAACAGATTCACAGTTTTTGGTTTGTGAGGAGCTAATGGTCGCGCCTATCGTAATGCCTTTAGCAAGATCACGTGATATTTTTATACCAAATGGAAAATGGTACGATGAACTCAGAGATAAAGAAGTGGATGGTCCGAGATGGCTGACACATTATAAAATAGATTTAAATGAAGTAGCAACTTTTAAAAAATTAATTAAACGAAAGTAAAGTGTTTGGAAACATTTTGTTGAATTTTGTTTTATTTAATTGTTCAAGCATTTGCAGAGCGTTATTGAAGGCACCAAAAGAAATAACATAACGATTATCTACTATGTAAATAAAACAATTTATACTATGTGGTAACAGGGTTTTGATTAAGGAATTTTGAGTTATCTCGCTTTGTCCACGCTCTTCTATAGGTTACTTGAAACACGATATCACT